>CM062817.1:1620571031-1621771031 GCA_031772625.1 Pinus tabuliformis | reverse complement strand
GGTATTATAGAAGATTCATTAAGGATTTTAGTAAGTTAGCCTCTCCATTGTTTGGTCTTTTGGGAAAAGATGCTGAGTTCATATGGACTGACAACTGTCAAGAGGCTCTGGATGCCTGGAAAGGTAAGCTGATAACTGCCCCAATCTTGAGAGGTCCAAATTGGGCCCTACCTTTCCACATTCACACAGATGCTTTGAAAAAAGCTATAGGAGCAGCCTTAGGACAAGTTGAAGAGAAGCTACCAAATGCCATATATTTTGTCAGTAAAAACCTGTCCAAGGCAGAATTAAACTACACTGTAACCGAAAAGAGCTCTTGGCTGTAGTCCATTCCCTAAACAAGTTCAGACACTACATCACTAGATATCAAACATTTGTATATATTGATCACGCTACAATTAGGTATTTGATGAATAAACCTGATGTAAATGCTCGTATCATTAGATGGCTTTTATTGCAGCAATTTGATGTGGCCATTGTTTATAAGCCAGGTAAGGAAAATGTTGTTGCTAATTTTCTATCTAGACTAGATCTGCCTACAGCTGAAGAAGGAATGGTGGATGATCAAATGCCAGATGAACACCTATTTGCTATTTCAGTACTCTCTCCATGGTTTGATGATATAGTAAACTATTTGGTTTCTGCACAGTTTCCGCCACACCTGTCCTCAAAAGAGAAGAGCAAGATCATGAGGAAAAGTGTCCCATTCACTTGGATTGGGGGCAATCTTTTTAAACTTGGCCCAGATCAGATTTTGAGGCAATGTGTCGGGGAGGAGGAAGTTTTTGACATCCTCCTAACCTGTCATGATGGGCCCTATGGGGGCCACTTTGCAGCAAAGAGAACTACCTTCAAAATTCTTCAGGCAGGTTACTATTGCCCCACTCTTCATCAAGATGTCGGGAGATACATTAGCCAATGTGACTGATGTCAAAAGATGGGGAAACCTACTCCAAAGGATGAGATGCCCCTGTAGCCTCAAGTGACTTTCGAGCCATTTGAGAAGTGGGGCATGGAATTTGTGGGTCTTATAAACCCTCCTTCAAAACAGAAGCTTACATCATTGTGTGCACAGATTACCTGACAAAGTGGGTAGAAACAAAGGCAATCAAAGCAGCAACAGAAGAAAAAGTAGCTGAGTTTTTGAGGGAAAATGTCTTCTACAAGTTTGGCTATCCAAGAGAATTAGTCATTGTTGACACCTAATCCTTGTGATTGGGTGAATTATTGTAAATAGATAAATAGGAAATATGAACAGTCATCGGGAGACAAACTGAACAATCTCTCCCTCATGTATATAATGAAGACCTACCTGAAGGAATAAAACAGTCGAATCATTTTTGCCTTATGGAGTTACTGCCTAGCCTGACATGGTATCAGAGCCAGCTCCTTTTTAGCTCTTGTGCCTTGTAACTCCCTTGTCTGCTCTCATATACCTGCGCTGCTCCTCCATACAATTAGCTGCACCCTCTGTCTGCCATATTCCATTTATACAGACTTGCTCCCTCCACAGTCGCTGCCAGGTCTAAACATTGTTTACCTGCGCTGTCTGGACTGTCCATGAACATTTCATAAAAAAAAGGTGTTGTGCGTTAAACTATGCATCCGCTCTACTTACCATTCAATTTGTATATGCCTTTCAGTCGTGGTATAGTAGCATTAGTAGCAGATCCCTGGCGTGATAGGCCTGAGCCCTTAGTGTTCCATAAAAAAAAAATACAATGCGACCTCTCCACCATTATCCATTTCTTTGACAGGCTCCCTAAATTTTTATCGTCATCGGCCAACGTAAACATTTCTTTGTTCTTCCAGTCTGCGTACACAACTGATAAACAAGTTGTCCATCGGCCTGAGCTCTCTGTCCACGATTCTCACGGCCCTCCTCTGTCCACAATACGGGTTCCAACCGTGAGAGAGGGCATTCGAACGTACTGTTGGAAGACCAGAATTTCTTGTCTGAAGCCGACTCTGATCAGTATGATTTTGTCTAGAAATCTTCGGTAAAATCACATAATCAGTCTTTTGTCGACGCGTTTCGAACCAACCAGTGTGGTTCATCGTCAGGACAAGTTGAAGAACTAATCTGGGTTAGCTTGATTAAATAGAGTGTGCAGAGACTCCAGTGGCTATATTGCAACAGCTAATTTTGACCTGAGGATCAAAGTCAAACCACTGATTTTATTATTAATAGAAGTTAATTGAATGATATAATAAATTTATTGTTTTAAATATAATGGTCATTATATCTTCATATTTATTAAATAACCTATATTTATTATTATCCCATTATTTAAATACAAATAAATAGTATTAAATTACTATTATTCTTAGAATTTAGTTACAATAGGTAATTGTGTATCTATTTAATAATAATTGTTTAAATTAAAGGGTCCAATGGTAAACTAGATATAATGGTCATTGATAAATTATGGTAAACTAAATAATGGTAAACTAAATAAAATGGTCATTAATAAAATTATATCTTCATATAACCTATATTTATTATTATTCCCAAATAATTTAAATACAATAAATAGTATTAGAATACTATTATTCTTATAATATAGTTACAGTATGTAACTGTGTATTTATTTAATAATAATTATTAAAATTAAGGGTCTAATGGTAAACTAGATCTTCTCCAAAATAAATCATTTTTATTAATTATCTAAATGTAATGGCCCTTCGAAACTCAAATAATAAGTTCATACAATAATTTAGTTTATTAAATAATCTATATTTATTTAATAATTTATAATTCTAATATTATAAATAGTATTCTAGTTAAATCATTATTATGTAAATTAAAGTACATGTTTATTAAAAATAGTATATCCATTAACTCAATATTATATCATATATTTCTAATAATTTCTTGTTTATCATTTAAACCTCTTATAATTAATTTAGTAATTTATATCCATTAAACAATCAATATTTATTACTAATTTTTTTATTAAAATTAACTATGTTATTACTTATAAGGTTTTAAAAAGGGGGTCTTTATTAATTCAATATATAGGAAATCAGTTAAAGGAAATAACAAGGTGAAGAAGAATTAAAAATCAATGCAAAGAATCTAATCTAATTTTAATTTACCCCCTGGGATAAGGTTAATACCATAATTAGCCCGAAATTACTTAATAACATATTACTACCTCCTGCACTCCATGACAAACCCGCCAAAAACAGAACTTGAGGAGAGGGAAGACAGAAACCCTAAGACCTAACAGAAGGGGAATGAGGAGGCTAGGAAGACAAGGCTGGGACCCAGCAACTGCTAATCTTCCAGCCATCATCCCTATTAAGATTGTTCGGCCTTTTCTCAATCTCCAGGGCCTCTCTAAATTTGCGATGGTGAAACTGCGCAACTTTGGCAATGACTTGAGCATCTTCTATACAAACATGATGCATAGTCTTCCCCGCATGCTCAGCCAAGGCTGAGGACTTGGTCCTACCATGTCTTAAGTCAGCCGAATGCTCGCTAATCCGTTGATTGATAGAGCGACCAGTCTCACCAATATAAGGGGTCCCACAGGAACAGGGAATGACATAGACGCCCTTCATGTCCTTAGGGTCAATCGGGTCTTTCACAGACCTGAGGGAGCTACGGATAGTGCGGAGAGGTCTAAAAGTTGCGGGCACATCGTACCTCCTCAGAACCCTCGCAATCCTATCTGTGGTCCCTTGGATGTAAGGAAGGTTCACACCCATGATATGGTCTTTAGGGACTTTTCGGATTGAAGGCTCCTTCTTGGCCCTGAGGAAGGCTTTTTGACCTAGGTGCCTATTGTAACCATTCTTCTCAAAGACATCTAGGAGATGAGCCTTCTCTGCTTCCAGGCTCTCCTCATTCGAAATTCTTACAGCACGTGTGGCAAGCGTGCTAAGAACCCCTAACTTCTGAGCGGGGAAATGATGCGAAGATGCATGCAAGTATTGTTCAGTATGCGTCTTCTTTCTAAACACCTAATGAGAAAAGGAACCATCCACCTTCTTAGAGATGAGAACATCCAAGAACGGAAGACAACCATTATCTTCTTTTTCCATCATGAATTTAATGGTGGCGGACTGGTTATTGAGGTGATTGAAGAAACGATCCAGCTCGTCAGGACCATGAGACCAGACAACACCAGTGTCATCAACGAATCTTTTCCAAAGCTTCGGTAAGAGACGAGAGGAGGCCAAAGCCTTAGACTCAAACTCCTCCATGAAGAGATTAGCGACGACACGGGACAAGGGGGAGCCCATGGCAACTCCGCAAGTCTGCTCATAGAATTCTCCCTCGAAGCTGAAAAAGGTGGAGGTAAGGCAAAGCTCAACTAACTTAGCCATATCAGGGTCGGTTAGTTGCGACCAGTGTTTCAGTAGGCAGCCCTGAGGTACTACTTCCTCCATTTAATAATGGTTTGAACAAATCTCCTAGTGTTGAAGTTGGCGCCGTCTGTGGGAATAACGTTGCTCCGTTGAATAACACTGCTGCTCTTGTTTTGAAGAATGTCGATATTATAACACTGTTTGGCATTGTATATAACGTTGTTTTGGCATATAACGCTGGTTTCAATGATTTCTAAAGTTTGTTTTGGCATTGTATTAACGCTGGTTGACATATAACTTTGTTTTGACATATAACACTTGTCTCAACGATTTCTGAAGTTTGTTTTGGGAAATAAAGCTGGTATTTACCTTGAAGTTTTTTTTGCTAAATGCCATATGTACGCTGCTCCATGCGTTGAACTGTACGTTGCTCCATGCATTGACTATTTTGGACGCTGGCTATATATATATCAAATGGCCTAACTATAACTACAACAAGTATCTAGACCCTTTGAGCTGTAGTAAATAGACCGATGCTTTCCAACTGAATGATAGCGAAAGATATGTGGTGATGGCATTAGGGCTTATGTTGTTTGTTGATGACATGACATATATTGTATGATTGCAATTGATTCCATTTTTTTGGAAAGTCATAGCAAATTATTATTAGTGTTTTGCTACGAATACTGTAATTATATTTTGGGCTCAGTTCAAATTTTTATGATGGAGAAGTTTGTTGAAAAAGTGAAGGGTTTGGAAAAGAAGACAACTCTTCTTGCACACAGAGAGGATAATCTTGCTCAAGATTCTTCCAGAGCAAGTGGTAGAAGAGATTTTAGAGGCAGGGGGGGCAGAGACTCTCAAGGAGAAAAGGTAGATCTGCACTGCATACGCTACAAAAGAAATGGATCACATGATGCCTGTACGTGCAAGCTACCATGGGACAAAATTGAGCAGAAAAGAAATGAACAGAAAGGTAAAATTGATGATACAGAAAATGGTAAAGCACCTGAATCCGCTCACTATGTTGTGGCACAATGTAACATTGGAGTAAATGAAGACTTATTTAATGCTTCACTTGCTTCTTGGAAAAATGATTGGTTGCTTGATTCAGGAGCAACCTGCCACATGACTCATAGAAAAGATTTTTTTGAAGATATCACTGACAATGTTGATGGAGCAGTATACTTTGCAGATCAATCAAAAATCAAGCCATCAGGGCTTGGCACAATCAGGCTTAAACTACCTGGTCTTCCAGACTTTCTTCTGCATCATGTTCTATATCTCCCACAGCTCAAGAGAAACTTGCTGTCCTTGGTCCACATCTGCCAGCAAGGTCACTCCATTCATATGTTTGATGGCAAGCTTGAGGTAAGAAAAGCATCTGACCACTCACTTGTAATGAGGGGAATAGAAGAAGAAAGGCTTCTCAAACTGCAAGGAACCTCTGCTCATGCACAACATTTCTCATACAATTCTCATCATGAAGGAGGTACACTTCCATCAAGTTTATTATAGCATGCTAGATTTGGACATTTGAACTATGATAGTCTCTGCTTGTTGAAAAAAAATGGTGTTGCTGGTTTGCCTACAATTCCTAAAACACTTAAGCAATGTGATGCTTGCAGTCTAGGAAAGCATACCAAATAGTCTTTTCATGATTCACATTCAAGAGCACATAGAAAACTTGAACTCATTCATTCAGATTTATGTGGTCCAATGCTTGTTCCTTCTGCAAATAGAAATAAATATACCATGACATTTATTGATGACTACACCAGAATGTGTTGGGTTTATTTATTGAAGAACAAATCCGATGCTTTTCAAACATTCAAGAATTTTCGTAAATGGATTGAAAATGATGCACAATTTCATATTGGGTCTATTTGCACTGATAATGGAAAAGAATACACATCAAATGAATTTGAAAATTATCTTTCCCAACATGGGATCAAACATCAAACAACTGTGCCTTATAATCCCCAACAGAATGGTGTAGCTGAAAGAATGAATAGGGCAATCTTAAATATGGTACGATCCATTCTCTTCTTAAAAAATGTAAAGATAATGTTTTGGGCTGATGTTGTTCTATGTGCTGCATATATAAAGAATAGATGTCCATCTAATGCTATAAGAAACAAGACTCCATATGAAATGTGGTATGGACATGTTCCTTCAGCAAAGCATCTCAGGGTCTTTGGTTCCACCTATTATGCCTTGATACCAAAGGTACATAGAAACAAACTTGATGCTAGAAGTCGTAAGTGTATCTTTCTGGGATATTCAAACACCTCCAAAGCATGTCGCCCCTATGATGAAGTAAATAAGAAGTTTGTTGTATCTAGAGATGTAATTTTCCTTGAATCATCCAAAACTGAAAATGTTGTTGAGCGGCAACTTGATTGCTTGGATAGATTCGCAAAAGCAAAATCATTTCAAGAATTTGATAATCAGATTCCACATCTTGAAGGGGGGATTCCTATACTAGATCAACATGTGGAATCTTCTTATGAAGAACACTCTCCCCCGCATGAAACTCCAACAATGGATGATGCTTTAAGTGATGTAATTGATAGAATTGGGAGACTCAATCTTGATTCAATCCCAACTCAATCAACAGAGCAGCCTAGACCATCTGAGAAAGGTCCCCCAAAGTGGCTGACAAAGACACTTGAAAGTGTTCATCCTGATGAAGTTGGAAAGATAGGAACCAGAAATTCAAACCGGCAAAATGGAGGTGATGTCGATGACTCTAATTCACCTGTTGATATGGATGTTTCTTATGACTGTGAATTGAACTTGTCTACATATTTTGAACCAACTTCCTTCAAAGAAGATGCTTCTCATAATGAATGGAAAGAAGCGATGCAAAAGGAGTATGATGCCCTCATAAAGAACGGCTCTTGGAATTGATCCTCCATTAGGAACCAAACCAATTGGCTGCAAGTGGGTCTGCAAGAACAAGTATAAAGCTAATGGCTCACTTGACAAGCACAAAGCTAGGCTTGTGGAAAAAGGTTTTGCACAGAAGGAAGGGGTCGATTATGAGGAGACTTTTGCCCCCACAACAAAATGGGCTACCATCCGGACACTCTTTGCACTAGCAGCTCAAAACAGTTGGAAAGTCCATCAAATGGATGTAAAAACTACTTTCTTGAATGGAGATCTAAAAGAGAATGTTTTTATGTCCCAGCCTAAAGGATTTGCTGTGAAAGGACATAAACATAAAGTATGCAAACTTGTGAAGTCCTTGTATGGCATCAAACAAGCACTGCGAGCCTGGTATGAAAAACTAACTGAGCATCTTCTGAAACTCAATTTCAAACATTTTGATCTTGATGATTCAACTTTATTTGTCAAGAAAGTTGGAAAAACAGTTGTATATCTTGTGGTATATGTAGATGATATTTTGATGACAGGGAACAATGAAAGCTACATTGCATCCATAAAGAAGGAATTGGGGAAAATTTTTGAAATGACTGATTTGGGCTATGTTCATTACTATCTTGGCATTGAAGTAACCCAACATCCAAAGTCCATATTTCTTTCTCAAAAGAAATACATTGGAGATCTGTTGAACAAGTTTGGCATGACAGAGTGCAATCCTCTCACTACTCCAATGGAACAAAACTTAAAGCTCACATCTATTGAAGGAAAAGAATTCGAGGATGCAACAAAGTATAGATAGCTTGTAGGAAGTCTCAACTACCTAACTACTACCAGACCAAACATTTCGTTTGTTGTTGGAATCCTCTCCAAGTTTATGCAAAAGCCTTGTGAGGGACATTGGTCTGCTGCAAAAAGAGTTCTAAGGTACTTGAAGGGAACTCAAGACTTTGGAATCAAGTATACACAAGTGGACGACTTCAGTTTGATTGGATACTCTAATTCAGACTTCAACGGAGACAAAGAAACTGGGGTATCAACTTCAGGATATGCTATGAGTCTTGGATCGGGAGCTATCTCCTGGAGATCATGCAAACAATCAGTTCCAGCAGATTCCACAACAGAAGCAGAATACGTGGCAGCAGCTGAAGCAACAAAAGAAATTGTGTGGCTCAAGAAACTTCTTGAAGATTTGCAGGTAAAACAAGTACAATCAACTCCACTCATGATTGACAATACCTCTGCAATAAAGTTGGCCAAGAACCCAAAGTTCCATGATAGAATGAAGCACATCAATACTAAATATCATCTGATTCGACATCATGTTGAGGCCAAAACAATCCATCTTCGTCATTGTTCCACAAATGAGCAAATTGCAGACATCTTCACCAAAGCGCTTGGAAGGGAAAAGCTTGAACGATTCAGAATGATGCTTGGACTCACCAACATCCCTTTAGATTAAGGAGGGGAATGTTGACACCTAATCCTTGTGATTGGGTGAATTAATATAAATAGATGAATAGGAAATATGAACAGTCATCAGGAGACGAACTGAACAGTCTCTCCCTCATGTATATAATGAAGACCTACCTGAAGGAATAAAACAGTCGAATCATTTTTGCCTTATGGAGTTACTACTTGGCTTGACAGTCACAGATCAAGGAAGTTAGTTCACCTCCAATCTAATTGAAGACCTGCTCACACATCACAAGATTAAGCACAAAACTTCCACCCCTTATCATCCACAAGAAAATGGACAGGTGGAAGTCACTAACAGAGCTTTGGAAGGGATTTTGACTAAGGTAGTGAGCAACAGCAGAAAAGATTGGGCAGATCGATTGGTTGAGGCCACCTGGGCCTATAACACTACTTGGAAAACCACCACAGGTTTCACACCCTATGAGATGGTCTATGGGAAGAAGGCTTTGTTGTCCATAGAATTTGAATATAACACATTAAGGGTGGCAGCTCAGCTGGACCTAGATCTCAGCCATGCGCAAAAGGAAAGATTGCTTCAGCTAAATGGATTAGATGAACAGAGAATGCATGCCCTTCTCCACTCAGAGTTAGTCCAACTTCAAAGAGAAATTTGGCATGACTGACACCTCAAAGAGAAACAATTTCAGTTGGGAGATTGGGCGTTGCTGTATGATTTGAGATACAAAGATTTCAAGGGCAAGCTGAGGACAAGATGGCTAGGACCATATATAGTAGAAAAATGCAATGACAATGGTTTAGTCCTTATCCGGACCATTGATGAAGAAGCCATCCCCATGCTCGTCAATGGGCATAGATTGAAGATCTACAGGAAGCCCCTTTCCAAGCAGGAGTTCATTGAGACTCTAGGTAAATTAGTGTTGGTCATGGAGCAGGTCCATGTCTCCACTCCACCCATACCCTGAGAAAAAAAAAAAAACACAGAAAAAAATAGAAAAAAGAAAAATGGAATAAAAGATCCCTGGGTGAAAACCTCTTGGAGGCGCCCAGGGCAGGAAGTGAGGGTGAAAACCTCCTGGAGGCGCCCTAGCTGTCCCAAATTGAAAAAAGAAAGAAAAAAGAGAAAAAAAGAAAAAAAAAACCTAACTTCTTTTGAATAAATTGTAGGCCACAAGAAGGTCATTGCAGGTTGTAGAGGGTCACACAAGAGGAAAAAAGACATGGCCAAGCTGCATGCACCCTTGACAATCCATCCTCCCATCACGATTATCCTTTCCCAAGTTTTGGTCTCATTTGTTCTAAAATTTCGTATCCTATAGGAAACTATGTGTATTCTACAGGAGGATCCTGTAGAAACTACAAAAAGGCCAAAATCAATCTCAGAGGAGGACCCGAGGGTTGGAAATTTGTCTAGGAGGCCTATGAACCTCCCTACCACCATCCATCTTCCTATTTCAATATTCCATCCCTGTACACCTACATTTCACTCATTTTTTTGTGTCCCTGCACAGTTACACACAGAAATTATGTTTCTTTCATTCTAAAAACCAAAAAAAAAATGATGGCAATAAAAGCAGCAGCATTTTTACTCATTCCTACCTGATACCTTCCAGCTGTGATTTCTTTTTAGTCGATACCTTCTTCAGCAGTTGTAGCCCTACTCCAATATTATCTTGAATTCAGAAGGAGAAGCAGCTACAGGAAATCCTACAGGATTCCTGTAGCAGCTAATCCCTTTGAAAAACATACTCCAAAGACAGGGTCAGCGCAGCAGGATGTATGAAACATGAAAGTAGTAATGTTTGAATGAGAGATCATCAGCATAAGCCCAAGGCCAAGCATGCAGAGTGAAAGCAGCAACATCAACGAGGAAATGAAGTGCCAAAGTCTGAAATATGCATAACACAGAAGCGACTGAGCAGGTAAGTGCCTAAACCTATTCCTCAATTGCATGAATAATATTTCAAAACTGCATGAACTGTGGGAATGGTCACGATTGAATGGAATCGATGGCTAGCTAACTGGCCACCCTCGTTCAGTTACACACCCTCGTGGAATTCAAATGAGCCCCGTCAAATTCAAACTGCCGATCAAATACGCAGCTAGCACGTGTGGTATGTCAATTAGGGAAAAACATTTGGGACTGGTAGTGGTGGCGACGTATAACGGAAGTAAGGGAGGTGATGGCGGTCAGGCGGCATGCAAAACCATTATGACCGTGACATAGGACCAACGGTCCGGATGGGGATAACGTACCCATTTGTCCACCTCATCTCCTCACCATGGATTACGCCAACAGTTAAAGGACAGTGTGGTCGAAGCCTCCGCCACCCTTTGTTTCATTCTTCATTCACGACGTTCTCAACTGCAGTACTCACCTACCACTTCCAGAGCAGCAAACTAGTCGTCCTCCACTAGTTTTCTGCCAGTTTTTCAAAACCCTCCTGCCTATCGGGCTCTACAGGAGCACTGCTGCATTCTACAGGAGCCAGAAGATTTCTACAAGAAGGGCAAAGAACAGCTCTACAGAAGGAAAACCCGGGATTTTTGTCAAAATTTGAGCTTGAAACGAGGTAGGCTTAGGAAACCTCTCTGCATATGACTTATTTGTATAAGGTGGTGGATTAAAAACACAGCATTGGATTGAAAAAAAGGAGAGTGAAGCTTAAAAGTCTGCCTGCATATTTTCCCTGAGTTCTACACAGTTCTCTGTTTTCTTCTCTACATTCAAAGTCTGTCTCCTTCTTTCTCAAATTCTACTATAAAGAAAATACATGCAACCGTAGAAACCAGCCTGTGTGAAAAAAAAAAAAAAAAAAAAAAACCGAATTTGCATATCTCTCTACTCTTTGAAAAAAAAACCCTGTGTTATTTATCCTCTGTTCTGTAAATTTTTTTTTTCTTTCCAAAAGTAGAGAATCAAATTCAGGATAAACGCAGTTTGAAACAGGGGAAATATTGTAATTTGATGTTGTAAGGAGAAGCACACGGGAAATTCCTTATTTGGTTTCAGAAAAAGACAAAATTTAGCTATCCCTCTGTTTTAGTTTCGCCTACTTTCTCACCTAAGCATTTAAAAAAAAAAAAAAAAAACTCAACACCATGCCAGGAGGATTCATGAGAAAAGAACCTTTGAACTCTAACAAATTGCATGAGCACCCTGAGGTGGTGGCCCTCTTCACCAGGGCAAACTGGATATCATTCTTTGAAAGAATTCAGGGATATGATGAGGAGGTGACTGAAGAATTTTTGATGTCCCTAAGACCCCATTCAAAAACACATGCTATAGTCAGTTTTAGGGGTCTGACCCTAGATCTTACACCTGATTTCATCAGTAGAATCACAGGTCTTCCACTTGGGCTCCCTTGGAGCAAGGAGGAGAAATCATTGGGATAGGTTGCTAAGAAGACATTTTTTCAGCTTGAGGAGCATCCTGTAGAGGATAAAAATGGGGTCAGAAGGACAAGCTTGCCTCCTCTATGGAGTGAAGTCAGCTACCAAATAATGAAGTATATCACATGTGAAGGGAGGTTCAGCATAATTTATGGTTATCACTTCAGGTTGTTGCATGAATTGAGATATGGGATGGACCTACCTCCAACTAGAAAACTCAATCTCCCATATTTCCTCCTCCAGTCTTTGATAAAATGTGGCACCAAGCTAAATGCAGGGGTCCCAGACCAGCTGGCCCACCATGGGCTCATCAAACTATTGGTAGAAGATGCCTTACACACATATACCATCCCCATAGCTTGGGAAATTTTCAGAAATATGTCTAGAGATGATGACATCAAAACTTTGACTGAGGACATTAGCCCATCCAGCAGTGAAGAGGAGGAGCAAACCGAGGAACTTGAGAAGAATAGTAATGAGGAAGCACAAGACATTCAAACAGAAGGAAAAACAGAGGAGAAACAGGAAGAAGAGGAGAAATTTGACAAAACTACTACTGAGCCTAAGGCAGAAAAGAAGACAACCTCAAAAACAGAGAAGAGGAAAAGGACAAAGGCTGAGAAGAAAAAGGCCAAGAAAGCCCAAAATAAGACTGCCACAGGCAAGGTAGAGACCCAGCAAGAAAAAGAGAAGACACCACTAGAGATAGTAGAGACACAAGCAGAAACAGTAGACATAAGAAAGGCTGCAAGAGATGAAGGAAAAGAACAACAGAAAGAAACATCCCCTGAAACATTGGCAAGGGAAGCAGCAAATGTGCTTGATACATCAAGCACTCTAGAAAAACAAAAAGGAAAAAGAAAAAGGCAAACCTCTATGTATTTTAAAGCCAGATTAAGCACCAGGATTAAAGTGGTCAAGCCCCAGCCACCATCAATGGAACCAATTGTCATTGAGGATACACCTATTGAAAAGAAGGCAGAATCTCCCTCTAAGATCTCTATCACCTATGAGAGAGGAAGTCCCAAAACATCCACTTGGAAGGAAAGAATCAAGTTGATGGACTCAAAAGCAGTTCTACAAGAAGCTGAAACATCTCTATAGGAAACACTAGCCAAGCTAAAAGAAACTGAAAAATTAGAAGAGAAGGTAGCAAAACAGTCACAAGGGGAAGGCAAGGCCAAAGAAATACCTTAACCAAGTCTTCAGCCTAATTTAGGCTCCTATTACAATCTGCTAGAAGGTGGGAAGATCATCCCACAAAAATTCTTTGTGCCTCTATTCTTTGAATTAGAAAAAGAAAGGGTCAGAACCCACACCTAGATGCAAATTACTAAATCTAAAGGAGTTGAAGACATAGGGCTCATGGAGGACAAGCTGAAGGAATTGAGAGGGGAGTTGGCCATGGTAAGGCAGATAGAGAGCAGTAAAAGAGCCCAACTACATGAAGAAAATGAATTGTTGTAAAAGCAGTTACAGCAACAGGAAATTCATAAGGGAGATAGGTTGTCCATCTTGGGAGGGAAACAATAGCAAGAAGGTACCCTGACAGACAATGAAGCAATAGAGAAACAACAGCAAGAGGGAGAGCCACAGGCTGATGTTGGAATGCTAATGAAACTGTTGCAAGAAAAGAGTCTTAGGCAGCAGATGAAGTGTAGATTTTAAAACAACAGTTGCAGGAAAAAGAAGCCCAAATGGCCTACATGGACAGCTAGGCAATGGAAGCCTTGCAATGTAGACAACCAGCTATATCCTATGTGTTGTATCTTAGATACCAATGGCTTCAATTCCAAATTAAAACATTGGCCCAAAGGGACACAATCCCATTCCAGAATTATAATTAGTTTATGCATTTATGTGATAGTAGCTCAGCTGAAGATAAAGCCAAGTTAGCAGAATTCTATTTACACAACCTAGCACTTCCCAACATGAATCTATGGGATCCAAATGTTGCATTAGGAGACCTACAACTCATGGCTATGGCTTCTTGGTTGAGCCATGAGGAAAAGAGAGCAGCAGAAATTTAGAAGATTATGACCAGGGAGCTAAGTGAGCCCCTCATGATAAGGGCAGAACCAGAAGATCCCTCAACTCTCATATATGCCCACCAGCACCTTGCAAACAACCCTCAGATTGAACCTAACTATGTTGAAAGGCAAGCACAAGCTATTGCTCACTTTGAAGAAATGGAGAGGTTGTTTGGTGATAACTGCCTTCACGCTTGCACAAGAAGATGGAATACATTGTCCCGTAGCCTAAAGATAAGGGAGTATCACTCCCTAACTAGAATGAGGGAAGCTATGAGGAGAGTACCCCTATACAAACAAGCAATGCAAAATTTCAAAGCCAACTGGATTGGTCTTAAGTTCAGTCCTCCACTATTGCTAGGGCTGTTGGAAGGGGTTAAGGAAGAGGAGGAATAGAAAACATGGGAGGATGTGGACAGAAAGGTAGGTTTTCATGACAGAGAAGAGGACATCACCTTAGAGGCCTGGGATGTCAGGGAAGCTGTTAAAGCTATCAAATATGAAAAACTGGACTAGTTGCTCAAAGGATGAGCAACACATTCAGCAGGGGGGTGATGATGAGCCCCTGAAATGAGTAACTATATGGGCTCATTCTGCCTATTATTTTCATTTAATCCACCATTCTCCATATTTTTGTGCATTTTTTTGAATATATTTATGTTAATTGAGTGAAGGGGGATAGTCACTTTACCACAAAGTCTAATGAGTGTTTATTGCAGATTTTTGGACATTTTTGGACCAAGACCAGGAATTTATGAGCAGATTGGTAGCCAAACTCGAAGAAACAAGGCTAAGGACTTATAGGAAGGGTGTCTCCTGCATTAAATGACCCCTTCCTCGAGTTCTCCATCAACAACTTGGAGTTCAACAGTCCACAAAACATGATTTCAAGGGGCAGTCGAGCAGGTCTAGTGAAGTTGATGTTATCCGCAGTTTTAGGCAGCCAAGTTCCTAAAGTTTAGGAGGACTGTTGGGAGTCCTCACTTGTATAAATAAGAAGGATTCAAGCCTTAGTAGGTTAGCCACTTGATAGTCTATATTCGCACTTTTAGTGCAGCCTTGTACTCCGCTCATTTTCGAGCTCTTTTTGCAGACAGTTTTGTGATGTAAATATTATTTTTTTATCAATGAAGATGAATCTAGCTTTGAACCAGCACTGATCTTTCCTAGGGGGTTGTAGCTCTTAGGGCTGGGCCCAACCCAAGTGCCCACCACCTATTTTGTGTATTTATATGTGTTTTTCTTGCATTCATGAAATAATTTCTGTTGTTTAGGTTAAATCTTGCTTTGTTACTTAGGTTGTTTTTGATGATTAGAATAGTTGTTCTTGCTTTAGGTTGATTAGATAGTTTGTTGCAATAAAACAAAAAATATCCACAAAAAGGCTACCAAGCAGACCTTGATCTCCTTTCTCCCTCCTAGGGACCATGAATTGAGACCAAGGCACTCTTGATGCCACCAAAACACTGTTTTTTCTTTCCAATGCAATTGCTAGTGTGAGATTTCGAGTTGGAGAAGTTGATATCAGTTGTATTCACATGCTTAGATCTGGTGTTGTTTAGTTTCCATGGCTTTCTTGCATAACTTCCTGTCCATAAAGTTTTGTTCAACACTTTTCTAGTTTTTAGGTCAGAATTAGGTCAAAAATAGGTAAAACTTTGTTTTTAGTTCTTGCTTGGGACAATTTTGAAAAGGAGTGTGCAACTCATTTTTAAGACACTCCAGCTTATCATTCTTTCATCACACAACTTGATCCAGTCCATCTCTCAAGATTTCCTTCATTCATTCACCATACTTTCCCAAAATGCCCTAATTTCTACGTTCTTGTGCAAAATTGCTTCCTTAACCTTTGAACAAATCCAATCATCTCTTTCATGTCTGATCTTCATTGATAGAGTCCTAGACCTTTTGACACCTCCATCCAGCCTTCATTTCCCTCTTCCCACCATTTTTCCACCTTCAAACCTCCAAAAACCACTTTCGGCCTCCTCCTGTAGAACTTCATGTAGATCCCCTGTAGCCTCCTGTAGAAGTTCATGCGAGTGAGTTTTTGAAGTTTGATCATAGTGGAAATCTCTAGAAGGGTATTAAGCACTCCTTAGGTCCTCTCCACACCTCCCCAACCTCCTAAAAAATCCAAATCCATCTCCTTTCACCACCGAACCTCTGCACAGTCAAATAGTTAAAACACAAGCATAATAATTCTGCATAAGATTGCTCAAAAGTACAAAAAGATGAATTTTCCATATTTTCCTTCAGAAGTGGCTTGAATACATGCATTTTACCTTTTCAATAGTCAATGGCATCCATTTCAGTAGTTTCCATCTCTTTTCTTGCAAAAGTAGGGTTAGTGGGTAAAACTAGGGTTTGCTAGGGTTTGCATTTCCTTTCAGCTTTTATCTTCTTTCTGCAAGTAGACTAGCCTCCTTTGAGTTAGCTTTCTTCCATCACAGTTAAAAGCTTCTTTTGAGAACTCAAAGAAGTTGGCTTAAGCTCCTAGTGAACTTGTGCCAATTGATCAAGTGACAGCCTGCAGTAAGAGCTAATACTTGAGCATATAGCATCGTCGGTTCCAAGTTTGTTATGAACTACGGGAATGATAAAATTAAAGTAGGGAGTCCCAGGAGTTGCAGCATCATTGTTGCAATACTGTAGCTCACCAAATGGAGATAGTGATAGAGTTGGAGAAAGAGAGAGATTTTTGGAAGGAAGAGAGGGAAGGAGAGAGATATTGAGTTGGAGGGAGAGAGAGAGGGGGAAGGAAGAAGAAATACATAAGGGGAGAAAGGTGGAGAGAGAGAGAGAGAGAGAGAGAGAGGAAGAGGGAGGGGGAGAGAGATAGATAGATATGGAGAGAGTGTGTGCATGTTTGGGGGTGAAATAGAGAGAGTGAATAAGAAAGAGACACATAAATAAAAAAAATAGATATTATATAGTATTATATAACCTACCTATATCCATCTTAACCCCGGATCTATCAAGCACTAAGAGGGATCAAATGTCTCAAGGTGCACACCTTTCCTCAAGTTTTTCACTAAAAAAAGAGGTTTTCACCTTGAGAGATTAGATCCCTCTCGTCGCTTGATAGATCAAGGGTTAAGATGGATTTAGGCTAGTTATATGTATTTGAAGTTTTTATGAGGAAAATCATACTTAGATATTTTGTATAATTTTAGCATAATTGGATGTATTTGATGTATGGTTTTGTATAAATTATAAATATATATTTTTCATGAAATTTATTTTTGCACATTAATACCAAAGCTTGGAGTGTTTAACATAGGGTTTAAGGGGTGGCACAATGTTCTTGTAGGATTCAAGGTAATGTCTTGAAACCTTAACAACCTTTCATGCAACATAGAAAACATTGTGCCTACCAAGTTTCAAACCCCGTATTCACATTCAACAAGTTGTGTATGCACCTAGGGATTCACATGCCTATTAAGAGGAATCCCAACCATCATAGAGCCATCATGGAAGACAAACATTGACATATGGTACCAAGAAGACAAATAATGATCATCATTGTTATGAAATCAAACCACCTTTAGCAACTAAGCAAATATTCTTGTGGTTGCATGTATTCCTACGTAAATTATGTCTAATAACTTAGGTGGTGGGAAATGCCATAAAAAAAATTCCAATAAGAAAAAGACATCATTTTTGTATTAATATTAATGCAAAGTTGTAATTTAATTTTTTTTGCTAAAGTAAGCGTAGGTCTTTCTATTTCAATTAAGAGAAAAGTTACATAATGTACATAAAGAGGAGCATTTGCCCAAGCACAAGCCAAACCATACAAAGCCTCGATCCGTGGGTCCACAAAGAGACTCGGGCCCAAACCACCTTTCCACGTTACCACCTAAGACCCTCCAAACAACATAACCGTTTGATCAAGCCTCAACAATCTAATGATCCAGGTGATATATCGAGTTACCAACAAGCTCAATCGTTAACAACAAAAATGGACCTGAAAAGAATATTGAACTACCACTAGAAATGATTTCGGGTCTGAATTGGTAGATAACCTCCGTGTAGTTTATCCACCTGAAATTCACCAGATGCATGCGATCTCAAAAGGCCTGTCTAACAAGCGCAGAACTTAACTACGTCTTCGAACCCGAAGCCAGATAGAGACATCGCTTAATCTCATTTCGGGTCCATTTGGAATGTTAACCAACTATATGTTTGCCGCGCGAGATACATTGTATTTCTACGATTTCGCTGATCTGTCCACTCTTTAATGAAGCTCTCGGCACCAAACATTAAAAGGCTACATTAAAAGACTTGTTCTATCATTAGTTTCCCGCCTGAGAAACTTAGGAATGTGGAGTTCTGTTTCCAATTTCCCACCCAAAAACCAGAGTAAAACTCTGGATCCGTCCTTGCCCTCTTGCTCATACTTCTTGCTCATGTCGACCAAAAGTCCTATGTTCTTGAAGAATGCCCTGCTCATACTTTGTCCTGCTTATTTCCTCTGTTCTCGCAGATCTCCCTGTTTAAGGTTGCCTGTTTGTGGCACTCATCCCGCAATCGACCTTGAGGAGTCTCTGACCATTCATATATTTTATTGCTTTTGGCACATAGAACGCCTTCATTGGCCAAAATATCCACTAACCTGTTGGCAGTTCTTCGCACATGAATGAAACTAAGGGTTCTCATGGTGCACAGGTGGGAATGGATAAATTGATAAACTTGCAGTAATCTCCAGTGTTTTGACACTCTGTCTGGCACTAAGCCATTGCATATTTTCTTGACTGAATTGATTATGAGTTCAGAATCCACTTCAACTATGGTATTATGTAAGTTTGAGTCCCTTAAGATTTCTAGGCATTGCTCAAGGGCCATGAGCTCTGCCATATTGTTAGTGGCTTTACCTAAATGACTGTGAAAGATGGCTTTTATTAAACCCTTGTCATCTCTTATTACTCCTCCATAACCAGCAATGCTAGGGTTTCCTTTTGAGGCCCCATCTATATTGCACTTCATAAATCCATGCGGGGGGTGGGGGGGTGTTGCCAGAAATCCTTATCAGTTGTTATATGACTTACATTCTTGGTTATTCCCTGGGGGAAGAGCTCTTGAAGCCCCAAATGTAGAAGTATCTGCCTATCTTGATCCTGAGGTTGGTTCTCAGGGGGGGATCTTATAAGGCTTCTTACAGTCTCTTTGAGCTGTCCTATGATCTGATCCATAATGCTCTGGGCAAAAGAAATCCTGTTCTTGAAGATTCTATTGTTGCGTTCTTTCCAGACATCCCAAATTAGAAATCCAGGAACCAGTTCCCAAGCTTTGTTGATTATTTCATTTGCAGAGAAATTTCTCCTCTAATTCCTAAATGTGTTGTTGATTCTGCCAATGTCCCTATCAGACTATCTGAAGATTGAAGCCACCCAATTCCACAAGGTGGATGTGAATGGGCATAGGTTGAGAAGGTGTTCCATAGTTTCTTCTTGTAATTTGCAAAGCTGGCATCTTGATGGACCAATTACACCTCTCTTCCACAAGTTTTCCCAAGTTAGAATCTTTTTATGTTGCACCAACCACATGAAAAATTTGATTTTCATCTAATTTTGATTCTACCATAGGTCTTTCCATATCGTGTCAGGGTTTGGAAAGTCAAGCCCAAGGGCTATTCGCTTGGACTCTTTAAGGTTAAAGTTACCTTCATTGTTTTTGACCCATCTCAGTTGGTCTAAAGACGTTGAAATTAGAATCTTTCTCTGTTCCAAGATAATTGTGAGAGCTTCTTCCTGTGCCTTCAACGGAGAGTCCTCACTATAAATCATGTTCTTCCATACTCTCCATTTTCCTTCATTTCTATCCTGCTCCCAGAAGTCATTAACCCTGTCTAACCCTTTGTCATTGGTATCCTTCTTAAGATTTTCAAAATCTTCTCTCAGCAATTTTGGTTCCCGTTGCCAATTATCTTCCTAAAACCAAGCAAGGTTTCCATCTATGATTTCCCAGAAACTGTGTTTTTGAACAATAGCTCTATTTTCCCAAGCTTTGTTCTAGACATGGGAGCCTTTGATTATTCCAGACATTCTGATGGTCTCCCTTTCTTGCCAATTGTTTGCGTATTTCTGTTTCCATACCTTGGCCTAAGGGGCATCTAATTCCTTTAGCCTTCTCCACCATAGCTTTTTCCCCAAAACTTTATTTAGGGTTTGAGGGTCATCAAGTCCCAAACCTCCATGTGTCTTAGGTTTACATATATTTTCCCAGGCTACCAAAGCCCAATTATTTTTCTCTTCCCCTTTACCCCAAAGAAAATCTCTTTGAATATTTCTAATGTGTTGCATAACTTATTTAGGAGCCGGGAGTGCTAAAAACATGAAAATAAGAACAGTTTGCAGGATGGATTTTGTAAGCACTAGTCTTCTTGCCAAATTCAAAGACTTGTTTGTCCATTTCCGGATTCTGTCCTGGAGTCTATTAATAACAGGCTCCCAAACTATCTTGCTTAGAGGCTTATCTGTAAGAGGAACTCCCAAATATTTGGAGGGTAGCATTTCTCTTTGAAAACCTAGAATTCTGGTGAGGTTTCTCTGTATAGCAATATCAGTATTGAAAAAGAAAATCTTTGATTTGGTAAGGTTTACCTTAGTACCCACAGCCATAACAAATTATTTCAGGATTTGTTTGAAGGCATGCTCTTCTCTGACCGTAGGTGTGCCCTGCAGCATGGTGTTGTCCACAAATTGTTGATGAGTCAAGCCATTCCCATTCAGGGTGAGTTTAAGCCCCTGAATTTTGCCTTCTACTTTGGCAGCTTTGATTGCATTGCCTAGCCCTTCCATCATGAGAATAAAGAGGAAGGGTGAGAGCAGATCTCCTTATTTGAGTCCTCTTGAAGGTTTAAAGGTTTTGGATGGTGAGCCATTCAACAGTATTGAAAAGGTTGAGGTGGTAAAAAGGGCCATTGCCCATCTTATCCAGTTATGGTTAAATCCATATGCTTTTAGAACTTCTCAGATGTATGCCCAACTAAGCTTGTCATAAGCCTTTTCTAGATCAAGTTGTATGATCATACCTGTTTTCTTATTACTTTTCAGTGAGTGGACCACTTCGTGAGATTGAATGATATTGTTTAGAATTTGTCTACCTTCCACATATCCGGTTTGCTCCTCAGACACAAGAGTTGGAAGGAGGGGCTTGAGCCTATTTGCAATTATTTTGGAAATAATTTTGTACACCACATTGCATAATGCTATGGATCTAAATCTATCTGTTGTCATCGCATTTTCCTGCTTTGGAATCAAGGATATGAAAGAGGTGTTGAGCACCTTCAAAACAATTTTGTTTCTCCTTGAGTCCTCCACCACCTCCAGAATATCTTGCTTGACTATGTTCCAGCATGCTTTGAAGAAGTCAACATTGAAACCATCTAGGCCTGGAGCTTTTCCATTTTGTATTTCTTTGATGACTTCGCTAACCTCCTATTCATTCACTGGCCTGTTAAGATTATGATTATCTTCTCTTGTCACAAGCTTGGGAATGTGCTTAGTGAAGTCATTGATGAATTGTGATATGTCTATGAGAGGCTCCTCTGCTATGCCTTGGAAATGTTGAACCAGAGTAGCTTCTATTTCTTTGTGGGTATTGATCCGATTTCCTTGCGTATCTTTCAGTTTTAAAATCCTGTTATGAGACCGAAGATCCATGGTGGACTTGTGAAAAAACCTTATATTCCTGTCTCCTTCCTTTAACCATTGAACTCTTGATTTATATCTCTAGAAGATTTCCTCTTAATTACATAAGCCTTCTTAGTCCTGTTGAAGCGATTAAGCTTGTTTCTTACCCTCCTCGGTGAATCCCTTTGAGATGAGTTCCTGGTTAATTTCCTGTAGCTTTCCCTCAACTACTTTTTTGGCTTCGAAGATATTGCCAAACTCATTCTTATTCCAATATTTAAGCCTGTGTTTGATGTGTTTCAGCCTTTGCTGTAGAAGGAACATTTTAGTACCCTGAACATTCAAATCTTCCATCCACCATTTTCCAATATTGTTGTTGAAGTCTGGATGGGTAAGCCAAATGTTTTCAAACCTGAAAGGTCTATTCCTTGGCGTTCCTATAAAGGAAACTTCTAATTGAATAGGCCAGTGGTCCGAGCCGCCAAAAGGGAGGATCATAGCTAACAAGTCAAGGCCTGAGAGGATAAGGTCCTCAGAGACAATGAATCTATCTAGTTTAGAGGCCACTTGAGCAACTCCTCCCCTTTTATTATTCTAGGTAAAGATACCATTATAGGTCTCTATATCTACTAGCCTCATGTCAATAATGAAGTTTTGAAAAGATATGGAATCTCCGCCTAGAGATCTAGTCCCTCCTTTTTTTTCTGAGAGAGTTCTGATCATATTGTTACAGGAAAAAGTGTCTACACAGAACTGGTTATCCCACTAAGGTGTGGTAGCTACCTTAGAAACAAACAAAGTAAAGCTACTTTCGTTTTTCCTTTATGAAATATAGATGAGAGAAGAACAAAGAAGACCAACCTTTGTCTTGCGCTAATCTCCTAGTGCAATTCCTCTCTCTTGATAGTCTTTCGCTACTTGCTCTCTTGTACACCCAGCTTCACAGAGTACCTGTAAGATCACAGTAGCATAACACTATACAAGAACATGGATCTATAATCATAAACAATCTAGGATCAAATGTAAATTGACCATACAAATGCATAAAACATAAATGACACAAGAGTATGGAGGAAAACTTGAATAGCTTTTATTGATAAACAAGAAAGAACCAAGGGAGTTACAACCAGTTGTTCTGACCCAGCATCATCCTCTCAGCAAGGAAGCCCCTCTTCACCTCATACAAAGCTTAAATCACCCAACAATCTGATGTTGTCTCAAGAAACCAACAGCAATTCCTTACAATATGCAAAATTCCAGCCTCCGGATCTCTGGGATGAGGGATCCATATATAGATATCTATAAGGGAGATGAGTCAGCTTGTGATTTGATTAGTGTCTTCCCTCTGATAGTTCTGCCTTTACTTGGAGATTAATGATCTCTTACTCATCCTTGGTCGAATTCAGAGAGGCAAGTGTCACAGGAGAAGTTTCTGGAAGTTTCCATGCCTCTCCACCTCACGGAATGACACTGCCATTTGTCACTTCTCGCCCATCGCACCCCATAGAAGGGATTTTTGAAATGCAACACACCCACACAGTGTATTTAGGTGAGATGCAATGCACTTTGCCTATGGAGTAGCTGAAATGATCCTGTTTTGACTAGTTCTGAGCAGTTTTTCATGGAGAACTTATGGGAGAAGTTGTAATCAGTTGACCTTGTTCCTTTAGGGGTTAGAACAACACTTTTAGGGACTTAGGAGCCCTTGGTTTATGGACATTTCATGCTTGGGGTTGTAGTGCCCAAAAATGTCTATAACAGTTGCCCCCTAAAGCATGAGGTCGTTAATCTTTTGATGTCGGGTGAAATGCTTTATTATGAGGATCCGAAGTTCTTTCAAGCTGGGAGGAGACCTGTAATAAGATACAATACGATACATTATCTTCATAATATTACCATGATCTAGCTGAGGCGGGCATTCCCATGCTTAGCTTTATAAATCCATTTTCATGTACATAGGACAGACAATCGTCTGAGTGTAGACTGATGATTCTGGTAGAGTCATCATCCCTTTGATTGGATGATTATCTGTGCAGCAATGATGTACATTTGATGTCTTTATTTCCCTGAATATATATCGCAGCCCGGATGGATGAAACTAGATCTGGTGTCTTCAATCTCGTTCGATCTTCACTCGAAGTACAAGTCTATCCATGTGAGAGATGTTCTGGAGTCGAACATGGAAAGACATCGCCTGATTACCAGCCAATGATGTAAGCTGTTAACAGGCGCGAGAGGAATCACCGATAATGATAATGACCCTCAAGGTACTGCAGTACAATTCACGTGGTGTGAATAAAGGACCTGCGTCGAACACCACGCAAAATCTTTCGGTCGAAGGTCATTGATGTAAACCTGTCGCCGGAAGTGAGAAACTTGCCATTGAGGCATGCAAGCTTCAAAGTACTGAATGGGGTGTTCCTAGATCGACTTCTTGGATAATGAGCTGAGGTCGACAAGAAGCGATCCATCACAGGAGGGCCTTAATGAATCCCACATCAATGACATGGAACGGAGCAAATGATTTTAATGGAGGTGAAAACAATTTGATGACATAAGGTTCAGGGTGGCGGTCATGAAAGACTGGAGTGTAAATGTATTGTAGCGGGTGAGACACAGGTGAATTATCTGAATGACTTCTCTTGAACATATCAGCGACACTGACGTGATGGACTGGTAGCATTAACCCCAAATGTGGATGGTGTGATGGGACCATGGTGATGTGACCGGTGAATGAAACAACCCAACCCGACTTGGATGCGGAGTGAAAGTGTCATGTTCAAGAGCGACTTGCTACCAACAAAGTTTCTTCAAGTTTTCTTCCCAATTTTTCCCCAGTCATTGCTGACCAGTACCTCTTTATTTTTGTCAAGCTTGAGGAGGATAACATATGCTTGTTCTATAATTTTCCCTTCGGGCAAACCCATCGCTATGTTTTAACGAGCCTAGCGATAGTGAAACTCGTTCTTGTCTGCTATGGACAAGTTTGTCGCTATTAAGTTTTAACGAGTTTAACGACAAAGATAACTCGGTCCTTTTCAATTTTAGAGAGTCTGAAAAGGAACGTAAAGGAAAATCCAAAATTCCTTTTTCGTCATCTAATCCCTAAAGTCCGAAAAATTATAAAACAATACAGAAGGGATGATTTTTCGATACTTTTAACGAGCCGAACAAAACAAGTGCTCGATCTTTTTGTGTAATAATCCCTTAGGTCCAAAAGATTAAAATTTAAAGGAGGGATAGCACCTCCGGTCCCTTTAACGAGCTGGAGAGGCCAATGGCTCGGCAATCTTTTCATAGTTTACAAGTCAGTTGAAAAGAGCTTAAAGGAGACTCGTCTTTTGAGGAACGAGTGATAAAATTGGGTAGCAGCTGATTCCAGGTAAGGTTTGGAATTTTCCAATCACGGCAGTGTTACAAGGATGGCTAGTGAGATCACTCTTCGCAGTTGTTCCTCAAAAGGGGTAAACAATCAAATGGAGGTGAATGATCGGCCAATACAGAGTGGAGGTGATGATGAGAACACGACCAAGGCTTTTAAAGGCTGAAGTATTACATTCACGATGGTTATTTACCGGGAAATAGTTCATTTTTTAATGAGCTTAAACGCGGGGGGAAACATTTGCTCATGGCTTATGTTTATTTTTTAACGAGCTTGAACTATGCGCTAAAACTGCTCGATTAATTCAGTCGTATAATAAGAATGTCTCATTTAAAAACGGCAATTTTTAGAGTTTTACCCCACATCCTTTCTTTATGCAAGCTAGGAAACGACCAATCCTACGAGTTTAAAGGGTTAGAGGACCTACAAATTTAAAAAATAAATAGTCGCTCTTCACTTGTACGCCAAAAGGTTTGCATGCCCCCAGGTATAAAACAAAGTTTCAAGGTCACCTTTCAAACCTCCAACAAAACATTTGTTTTATCAGGAAAGGTCTACCTCTTTCAGGTTACCAAAGATTGTTCTATTTACAGCGCAAACAAAACACTTCTTCGGCGATGTCTACCGAAATAGACAAAGGTGAGACAATCCACTCACATAACTTTGACAAGAGAATCTTATTCCAGTCTAACCCCCTCTTCCAATCACGGACGGGAGTACAGTCCAATTGTATATCTCTCGCGGAAACCTACCCTATACCTGGAGTTTTCCTGCCGAAGCAGACCAGGGTGCATGCCCCCTGGGTTTCAGTCATGTCCCCCGAATCACTCGCACTCATCAGGTGGACGGACTGGAGATTGATGAGACATTCCTTGTGTGAAAAGACCATTCAAGGATGGCATATGACTATTTGCTCTGTGTGATCCGGGAAATGAAAGCTGGTCTACGAGCTTGACCACTCTTCCTTCGTGCGGAAAACACATCACTCTAAAGAGTGATGAGACAATGGCTCCCATGCAATAAATATAGTCTCGTCCAAGGAGTAGATTATAATCCAGGGGTCCTTGAACTACCATTACGTTCATGTGAACGGTTTTCCCTCTCAATGTTATGGGCACAATGGGAAGGATCCCTAACGGTCGACTGGTTCCTTTGTCAAAGCCTGTTAGATTTCTCATCTCAGGCAAAAGCGATGGCGAACCAAGCGCTTTCCAAGCAGTCGAGGAAAAGATACTCACAGAAGCCCCTTCATCTATGATGGTACCAGCCATAACCATTCTGTATATTTGAGCAATAATTCGGAATGGTACACTAGCCGGTAAACGGGGTCTGCCTAGTTGATTCCAATCGAAGGAGACAACTAAGTTGCTTGGAGGTGGGACCGAATAGACGGCTGGGTACGACTCTGACGAATTTCCTTCCTGCGGTAAAGGAATGGGTAAATTGTCCCCATGTTCATCAAAGTCTGTGCTTACGAAAAGAATTTGGACGGTGTCATCCTTATTCTCTTCTGTGACTGTATCATCTGAAGATGGAACCTCTGAAGGCAAGACCAAGTCAACTGCCACCTCGACCTTTTGACTTTCGTCTGTTATGGGTTCAGATGGTTTGTCTTCAATGATAGACGCTTCGGCTGACCACCTGGGCGGGTTAGCCGGCTTTTCAACTAGTGACGGACTCGGCAAGAGTTTTTTATATCCAGGAGGAAGTCGTAACGGTGAAACCAGACGATCGTCCAAAACTCTTTTAGCCTCATCTAAGAAGGGACAACGGTGGACGGCATGGTCGCCTTCGCACAGTTTACAAGGAAATCTATATTTTCCTTTTTGTCCTGGGCCTTCACTTTCACTAGTCGATGGTGTGCTTTCAACATGATCATCAGAGGTTGACGACACCGGGTTGTGCAAACGAGGAGACCAGTCCCTTAAGATCCAAGGGATGCAAGGACAATCTCTATGATCGTGGTCTCCTTTGCAAATGACACATGGTGATTTAGGCCTGGTCAGTGCAGTGTGTGGATTTTCGCTAGACGACGCTTGGTTGCCCCCTTTCGCTCTTGGTTCCTTCTTCTTCTTCTCTTTCTTCCTCTTTTCCTTCTTCTTCTCAGGTACTTGATTTTTGGCTTTACCAACCCCATCAAGCGAAGAAGAAGGAGGAGAGGAAGAATTGGAGGAAGTAGAAGGTTGGTGGGTAACTCTGGATTCGTCTAGTTGCTGACTCGATTGTTCATGAATTGCGGTGTTCTGAACGACAGAGGTTGAGAAGAGCCATACGGGCAGGCCGATTGTCAATCCTGGAAGCGACAATGTGGCCATATGGGGTGCACCAACATCTCCCCAAGAGGAGAAGGGACTAGGATTTCCTCCAAGGGGAATTCTTTGGTTGGTGGGTTCCATTTTTTCAACCTAAGATCAACGTAGGAAAGGGTGATGATTATTCCGTTTAAAATAAATTTTAGACGCTTTGACACAACTTGTTTTTTCAATTTTTAAGAGTCTACATAGAATTGCTTATCCCACTAAGGTGTGGTAGCTACCTTAGAAACAAACAAAGTAAAGCTACTTTCATTTTTCCTTTATGAAATATAGATGAGAGAAGAACAAAGAAGACCAACCTCTGTCTTGCGCTAATCTCCTAGTGCGATTCCTCTCTCTCTTGATAGTCTTTCGCTACTTGCTCCCTTGTACGCCTAGCTTCACAGAGTACCTGTAAGATCACAGTAGCATAGCACTATACAAGAACATGGATCTATAATCATAAACAATCTAGGATCAGATATAAATTGACCATACAAATGCATAAAACATAAATGACACAAGAGTATGGAGGAAAACTTGAATAGCTTTTATTGATAAATAAGAAAGAGCCAAGGGAGTTACAACCAGTTGTTCTGACCCAGCATCATCCTCTCAGCAAGGAAGCCCCTCTTCACCTCATACAAAGCTTAGATCACCCAAAAATCTAATGTTGTCTCAAGAAACCAACAGCAATTCCTTACAATATGCAAAATTCCAGCCTCTGGATCTCTAGGATGAGGGATCCATATATAGATATCTGTAAGGGAGATGAGTCAGCTTGTGATTTGATTAGTGTCTTCCCTCTGATAGTTCTTGCTTCCACTTGGATATTGATGATATCTTACTCATCCTTGGTCGAATTCAGAGAGGCAAGTGTCATAGGAGAAGTTTCTAGAAGTTTCCATGCCTCTCCACCTTGCAGAATGACACTGCCATTTGTCACTTCTCGCCCATTGCACCCCATAGAAGGGCTTTTTGAAATGAAACGCACCCACACAGTGTATTTAGGTGAGATGCAACGCACTTTGCCTATGGAGCAGCTGAAATGATCCTGTTTTGACCAGTTCTGAGTAGTTTTTCATGGAGAACTTCTGGGAGAAGCTGTAATCAGTTGACCTTGTTCCTTTAGGGGTTAGAACAACACTTTTAGGGACTTAGGAGCCCTTGGTTTATGGACATTTCATGCTTGGGTTTGTAGTGCCCAAAAATGTCTATAACAGTTGCCCCCTAAAGCATGAGGTCGTTAATCTTTTGATGTCGGGTGAAATGCTTTATTATGAGGATCCTAAGTTCTTTCAAGCTGGGAGGAGACCTGTAATAAGATACAATACGATACATTATCTTCATAATATTTTCATGATCTAGCTGAGTCGGGCATTCCCATGCTCAGCTTTATAAATTCATTTTCATGTACATAGGCCAGACAATCGTCTGAGTGTAGACTGATGATTCTGGTAGAGTCATCATCCCTTTGATTGGATGATTATCTGTGCAGCAATGATGTACATTTGATGTCTTTATTTCCCTAAATATATATCGTAGCCCGGATGGATGAAACTAGATTTGGGGTCTTCAATCTCGTTCGATCTTCACTCGAAGTACAAGTCTATCCATGTGAGAGATGTTCTGGAGTCGAACATGGAAAGACATCGCCTGATTACCAGCCAATGATGTAAGCTGTTAACAGGCGCGAGAGGAATCACCGATAATGATAATGACCCTCAAGGTACTGTAGTACAATTCACGTGGTGTGAATAAAGGACTTGGCATTGAACACGACGCAAAATCTTTCGGTCGAAGGTCATTGATGTAAACCTGTTGCCGGAAGTGAGAAACTTGCCATTGAGGCATGCAAGCTTCAAAGTACTGAATGGGGTGTTCCTAGATCGACTTCTTGGATAATGAGCTGAGGTCGACAAGAAGCGATCCGTCACAGGAGGTCCTTAATGAATCCCACATCAATGACACGGAACGGAGCAAATGATTTTAATGGAGGTGAAAACAATCTGATGACATAAGGTTCAGGGTGGCGGTCATGAAAGAATGGAGTGTAAATGTATTGTAGCGGGTGAGGCACAGGTGAATTATCTGAATGATTTCTCTTGAACATATCGGCGACACTGACGTGATGGACTGGTAGCATTAACCCCAAATGTGGATGGTGTGATGGGACCATGGTGATGTGACCGGTGAATGAAACAACCCAACCCGACTTGGATGCGGAGTGAAAGTGTCACGTTCAAGAGCAACTTGCTACCAACAAAGTTTCTTCAAGTTTTCTTCCCAATTTTTCCCCAGTCATTGCTAACCAGTACCTCTTTATTTTTGTCAAGCTTGAGGAGGATAACATATGCTTGTTCTATAATTTTCCCTTCGGGCAAACCCATCGCTATGTTTTAATGAGCCTAGTGATAGTGAAACTCGTTCTTGTCTGCTATGGACAAGTTTGTCGCTATTAAGTTTTAACGAGTTTAACGACAAAGATAACTCGGTCCTTTTCAATTTTAGAGAGTCTGAAAAGGAATGTAAAGGAAACTCCAAAATTCCTTTTTCGTCATCTAATCCCTTAAGTCCGAAAAAGTATAAAACAATACAGAAGGGATGAATTTTCGATCCTTTTAACGAGCCGAACAAAACAAGCGCTCGATCATTTTGTGTAATAATCCCTCGTGTCCAAAAATATTAGAATCTAAAGGAGGGATAGCACTTCCGATCCCTTTAATGAGCTGGAGAGGCCAATGGCTCGGCAATCTTTTCATATTTTACGATTCAGTTGAAAAGTGCTTAAAGGAGACTCGTCTTTTGAGGAACGAGTGATAAACTTGGGTAGCAGTTGGTTCCAGGTAAGGTTTGGAACTTTCCAATCACGGCAGCGTTACAAGGATGGCTAGTGAGATCACTCTTCGCAGCTGTTCCTCAAAAGGGGTAAACAATCAAATGGAGGTGAATGATCGGCCAATACAGAGTGGAGGTGATGATGAGAACACGACCAAGGCTTTAAAGGCTGAAGTACTACATTCACGATGGTTATTTACCGGGAAATAGTTCATTTTTTAATGGGCTTAAACACGGGGAGAAACATTTGCTCATGGCTTATGTTTATTTTTTAATGAGCTTGAACTATGCGCTAAAACTGCTCGATTAATCCAGTCGTATAATAAGAATGTCTCATTTAAAAACGGAAATTTTTAGAGTTTTGCCCAACATCCTTTCTTTATGCAAGCTAGGAAACGACCAATCCTACGAGTTTAAAGGGTTAGAGGACCTACAAATTTAAAAAAATAAATAGTCGCTCTTCACTTGCACGCCAAAAGGTTTGCATGCCCCCAGGTATAAAATAGAGTTTCAAGGTCACCTTTCAAACCTCCAACAAAACATTTGTTTTATCAGGAAAGGTCTACCTCTTTCAGGTTACCAAAGATTGTTCTATTCACAGCGCAAACAAAACACTTCTTCGGCGATGTCTACCGAAATAGAAAAAGGTGAGACAATCCACTCACATAAATTTGACAAGAGAATCTTATTCTAGTCTAACTGCCTCTTCCAATCACCGACGGGAGTACAGTCCAGTCATATATCTCTCGTGGAAACCTACCCTATATCTGGAGTTTTCCTGCTGAAGCAGACCAGGGTGCATGCCCCCTGGGTTTCAGTCATGTCCCCCGAATCACTCGCGCTCATCAGGTGGACGGACTGGAGATTGATAAGACATTCCTTGTGTGAAAAGACCATTCAGGGATGGCATATGACTATTTGCTCTGTTTGATCCGGGAAATGAAAGCTGGTCTACGAGCTTGACCACTCTTCCTTCGTGTGGAAAACACATCACTCCAAAGAGTGATGAGACAATGGCTCCCATGCAATAAATATAGTCTCGTCCAAGGAGTAGATTATAATCCAGGGGTCCTTGAACTACCATTACGTTCATGTGAACGGTTTTCCCTCTCAATGTTATGGGCACATTGGGAAGGATCCCTAACGGTCGACTAGTTCCTTTGTCAAAGCCTGTTATATTTCTCATCTCAGGCAAAAGCGATGGCGAACCAAGCGCTTTCCAAGCAGTCGAGGAAAGGATACTCACAGAAGCCCCTTCATCTATGATGGTACCAGCCATAACCATTCTATATATTTGAGCAATAATTCGGAATGGTACAGTAGCCGGTAAACGGGGTCTGCCTAGTTGATTCCAGTCGAAGGAGACAACTAAGTTGCTTGGAGGTGGGACCGAATAGATGGCCGGGTACGATTTTGACGAACTTCCTTCCTGCAGTAAAGGAATGGGTAAATTGCCCCCATGTTCATCGGAGTCTGTGCTTACGAAAAGAATTTGGACGGTGTCATCTTTATTCTCTTCTGTGACTGTATCATCTGAAGATGGAATCTCTGAAGGCAAGACCGGGTCAACTGCCGCCTCGACCTTTTGAATTTCATCTGGTATGGGTTTAGATGGTTTGTCTTCAATGATAGACGCTTCGGCCGACCACCTGGGTGGGTCAGCCGGCTTTTCAACTAGTGACGGAATCGGCAAGAGTTTTCTATATCCAGGAGGAAGTCGTAATGGTGAAACTGGACGATCATCCAAAACTCTTTTAGCCTCATCTAACAAGGGACAACGGTGGACAGCATGGTCGCCTTCACACAGTTTACAAGGAAATCTATATTTTCCTTTTTGTCCTGGGGCTTCACTTTCACTAGTCGACGGTGTGCTTTCAACATGATCATCAGAGGTTGACGACACCGGGTTGTGAAAACGAGGAGACCAGTCCCTTAAGATCCGAGGGATGCAAGGAAAATCTCTATGATAGTGGTCTCCTTTGCAAATGACACATGGCGATTTAGGCCTGGTCAGTGCAGTGTGTGGATTTTCGCTAGACGACGCTTGGTTGCCCACTTTCGCTCTTGGCCCCTTCTTCTTCTCTTTCTTCTTCTTTTCCTTCTTCTTCTCAGGTACTTGATTTTTTGCTTTACCAACCCCATCAAGTGAAGAAGAAGGAGGAGAGGAAGAATTGGAGGAAGTAGAAGGTTGGTGAGTAACTCTGGATTCATCTAGTTGCTGACTTGATTGTTCAGGAATTGCGGTGTTCTGAACGACAGAGGTTGAGAAAAGCCATACGGGCAAGCCGAATGTCAATCCTGGAAGCGACAATGTGGCCATATGGGGTGCACCAACATCTCCCCAAGAGGAGAAGGGACTAGGATTTCCTCCAAGGGGAATTCCTTGGTTGGTGGGTTCCATTTTCTCAACCTAAGATCAACGTAGGAAAGGGTGATGATTATTCCGTTTAAAACAAATTTTAGACGCTTTGACACAACTTGTTTTTTCAATTTTTAAGAGTCGAGAAAAAAAAAAAGATGACTCTAGTCGCCTTCGATTTTTAATGAGCCTGAAGTGACAAGTGCTCAGATGGACCTTTTCCGTTAAGGAGTCTGAAAAGGAACGAAAGGGACTGCTCTGGAAATCTAGGTAGAGGGATTACCAAACCAATTGCAAAACTGCAGAATACTTTTTATGGTACGGCAGTCAATCTTCCCGAATGTTGTGTTCAGTGCATTGTGATCAATAGGGCGGCAAACATGGCTTCCTATGGATAAAGGATTAAGCCTATTGTGGTCTCCCAAAATATACTCGACGGTACGTGGGAGCATAAGTCCGTACTGGCACTTATCATCTCAAAGTGGAGGAATCACCCAGCCATCAGTGAGAACAACAGTTACCAGGCTTTACGATGCCGGAATATGTCTCTAGCCTAGACTTCTAAATGTTGTGCGTTAGGTTCCAAAGCGTTGTTATATTCATTGAATTTATTTTATAGTTAATCTTGTTTAATAAATTTGCCTTTCAGGTTCACCGCGAGATGTAGATGTATAATTCCTAAAATGAAATCTAAGATGATAAATAGTCTTTTATCTTCTTTGTGCAATGAAAATCCTAGCTACTAAGGAAAGAGAGACAGTATTCTTTCACAAAGAGCAAAGAGCACACTCTAAATGCACCGTCCTAAATCAAACCAATCAAATAGTCTAAATGCAAATGCACATGCATGTATTTGTTTTTGACTTTCTTAGTATGTGAATGGTAAAAAGAAAGTTGATGCACAAATCTGAATTACTTTTCAAGCAACAATTATTAACAAGTTTCTTTTCAAAATAAAAAATGGAGACAATCACAACATTTTACGATTTGGAAATGAATACTTGTTTTTGACACTATAAAAACTACAAATTCAGACCAAATACAATAGTAACAGGATAATCAACTATTAATAGCAACCAAACTCTTTCCTATGACTGAAAACGACACTTGCGACACTTTCAAATCAAAGGACGACAGTACGATTACGTTACTTTTTGCAAAGGAGAACTGAAAATGACTCAACAAATACACAAAAACATTTACAGTTCTTTTGTACAATGGAGGTGCAATAACAGCAAGGAAAAGGGATTTCAAACAGAGATATACTGATTACAGGCAGCAAAATTCATGAATAGGACTGGAAAGAATGTATCACAGAAACCAAAACTGAACAATGCCTAGTATGATCAGCGCACCTATAACACAGGGAGTTTGAAATGCAGCGCACCTACTACACTCGGGAAGTGCGCTGAATTTCAGATTCACAGAACAGTACCTGCGTTGGGCCAGAGACGAGACTTTGCTTGGGTTCCAGGTCACAGTTTGCAGTTCAGTTCATGGGTTTTGGCCGAGCAAATGGTAATCAATAATGCAAAAATCAGGGGTAGATCTAAGGAGGTTTTGAGAGCTACCACAAGGGGCAATCAGAGAGTTTGTGAATCAGTTGTTTAAGTTATAAAAAAATCCCGGAGATTGATTGAAGCAGAATTTATCTACTTTGCATTTGCATAGCAAATGCAGTTCGAAAGATACCTGGCTCGACTTCAGGCTCCATCTGTAAGTTTATAAAATAGACAACAAGGAAGATAAACAAACAAACTAATTCGTCCCAAGTGGAGTCGCCATTTTGTTACAGGGAAAAGTGTCTACACAGAACTGCTTATCCCACTAAGGTGTGGTAGCTACCTTAGAAACAAACAAAGTAAAGCTACTTTCATTTTTCCTTTATGAAATATAGATAAGAGAAGAACAAAGAAGACCAACCTCTGTCTTGCGCTAATCTCCTAGTGTGATTCCTCTCTCTTGATAGTCTTTCGCTACTTGCTCCCTTGTACGCCTAGCTTCACAGAGTACCTGTAAGATCACAGTAGCATAGCACTATACAAGAACATGGATCTATAATCATAAACAATCTAGGATCAGATGTAAATTGACCATACAAATGCATAAAACATAAATGACACAAGAGTATGGAGGAAAACTTGAATAGCTTTTATTGATAAACAAGAAAGAACCAAGGGAGTTACAACCAGTTGTTCTGACCCAGCATCATCCTCTCAGCAAGGAAGCCCCTCTTCACCTCATACAAAGCTTAGATCACCCAACAATCTGATGTTGTCTCAAGAAACCAACAACAATTCCTTACAATATGCAAAATTCTAGCCTCCGGATCTCTAGGATGAGGGATCCATATATAGATATCTGTAAGGGAGATGAGTCAGCTTGTGATTTGATTAGTGTCTTCCCTCTGATAGTTCTTGCTTCCACTTGGAGATTGATGATCTCTTACTCATCCTTGGTCGAATTTAGAGAGGCAAGTGTCACAGGAGAAGTTTCTGGAAGTTTCCATGCCTCTCCACCTCACGGAATGACACTGCCATTTGTCACTTCTCGCCCATCGCACCCCGTAGAAGGGCTTTTTGAAATGAAATGCACCCACACAATGTATTTAGGTGAGATGCAACGCACTTTGCCTATGGAGCAGCTGAAATGATCCTGTTTTGACCAGTTCTGAGCAGTTTTTCATGGAGAACTTCTGGGAGAAGCTATAATCAATTAACCTTGTTCCTTTAGGGGTTAGAACAACACTTTTAGGGACTTAGGAGCCCTTGGTTTATGGAAATTTCATGCTTGGGTTTGTAGTGCCCAAAAATGTCTATAACACATATTAAAATCCCCTCCCAGAATCCATGGGATGCTTGGATGTCTTTCTCTTAGCTCCTCCAGAGAGGTTAGAAGCCTGAATCTATCTTCAAGCTTTTGTGGACCATAGACATTTGTGATTAGATAAACTTCCTTGTCCCCCAAAGGTTGGATGACCACTGATAGGTAGTTCCTGGATGCTTCAACATCTAGGATTCCAAGTTTCTAAGGGTTCCAGAGTGTAATAATTCCTCTTGCTATGTTATCCACTTTAACTTCTAGATATTCATACTTAATAAGCCACTTGCTATGTATCTCTCTTATTTTTTCCACAAAACATTTTGTTTCTTGGATAAATACCAAATCTGGTTTTTATCCCTTCATTCTATTGCTGAGATTTCATTGTTTCCTTTTACTTCCAAGACCCCTAATATTCCATGTTGTAAGCTTCATTAAGAAAGATTTGTAAATGAGTAACTAGTTAGGTCTTTCATCTTACCGGAGTTGATCATGAGTTTTCCACATTCAATCAGCAGCTCATTTTGTCTTTTTCTTCCTGGGTTCTTGGGAGCTTGTCCCTCTATTGCCTCCATAGTTTTGACTCCTCCTTTATCATGACTATCATGGTTTCTTTTGACCCCAGAACCCTTTGCCTGATTTCTCCAGAGGAAGAGCTGTTGTACTCTGTTAAATTCCTCTTGAGGTAGCGAGTCCACTCCTCTGGTAGTTCCTTCCTCCAGGAACTTTTCTAGATCGATATGCTCCCTTTCTAGTATGTTCTGTAGTTCATGCTCCTCCGCTCCCACTTTGCTTGAGGTCATCTCTTGGTCCCTGTAAAGTTTCATCGTGCTGGGCTAATCCCCCTTTTGTTGGCTTTTATCATGTCCATCCTCCATGCTGTCATCCTTTTCCTTCTCTATTGGATTGTCCTTCAATACTTGATTCACTCTTTCATCCCCCTGTTCTTCTTCTAATATCTTGAACCTATTATGACTAGGCTGCTTTTCCTCATAGAATTTTTTTTGGTTCTTTCTCTCTCCTTTTCCTTTGCCTCCCACTTTGGTAAAGCTTTCATTCTCTTTACCTGAGGTTGCTTTGAAACTGCTCTCCATTTTATTTAAAGGGAAATCTCTGAAGAAGTGCTCGTGTTCATGGCATTTGCGGCATCTGAAGGGTATATGCTTATATTCTACGGCCTAAACCCAATCTTCATCATAAACTTCTAGAATTATTTCATCCGGCAAAGCCCCAGAAAGGTCCATTTCCATGCATATTCTAGCAAAGGAGGTATATTTTCTGCACAGTGTGGCCTCTGATATTTTTATGAAATGCCCTAGTTTATTACCTATGTATTTTAGTGATTCCAGTAGCCAATAATCTAGAGGTAGGGAATAAAGTCTTACCTGTACTGGCACCGATGTAAATGTTTCTCGCTTCGGGATGAAGTTCATCACCCAAGGTCGCATATAGAGACCTGCTGCCACATAGAAGTAGGGTCCTCCTTCAAATATCTTGTCCTTATCCTCTAGGTTTATAAACACAACTATGAAGAACCCTTGGATCCAAGGTGCAGATCTATATCTCCCTTAGGTTTCCAATGGTTCTTTATCCATGCATGTAGGGCCTTCTCCATTGGCCATAACCCCATGAATTTGCATATCATTGCATAACTCTCCATGTGCTCCCTATGCGCATGTAGTGCTAGGTCACTTAACACCACTTGGGGTGTGATGGAAGCCCTAGGTTTACATGCCAGGTCCTGTCCGAATTCTGGGGTCAACTTTTTGACTGTCTACTTCTATACATTTCTCTCTTCTTACTTCCTCCTGCGTTTCTGCCATCCTCTGAGCTTTGTTGTTTTCTTGTTTTCCTCTTTTTGTACACCCGGTTTCCACTTCCATGGGCTTCTTGAAACGATTAGAGACTACATGACTATGGGAGGGAGTATAACTCCCCTCTTCTCGCCCCTCCATGGTACCCAACACCGAAATCCTACTACAAACCCTAGTTCTGCGCATTTTTTCTCCTCAAGGTCCATCCACTTAGCCAACATTAACATATTATCAATATGGAAACAATCAATCCAACAAAGAAAAAATCATTTAGAAAATATTCAATGCAAAGATGTAATTTACATCATCTAACATATGCTAAATTTTCTTTACCTGAATGACATGATATTATAATATGTTCAACATCTAATGTTCAAGCAATATCAAAATCCCCATATGATTCAAAATAATTTCATAAGAGTATCGTACTGCTATGTTCATAATGTATGTTCAAACTAGATAAACAACATGGTATCCAAGTTAAAAAATAGTATCCTAATTTCAATGGATATGACCCTAATAATAAAAATGTAGATATGCATGAAAAGTTGAGTCTTCAACTAAAGGAAATGTGTGTGTACTCTACTAATTACTCAACACTTCACCTTGTAGGTATTCTTCATAATGTATTTGACCCAGCTATAAGCCCACTCCCATTTTGGATAATCTATCAATATTTTAATGTAATTCCCTGTGAATGTGATCAAATGGTGTAACCTGAAGGTTATAATAAGATCCATAACTCTAATAGTCCATTGATGCAATAAATAAATGTTTAAAGAAGTATAACCTTTCAGCCAATCTATAACAACTTTTGAATCCCCTATCACTTGTAAGTTTAGATTGTTGAAGTGACATAATTAAAATGGCTAACATAAGTGACTGATTTGCACTATTGTATTACTTGTTAAGTAGTCATATTTATGTTACTAGACTAAATTAGTCATTCATGTTAGTCATTTTTAGTTGTATTACTTATTAGCTAGTCGTATATTTTAACTGGAGACTAAATTAGTCGTTTATGCTAGTCATTTTTAGTTAATCACTTAATATTTCTCATTTTTGGTAGTATTTCACTTGGAAAAGCTACGGTGACTAACTTTTTCAGTCACCTAGTCACTAATTTCATCATTTTCTACTAGTGTCCAAACATGTTCCAAGAATACTCTAATTGTGCAAGAGTATGAGAGTATAGAAGAGAGATCCAAAACTGAACTAAAAAAAGGCTAGAAACTGATCCTCAGAATCCTTTTTATCAATGAGGCCTCTATTTTCTTCATTTTTCCTTCAATATACCTCTCATGAAAATATGTGTCTCTTCACCTTCATTTTCTCTTATTTTCCTTTATTTTCATAAATAAAATGCCAATTATTGTAACTTTGCCTTTGCCAATGTCTTTACCAATTTCCATAGTCATTAATTAATCACCAATGATACCCATCACTATGTTTTTTCCAACATTCATCTTGTAATACGTATCCCATGACCTTGGTCTTATTTTATTTACTTGTAAAATCAACCAAAGGTTGTTACAAACCCCTCCCCCTTGGGGAACACCGTCTTCAGTGTTCTATGACACCTATGACCAACAAAACCACTGAAAACAAAACATACTTCCCATGGATATTTATAACATAGCTCGATTTCATATTTACAATGAGATTCTGCAAACCATGACCAACATAACAAACATGACAATCATACCACCTATTCGAGCTTCATAACAATTGTGTCATCTAAAACAACATCCATATATACATATACATATATCAAAAATCATTTTCTTGAACCAACAAATAATGAAGGATACATAGCCCACATTTGATCAGCCATCTCCCATGTAGCTTCATCAGGCCCAAAGTGCTTCCACTATACTTTAACCTACTAGATTGCTATATTCTAGAGCATGAGCTATTTCCGCTACAATATGCATTATGGTTATGGCTGGAATTATTCCTCTAGTTCCACCTGCAATACAAACTAGTCAATCACATGATCAACATCCTGGACATACTTCTTAAGAAATGAAATATGGAAAACATCATGGACTTTCACTGTTTGAGGCGTGCAAGTTTGTAGGCCACTAGTCCAATCCTCTCAAGGATCTTAAAAGGCCCACAATATCAAGGTGCCAACTTGGCACATGATCCAATCCTCAAGGAGATCCTCTTGGGCTTGATGTGTAAGTGCACATGCTCCCCAACGTGAAACTCCTTAAATACCATCTTTTGATTGACTCTTCTTTCTGTCCTGTGCTGCCTTCAAATTCCTCTTAATTACGTACATTTCCTATTCCATCTTTGCCAACATGTCCGGTCAAATCAGTACCCTATTCACTATATCACTCCAGCTGATAGGAGTATTACAACTCTACCCATAAAGTTCCTCAAAGGGAATCATATTCAAATATTCCTAATACCCTTTGTTATAAGCAAACTCAACCAGTAGAAGATACAATTCCCACTTCCATTGTTGATGCATGACATACATCCTCAACATGTACTCAAGAATATTGTTAACCCTCTTTATTTTTCCATCTGTCTATGGATAATAAGCTAGCTTCTCCTCACTTACGCCTACTTATCGTCATTTACCCATACTTATATTATTGCATAGAGTTACTTACTGCACTGAAAGGATATAGTGACTTACTGGATAACATTGATTGGGCTTGTTGAGGAAGGCCAAGCCGCTGACCAATGTCTGCTCTCGAAGAAACCTTCGTACGTAGAACAAAAAAAGTATGCCAGTGCCGCTACTACGCTCATCGAAATCCAAATTTTCCCCCAAGCCTACAAACAACTCTTTCCAAAACTTGGAAATGAGCTTGGCATCTTTGTTTGATATGATCTTCTTAGGAACACCATGCAACCTCACTATGTCTCGAATGAAAATTTGAGCTACTTCACTAGCTGAATTCCTAGAATTAACTACAATCAAGTGTGATAACTTACTTAACTTGTCAACCACAACCATAACGGAATCATGTTGTCTAGATGTCCTTGGAAAACTTGTAATGAATTTCATGGAAATGACCTCGTATTTCCACTCTAGAATCGGAATCGGTTGTAATAAACTTCCTGGATGCTTACACTCTATTTTTTCCTATTGACAATCCAAACATCTAGCAACAAACACAAACAACTCTTTCCTCAATTTTGGCTAATGGTATAATTTCTTACTGTTGTCAATGTCTTTTAATATCCTCGGTGATCTAAATACAACTTAACATGAAACTCCCTCAAGATCAGCTTCTTGATCTCACATCCATTTGACACATAAATCTTGTTCTTGAATTTGAATAAGCCATTTGCCATTAGATGATACTCCTCATCCCTATCACCTTCACCCTACTATTTTAACTTGTGCCTCAACTACTGATACCTGTCATCATGTTGTCCTACTTGCAAGATCCGTTGCTACAAATTTGCCCCATAAGAACTCATTATTGCAATGTGATTCACTTGTACTCTTCTATTAAGAGCATCTGCAACCTTGTTCTCCCTTCCCTTGATGTACTTTATCTCAAAGTCAAACTCAATGATAGTAGCTAATCATCTAGCTTGCCTAACATTCAGATTCGGTTGATCAAATAAGTACCTCACCCCATTCAAACTTATTTCCTTTTCACTACAAAGATGTAATAGGATAGGCAATTTGTGAGAAGTTCCTAGTGAGCCATCTGTAATAACCTACTAATCCCATGAATGATCTGACCTCATCCACATTCCTAGGAGTTTCTCACTCCATGATAGCTCTAATCTTTTCCAGGTCCACTCTTATACCTTCCTTGGAAACAACATGTGCCAAGTAATGAAATTTTGTCTGAAATAAACTGCATTTACTAATCTTGGCATACAAATAATGCTCTCTCAGTAATTTTAATACTGCTGCTATATGTTATGCATTCTCTTCCTCATTCTTATAATATATGAATATGTCTTCAATGAATACTATCACAAAATTGTCTAGATAAGGACACAACACACTATAGATCAAACACATGAAAGTAGGTGGAGCATTAGTAAGACAAAAAATAACTACTAAAAACTCATAATGCCTGTACCTAGCATGGAATGTAGTCTTGTAGATGTCATATTCTTTGATGTGTACTTGATGATATCATGACCTCAAGTCAATCATCAAGAACATTTATGCTCCCTTCAATTGATCAAACAATTCATCAATCTGTGGTAAAGGGTACCTATTCTTGATCGTCACCTTGTTCAACTACCTGCAACCAATACATAACCTGAGAGTACCATCCTTCTTCTTTACAAATAACATTGGCACACCCCAAGGTGACACACTTGGTCTAATGTATCCCTTATCAAGCATTTCCTTAAGCTGCAAATTCAGTTTCACCAACTCTTGAGTGCTCATCTTGTACGATGCCTTCGATGTTGGTGTTTCTCCCTACATCAACTCAATAGAAAATTCCACTTCCCTATGAGGTGGTAACTTTGGGATCTTTGCTAAAAATACATCTTGAAACTACCACAAAACTAGATACCTCTTCAAGGCTTCAACATCCTCAGTATCCTTTCCTTTGCCACTAGAAATATGAACTGAAAACATTACACATTCTTTCCTTCTACTATGCTTTTCCTGCATAGTTTTAACCATTCTCACTAATATAGGCTTCTTCTTACCCTGTAATATTCTCCTTTATCCATCGTCATCCAGACACTGAATAACATTAAATCATAGAAATCTACCTTAGTCTTGTGAATGTACAACCAATCCATACCTAACAACATATTGTTTGATCCCAATGGAAGCACATTTAGATGCACTAATGTAGACATACCATTAAGCTCAAATGCACAAGATATTACCCAATGATGAACTCTTTTCTCGGTACCTATAGCCAACTACACCAATGAAGACTCTGCATGCACTTCTTTATTCAAGCAACATGTTGGCTTATTGGGGCTTGACCCAGATTCAGAGTTAATTTAGCCAAACAAATCCCGGTACTACTGGCCCTTTCAGGAATAGTCCGCGGAGCGCGGACTGAGGTCTCACCCAAAGTAGTATGGGAGGGTGCTAGAACCAGGTTTCCGCACCCTGGAGATGTCTGATGAGTTCAAGTGGTCCTCGGTTTGGCCTTGCGTGCAGGTTGCTTCGTGCACTTTCCCGTACCTCGCGGCCCGATATACTACCTACGCGTAGCCCAGGGGCTGAACATTGCGCTTTTGCATTATTACCCAAGAATTTACTGTTATTCCAATGTTAGTTGATTATCTTAGCCTACTTGCATGCTCTAAGTTATACTTAACAACATAAACCATTCATATAAGTGCTCGCAGTAAATAAACAATATATTTGCAAATTATATCAAACATGCATTAACTCAAGAACAGATACACAGAATTATGATAAAACTTCTCTTATTAGTTCCTTCCTCAGTTACAGACTCAACTCTGCACTGCGCACTTAGTTGCAGGGATCTGCACACTGAGCTGCGGACTACTAGGCCTCTGCGCACTCAGCTGTAGAGCCTTCTTCTATTCTACGACCCAAAGACACACTTTACACTTGCAACTCAATCACCTAGACTTTTTATTCTTTTGTATCCTTATCTCTATTTTACACTTAGAGCCTCACTTTATTTATACAATCCCATGGTCTGCGGACCATGGATAGGTCTATCCAATCGTCGTTACGTTACAAAACTAGGGCAGACAACCTTGTGACTCTATCATACTTTTCACACTTTGCGCCAGCAATTTGCAGAGCTTTACAACAAGATTAGGTAAAAAATTGGGCTTTGAGCCCCAAAACATGCCTTGGGGGGATTCTATGCCCAACATGCCCCCAACACAAACATCATGACTCACCCTCGAGTCACTCTGTTGGCGCGACAATCTTTGTGCGGAGTCCCTCCAACTATTCTCGAACTGCACGGAGGTCAGCAACGCATTGAGCTGCTGCTTGCTAGATCTGTTGCATATGTTGTTCCTAGACCTCTGTGTCTGGGGTTCTTCTCTGCATCAATGTGTGCATCCACTGTATGCTCGTGAGGTTGCCTTCAATGTCTGTCGTGATGGTGAAGGCCTCGTCGAGCCAAGGCTGGACGTACAATTTTAGGACTGCCTCCTTATGTCGTGCCACATCCACCTACTCCTTCAGTGCTTTAGTCTACTGCATCTTCACAAGCCGCTGGGTGAGGACCACTGCCTACGCATTTCCTCGGACATTGTAATACTGTTGTTGGAGTTGTCGCACCGTTGTATCTAAGCGTTGGATGTTGGGGTCCTCTTCAAGAGTTGTGAGGACCTCAAGTGATTCTTCCAACATGCTGGTGAAGTCTCACACTGCACCTCCAATTTCCTCCAATCCCGTTATGATAGTGCTAGCGCACTGTTCTTTGACTTCCCGGGGAGTGGATGGTTGCGCCTTTAACTACATCTTGGTGATCTAAAGATTCAGCTCCATCTAAACCTTTATCGTTTCGTCCTTGGCCTCGCGGTCTCCAACTGCTAACTTGTGGATTTGCACCTCCATTGGTATATCTGTTGGGATGGCCAGCTTCGAGACGCTTCGGCAAGCGTCATCTATCACTTGCACCAACTGTTGATTTTGTGACATCGATTCGTTGCACTACAATATGAGCTGTTCGATATTTATCTTCTGCTCACTGAGGACTTGGAGCGTGCAGCTCTCCCTAGTGCGCAGCATTGCCGTTATCCCATCTTGCAATAGATATAATATCTCATGCGGAAGGGCAGCTAGATTCACACCGAGGCCTTTCATCGTGCTAACCAAAAACCTGTCGGCCTCGTTTGATGTCACTAGAGCCCCTTCTGGCAACACTATTGTGTTCGTCATCCACACGCGCAACATATTTTCTGCTGTCGTGGATCTGACTACGAGGTTGGTTGAAAGGGTACTAACCTGAGGGGGGCATGCCTGTAAGTCCTGCAACTGTGCTCTAAGGGCCCCCAACACAGTTTGGTGCTCCTGCGTGAAATCCTGGAGAGCCTCATTTGTGACATCACTCACCGTCTCGCTGGTGTCACGAAAATCACCCTCGGTTAGGGTGATTGGGTCAATGGACAATTTCGAGGCCTTGACCTTCTTCCATTATCGTGCTCGCTCTGCTGGGTGTTGGCGCTTCAACTATGTGGACATGGTTCATGGGTCCGTGCCTCCTTCTTCTGTTTCTGCTTCCTTTACCTCCTACCCCTGCGAAGGCATTATTTGGTCCTCGCCTACCTTCATGGTTGTTGCCTATGCTACTGTTGCTGCTACAGCCTTTTCCTACTCAACTTCTTTATGTGCCATGTCTCGTGTTGCCCGCACTTCTATTGCTGTTGTTTTCTTCCTGTATTTTTCGGCCAACTGTGCTATGCACAACTTGGCATCGTCTTTCTTCTTTTGGGCTATCGATTTCTCGATTTCTGAAATGTTTGGGGCACGCCATTCCAGCGGCCATGCCTCCAAGACATTGAAAATGGCTTCGTCAGTGGCTGCAAAGGGTAGCTTTTTCCACTGCTTCATCATGTCGTTACGCACGCTGATATATATGCTATGCATGTCTACCTTAAATTCTGCAAAACTCTGCAGACTATTGTAAACTGTGGGCGACAAACGTGGCTTATGGTTGATCCACATTTGGATGTTCATCTCCATGAGCACCCAGAAGATCTTGTTGTCGCGTTTCCTTGTAGAATCCTTTGTGGCCCAAAGCGAAGCGTACTTCGCGGCCTCTAGTAAATCTCTGTCAATTATGGGGAATTGACTATCCTCCGGCAATTCCCCAGCTACGAGCACTATGGATAGCAACAGCCATGCATAGTGGAAGGTTTTTCCTAGCTCCTGGGTTTCACGAAAATTCTCTAAGAATTCCATGCAGAGGAATTCAGACCAGTTAAACTGGACCCCCTCCACACACTGCTCGGCCAGTGCGACCACCGGCGCAGGTACCTCGTCTGCGCGGCACTTGAGCATAACTTTATCGGCGAGGATTTGGGTTTCTACACGTACTGCTTTGTCCTTGATGTTGGAGATGTTGTAGCCCCTCTTCTTCTTTTCCAGTGTTATATACCTAGGGGGGATAATATGGGGTACCAAGGGAGGTACCCAAGGTAATAATGTAATAATGGGATGGGCCATAGTAATAAATAAGGTGGTTAACCCATATCATGTAAGGGACCACAAGTAGTTAATAATAATGTAATGGGCCCATGGTATTAGTTGATGGTATGAGGGAACCATGGTAATGACCCATGGTATTGTATGTATGAGGCCTATATAGAGGCTAGAGACTCCACATGGAGATATAGTGAAGGATTATTGTATGAACAGGCATATGGCTTGTGGAGTGTTCTCCTTCCTTAAAGAGTGAATGTATGGTGTTGCCCTACCTTAAGGGTTTGATAATAAAGAAGCATTTCTATCTATTTCTCTCTTATTGTTTCTGGGTTTATTTCCATTATCATATATTTCCAGGTTAGATCCACAACAAGTGTGAAAGATCTGTAAAATCTAATTACGGATCTGTATTCTATGTGGAAAAATAGCCGACTTCAAAAAAAAAATCGGTTGAATCGGAGTCCGGATGAAGGAGATATCGCTGATCCAAAAATCAGTGGTGTTGTAGATAATTTTTCGGGGCAGCGAGTTTGCGGCTCAGATCTGGACGTCGTGGTGAAAGATATGCAAAATCTAATTGTAGATCTGTATTCTTTGTGAAAAAATAGCCGATTTCAAAACAAAAATCGGTTGAATCGAAGTCCGGATGAAGGAGATATCGCTGATCTAAAAATCAGTGGGGTTGCAGACAATTTTTCAGGGCAGCGAGTTTGCGGCGCAGATCTGGACGTCCTGGTGCACGATCTGCAAAATCTACTTGTAGATCTGGAATCTTTGTGACAAAATACTTAATTTCAAAAAAAAAATCAGTCGAATCGGAGTCCGGATGAGGGAGATATCGTTGATTTAAAATCAGCTCTTTTTTGCAGAAATTTTGGTGACGGCGGGAGAGTTGCAGCGCAGATCTGAAATTTAAGTGCCGGAATCAAGATTTCTATCACATGGGTAGATGCAGAATGATTGTTCCATTTTTGAAAACAGGTCATAATAGGGATTATGAGAAATATTGACGAAACTGTGACAATTTCAAATTTTCGCCAAGTAAGTTTTTTTTCAAAACTCTCTTCATGGCTTCTAGCAAGGCTCTATGTTTTACAGGAAAAGAAAATGGTCCTACTATTGAAGAATGCATAAAAACACACAAGTTATTATGGACACATCATTGGAGAACTTTTGTAGTGTTAAATTTGGAGATGAGGCAGCCACATGGTGGGGATTACTTAACCAAAAGAAGTGTTCCGACCTACCCGATGAAGAATTTGAAAAATTACTTTTAGACAGATGGTCTCATGCCAGAAAACAAGATAAAGAGAAACATGTGGGGCTATTTCCTGCTGGTATATCCTTATTGCAGATTCATGGATTGATTCAGAAAGAGAAGATCATTGTTTCTATAAATCCTAGTTGCAAGCATAATTTCATCAATGTTAATTTGGAAAACAAATTGCAAGTCCAAGCAAAGCATATTGAAAATACACAAGTTGATGATAAGGATGTTCAAATTTATAAGGATTTGAAACTTTCTATGGATAAGTATGTGTTTCATGGTGATTTTTATGCTTTAGATATGAATAACATGGATGTTGTTTTGGGATACCCTTGGATGGAATTAGTGGGAACTATAAATATTAATGTGCAGAAGAAATTCCTGAAGCTCTGGTATAAAAAGAAGAAAATTACATTACAGGATATTTCCATTAATAAGCAGGTAGAGTCCAAGGAGGTTGAAGCAGAAGATGTTACAGGGACTGACATATCAGATGATGAGCAGTTGATGGTCGACAATCAAACACAAACAGAGGCTGAAGCCGAAAAGGTAACAGGTGCTGACACATCTGATGAGGGTTCAGTGGTTGAAGTCATATTGGAAAAGAAGACACCACAACAGGCACCACAACAGGGTGAATTAAAGAAAAAGACATCGTGGGTTAAAACTTCAACATATCATCACCCACATCACCCCGCAAGACAACCATCAAGATGGAAACCAAGTAGTCACATGACGGATAGCGAGGAGAGAAGATCCACCCACTACACATCAACACAGAAGAGCTGCCACGGTCAACTTCCATCTCAAGCGAGCGAGGCACCAGCGAGATCGAGGGTTCACCTTTCTCTTGGATGGCTAGATGCACGTGCATGGTATCAGTGGACTACTCTTTTGAGTAGATCTTATTATTTGTGTTCTTCCCATGTTTCGGGGATGAAACATGCTTAGGGGGGTGGAATGTTATATACCTAGGGGGGATAATATGGGGTACCAAGGGAGGTACCCAAGGTAATAATGTAATAATGGGATGGGCCATAGTAATAAATAAGGTGGTTAACCCATATCATGTAAGGGACCACAAGTAGTTAATAATAATGTAATGGGCCCATGGTATTAGTTGATGGTATGAGGGAACCATGGTAATGACCCATGGTATTGTATGTATGAGGCCTATATAGAGGCTAGAGACTCCACATGGAGATATAGTGAAGGATTATTGTATGAACAGGCATATGGCTTGTGGAGTGTTCTCCTTCCTTAAGGAATGAATGTATGGTGTTGCCCTACCTTAAGGGTTTGATAATAAAGAAGCATTTCTATCTATTTCTCTCTTATTGTTTCTGGGTTTATTTCCATTATCATATATTTCCGGGTTAGATCCACAACATCCAGCTTGTACTTCTTCTTCATGGCCTTCGCGATGGCCAAATCACTGCCATTTCCTTCTGATATGGCCGCTGGGTCTTATCCTTTGTATGGAAGTCGGGAGACGCAATGAATCAAGTCTGTCGTGATGGGGATGGGCTCCTCCAGCCATAAGCACCCATCATGCACTAGGCAGAGTAGTTGTTTGATGATGAAAGTGGTTATTGGGGCATGGTGGAAATGCGGCACCCAAAGTAGGTTCAGCAACCCGACCTTCTCCATTTCGCGCAACCACTTCCGTGGTTCTAATGCTGTCACCACCCCCGCGGTGTTCTGCTTCATGAGGTTTCTGGTCTTAAGGTGAGGGAACTTCTCGTGGTGAGCGAGGTCCCAATCTTCGAATTTCATGGTCGGTACACAGCCCAAGTGCGTGCCTTCAAACATAATACCATCTGGGAGAAGTGGGGTTTGGAGCGAGCTCTTGGTCTTGTACAGGTCCCTCGGCACTTTGGCCTTTCCTTTTCGCATGGGGACATAGGCGGGTAGTTTTGTTGCAGAGTGCCTAGGCTAAGTATCTGCCTCTATGCCTTCATCTTCTTCTTCTATGATGGTAAGATTCTATAAGTCTTCTTCTTCTTCGTCTATTTCTATAGTGACAACTTTCCCTTTCTCCTCCATCGACAGTTTGCTACGCAGTGGGTTCTGCAGGGACACGCGTACAGGAGCCATTTCTTGTTTGTCCTTCTTGGGTCTTGGCATGAGCGGTGATTTCGGGATTTCTGCCACAATCTTGGCACCTTCTGGAACATCCCCCATAGTTAGGGCCTGCGTGGCCTCCTCGGCAATCACTTATGTTATCCCCATACCATCCTTAGTTGTTGTCATTATATCTGTGCTGCAATCTGTCACTTGCGAATTCAGGGGCTCAATCAATGCTCGGCTCACAACATTCAGGATTTTGCTCAATTGCTCAATTTGCAAATGACTTAGTGTTGTTTTTTGGTCAGCCCTTTGTATTTTATAACACTTTTTGAATTCAAATTCGACCGCTCCCCCCAATTCTGGTTCATTAATTCTTTCTTAACGGCAGATTTTCCCAAATCTTGCCCATAAATCGTGTCTTAAATGCCTGTCGCCCGCTCCATTTGGCCTCAAGTTGAGCATCCCATCATGAATAGTGACTTAAATGGTCACTTTCTAGCCAACCCACGTGGCAGCATAACCCCTCGTGCACAGTCGAGGACCCTGTGATTCTTTGCTTCTGTGTGCATCTCCAATATCGAGCACCCCCCAGGTAGAATAGTTTATAGTCCCATGCTCCCTTCCAACTGCTTAGAGCGCTAAGACTGTCCTTCCCTTGGCTAGTCAGGTGGTTGTACCACCCGTGTGGAGTTCCATCTTGTCCTCCGTCATGGTCCCTAGAGAATCCCCCCCTTTTATTATTATGGTCGGAATCGCACACTTCACCATTTGCAATGCGCTACCCTAGTCACTATACTTAGCAATATGCGGTCCAAACCAAGGCATCAAATTAATCAATTCACGGCAATAGTTCTCAAACTTGTCAGTATGATCGTACACACCTTGCCTTACCATTCTAGTTTTTTCAGTGAGAAACTATTCCTTTATCTAGTCCTCTAGCTTCTTGATTTCCACGTCCACCAACGCGCTTTTCTTTCTTAACTGTACCTTGTCTTCTTCAAGTTCTTGGAGTCTAAGTTTTCCCTGTTGTATTTCGGCTTCCAAGGTTCCGCGAATTGTCGTCCCTACCATTGTTGGATTAGGTTGTTCAAGTACTAGAGGGCTTACAGTGTTCGTCTCATATTCTATCCTTGGCGGTGCCTGCGCGGTCAGGTTCTTGCACGTGGTCCTATATGCCCATAGAACCACTGGTACACGCAAGTCCCAGTTAGTCCGTTTTGCATTGTGAACCATGTTCAGTACTTCGCACACTTTGTCAAAGGCTTCTACGTGAATATGCTTTTGCATGCTTGGTCTTACCATACTTCCTAGTCATCGTTCACGCCACTGCCTTGCCCGTTCCTGCTTTCCGATCATGTTTCCTACCATGCAGACGGTGTGCCTTCGTGTAGGTTGTGCACCATATGCCTGTACCCATCTGGACAGATGGGCGTGTGGGCTATTTCATCCATCATACTTGGATTTCATCCACATCTGAGGCTGCCCAAATCATAGGTGCATTATCCTTCTACATCCATGCCAGTCCTCAAAATTCTGCTGGTGCATATACCACCATCTTACGAGCATAGCACGAAATACCCATTTCAGAGCATCAAACCACTGCTATTCTGACACTTCTTTCTCAAATTTGTTCAGGAAATCATCCACCTCACTCAACCCATCATACATAGGCAGGTCTTTTACCTCTGCTTCCATGCAGCACATTGACTTTATCATCATGTTGTAGTTGAGTGTGGTTATCTCGTGTAACCGGTTCTGCCATCGTTCTATTTCCTCGTCTGAATCTGAGGTACAGGAGCTTTCGCACTCCCACAAGAGTCTGTCATCCGTTGTTGGATTCACCCAGTCTTGCTCCCGCTTGGTTATCTTGTAAATACAATCTAGATCGTCATCACTATCGTAGTCGCACATCGGCTCTGTGTAGCCCAATCCTTCCGTAGGCTCTAAAGGTACCACCATGCGCAGTGACTTTTTCTAAAAATCTTACGCTTCATTAGATTTATCACTCCATTCATGTCAGTGGCCCAATCTATTCCCAGTAGCGCGAGATAGGTATTGTTGTCATCAACAATCTCTATCACTTCGAAATCTGCAAGTGCGCTCGCACCTTCAATATCTACCATTATTCCCTGCAATCTTCCCATAGGTAGGATCTTTTGCTGGTTCGCCATTCACAATTGAATAGGAGACCATTGCAGCGTAGGCCTGCCCATGCATTCCCATGTCTGCTTTGGCAGGACGTTCACGTCTGATCCTAGATCCAAAATCACTTGATCCATTTCATATTCCATGATCAACGTGATCAATCTCATCTCTCTTCTTGTTCACATTGTGTTCTTCCCAAGCTTTCGGACTACGTGCGGTTCTCCTGGTGCGGTCCCAGCACATCTAGTTATGAGTTCTTGTAGCCCCTTCACAGCCTTGCTGTCATATAGTAACTTCATGCATGTTTCCAAAAAGGTAGTGAGCATTGATGGGTCCATTTCCAGTTCCAGTTTGTCTTTACTATCTGAAGTGGAGGCCTCTATGAAGCTCTTCTTAGCTTCCATGAATGTCTCCTTAGCGCGCTCCAAATCAAATTCAGGTTCCTTTGTTGGAGCCTTGCGAACCTAGGCACTTTATTCGCGCTGATTGCCTTTATAATCTCTTGTCGTGATACCACTTTAGAGCGTGATATTTACATTCGGGTCTTCCTCGAGCGGCTCAGACCTCATCATTTGTAGGTTCTGAGTTGGGGGAGGTTGGAGTGTTCCTTTATCGTGCAGGCTCACTATCAGCGTGGGACAGTCCTTTGTCTCATGATCAAACTAGGTACAATATAAGCATGATGGTCTCGTCGGATTTGTACAATCACGTGCATAATGCCCTGGTCCTTCGTAATTGTAACATATTAGTTGTCTGCGACTTCCTCCTGGTCCCATTCCACCTTGACCTCATCCACGCCCCTGAAATCCAGTGCTCGCCATCCCTGCATTTTGATCGAGGCCCCGTGTTTCGGTCTAAACTTTGTAGGTAGGAGTCCAATCCATCATCAGTTCATAACTTCTACAAGTGCACTCATCGTGGTCTACTGACCTGCAGAAATTACAGAACAACTATTGGAAACTCTGCATATACTTCTGTAGTAGATGGCAGTTATTTGTAGCATGCTTTCCTCCTATCTAACAAATTGTGCACCATAATGTAGGCACTGTGATCGGTCCTGCTTGTGCCTCTTGTCTCAATGGCATTGGTCCTCCTCCCACTAGGTAGTTCGTGAAGACTGGACAATGGTCCTTGTCATGTTTCTGGCCCTTGCATTTTATGCACCATACCTCCTCGTGCACTTTTGGGCGAGCTGTCCTGTCTTGTTTCAAACTCTATATCTCAAGACACAAGTTTTTCAACTGTGCATGGATCTGTTGAACTCCCAGGTTAGGATCTTGTATCGGGGTCTCATGTAATCTCATTGTGATCTCCAAGGCCTCAGCCTGAGTGGATAGCTTCTGCTATGACAACACGTTCCTTAGATGCGGCGTTAGCGATGCTACAAACCATGCACAGTGTTGCCCATCCGTCAAGGTCATGTTGGCTTCACGAATCATACCCTTCAGTCTCTGATCCAGCTCCCAGGGGGTCTTGCCTAGAAGCATCGCGATTTCCTTAAATCCAATAATCGACTGTGTCTCTGATTTTGTCCTACTAAATTCCCTGTTTAGCATAGCTTGGATATCCGCCATCCCTGCATTTGGATTGTCATTGGAGTGCTTAATTTACCAAGTCAGTGCGCAATCCTGTAAAGCGCTGACCAATGTTACTTTCTTTATATCATCCTCTGTGACTCCCTGCGCTTCCCATACAGCCCTTACCACGAACCAAAACTAGTCCGGATCTTCATTCCCTACTCCTTTGAACACTAGAAATTTTATCACGCTTGCCATATTGAATTGTGGTGGTGGTGGAGGTGGTGTGGGCAAAGACAGGGGTGAAGATGGTGAAACTGGCGGTGGTGTAGGTGGAAGTGGTATGCACGGAATTTGCTACTTTATCAAACTGATCGCACTTCTTAGTGAGAGCTTCGCAATCTCTTCCTCGCTTTCTCGTGAAGGTGAGATCAAGGGGCTAGTTTCTAGGCTTGTGCTACCTTTATTTCTATAGATCCTCCCACTATGTGTAGCCCCAAACATCAATTCATTTGCATAACCCACTTTTCACACAATATCATTTTAATCCAAGTGTTCAAATATTTAAGGTACTTACCTCGCGGTCCCTTGAGGAAGCGTCATTCTGCCTCGCTATAGCTGACTAAAGTATCTACCATGAACTCAGTGATAAATCCCCCTATAATTTGATCGAGCTAGTGATCCACAATGCATGCGATCTTATCTTCCGATGCTTCTAGTCTACGCACCAACTCTGGGGTCCACACAATAGGTTTGTCGAGCCTACACCTTCCCTGACTGTCTGCTAACTTTGCGATCCGCTCGTACAACTCAGAGGGGAAGGATGCCAAGAAAATTTCATGGATTTCAGTATATAATTAGGAATCTAACCACTCTTCCTTTGATACTCATTGATTCCTGTTTTCCTGCGCCGTGAACTCGTGAATTTTTTTATCCAACCACTCTTCAATTCCTTTCTTTTTTCAGATTCCAGTGATACGACATCAGACATCTCTTATGCAGATGCCGGTCCCGAAACGGAACCATTTGTTGGCTTATTGGGGCATGACCTAGGTTCAGAATTAATTTAGCCAAACAAATCCCAGTACTACTGGCCCTTTCGGCAACAGTCCGCGGAGCGCAGACTGAGGTCTCACCCAAAGTAGTATGGGAGGGTGCTAGAACTAGGTTTCCACACCCTGGAGATGTCTGATGAGTTCAAGTGGTCCGTGGTTTGACCCTGCATGCAGGTTTCTTCGCGCACTTTCCCGTACCTCGCAGCCTGATATACTGCCTATGCGCAGCCCTACTCAGGGGTTGAATGCTATGCTTCTGCGTTATTACCCAAGACTTTACTAGTATTCCAATGTTAGTTGATTATCTTAGCCTACTTGCATGCTCTAAGTTATACTTAACAACATAAACCATTCATACAGGTGCACGCAGTAAATAAACAATATATTTTCAAATTATATCAAACATGCATTAACCCAAGAACAGATACACAGAATTATGATAAAACTTCTCTTTATTAATTCCTTCCTCGGTTATAGACTCGACTCCACCCTACGCACTCAGCTGCAGGGGTCCGCGCACTTAGCTGCGGACTACTAGGCCTCTACGCACTCTGATGCAAAGCCTTCTTCTACTCTACAACCCAAAGACACACTTTACACTTGCGACTCAATCACATAGACTTGTTATTCTTCTCTATCCTTATCTCTCTTTTACACTTAGAGCCTCGCTCTATTTATACAATCCCATGGTCCGCGGACCATGGGTAGGTCTATCTAGTCAAGATTACATTACAAAACTAGGGCAGACAACCCTGTGACTCTATCATACATTTCGCACTCCGCGCCCGCAATTCGTGGAGCTTTACAACAAGATTGGGTCAAAACTTGGGCTTTGAGCCCCAAAACATGACTTGGGGCGATTCCATGCCCTACACAATACTTATCAATAAGTCAAGACTTATATAACTATAGTTAGATCCAGGTTCAATAAAAATAGAAACAACTTGATCACAAACTGACCTTCCATCTCGACAATATATCATTCATGATCAACCTGCCTATTATCCAATATTGCATAAATCTAAGGAATTCTCTGCCCAACATCCCCAATTATTTGTGCCTCCTTAGAACTGTAGATCTGAGGTCTGCCACCCTGATGTTGTGGATAATATTTCTTGCAATTATCTCCACCACAAGTCCAAAATTGCAAAGGATTCTTGTCATCACCCTTGTTCTGCTCCTCAGACTTAAATCCTTGTCCTCTGTCAAGTTCATTAAATTTCTTATATGGTGTTGCATTCTCCTTGTTAACATACATATCAGTTAATATATATATTTATATATGTGACAACGAATTCATATACACTATACATTATATAACATATGTTATATACAATTAATATAATTAAATTTATAATATAGATATATAAATTTTAAACTTTCACCAACGAGCCTGTGGGTCACCAATCATGCACAAATGCATATAAGAAATATATTAAAAGAAACATAAAATATATAAGAATATACATGTATTCCCTTCATCATCAACCAAATATATGCATAATATATGTAAACCTAAACTTATCCCCCAATGGGTCCACCACACATTTACATGCTCACAAGTTGGAAACAATTATAAATACATGGCTCACCAAATTATATAACAAACAAACATATGTACATAATCCAATTTATGAAATATTTGCAATATGTATAGAAACAAATATATATATATATATATGTGTGTGTGTGTGTGTGTGTGTGTGTGCCCCATGGTTTGAATCAAATATAAATACACATATAAAACAATCAACAATGAATTTAACACACACACACACATATATTCATCCTCGACTGTTGTGGTACATAAAACACATTTTAAAAACACCATATATGAGTCCTCACATGGCCAACTCATCCCTTACTTGGCATATTTTCCCATACATAGCATGAGCTTAGAATCCACCATATTGCCCAACCATCCATGGCCTATACAATTATTATAATATTATCTGCAAGCCCTCTCCAATAAATCAACGATGGCGAACACAACAAGAAATCAATAACCAGGATTAAATAGCTGGGGGGGGGTGTCTTTTGACGTTGACTAGGGGTTGGGGGGGTCCGTTATCCAGATTCCACCCTCCCCACAACCTTACCCCACGTCTATTTTCCATCCCAACATATTGTCAATGTTTTTCCTTGGAATCCAAGGCTCTTCTCTACAATTTTGTGGTCGGTGGCCATATGGGAAGCCACCATAACTAAACCCTACAACATCATGGCTTGAAGTAATGCCTCATGGCTTACCTCCTTGGAACTCACTCTATGTTAACCTCCTTGGCACCTTATGGTTCATCGCCACAACCTTGCCTATGTGGCCTTATAGTCAATTAGTCGACCCTCATGGCCCTTAACATTCTCACCCACGAACTTATAACATCTCAACCTATGGAATTTCACAAAGAATTTAGTGGGGTGAGAGGGGGGGTGGTACAAAACCATAAATCATAAGACTCATATGTAAAAAAAAATTATATAAATTTATATAATACCTTAATTTATAAAACAATAAAAGATAAACATTTTCATAATCCAACGTAATAAAACAACTTGCCCCATGACTTGTGCACCCAACAGGGTTGGATAAAACACACACATGCACACACACATATTAAAAATAAACACATAGAACCGAACACACAGGAATGACATTTTGCACACAAATTTTAGCCTTATGAGGCTAAAAATAGAAAATTCTCCATCAAATTTTCACTATATTTGCAATAATTTTACCTCTTGAATCCTTCATGGGCACCCATTCTCTTTTTTAGGTGAATTTTAACAACCTGCACCACTTTGGATTTTGTCAAATAGTTGGTGAACAACTTATAATTTGTCATTTCGCTTCCAATTATGCCCCATTCAAGCACAATGTTACAAACTAAGCTTTGATACCACCTTGTAACATCCCCAGCCTCTTGTTTAGTGAATCTACCACAACCAAAAACTTAAAATTCTCAATTCCTTTGTGGAAGAAAAAACCCTAACCCTAACATAGTAATTTCTACACCTGGTTGTAGTAGGCTTTCCATGAATGCAAATGAAAATTGCTCCTAATGCCAATTTGAATGCATATGAATCATAATTACAATATTTCACAACATAAATATAAACATTATAAGCATTTGTATACAAACCACGAAGCTAGGTTTTAACAACAAATCACTTAAACATCATGGCTCATAGAAATGTAATACTTATCTTGTCAAAAATAGATCAAGTGGCTAGGGGTTATCCATGTTCCACCCTTCCATATACCATGTGGTTCACGTATTTCAACCATGAGTCAACCTCAAGCCAAGGTTGCAACTCCACGGGTAATAGTAAACCATAAACAATCGTAACTCCATGGCTAAGGTACCAACCCAACAATCATGTTGCTCTAGGTATCTAGGCACCCTCTAGGCCAACTGTCGAGGTGCTAACCTAACAGTCATGTTGCTCCTGGGATATTCAAGCACCCTACAAGCAATAAAACTAAATAGCTCCCAATTAGTATCAAAACCCAAGCTCGGGGCTCACTAGCTGGTTTCTTAGGACCAAAGTCCAAAACTATTCTTTGAAGAAACATCAAAATCAAAGTAGTCATAATAATAATAATAATGCCTCCAAGAAAGTATATATATAATACCCATAACGGAATGGCCTCTCTTAATCATGTGGCACACTGAAGCCATGCAAGCCTTAGGTGTCTCTATCACCACTATCTCCCATCCAACACCATTGCCCCTCGTTACCATGGAGTTGCACGCCTCCCATACTCGTTATCATGTAATGGGTTCTGCAACCATCCTATTTTATATTATTTTATTATATAAATAAGTACATCAGTTACATTATATTTACAATCATGGCCCTTTGGCAACATAACCAAAATCAACATATATGCATGGCATGTTGGCCCCAAAATATAAAACATATACATAGGAAAGTCTGCAAAATGACTCTGGCTCACCAGCCTAATATCAAGGTGCATGTATTTACATCATAAACTAGTATGGGTATTACAAAATTGAGCTTAGGTCCTCTGCAATTTGGGAGGTAAGCTTGGCTTCAAGCTCATTCGCAACTCATGTATATCAAAATAGTACAAAAATATTCAACTAGGAACTTAAGTATGAGGGGTAGCGCAACAATGGATTTGATGAAGGAAAGTAGGGAAGCAAGAGGCATATTAGGGATGTCATCCTAGAAAAAGGTTGTTGAGCATTAAGGAGTAGAGGTTCTATACGTAGTTTTTGTCAATTGGGAAGCCTATCCTAGCCAAAAAAATTAAGCCCCATCACTATATCATTTTTCATCCAAAAAATTCTAACTTTATTCATTTTCCATGTTTGGAAATTGAAAGTTTCTGCCATACTCTATGGGATTATTCTCTTAGCACTATTTCAAGACTATGGCATGTATTTTGTAAGTGGTTTGTGAGTTTAATCTCATTGAAACATGTGGTGAAATTTGTATTTATATTGGTATATGGTTTTCTCTGTTGGTTCAATCTATTGGTATATTTCTAAGTCTATGATGTAGAGGTTTGAGGGACCTAGTAAGTTTTAGTCTGTGAAAAATATGAGGTAAATTTATGGTTGGCCATGGGCACCAATCTATTGGGCTGGAAATTTTTATATCCTTCCTTGGTTTCTTTGTTCAAAAGTTTCATTTGTCACACTCGTATTCGAGACAACAAAATATTCTATTTGTTGTCTTTTTTGTGTTTGTTGGGGTATATTTTGAAGTATATAATTGGTAAGGAAGCACCAATGAAAGTGTTTTTGTGATTGTCTATCATTTTCCTAATAGGTTGGGAGTCTTCGATCTCTCTGAATAGATAGTTGATGTCTTGAGGATACAGGTCTCTAGGAGACCATTGTAATTGGATGAAGTATTTATGGAATAGAGGCTTAGGTTGGTTCAATATGTTAAGTGCTTCCTAATGGTTAGCTTGAGTACAAAAAGGTTCAAGAAATCACATTCTTTCTCGTAGAATTTTGTTAGGATTGTCCTCTATGTCGAGAACAGTCACCTACCTCTTTTCCAAACCCGTGAAAGAAAATTATTCAAAGCCATGTTGTGAACCCAGGTGTGGAAGTTAAACAACTAATTGAGGCAATCAATTAGTTTTGGGAAGAAATTGTCTCTCTACAACTATGCCATAATCAATTGGTCTCCAATCGAACCATTGTTATGGATTTGATGGTCAAACATAGAACCTTAATGCACAAAAATGATGACAATCTCTCTAGTCTCTAGCAACAAATTGAAGGTCTTCAGTTAACTATTAGCATGCAACATTCAGATCCATCTTTATCCAACAATAACATATGTACAACAACTCAAAATTTACATGATCTCAATGTAACAATGTCTCCCCAAAAGGGGATCAAGAACGATAAGAACACTTCTCATATAAATACTTAACATATTAGTCTACATATGTTGCCAAATTTTATATTTTTTTGGTGTATATACACATGTAAAAAAAAAACTCAAAATTTTTGACAAAATAAACACATAAATACGTAAATCAAAATTTACACCACCTTTATTATACTTACTACTTCCACACTACAAAATTTTAATAATATAAATATTTTCATTTCAATTAATATATAATTATATTTATAGATTATAAAAAAAATTATTAATATATATTAAACATATAATCCTATATCATAAGTACCTTTCCAAACATGACAATACATCTCAATAAATATATATATATATATATATACTTGAACTTTGTAAACAACATTACATAGCATTGCCCATTAATTCTTAATGTTATTGCATCATCTGCATTTAAATGAAAAATTAGTTAATCTACGTGGAGTATAGTCATGCCATAAAAAATATTTTTTATTTATTGATAATTATGTAGGTTGATAAGGTTACAATGAATGTGTACCATTCCTTCACTGTGCTTTCCTGATTTCTCAAATATTTTGTAGAAATTAATTTTTATTTATGATATTATGAAATGCTATGGTTATAAAAATTAATTATATCAATTATTTATATGTATATTGAACATGTTAATTTCAATGTTTACAATATATTTAGTTAAATAAATCAAATATGTGGTATATATTTACATTAATTAATATATATACTAACTATGTCATGTGATTAGTTGTGATTAGTAAATAGATGAATTGATCATCAAATAAATAATTATGAATTTACCAATTAATATTAATGATTAAAAAGATTATATATAAAAATATAGAATAATATATATTTTAAATATAATTTAATATTTGTTCTGGGGCAATTTAATTAGTGATTAAATGTGTAAATTAAAAGACTCAAAGTTCAATTCACGGTAATGACTTAGTCTATAGAGATAAAGACAAGTTGTGGGCACCTTGTGTCAGGTAAGTACAAAACTAACCCAATTATCGATTTCTCTGAATTTTATATATATATATATATATATAATCAATTTCCCCACTTGTATCATTTATAAATTTATACATTTATAAATTGTTATTGACAATTAAATACTTGTAATTTTTAATTATATATAACATAATTAGAATAACATGTTTATAAATAATTGACAATAGTTACACAATCAAATTTTATTAAGTGTAATCTTTTATTTATATATTTTTATATATGTTTATTAAATTTTTGAAAAAAAAAAACTATTAAAATGAATATTTTGAAAATTTTAAAATTTGAATTTTTATTTTCTTATTGGCTCATATAGATGAAACGACTAATTTTATGGAGTTATAAATATAATTTCTAAGAAATAAAAAATTATTTAAAAAATAAAAAATCAAATAAATTCTATATAATAGTACACACATCAAATCTCAATGTTTATGAAAATTTCATTATTTATAAAAATCAAAAATAAAAAATAAAATAAAAAATTATATAGCACCAAGTGTCATAATAGTACACACATCAAATATCAGTGTTTATGAAAAATAATACACACATCAAATATCAGTGTTTATGAAAAATAATACACACATCAAATCTCAATATTTATGAAAAATTCATTTTTATGTATTTTTTACTTTTAATTAATGTGTAATTTTTTGAAAATAATTTACAAAATTTGTTTTTTTTTTTTTTTTAATTTTAATAATCACATTTTATTTTATGATATTTTTTGGTGGTTTAATATATATATTCACTTTTATATATAATATTAACATATATAATATACTTAATATAAGAAAAATATATAAAATTATTATGTCACTACTTAAATAAAATATTTGTAAGTTATAATGGGAATTTTTTAATAAAATATCTTTTAAGTCTTACTATTAAGACTCCAATACTATTGCAACAACTACAAAAAATCCAAAAAACACATTTGTGATTTTCTAGCACTTCCTATATCAATATAAAGATATTTTTGAAAATGCAATCTAAATTATTCCTCTAATTTCTTGCTGCATTTGAGTCCCTTCCTACATTAATACAACTTCTTTAGATAGATGATCAACATTTGAGTTGAATTTTATATATATATATATATCGAAATTGTTTTTTACTTCATAAATTGATTTTTAATTGTAACTGATATTATAGTCTCAATTTTACATTTATTACCTATCTAATCTATTAATAACTTAAAGTCTCACAATACTTATAAATATGTTTCTACTGTTTTTTTCATAAAAATATAAAGTGCCTAAAACTTAACTATTCCTTTACTAACAACATATTTCAAAATAATATAATGTATTGATAAGAATAAACAATATTCCCTCCATTTTAAATCTTTATAGCTCTTTCGTATGCCCCTAAGCCAACATGCCTTTTCCTAATTGATTATGTGCTCCTTTAATATTATATAACGTTTTTCTTTCAAACATTTTTACCCATCTTTAATAGCTAGCTTGATTTTGTGATATTAAATAATTTTCTTTCAAATATTTTTATCTACCTTTAACAGCTAGCTTGATTTTATGGGCAACTTGTGTAGAGCCATATAGGACCTTGAAATATCAAGCTGTCAAGTAATGCAAGGTAAAGATTTATAAGCATTTGTAGATGTTTAGTTATTTAAGAATATAAACAATAAACAAAAGCCAATTGATGTCATTTATTATGTAATTTTTTGTTATAAATTATTTTAATGCAAAATAAAAATTTCATTATTTTCACTAAACACTTATTGAATCTTAACTTTGTAAATCAACTATAAAAGTATCCCTACTAAAAAACTTTAACAATTTTATTTGTTTTAATATTTTGAAAAATTGCTTTAATATTCTAAAATAGAAACCTAAATTCAAAAGTTGAAGAAAGCCCGCAGAGGTTTGGTCTTGTGGCTAGCGGATGATCTGCTAAGTCATCTATGCTGCTTTGCAGGTCACAAGTTCGAGTCTCGTCTTAACCGAGGGTTGTTCTTGCGGGTTGGGCAGTTCCTCCTAGAGGTTATAGTGGCAGCCGGTGGGATTCAACCCTGTGTAACGCGAGTATGATACCATCGCCGTTGTCGATTCCGCTAATAAATAATAAAAACACAAAAAAACAAAAATTGAAGAAGATCTAAACTATTATAATGTCGTTTACAAAATGGAACCTTGCAAATCCTAAATTTTAATAATTAAAAAAATTATGATCTTTATACATAGACAAGAAGGGAATTTAGATACTTCTACTATCAATTACTTTTTGCATAAAAATTAAGTACTAAACATAAACGTATATCTACAACATATTAATAATTCAATTATAATGTATTATTAATAGCTAAATATATAACTTACTTAAATAAATTAATAATTAAACATAATACTATCTATTTGACATGAATTCAAAACTCATAAAATAACTCAAATTTTTGACATAAATCAATAATGATATGCCCACTATTAATCTCAACCGCTTAAACTTCTTCTAACAACCTTACTTTTAAAATATTAAAATTAAATAATTCAATTGTATTCTTTTATTATATATATATATATATATATATATATATATATTTTATTAAAAAATATTACCAAATAATAATTATAATTAAATAATTCTAATAATGTTATTTATAATCACGATTGTCCGATTATCAACAACAATTTGAAGTGTTCAAATGTAACACTTTGTAAATATTAACATATCAATATAATAGGGTTATTTAGTAGTCAACCATACTTTAGAGTATTTGAGCATATTACTTAGTGATGATGATGATGGTTAACGTCCACTGAGACCAAATTGGTCTATCGGACCTATAACTTAGTTTTTAATTATCTGGCTCCTCGTCTTTCTTGGCGAGATTAGCGTTGTAGCTTTCTTTTTTTTCTCTACGGTCTTCCAACTTCCTTTATCTTGCATCTCCTTCATCTCTTCTAGTTCTTGGGACATTGGTGTCTTAGCTTCGCGATCCATTGTGTTCATCCTTTTGAAGGTAGTCAGAGAAGAAGTTTGGTCTAGGAGATTTGCTTCGTTGTTAAATGAAGATTTATTTTGTGCAGTATTCGAATCCTCATAACTTTTGATGCTTGAGAGATTGTCGAGTTCACTTTTTGGTTGTTGGGCGGGGATTTCTCCCTGCTTGTCTTGAGAGTTGTTTATTTCTTGCCCGATTTCCTGTGATTCAGAGTTTTCTCTAAAGTATTCTTCTTTGATGACAGTGTAATGTTCTTTTTGTGCTCCTTCCCACCATGTAGATCTGTGGTGGTTTTTTCTAGCAGAGTTTTTCTCGGAGGCTTTTGGGCAATTTTTGGCTAGGTGGCATGTCTCAAAGCAGGATCGACATCTGAAGAGGACACTTTCATAATCGAGTTTCTGGTTCCACACATAGTCTTTACTTGTTAGGTTTATTTCAGCTGGGAATCCGGCACTGAAGTCCATTTCCACACAGATGCGTGCATAGGTGGTTCTGGCATATTCCTCTGTTTCTGGGGACCTGCAGTAAAATTCCCCAATTGCATTTCCAATGGCTTTTAGCGAGGAGAGATTCCAGAGATGCAAGGGTAGACTTGGCAATCTCACCCAAACTGGTGCTGAAGTTATGACTGCTGTTGATGGATTGAATGATGGGTTCCATGGCTTCATGAATAGGCCTGATTTTTCCCAAAACCAAGGGCCAGAATCTAGAATACATTGTCTGCTTTCAGGATTTTCAAAATCTACTATAAAAAACCCCTAGCACAAGGGTAGATATTAATTTCATTAGAAATGACAGGTTTCCATACCTCCGAGATCCAATTGTGGAGAGCTGTCAGCCACAGCCAAAAACCATTGAACCGGCAGATTAGGGCACTTTTGGAAAACTTCAAAGCCTCATCAAGTGAGGCCTAGACCACCTGGACAGTGGGAGTTGGGGCTTCACTAACGATATGGGCAGGAGCTTGCCCTCCAGAAGTGGACGGAGATGAACCAGTAGTTATTTTCGCGAAGCTGGGAGCCATATTTTACTTGCCCTTAGAACCCAGCCGCAGAGAAATAAAGTAGAAGATAAGATTAGATCTAGATCTAATTGCAGAAGATTAGATCTAGAACCTAGCCGCAAAGAAGATTAAATCTAGATCTGGATCTCGCTGCAGAAGATTAGATCTAGAACCTAGCCGCAAAGAAGATCTAGATCTAGCTACAGAAGATTAGATCTAGAACCCAGCAGCAGAATCTCTATAAGCTTTTTAATCTGCAAAAAAACCCTTAACATATTTTGATTGCATGACCCGTAGACAGATCTATGCATTTCAATTTCAATCCAGATATATTAATATACAATTAAATTTAATATTTTGCAACTAATATATATTAACAATTATGGTTAATCTTTTATGCAGGGTGATGATTCTAGCCATATGTTATTAGCATGATGGAACTATTTAAAATTCTAGGCCACTTGGTTTGCCAAACGTTTTCCCTTAAGCGAGCATTCAAGTCGATGGGAATTTACAGACCTCGAGTGGTTGTACTATTCGACTTTTAGACTCATGATGGTTGTGAATTATGATTCGGAAGGAATCCTTGCAAGGATGACAGAGCTCTATGTGACTCGATGGTGGAGCCTGTACTTAGATATGTCTATGCTTGCCGTAAGAAATATTGTTAATCCATCTGAGCTTTTAGATACATTGTTATCAGGTAGCTATACTAGTCATTTTCACCACTTATATGCACTCCTTGATTAGTCCAGTCATGGGCATATATTGCTTCTCCCAGTCTTGGAGAAGTTGTGTTGCTCTGCACTTGTCGTTGGGTCCTCTTTCTTCACCAGAATTCACATGGTTTTTCTAGGGTTAAGGTTGACCTGCTCATTTTACGTTGATAATACATCTATCAAATTGACTCTCCTGCATGATCTCCATCCGCAAACTACTTTGACTAGTCCTCCTCTTATTTTTTCCTCCGTCTTTGGCTTTAGCCCAAGTTTAACTATCAAAAAGTTTGTGGTGTTCCATAGTCCTGGGATGTCAACATTCAATGGTTGGTCCATGAGAAGTTCGTTGATTTTTATGCCCAGATCTTAGAGAAATTGGTGTAAAGTATCCAATGGTAGACAACTTGTGGTTCTACCTTTTCCATGCCTCGGTGGACATTCAGAGTTTCACTTTGCTAGGTGGGGGTTCGAGGTATCTTGCAAGAGACCTCTAGTGGCTTATGGCTCCAAGATTTGTGGCTCATGGCTCGTGATGCAAGGGTTGATGGCTTGTGTCTACGCTTAAAGTGTTTGCAGTTCACAACTTATCTATTTGTGGTTGGGTTGGTCTTCCGGGTAGTCCGTGCCCCCCTGGCCTAGTCCGGTTCATGTTCTACCTAGTTCTGCCCATCCAAGTCTCTCAATGGTGGACCTTCCAAGGTTCCTAGAATGTCTCCCTTTTATATTATGAATACTCTTTGTTATTGTAGATTTTGTTTTGAAAAGCAAGATCTTCGTGCATGTTTCCTATCGGTATTCTCTATAAAATTTTGTAATGTTTTCATTTCGTCAGATGACATGGTTAAGCGGGGACAATGTAACCTAAGACTTTAAATTTGTGTTACTAGGCTGGTTGTAGCACAAGGTGATCTATTTTGTAATGCCTTATTTAAGTAATAAGCAGCATAACTTTAAATAATTTTTTTTATTATTATTAATAAATAATATTATTTAATTATTAGTATTTTGTAAAACAAAATATATCAAAATTAGTCTAGAATTATTTTAACTCTAGATTTGTCAAGCCTTGAGAACAATCAAATTTCTCCAAGTGCAAGCCTTTTTTTAAGTGTAAAACTTGAGGAAAGATTTACACCTTGAGAGATTTGATCTTTTCAGTGCTTGATAAATTCGGAATTACAATACATTTAAGTTGGTTATATGTGTGTGTGTGTGTGTGTAATTTGACAAAGTCATATATATATATATATATATATATATATATATATATATATATGATGTGACATTACAATATCTCTTCTATATGCGGTTGGAGAGTACTTCTTGGAACAAAATTTATTAACAAAATAGTATAATCAAATTATTAACAAGGTTTATCTTGAATTCTTTGTAGGAATAATTGTTATCCTCCCACCCAAGTTCAATTCTCACAAATAACATGTTAAATTCATATTGAATATATTTTTATAATTTATACTATTCTATATATTATAAGATGCACTCGTTGCATTTCTTTTCCTTTATTCTAATCCATTAAATTAAATTGAAGAGAAATTTATAATCTTCATTTTAAAATGTTGTAAATTTCACTTCTCTTTCGATTTTCTTATTAAATTAACAACACAACCCAATTAAAAAAAAAAATTGTAATTTTAAAGTGGTTATATCTTAAAAGCCAGAATTAAAAAACAAACCCTTAAATAAGCTTTAAAACATTAAAACACCACAATAAATATGCAACAATTATTTTTAAAAACAAATAAAACACTGCACAAACATTTAACGACTATAATCAAATCAAGATAAAAAGTATAATATAAAAAATTAAATCAAAACAAATACTATAACCGATCGTTCCAAGATATTTCAAGCTTATTACTTTTATATATATATATATTAAAGCTCAACAAATTTAATAGTAATAGGTTAGAGTTACTCTATGAAAAAAAAATCTAAGTAATAATATGAGAGTATCAAATCTAAATAAATGTAATATATAATTAAAATCTAATATTAAAATATAAAACATGGAAACAAATATTATAAAAATAATGAAATTATATAAATGTAAATGGATTTGAAAAATAATTAGCAAAAGCACAACCTTTTTGTCTCCTCTACTTAAATAAGAAAATATGATTCTTTTTTAAAATTCCAAATTTCCATTCTCTTTTGAAAATAGAGAAAATATATTCCTCGTGTGATATATTGTTGAGCTATTTATATCCCAAAAAAAAAAAAAGTAGGGTTTTGAGATAAATCGAGATATAAGTAATATGGATATAAATAGAGTTTTGAGATAAAGGATAGATATAATATATTTAAATAATAAGAAATATTTGTTTATCTTACAAATATATTATTTGAAATTTATTTTTTCACATAATTCACTTTTATAAAAAATTCACAACAATAACTTAATTATAAATTATGTTTCGATCATAAATAAATTTTAATGTTTTTTTAGTTATTTTTTTACATGAAATTATAATTTATAAAGTAATTTTATTATAAAAATGGATCATCACTTATTTTATAAATCTAGATTAGTTACATTATAATGGTAATTTATTTGTACCCTAGGGTTGGTACTCAAGCATGGAATTTGTGCCTTGAGTTAATATTAATATGTCAAATCTAAGTGTAGGTTGTCATATTTCCTGAGTTGGCAGCTCACCTATAATATTGGTCAAAGTTGGATGGCAAAGATGGAGGTGAAGGTATGGGAGTTATGGCTCATCATAGAGATTAGTGTGTAGGATTTCCTGGAAGGAATTTCTGTCCTATTGACTACTTGTAACTTAGTTACCAGCTTAATTATGGATATGCTTAGGAATTATTACCTAAAAGGGGAGGGAAGGCAACACTTGTGGCTATTTGTTTAAATTAGATAGACATCTGGTGGCATAGACGACATAGCAAGTTTGTTGTGATTTCATTAGTCTATTTGCACCTCCTAAAAGCACATCATCGCCCAATTTTATGGACCTTCTCTTGTTGTTTCCATCTAATTAAGTTTGGGAACGTTTAAGACTTTCTATTTCCAACTCAATGTGAATTTTTAGAAAATCATGTAACTGCCCATAGGCTTCATTGTGGCCTATGGTATAAATGTGAAATTTTGTGGATGTGAAATCATTGACTCTAGGATAGGGCTTTGGGTGTGATTGCACTTTGGCTTGGTGGCAATCTCTATATCTTCTGGTTCATTCTTCTCTAGTTTTTCAGTATTGCATTCTCTATTCAAGGTTTTCTTAGTAGGTTGCTAGTTTTATTATCATTTCTTTAGTGTTTTTCTACTATTGTGAATTGTTTTACTGTGATACTCTTACTCCTTACTCTACTCTTAGTTTTCCCTATTACTCCCTATCATTTATGGTTTTAAAAGAAAGCATTGTTAAAGGTTTGTCAATTCCTAGATGTTTGTATCTCTCCTCTTTATCATCTTGGGTCTTTCTCTTACCTATGATAACTCCTCCTCTAGTATTTTTTCTTGTCATCCCTTTCCATGAATTTGACCCCACCCCCTAGAATCTGGAACTACTAGTCTTATCTCTCCCTTCTTGTGGCTCAACAAAGAATTTACTTGAGATGAATAAGGAATTTATTGCCTCTATAAGTATTGATACCCCTCACCATTATTACCCACGTCCTTGTGTCCAGAATGTAACTCATCACTCAAGGGATCATTATATGTATGTGATCCCTAATATGGTCAGGCAGACCATCTTTGAGGTGGAAGAGGAAGTTTGATTTGAACATATATTCATTCCTAATCAACAAGTTTTCAGGGATACTAGGAGTTGGATACCGAAGATTGGAACTTCTACTCAATATCAATAGATTACATACATGTTGGTATGTAATCTCTACTTTCATATAAAAATGATTATGGGAAGAATTCTCATTGAGAGATTTGATACTAAGCAAGAGACATCGGTCTGCATTGCAGATAATTTGGATAAGCTAGAGAAATTAGATAACAAAGTATCTATTTTGGCTAAGAAAATGAGGAGCATCACCTTTACCCATCATATGAAGACAATGACTCACATCCACTAATTCAGGTGGACTCTCCCTTGGGATAACATGACCAAGTGAGCCTACATTTATGTTACAATTTTCTAGTCCATTTTTTCTAGTCATACTTTCACTTCAAATGATAGGCTTATAGATTTGGAAATATGCAATGTTAAAATTTTAATACGTATTATTGGTTTGGTTTCCCATGTGACAGACCAATATATTTTGAACATCAACTATGTATCTCTTTTTTTGCAAATTAATAGAAAGTGATTGCTTAATATTACAAAAATAAGGTAACTTGTTTGTATAAGTGAATATATTGGGAAAGTTAAAAAAGGAAGGGAAATCTTTTTAGTAAACAACTTCATTGTTTACTAAATCATAGTAAACAACTTCATTGTATATTACTTTGGTGAATACTTTGGGCAAATATGTCTTGCCACTTGCACCTAAAAATAAAATATGAAAAGTCCACTTGTGTGATATCTTGTATCTTTCTAATGTGACCTCACTTCCCCTCTATTAAGTTCTAATCACATTAGATAGCATCATTAGATTGATTGAACTCAAGCTCCACTCGACTTTCAATTATGACACATCCATCATTAGCATCCTCGGTGTGAAAATGATGTCCATGTACCAACATAAAATGGAATGGTGGCACCTATAAAAATGAAATAAAAGATAGTATCATATGTCTAGTAAATCAAGCATTAATAAAAACATAATAAATGTTATAATTCAAATGTGCTTTATAAAATGAATAATTTATATAGAGATGTTATTGCAGAGTTGCGACAATCGATTCATGTGTTTAGTGAATCCTCTTTACCATATGGATAATGACTAGATGCACAATATTTCTTTTTGATCTAGTTATCACTGGACGTTTGGGATAGACCATTGGTACATTTTATTTTAATGATCGTGATAAGGCATGAGTGTACCATTAAACCATCTAAATTATTTCATATCATTGGCTCATTTCCTTTTTTTCTCTTCACACAACACAACCCATGGTTACATTTCCCATGTGTTGTAAAGAACAAATTTATTGATGTCATCAATTTCTAAATGTATTTATGTATTCATAAAATCAAATTTTAAATAGCTTGAGATAACTTATATGTTATCAAGTTTAGTGTAAATAATTACTATGTAGAAAAAAGACAAAAGACAAGTGACTTTCTCTTTATCATATGCCCTTTTGTGTTGGTTTGGAGTAGCTTCAACTCATTTTGTCCTCATCACAATGGTCATCTCAAAATACCCCACCTAGTATATCATTGATTTTATGTTGGAAACCTTTGGGCACTACTCAGGGGGGTGGTGAATCAGTAGTGTGAATTATTCCCAATTTTTTCCTTCTATTTACTTTATTGAATCACATGTTTGTTAGTAGCTTCAGATAGATCATAAGCAAGTAAATGATAAACATGTAAACATATAAATAGCATGAACTAAAATAAAACCATAAAAGCACAACCATAAAAATGATCATCACACATGAGACATAAGAATTCTAGTGGAAACCCTTTAGGAGAAAAACAACCCTTGTTGCAGTTGTACTTCTCTAAATCTCTATTATGTCAAGAAACTTTTCTTTTACATAGATAGTTGACTCCCATAATCCAGGAGACTTGACCTCATATACAATAGGCCAACACCAATCAGCCAAGAGACTTGATTCTTATGATCAGCTTGGAAGACTTTGTTCTCATACGGATCTACATACTACCATCTGCCAAAAGCCACCATGATAAATGATCCTTGCCCAACTCTGAGTGGACTATCCAAATTTGATTGGATGGAGAAATTGTTCCTTTCGTCGAAGCTTCAAAATCACTACTCCACTCTCATGAATCCATTTCTCCTCTACTCTATGTGGACTTCGTTTCATATATTTTCACACTGGATCCCAAGATTCTCTACTCAACTAGACTCATATTTGCAATACAATCTCCAGCAATAAGACACCATCAACAAAACAATCAAAATCACCACAAGTAACATGCGATCAACTCTAGCAAAATAGTGGCTCCAATACTTCCATCAAATTTGTAACACATAACCAACCAAAGAAAAAACACATCTCGCACTTAGCCATAACATCAAACCCTCAATAAATATCCAGCAACAAAACAATCTTCCACATACACCAATAGCTCTGCAAAATAATTGGATCAGTCACAAATATATGACACACTCTACACTTTGTCTCATATTTACTCTAAAACTCTGCTCCATATACTGAAAAATAACCTCTGCTACAGTAACCTCAATTCTGATTTGAATACAGATGTACTGCTTTAGTAATATGATCTATTCACTGCCATTTGCACTCATACACTGAAGTAACTCTACTCACAACTAGGTCTTAATCATATTCCCCCTATATATCCTTCTCTAACTCACTCTCACACTAAACCAACCATCACCCAACTCAAAAATGAATAATATAAAACATTAGGGGTGAATTCCACTTTTGGCCTCAGATCAAGATTGCATAAATTTAACGAAATAAATCCTCAACCATCACTACTTGTGCACTAAATGTGTTCACACCCACTGGAGGTCTTACTTGACCAATTTCGACCTTATTCCATTAATTAAGAAGCTTCTACGAAAATGCAAGTCAAAATAATCTGATGTGTGCAAGGAATGTGGAGGAATTTTCATGAAGAAGCTCAACCGTGTGCACTAAACTATTTGATCCTGGCTGCAACTACGTGCACAAGCTTCTCTCCATTTGGTTGGAGCCTTTAAACCACACTCACATGCCTATGTGAGTGTGGTTGGGGAAGATCATATTAATGAAAAAAAAAACACCTTTAATCATAGCCTCTGCCACATTTTGGATCACCTTCTCTAGCATCTGAAATCACCTCCAAACCTCTTCCAAGTCATGTAACACCTCTACAAATAAGTTGAACATGTCTCCCAAGTGCCACTTCCAAATGGACCTAGAAACCAACAAACAAGAGTTGGCATGAGTGCCAACAAGTCCTCTACTCTCCTCTAACACCTGCACAAGATACAAGACATTTGAACACACCTTTAATGCCTCTTACAACACAGTGTAGCACCTCTTACTATGGGATCTTCATTATTGGGATGGTGATGGTCAATGTGTTGAGTGGCTATAAATAACATATTATGTTATTTCTTATAATTTTGATTCCATGTCTAGAGCTTATGTCATTTCTCATGGAGGCCTTATATTTAATGCATATTTCATGGATTGTATTATCATTTCTTTTGTTGTATGGAGCATATATCATTTCTCATTGATGCTTTATACTCATGTTATTTCATATTTTGGGCATGTATAGAAGAGATCACCTTTGTATGCAATTGTAGAAGTCATTATTTATATTGTTGCTCGTGCATGGAGAGAATACATTGCTGCACATGTTTTTGGGCCAAATTATTGATGTGTTGGTTTATGTTTTTGCTGCTTGGTTTTTGCTCCCACTAGGAGAAGATGAGTTTGTGTTGCTATTGGTTCTTATTACGAAACCTTGTATTGATGTTATTGATGCATAGTTCTTTGTTGATGCTTCTTGGAGATAATGCAAAATGGTTCATATGCTACTAGTGATGTTGTTGTTGCTTATTGATTTGTTTCTTGGGATTTGAGCTTATGATACAATATGATGCCTATTGTTAAGCCTCATTGATGTCTAGTACATTGATATTGAGGATGTATGTGTTGTTTCTTATATGCCATATTTCCATGTAACTACTATGTGGTTTCTATGGAGAGTTGGATTGTTGCCTCATGTGCATAATATTACATATTGTGATTGATGTTGTTTATGGTTGCCTCATGTTGGCATATTTTTGTTGCTTCTATAAGTTGATTGGATTGCATGTTGCTTTTTGCTACTTATATCAAAGTATGGATGTTTGGTGACATGTTCCTCTTAATGTTTTTTGGTTCATATTCTACTTGCTATTGATATGGAGAGTATGGTCATTGGTTGATATGCATCATAGTTCAACCATATGGAGGTCACATGTTTCAGTGTTATAACTTGTATTCTTACGAACTTATCAGATGGAGTTGACCCTTTTCCATTGATGTCAAAGGGGGAGTGATAGAGGATGTTGGTCTGGAGTTAGTGTATGGTTTCCATCAATGCCAAAGGGGGAGATTGTTGGAATTATGATGTGCATGGTTCTATATAGATGATGTTGGATTTGGTTCATGATGGTAGCTAGCTCTTGTTGGCATTGATGTCAACCCTATGTAGCCTAGTTGATGTGTTGATTCCTTTTTTGTAGTACGGTTGTAGTTGGTTTAGTTGGAATTGAGCTTATTGTGTTGGTATTGATGTCAACCTTATGATGTAAACCTTATGGAGTATTGATGGTCATATGATGGCAGTATGGTAGTGGTGTGGCTAATGGTTTCTCATTTGCTAGTGGTGTTCATGACCTAGTGTAGGAACCTAGTGCTAGCTCACATTGGCATTGATTTCAACCCGATGTAGCCTAATTGATGTGTCAATGCCTTCCTTGTAGTATGGTTGCAGTTGGAATTGAGTTGATTCTATTGGCATTGATGTCAACCTTATGATTTGAACCTTTTGATGTATTCATGGTTAGATATGGCAGTATGGTAGTGGTGTGGTTGATGGTTTCTCATGTGCTAGTGATGTTCATGACCTAGTGCAAGAAATGGAGGTTGAGTTGTTGGCCTTATGAGGATGTTGTTGAGGTGTAATAATGTGTTACAAGAGGTGTTATAGGTTCGTTCAGATGTCTTGTAGCTTGTTTAGGTGTTAGAGGAGAGTAGAAGACTTTTTGGCACTCATGCCAACTCTTGTTTGTTGGTTTCTAGGTCCATTTGGTGGTGGCACTTGGGAGACATGTTTGGCTTATTTGCAGAGGTGTTATAGGACTTAGAAGAGGTTTAGAGGTGCGTTCAGATGTTGGAGAAGGTAATCCAATAGGTGGTAGAGGTCCTGATCAGAGTTTTTTTGTTTTTCATTATGCTTTGCCCCAACTGCACTCATGCAAGCTTGCGAGTGTAGTTGAAAGGCTCCAACCGCATTAGATAGTTTAGTACATATGGTTGAGCTTCTTCATGAAAATTCCTCTACATTCCTCATGCACATCTAGATTATTCAACTTGAATTTTTGTAAAATGTTTTTAATTAATGGAATAAGGTCAAAATTGGTCAAGTAAGTCCTCCAGTGTGTGTGAACACATTTAGTGCACAAGTAGTGGTGGTTGAGGATTTATTTCATCAAATTTGTGCGCTCTTAATCCCGATCCAAAATTGGAATTCACCCCTAATGTTTAATGTTCTTCATTTTTGAGCTAGGTGATGGCTAGTTTAGTGAGAGAGTGAGTTATAGAATGCCAGATAGAGTAAATATGCTTCATACCTAGTTGTGAGCAGAGTTACTTCAATGTATGGGTTAAAATGGTAGTGAATTGAGCAGATTGTTGAAGCAGTGCATCAGTATTCAGATCAAAATTGATGTTGTTGTAGAAGAGATTATTTAGCAATATATGGAGCATATTTTTAGAGTAAAGATGAGACAGAGTGTAGAGTGTCTCATATATTTGTGAATTATCAATTCTTTTTGCAAAGCTACTGATGTATACAGTGGATTGTTTTATTGTTAAAAATTTGTTGAGGGTTTGATTTTATGGCTAAGTGTGAGATGTGTTTTTGTTGTTGTTTGGTTATGTGTTACAGATTTGATTGAAGTATTACAACCACTATTTTGTTGGAGTTGAGAGTATGTTATTTATGATGATTTTGATTATTTTTTTGATAGTGCCTTGTTGTTGGAGATTGTATTGTAGAGTTGTCTAGTTGAGTAGAGTGTCTTGGGATCCAATGTGAAAATATATTAAACGAGGTCCGCATAGAGTAGAGGAGAAATGAATTCATGAGAGTGGAGAAGTTATTTCGAAGCTTCATCGAAAGAAATAGTTTCTCCATCCAATCGAAGTTGGGTGAGGATCGTTGATCATGGTGGCTTTCAACAGATGGTAGTCCTTCGATCCATGTGAGAACATAGTCTTCTGAGCTTATCAAAATAATCGATTCACCTGGCTTATTGGTATTGGCCTATTTTATATGAGGTCAGGTCTCCTAGGTGATGGGATTCAACTATCTATGTAAAATAAGAATTTCTTGACATAATAGAGATTCAAGGTAGCATAGAAGCATCCTCATCAAGCCAACAACTCAACCTTCATTTCCTGCACTAGGTCATGAACACCACTAGCACATAAGAAACCATCAACCACACCACTACCATACCATCATCATCTAGCCACCAACACATCACATGGTTGACATCATAAGGTTGAAATCAATTCCAAATTAACCAACTGCAACCATACTACAAGGAAGGCATCAACACATCAACTAGGTTACATAGGGTTGATATCAATGGCAACATGAGCTAGCACTAGGTTCCTACACTAGTTCATGAACATCACTAGCACATGAGAAACCATCAACCACACCACTACCATACTTCCATCATATGACCATAAATATACCACAAGGTTTACATCATAAGTTTGACATCAATGCCAACTCAACCAAATGCAACCATACTATAACAAGGGCATCAACACATCAACTAGGCTACAAAGGGTTGACATCAATGCTAACATGAGCTAGCTACCATCATTAACCAAATCCAACATCAACTAGCTAGAACCATGTACATTATAATGCCAAAATTTTCTTGATGTACTTACTACCATAATCTTATGACTCATATTCCATGTACCCTTCCACGATAGACAACTCAAGTTTCACCCCTTATTGAACAAAGATCCTTTTTTCATGTACTTTTCCAAGAATATCTAATGACATGAGGCCACCTCAACTAATATAACCTCACTGAAGTGGTTGTAAGATGTACCCATAAGCATATGAGACTTGTTTATGGCTCCTTGTCAAACGTGCAAACAATCTCATTTATCTCTTATTTCCACTATGGAATGTTAGCCATGTGAATTTATTGTAATTCTAAATTATGTACAAATGTAAAAAAATTAGATATGACATGCAACAAATACTATGGAAAGTCATGGGTTCACACAACCAAGCATGATCAAAGGATAATGGCAATACAAAATGAACATATAAAAAGTTAATTAGCTAAAAGTGCAAGTTAATAGCATATAACCTATGTTGTAGAAAAATAAGCATATAATCAACATGTATAACCTTATAAGTTTCAAATGGTCATGTAATTTCAACCCTGAAAAAAATATTCTAGTGTGAAGTAGTATCATAAAGTCAACCTTTGTAAAGAAGTCACTTTCACACTCAATATAAATTCCATCACTAGTGACATATCATATTTATTTAAAGTCCATGAGACAAAACCTTCTTTAAAATACTAAAAGGGATCAGCCTCTCCTCTACTTTCTTTCCTTTGCTAATGTTTCTTTTCAATATTCAAGTAATTAAGATTTCTCTCAATACCCAAAATGTCACTATTTTTTATGATATGTGCCTCCAAAGAAACAAATTGGAACATTTTTTAATATATGCACGGGATCTAGTAAGTGAGCAATCTTAAGATGCTCCAAACTTAGAAAATAATAAAATACAAATTTATTTTTCATCCCAGTGAAAATTTTATTAACATAGATGTTGAAAAATGCATGATCATTGAACATGGTTTCCCCATTTGAATCAAATAATCCTACAATTCCCTTCTCTTTCTTTATTTCAATATGACCCACTCCAATTTGTCAATGTCATTGTTTCAAGTTGCAAGTTCTCTTTGATTTACCATTGAAAGCATGATGCTCTTCTATAAAGGCCATATTTTGGTGGGATTACCCTTGAGAAATTGTACACCAATTTTCATAGGTGGCTTAAGCACCTACCTCTATTATACCCTTTTTTCTACAAGATCTATGATATTATTGTATACAAAACACATAATTAGCAACAAAGAAACAAATTGCACCAAATTAAGTGTGCTAAATAATGTTATGGATATAAAAAAGTCAATCAACATGCTTACTGGAGAAAACTTGTAGTCATGGATAATCATTCATAGTGTATGTGTATATGTCAACAACATAAAATACCTCTTTATCTAGATGGGTCTTGATACATTGTATACACATCCGTCCTATAAATGCTTCAATTCATTGATCAATGGTTGGAAGTTGACATCCATTCTCTTCTACCAATAATTATAAGAGTGAACAACCATGGGAGGATATTGTTATTGATCACTAATATTTGCTAAATAAAATAGTTAGTGTTTTGGAGGTAATATGGACTAACTTTGTTTATTGTTAATCTCAATCAAAGGCTTTATAACTCATTGTTGAACTTGTCAAGCCATGTATCCTCTATAAGCTTCATGGTTGTCAAATCTTCTAGGATCTACATAACTCTAACCCACTTCTATGTGAGTCTTGCCACCCCTATAATACAACTAATTATTTCTAAAAAAATAACTTCTAATCATTGAGAATAAAGACATGTGCCTCAATATCTTATGAAGAGGCCCATGTGCCTTACCTTTCTTAAAAATATTAAAAAAATAGTACCTGTCATGTCCACATTCTATGCATATCTTTTTTTCCATGTGTTCGCCTCTATAAATAGTATAATCATTATTTTTGTACTATCATTATTAAATATCTTTATTTTCCATATAAGGAATATACATTTTTTTATCCTCAAGGGACTCTCAAACAACAAGGATCATGGGAATTACAAGCATATACTCATTATGAGCTCAACATGTCACATGCAAGAAATGAACCCAAATGAGGAGGATAACAATAGTTATCCCAACCACCCAAACTACGTCCAATTGAAAAAGAATGTAATCACTTATATAAGTGTGATATGATATGTACTTGACACCCAATATTTCTTGTATTTTCTTTGTCTCTTTACAACTGAGGAAGGATGTTTTTTTCTTGGAAGTTCCTTATATTTGAATAACCTATAATTAGTGGGAAATATAAGTGTGTGTTGTCATTAAGTACACATAAAATCACATTTTATTACTAATTGTGTGACAAAAAAATTAAAATTTAGAGCACTTAATGGTTATCTAGCTTAGCAGTGCTAGAAACAAGTGTCTGGAAAACCATAAAATTCTTTCAAGTTGTACAATAATATTGTTGTCACTATTTGGAAAAAGATTGATCCATGTCCAAAGAGAGGGGTGTTAGAAGTGGATTTCAAGCTTTCATAGAACGTATCAATGATATGAGCATTGTCCCCTATCTCATCTTGATGAAATTTATTTAACAACATTCTCCCCATGACATGGTTATCCCATAAGAAATTATCAATACCAACCTATGTATAATTATCTTCATCACCAACATGTGAAGAAATAATGTTACTAGAGACATTGTGAATTAGTGTCTCAAGGCATAATGGAAATTGAATAGGTGTTTTATTCAACCATATTTGGTATGCCTCCTCTCTGAATGTGCTTGTTTATAAACCTTCACTTGAATTGGAATCATATTGGTGGGAAACAATAGATGGTATACATGTCATTCATTAGTCAAATCATGATATGAAAATTGTTGAATATTGAATCATTGATACTAAGCACAATGTATTTAGTATGTTCAAACATTATAAAAACCATTTATTAGAAGCATGTAAATTTTTCAATACACATGCATGCAACCACTTTATAAAACAATTGTTGAATTAAGCAATAAAGTTACATTAATTCCATTGAAAATTTGGAAACACAAGTACTCAATAATCGTTTTCTTATGTCCCAAGGGAATGTAAAAACGTAGTCCCAATGAAAACATCCTTTAATGAGTGATCAATGGTCCATAAAGTTGTAGTTTATTAGAAACTTTTAATTTTGAGACAAACTACATATTGCATGCAAACAACAAATAGGGATGTTTTCCTTTTCATAATGAACCCTTTGTCATTATGTTATGAAACTAGCTCACAAAAAGATAGATAAGATAGATAAATGCCTTCAAAATAAGCCTCTTTGAGGGGGCAACCTCCTTTACATTACACAAATGAACAATTCTTGGATGATACAAATGACAAGACCTCCTTTCTATATATAGGATTCTAAGGGATCATAATATAATCAGAGCCGACATAACAATAATAATGTAAGGGCACAATAATAACAATAGTGGGCTTCTATGGGGCACAATAATAACAATATGGGGACTACATGGGCACAACAATATAATAAGGGGGTTGTACTAATAACAATAAGGGGTTACACTAGTAGTATAGGGACCTAACACATTATAATATTCCTCAAACATACAATTTATACTAAACATTGAGCATCTATAGCTATTTACGAACCCCGCAATGTTACCATGAGTGGATGGACAACCATTGAAATATAGGAAACTATTCCTATTAAAGTTTCTAGAAGCATAACCATGTTTTCTTGGAAATGTTATGTTTATAGTTAATAATATTCAGGTAACCATACTAACTATGAAGAGGACCAAAAAGTGGCATAAATTCTACGAACTATTTAGGAGGAAATAACACACATGAAGTGATTAATAACCCAATATTTATAACTTCTATTCTCAACTTGGCAATCATGAAATTATTGCCACAAAAGGGGAATTTTGTCCCAACATGAATGATAGGAAAGGAAGATGGTCAAGAACCATATAAAGTGTGGTTGTAATAGGTGTGGTATTTACTTTGTAGATGGATAGGGAGAGAAACACCATCACTACCCTCCAAAAATTGAATTGACCTTGGAGTGTACATGAACATTGCTTCTCTCAACTCGTACAACCTTTTGTATCTCTTATTAGAGATGTTTTGGGAATTATACCATACTTTGATTCCTTAGAACTATCAAAAAAGGGAGATGGGTTGGTCAAATTTGGATGAAATTAAGTAGATTTGGATTCCATATTTTGAAAAAAATAGAGCATATGAAAATGTTTCTACGTATATTTTTTATATCACTTTTTAGTCCTTGGCTACAATGGAAAGTATCATATTGTTGACTTTGAGTAGATGGTCAATAACATAATGGGATATTCTAACAGGTTGATGGTTCATCGTTAACCCATTTAATTTTTAACAACGGCATACCACTAGGATGTTATTAAAAATATCTAATTCACGGTGAAGTACTATTGTAATCTAGTGAGATGTATATATAGTTACTAGCATATCTATACACTAAGTAGATGTTACGAAAAGGAGGACATGCAATACATAATAATAGTGGTAGTGGTTGAACAACCAAAACACTTCTTGTATTAATCCATAACTATCATTACATTGATTGTCAACATATTCATATTTATAATAGACTCTCAGCAATTATAAAGAACTAACTACCTTATCTACTTATTCAGTCATCCCGATAAGGAAATTAACTCTAGTAGGTTAGTCAACCCAACATACATATTTAACAAAGATTCTAGTTAGTTATTCTGACTTGATGGTCTAGCCTACTAAATTGACTAGCCCTTCCAACATATCCCCCACCCTCAGTTCATTCTTCATCCTAAAGAAGGGCATGTGTGGAGATTTTACAATGTACAAAATTTGATAAAATTAGAAGAAGAAATATTTTTCGAAGAAGAAGAAGTATGATGCTAATAAAGTGGTGCTATTTGAGATTGTGGTGATTTATCTTCATGTTCTAGTGGTAGAATCAAGATTATTTGATCAAATGAATTTTCCTTTAGTCGTGGATTAAGAGATATGTCCTTTGTATTGATTATTCTTAAAACTTTTTCTATTTTCAACCAATTTCATCCTTCTACCTCTGCCTCAAATGTAGCTGACTGACTAGGGTGAGAATAGGGTGCCTATTTGGAATAATTAGGCCGAAAAACTAGCATGTTAGTTGAGAGGGGGATGGCTTCTCTACAAGTGGCAATGTTAGAGTTTCACCAAATGTCATGTTATGAATTTTTAGAGAAATCATGTGCAAGTGTTGATTAAATGTATTCCACTTCCTCACTAAATAATGCACTTGGGCCTCTAAATATTTCATCTGAGATACATATTGGAACTAGTATAATAGGGAACTATTCTGAAAATATTATAATTCTATTTTATTCTCCATCTCCTATATTTTCTATTTAATTCTCTAAAGATTAACAAATGTTCTATTAGCTTCAATCTAATTCGCCTACCCTTCTTGGAGCCACTGTTAGTCTTCATGCATAAGGTTGGTCTTCAAGAACTTTTCTCACTATATTTGTGTGTTAAGAGTCAATGCATCTCTTACTCCTAATATAACAACATGTTTTTATGTCAAATATTTGATGATAAATTGTTGAAAACATAATCTACTACAAGTCAATGATAGACAAGTTGTCCAATTGTTAAGCACAATGGTCATTATCCCTACTCTGACCATTGTTTTGTCCAACTATTGCTTAACATTGTCGATGAAGAAAATTGTTTCTATAAAATTGATGAGGCTTAATCGATTTTGGCTCACTTTTTTCCTATTGTATTTGGTGAGTATCTATCTTCATTTGTTCATTAACGTTTACTATTTGATGCATAAGGGTTTGCATAACATCTAGCCAATCCTCACCCATTGTTGAAACTTGAATTTGTAACTTACTTTGAGCAAGCTTGCATACTTTTCCCAATTATCTTCTTCCTTTATTTTCCTTACTTGATCTCTATCAATAGATATCCTTCAGGGAACAATCACCTCCTGTGATATATTAGGAAAATTTTGAAAAGGTTGTGTATCTGATACCTTAATCAGATGTACTAAGGTAGACAAAACTAAACTCATTTTTTCTTGTGTTACTATGAAGGACAATTTGGAATTCTATCTTTTTCAGTATGCAAATCCTCCTCGACCTTCCTTTTTAATAATTTTGTCTATTTTGGTGCTATTGCTTGTACCAACTTATTGGTAATTTTTGTTGAGGCATTTTCTATGATGGTTCTATTTATTGAGGTATCATTGGTTGTGATGGGGTCATAGTTGATTCTAATGCAATGGTTAGAAAATTTTGTGTCTAATGGTCTGATGGTTGTGATTCTTTATCCTTTTGAGGGCAATCAATCGAGATGTCCAATTTATTCATCTTGAGTGACACTTGGTCACCATTGTAAGTCTCTCCATTATGTTGATATTTTCCATTTTTTTGTTCCTCCAAAAAATTTGTTGGTGATCGTGGCGATGATTCATTAAATAGATCTATGCGTGTCAAATTTGTCCCCTTTTTCCTTCTTATATCTATTTAATGAATCACCGCCACCAAGAAAAAAGGGGACAAATTTGACACACATAGATCTATTTTCTTGGTGTCCCCTTTTTTCTTGGTGTCAAATAGATCTATGCATGTCAAATTTGTCCCCTTTGTTCTTAGGAAGGTAGCTTTGTCTTCTCAATAGGATTATTTTCCATCAAATTCTTTACTGGTGATTATGTAGGCATTTATATGGTCGGGTTGACTGTGAAAGGTTGTAAATGTATTTTTTACTCCCTATCCTCATCTTATTCTCCATTTATCAATGGTGTTACCATTTCTTGGGTCAACTGGAGAATAGTTTATGGAATCTACATTAATATATTTTCTCGTTGGCTTAATTCATCAAATATGTTCAGGAAAGTTGGTTGGTAAACTAGTTGCTTTAGTTGCACCTGATTGTTGATCACATACAACAATTTTATGGTATCCATATTTAATTGGATATGCAAAGATGGGGGTAGGGACCAATGAATATGTAGGGGTACCATCCTTATTAGGAGATGTTTTTCAAATTCATAACCCAATTTATAAAAATTGTGTATAGAGGAAGTGACTCAATCTCCCCTAACCAATTGTTGCAAAAAAAATTATAGTTCTTCATAGAATAAATTGATTTTCCAGTGAAAAGGATATCCCCGACAGGTGATACTTGAGTCATTGCTAACTAAACTAATAAGGGAAGAAAATTTTCCTACATGAGTTCTGGGATGCCTTACAATTTGTCTTAACTATATCAGTTAAATAATCAGACTAGTTATATTTCTTTCCCAACCTCATGATTTGTTCAATGTCTACCAACATATTTAGCTTTACATCATACAATCGACCCACCAGAGTCAAGCATAGTGACACAACTATGCATGTCTACTTTATGTGGGGCTCTTTGATTTGGTTAATGATCATTCCTTAGAGTTTTGTTTCTATTTTTCCCCAGGTGAATTCTAACAACCATTTTTTGCATCGATCATCTTGGGTATATTGTCACTTATATGAAGAATCCCTTTGATACAGTGGATTAGCCCTATTGTAATTGCTATGGGATAGTCAAGTCAAATGATGCCATCATGAAATCTAATTACTATGAACTTTGCAGCCTATTATTTCTAGTTGTCAAACTCTACTATAAGTGGTGCACCCAAATAATTTTTGATAATGTCCTCATGTAGGAAAGGTGACTCCATCATCCACTTATTATCAACTAGTTCCCACCCCTTAATTTTTTTCCACAGACGATCACATGGGATCTCTTCCAATTTAGCTTGTTGAATATTAAGCAAGCATACTCCAAGCTCCAATTTAGTAAATTTGTCAAATATGGCATTGGTTAGTAGTTTAACCAAAGTCTATGTTGCTTGCACTTATCCCCTCATGCTTGGTATTTTGAAGTCCTCTGCAAACTCTTCGTTGTGCAAGCATTATAAAAAAATCTAATTTGAACTAAGAAATCTCGTGTACCTCTAAATATTCAAGAATTTTTGATAGTTCACACTATGTGATCAGGTGTTTAATGTGTAAATGTGGTATAAATGAAGTATCAAGCATGATTGTGTCTAAGAATTTAGGTAGGATCTTCTCATTAAATTAGTGTGATCCACCATAAAGTCATGTTTCCATTGTATTGAATGCAAGCGCATGACAACAACATGAAAGGTTGTGGGGTTTATTTATTATGGAAAGTTATCATATCAAGTCTACAAGAGTCAACAAATGCTTAACTATTCCATTTTTCTTAGATGATTACTTTATAATTTAACCTAATATGTTTTTTGGATTTCTACTCCTGGTCAACTTATTTATTTCAATTGGCTTCCTTCTGTAGACCATTTTTAGCACAATGATGGTTATGTTTCTATCTCCTTACTTTTCTTCTAAATTGTTGACACTCTTCTTGTTTTATCCCATGTTTCTATATATTTTCATTTAGCATCTTATGAACATATTTATCTTAATCCATACTAACTTGATTTAATTATGGTCTAAAGATTTGAGTCTTTTTTATGGATCAGTCTATTGGTTCTATGGCGAACTACTTTCTTGTTATATCTAAATCTAATTATTAACTTAATTAATGAAGTGAAAACTAATATACATCAGTCAGTAGGTGAGGATTCTACCAAGTGGTTTTTAGTCGCACCCCTGCTTACAAGCACCCCAAAGGGTTTTCACCAATAAACATGTCGACAAAGTCTTATATTGTCCATTTTAAAGTAAGAACCATTTGCAATAGAGTCCAATCATTTCCCTTTTAATTTTTTAAGTTTTGCTACACCCACAGGTTGAATGTCTTTTATCTCAAAGGGCCCTAACCATGTTGCACTAAGCAGAGCCATAGAGCAGGTTGTTTCAGACTTCTTGTTTGAAGACATCTTTGTCCATTTTGGGATACCCAAGGAGATAGTGATAGATGGAGGGCCGCAATTTACATCTCACTTGATCCAAAAGTTGGTTGAAAAATATAAAATCCATCATAGGCTCACGCCACCTTATCACCCACAAGAAAATGGCCAAGTGAAAAGCACCAACAAAGTCATTGAGGGGATTCTTACTAAGACTGTGGCTAGTCACCGAAGGAATTGGGCTGATAAACTTCCAGAACTGTTGTGAGCATATAGAACCACATGGAGGAATACTATGGGATTCTCGTCATACGAACTTGTGTATGGTAAAAACCCCTAATTCTCTATCAAGTTCGCAATCAAGACATTAAGAATAGCATTGCAGGTAAATCTGGATCTAGCTATAGTACAAAATCAAAGGTTCAACCAGCTCAATGAATTGGAGGAGGAATGACTGGCTGCTATCGAGAAAATAGAGATTGACCAACAGCAAAGAGCTAAGTGGCATGACAGGTTTATCAAAAAGAAGAAATCTCAGAAAGGAGATTGGGTTCTCTTATACGATTCAAGATTCAAGGACTTCAAGGGTAAGCTTTGCACTATATGGCTAGGTCCCTATGAGTTAGATGCAGTCTTTGATAGTGGGACTGTGAATTTGGCTACCATTAACAGTGCAAGGACGTCATTTCTTGCTAATGGGCACCATATTTGGTTATATCATAAACATGCTTCAAGGGACTCATTTGTTAACATTGTCACAAATTCGTACCTTCAGATTGCAGGAGCAGGGGAAAACCCCCCTGTGCTGCAAAAATTCTAATTTTTCAATAAGTGTAAGAGCTGAAAACCAACCTCTGTTGGTGGATGTTACACCTGCTAATATATATATATATACAATGAAAATAATATGCCTGTGAAAACCTCTTTTTTGGGGCACAGACATACAATTTTTGTGACAGTTTAAAACCACTTCATGTCAGTTGCTACAGACTTTTATTGAAATAGAATTTGTCATTTCAGGCATATCTTACAATAATGTTGTTACACGATTGTTTTTAGTCCTTTGTTTTTATCTTTTGTGAAAACTAATAATACATGCCAGTCATCTTAGTTGTTACATTTGTAACAACCGACGACTTCTAAAAAATGATCCAAGTGAATTATCTATTGTGATATACAGCATGCATCACCATGACTCAGGGGAAATTGCCATGACCACTGGAATTATATATATATATATATATATATATATATATATACAATGAAATAATATGCCTGTGAAAACCTCTTTTTTGGGGCACAAACATACAATTTTTGTGATAGTTGAAAACCACTTCATGTCAGTTGTTACAGACTTTTATTGAAACAGAATTTGTCATTTCAGGGATATCTTACAATAATGTTGTTACACGACTATTTTTAGTTCTTTGTTTTTATCTTTTGTGAAAACTAATAATACATGCCAGTCATCTTAGTTGTTACATTTGTAACAACCGACGACTTCTAAAAAATGATCCAAGTGAATTATCTATTGTGATATACAGCATGCATCACCATGACTCAGGGGAAATTGCCATGACCACTGGAATTAATTTTGCGCACCTCATCGCCAATGTCTTGTCTCCACATCATACCAGGTACATCATGAAATGTTATATCGCTATCCTCTTTTATTTATTAATTATGGCAATCTAATGTGATATCCTTTTGACACACGAGGACGGCCATCACACTTAAGCCGGGGGGAGGAAAAATTACATCATGACATGACCAGTACATGACCTGTGAGAATTTAAATCGAAACTAAAGTATGATGATCTCATAATCATTATCATTTAATGATCGATCATGCCGAAAAGGTAATTGTACCTCAGACCAAACCTTTCATAACTTAGCATTAATGAGGAAATGATATTGCGCAGTACGAACCCTGATTTGAAATCCCTGCCTTTAACCTCACTACGTCACCCTACCATTACCCACTAATAAAGCATTGTATCCTCATCCAGAACTCTCAAATAGAAGCAGAGGAGAATGGTTTGTAGAGCCAGAATAACTAAGCATTGGATCGATTACTTAGGAATTTATCAAAGAGAAGAAGAGAGGAGAACAGCTTTGTAACAGTGTAGAAATGGGTGGGGCAACAATTCGACATCAACCAAGATCAACCGAGGCATTGGAAAATTGTCCTGAAGCATGCCAAATTTTCGAGGATGCAGGTTGGTTTGAATTTTTCCAAAGGCTGGAGGGATCAGACAGTGCAATTGTTATGGAATTCGCTAAGAATTTGAAGGGGAATCAAACAGAGGTCAGGGGATTGCAGCTGGAAGTTACAAAGGTGGTAATTACTCATGGGACAGCATTGCCAACAAAGGGCAAGATATGGTTCAACAGAAAAATCAATGAACCCTCTTTGAAGGAGGATTTTCTCTAAGGGGAAGAACGACTAGTAAAGAAAGGAAGAAGAATTGGCAGGTTGTCGCTTCCCCATCCATGGGAATATTTCGAACTTTACCTCATTAAGTATATCATCTGTGAGGGAAGGGAAACAATTGTATTTAATTATCACTTCCCGTTGTTAAATCACCTCTGACATCAACAAATGATAAACCTCCCATATTTTCAACTGGAGAATATCAGGCATATGGTTACAGCCGTGAAGACAGCTGCACACCCAGAGCATTGCATCACAAACCATGGTCTCATCAAGATAATTGTGTTAGATGCCCTAAGTCACCAGGGAAAGATCTGGGATGAATTCATGAGGAAGAAGGCTAGGAGAACCCTAAGGAACCGAGTTGGGACTTCTAACGAAGCTCCGGCGGAAACCAAGAAGCAACCCTAGCCCTCGAAAGTAAGGGATGGAAAGAGACCAGTTAACAAGTCAATAGGTGATAAGCAGCCGAAGTAGAGAGTAAGGGTTAGTAGGCACCCAGAGTCCCCATCCACATTTGAGAAGAACAAGGAGATGACGAAGCAGAAAGATGAAGAGCAGGCTCGGTCAGAGGGACCTCCCTCACCAGGTAAGAATGAGACCCAATCCTTGCTGCTTAAAATTGAAAGTTTAGAAAGAGAAATGAGAAGTTAAGACAACAGTTAGCAAAGGACAAGGTAGAAGCAAGGGCCTCGGGGTTAGATACTTTAGCTGATGCTATAAATAGGGCCAGGGAGGAAAAAAATTTGGGTTCTATCTACACGTCTTGTGCTAAAGAACTAGTAGCAGCAAGGTATAGAGTCTATGCGGTGGACACCTTTTCGAGGGAAACACAAACCGAATCTTGGGAAGCTGACGCACAAGAACCCGCTGAAGACGTTGTTTATACACAAGAACCAGCAGTTGAAATGGAGCATTCCATAGAAAGTAACTTGGAAGATGATACACAAGAACCTTTGGATGACACTGTTGTTACACAAAAACCAACAGTGGAAGCCAAAGCTAACCAAAGGGAAAAAGCAGAAGTTGAGACCCAAGAACCTTTGTATGACACTGTTGTTACGCAAGAATAGTAGTGGAAGAAGAAGCTAACCAAGGAGGAAAGAAGAAGCTGATATACAAGAACCTGTGCATGACATTGTTGTTACACAAGAACCAGTGGTGGAAGTAGAAGCTAACCAAGGGGAAAATAATACACAAGAACTTGTGAATGACACTGTTGTTACATAATAACCAGTAGTGGAAGCAGAAGCTAACCAAGGAGAAAAAGAAGTTGTTACACAAGAACCCATTGATGATGTTGTTGTTACACAAGAACCAGTAGCCGAAATGGATCAGCTCCACCCTCGGGAGGTTGTTACACCTTCAGTTGTTAGTGCATGTGAGAGAATGGGAAGAGAAGAGGAATGATCTCACTCAAGGCACATCAAAAAATGATGAATTCACTCTGGGAGAAGTGGTTAAAGGAACAATGGGCGAGAGAATGGGAAGAGAAGAGGAATAAAGAAGCTATGAAGAAGAAAGAGGAACAACTACATCTATTATAGCGGCAGGTTCTGAACCTAAAAAACGATAAGATGAAGCTTCGAGAGCTTGACTTGAACCTGTTAGGTTGCAGGAGGCCTTCCCCATCATATCCAGTGTTCCTATGGGAACGATATTATTTCTTTCAATTAAAATATTTTTTTGAAAACAGACCATATCTGGGTTCTTCTACCCATACTTTTCTTGAAGTTTTTTGTGCTTGTGACTTTGATGAACAAAGCTTACTTTGTGATTTTTTTTACATAATATGATGTGTGAATATGTCAATACAAAGATGGTGGAAACTATTTTCTCCTATATGGGGAATTTGTAGTTGTGAGCCTTCATTTATTTTATGAGGAATCAAATCGAATTGCACTTGGCCATGAAGGTGGCTGAAACTAATGAGGAAAGAGCAACATTGTGGATTAGGGAAGAATCGAGAATGGTTGTTGAATTGAGACATGAATTCAAATTGTTCCTGAGTACCCCGAAAAATTAGGGAACAGTCAACCACTTACAAAAAGAGGATTGTGGGGTTTTTCCTTAATATTTATGCATAAATGAAAAGTCGAGCACTAACAAGGTGCCTTAAGTGCACAGAAGCCAGTAGTGCTGGATTACAAGAAGGGGATCCTTTCGACTTCCAAATTTTTTTGGTTGTTGTTACACGAGTACCAAAATATGCCTAGGTGGTGAAAACACTGGGAGCCTTCTGGATTGGGCTTAGGTTCAGATATCCCCTGATTTGGTTACCGGTGGAGGAGTATCAGTCGCATTACCACTTTCGTGATTATGAAGAAGAGTCCTGGCCACAACAGATGATGGCTACTCAGGGATACAAGTCTGCTGATGAAGAGACTGTGGGTGCTTATAATTTTACGGAATTGCATCGGAGGTATAACAGGAGCAACTAAGGTTTCTCATGAGGACATGCAATTGCTCCAGTTGGGGGAGATGTTGGGTGTAGTTTTTGTACCTATTTCCTATACTTTCTTTCCCCAGTTTTGACCCTTTCCCTCCAAATCAACCAAACTTTACATGTTAACCGCCTTTTTTCTTATTATGAACAACATATTTTTCCATCATGTTATTTTGCCATTTTTTCTAGATATAATGATGCAATATTCCTTTTTATGGGTAACTAGGGTAAGTGTTGGAGAAGTATTTTGAATCCTTTCCTTTTTTTCAAGTGTTGTTCGCAGGAACGAGGTTATGGAATGAACAGTCACGCCGATCGGTCTAAGAGAAGGATGAAACAGATCCTTGTGGTGTGTTGTTACAAATCTTGTTGTTACACCACGATGATGTTACAGACATTGTTGTTACATATTACTATTGTGACACCCTGGGTTCCATTACGAGGTTGTTGTTATCCAGTGTTGTTGTTACATCCTAAACTGTTACTTTACCGCAGGGTGCTATTACACCATAGATGTCAAAGTCGTGGGTATTATTCCGCACAACAACTATTGGAAGTTACGAATTTTCTATTTAGAAAGTGACAAATCCAAGAGGTTGTGATTTTAACCGAAGTATTTAAAGAGAATTCATATTTAGGAACTGTTTATAACAAATTATATTATATGACCATCATGAGAATCGTGAGATTCTCATGACTGGTCTGTTCCTAATTTTTGGGTATGTAATTTCTATAAAAGAAACCTAATCCCTTGGGCACGGGGGACGACATAGAGAGTACTGTTATTTTGATCATGTAACTTTTAATTATTCTTAATATCAAATACATTGTGGTGATGTTGTTGATGTTTCCAAGTTGAATTCTTAACTAATCTCGTGTTCATTCATGCACCCCTGCAAGGGAGGAAGGGACCTCCTCTTTAGTAGGGACTACAGCAGTAGAGTAGTTGTATATTATTTTTCCTTTCTTTTATTATTTGTACGGTTTTTTTTGTCATTGTATAATTTGTAGAATATATTTGCTTCAGTTCTAGACTTATGATATGTCATTACACAGATTTGGTTAGCAGTATGGTAGTTGACCAGCTGGTGTAGTTATAAGTACAGTGTGTGGCGTGCCTTTGCTCTAGTAAATGTGAAATGTGATTCCATTTCTGTAGAGTGTTTTAATTTATGCATGAATGATTAGTTTCTACAATTGATTCAGCGGCATTCTTTACTATTTTCTATTTTCACGCTTGGTTGTAGTGTATCGGCACAGATAGTGCAAACTCCATTGAAATAACAGACCTACCCTGGGTTGAAAATTAAATGGTTGTAGTCTTGGTTAATTAGGATTGATTAAAATAGCACTACATTACTTCCTTTAGTTCAACAGTATAGATTTACCTTACTAGATCTAAGAGTGGTCGGTTCATATGGGAACAACCCTAACCCTCGACCTCGCATGCTGAGGTTCCAATTCCCACTAAAGCCTTTGTTGCACTAGAGAGAGTAATTATGTAACTTTGGGTTTTCTTTGCACCAGTAGTGACTACAGTGGTGGCCCGACTCCTCTTCCACCTATAGAATTCACCAGACCACCATGTCACTTCCAAGATTGGGACCATCTAACTATCAAAGCTACACAGGTAAAAAATTTCCTATATCACTAGCATTAGAAAAGTTCTACTTCATGTTGTTTTGATGGTCGACACAACGTTCCTTCTAAGGTTTTCTTAACACACACAGGACAATTGATGGTCCAATGTTGGGTGTGAAATGTTGGTGAAGTTTGCTCCTAGTCAAAGTTTTCTACTAACAATGGGGTTTTCCTTTGATTCAAATTTTCTCTCTAAGGTAATATTCCCTTGTTTTTTGCTTGTTATTCCATCAATTGTAGCTTTAATAGTTGTTATTCTATATTAACCCTTTCTTAGGTCAATTTCAAGTTTCCATGTGTGAATCTTGGTTGCGACTGTAGCATCATTCTCAGGTAATCTCTTCGAGTTTCCTTGGTCTTCTCTTTTGTTACTCTAATTGAGGAGAAGGTGACCTATGTCATCTTTGTTTGGCACAGAATTGGTCTCGGTGTTCGTCTGGTTAATTCACAGAATTCTTCGATCGACTTTCTCAGGTAAATACCAATGTATTATACTTCATGAGTGTTTCCAGCATCAAAATGGTGCTCAGGATTCCCCAGTAGTGAAGCCCTCCTTTAATTTCAACATAATTTAAGGGTTTGTCTCTTGCATCAATTATTTTACATATTTTAAAGTTGCAAGATCAGTTATATTACTAAGATAATTTCCTCTGTTTTTTTTTTTTAATTTATCATTGAGGAAGTGGCTTCTTACTTGGTGTTGTTGTATCACTTGAGGTTTTTTTGGTTTCTCAGTTATTATTCTCTGTGTAGTTCCTTCCCTGAAAGTATAAATCTATTCTACAATTTCCCCAATCATAAATTTTAATTCCACGACATTAACATTTACCTTCATTCGTTGCATGTGTAATTTTATTTTTATATGAGAAAGGTTCCATCTAAATTCTCTTACAAGTATCTTAAACATTAACCCATTTCAGTGTTTCTTCAATAAACACTTGTTTCTTTTGTTGGGCTGAACTCTGTTCACTTATCTACTTCTTTCTCACACCTTTTCACTTAGCATTATGCTCACTAAATATGCTCTTTTGACTTTTCTAGGTACACTACCAGAGAAATAGTTTTGTTGGGTAACGCACTCATTGCTTCATGGTTTTTGTGGCACCTAATTCTCATTAATTATTTTGTGTTAGCTCCAGGTCAGCACCCTGCACGCCCTACTTACAAACGATGTCACTTTTTTGGATTATTGGCAGAGTTGCTTCACTATAAAATTCCTTTTTTTTTCCTCTAGGCCCTATTTGTTTTGGGTCAAGGCCTAGTTGTAATTAAGTTTTGGATTTTTGATAATTGTTTGACTGCTAGATTCTTAACTCTAGCTAACAAAGCAAACTTTGTAAACATGGTTATTATACGGCACGCCATGGTACATCATAAGTTCATTTCCAAAGTATCAGATGTTTGTAATTGTGTTTTTTTCATTCTTTACATAAGCAATCAACTCAGTTTATTAATTGTATAAATGTTTACTTTTGTTGAGTAAACTGGAGCTTCTTAATATGTTTATTTTGTTCATGTTTGTATAATTGTTTAATTATGTTGAGTACATTAGAGAACCTTAATATTTTCCTTTTATTCTTGTCTGCATACTTGAGTGGTAAATGTACTCGAAATATATTTGATAGCTTATTGTTCTTAAGCTCATGCACGCACATAATTGGTAAATTTAACCTATTTCTACAAATTCAAATTTACCTTATCAGATTGGTAATACCCTATCTAAATTTGGTGTTTTTTGTTTTCATTTACAATCGTATAAGGATCTATACCTATCTTGGGTTCAATAAACTACAAATTGTATACATCATATTTGCACCTACATCTCCAGGTTAAACAAATCAGTATAGTGATTATAGTAGTTACTTTGTTATAGCTCTTTTAACCATTTTATTTGTTTCAATCTCCAGATATGGAGAAAGAACACACCTGAAATAATGTTCTTAATTTTGCTCTATTAGTTGTAGCTTTTATTTTACCATTTTAGTTCTGCTACCCTCCAACTATATTCTTGAAATGAGTTTGTCTTAATACTTTCCATTGATACTCATGCGTTATACTGACAATACATGCATCCATTCCATTAATACTCATGTGCTATACTAATAATATTTGCATCCATTAACATATATATGTGTTGCATGTGTTGATTCAATAACTACCAAACTATTTCTTTTCATCTTTCTCCATATACTATACTTGATCAAACAAGACATACACTAACATCTATACAAATCACATGTTCTGATTTAATAACTACCAGTTACTGATCTACAAAAACTTGTCTAATTTAAAATGAATCCTTAATGTAGCGTATAATCAGAACATAAGTATAGATACATCGCATGCATATATTTTCCTTTCTACTACATTTAAATCATGGCTATCATACAATCAATAAGTATTCTAATATGTTTAACAGAATAACCACAACAAATAGCTAATTGTAACCACTACTTGTCTGAAAACACACATAGGGTTTGAACACTTTTCCTCCTGACCATGAACTACCTCTGCTAGTCCCCCTTGAGCTAAGATTTTCTTTCCCTAGAATAAACAACCCCATTGATTCATTGGTGGATTATTTTATATATTTTCTTCCTAGCTGATTTTTTTAGCAGTGTCCCGCTTTTTGGGTCTGCCAACCCTTTTCCACCTAGGATTTTTCTTTTTTCTTTTTTTTTTTCGAAAATGGTTCTTTTCCTTTTTCTTTAATACCTACATTTTTCTCCCATGGGGATTTATTCCACCTTTACTTGGTATATTTCTCCAACTAATTAGATTTAATATGATTTTTCTCTCCCATAATTTTAAAGTAGGTAAGGTCCATCTTGGACTTAACCACCAACAGTGGTTTCCATGCTTGGCAAGAAAATCTCAATCTCAATTGTTCTTTTCTAAGTGTTTTCAAACAATTTTTATTTATTATTTTATAAAACAATTACATTGTAATAATATCCAAAATCATGGCTTCCATTTCCACTTAGACCCATAATCGTTTTCATGTCTAAAAATAACAATTGTTCAAAACATATTCAGAACATAAATGTATGGGTGTTAGATCTCCTCCCCCTTTAAGTTAAACATTGTCTCTTGTGTTTCTCCTTTAATTCTTCTCCTTTTGGAATAGTGCTAGGAAGGCCTCCCACATTTTGTCTTCCTTTTCCCAAGTGGCATCCTCAGTTGTAAAGTGCTTCCATTGCAATTTAACCTGAGTGATGGCTTGATTCCTGAGCAAAGTCTCTCTCCTTTCTAGTATGTGAATTGTTTCTTCTAGTAAATATCCTTTTGTTTCCACCCATATCAAATTCAAATCAACTATGTGAGAGTTACCATGCACATATTTTTTAACAAAAATACCTGAAAGGCATTTTGTAGTTTTATGTCGCTGGGAAATGCTAGCTAGTATGTTATTAGTCTGTCTCGGCCTAAAATTTCAGAAGGACCACAGAACCATTATGCTAGTTTAGCACAAGTCCCCATCCTCAAGGTAATCTTTATTGGTTTAACTCTTATATACACATGTTCTCCCACCTTAAATTCCCTATAGGTTCTTTTTTATCAGCATAACTTTTCTCCCTATCCTGTGCAGTTTTAAAATTTTGTTTAATTTTTCACACCTCTTGTTCTATTTCCTATAATGCATCTGGCCCCATAAATAACCTATCTTATGGCTAACTCAAGCTAAGAGGGGTATGACATTTCCTTCCAACAATGCTTCAAAAGGACTCATCCTTATGGAAGCTTGATAACTATTATTATAAGCAAATTCTGCTAAAAGAAGAAAATCTTCCCATTTAGTAGGTTTGTCCATTACATACATTCTTAACATGTCCTCTAGAATCTGGTTTGTCCTCTTTGTCCATCCATTAATTTGAGGGTGATAAGCTATACTAAAATTTAGTTGGTCCTCTATTCCCCCAAATAGAGATGTCCAAAATTTGGAAGTGAATTTGGCATCCGTATCAAATATTACCATTTTTGGTACACCATGTAATCGAAAAATATCCTTCATAAATATGTTTGCAATCCAAGTTATCCTAAATGTAGACTATACTAGTATAAAATGTGCTTCCTTGCTTAATTTATCCACAACTACCATTATGGAATCATGTTGTGATCTTGTTCTTGGTAGTCCCATAATAAATTCTAAGGAAATCACTTCCCATTTCCATTTTGGATGGGTAGTGGGTTCAGTCGTCCAGGTGGGTGTTGGTGTTCTACCTTCACCTATTGACACTATAAACACTTTGACAAATATTCTGCTACTTCCTTTTTCATGCCAGGCCATTAAAATTATTTCCTTAATGCAATTACCATCTTTTGGTAGTCGGGTTGAATAGCATACGACTTCTTATGATGCTCATCTAATATCAATTGTTTTAAGGAATTTGTATTTGGAATGTACAATTTATTTTTGTAGGTTAATAATTTTTCTAAATTTTATGCCTAACCCAAAACTTATTTTTGTTGCAATTTTCGCTGAATTCCCTAATAAATATGATCCTCCTATATGGATTTTCCGATCTATTCAACAAATTTTGTATTGACACTACTAACAACAATTGAATTTGCATGACTACTTAAAGTATCTGTTAATTTATTTTCCTTGCCTTTGATATGTTTGATATCAAATTCAAATTCACTAAGAAAATTCATCCACCTAGCTTGTTTAGCATTAAGATATGGTTGGCTCAAAAAATATTTTAAACTAATATGATTTGTCACCAATGTAAACTTTTTTCCCGACAAATAGTGTCTCCACATATTTAGGGCATGTATGACAACAACTAATTCTAAATTGTACACTGAGTAATTCTTTTCTTGTGGTTTTAACTTCCTAGATTCATAGGCCACTACGTGATTATACTGCATTAAGACTCTAGCTAAACCCTCCAAACAAGCATCTGTGCATACAACAAATTCCTTTCCCAGATCCTTAATTCTCAAAATAGGTGCAAATGTTAACAATTGTTTGAGTTTGTCAAAGCTTTCCTGACACTTGACTGTCCATTCAAATTGTATATGTTCCTTTTGTAAGTAAGTGATAAGGTAAGCCAGTTTGGAGAAACCTTCAATAATTTTTTTGTATTTTGGGTGTGTGTTATATTATTTCCACAACTAGTCGTACACACGAGGGGGTCATAGGGGGTGCAATAGCCACCTTTGTTTGTTGCATCAAGCACAACAGGGAGTCACAGGGGGGAAATAGCCACCTTTGATGATGCTCCTTCCGCAGAGGTGAAAACCACCTCATATGAAGGTGGGGATGTGTACTTGGCTTCTTCTTCAAGTACACATGTAGATCATGAGGCATGGTTGATTGACTGAGGTGCATCCTTTCACTTCACTCCCCATAGGGAGTGGTTCTGTGAGTATGAGAAATATGATGGTGGTGATCTCTTCTTAGGGGATGATAGGAAGGCTAGAATCATCGGATGTGGAAAAGTCAATATGAAGTTGCAAGGTGGAAGGATTAGAACACTTTCAAGTGTTCTGCACATTCCTGCATTGGCTAGAAATCTGATTTCTGTAAGCAATATAGATGATGCAGGTGTAAAAACATTATTCGAGAAATATACCTGCAAGATGGTTCAGGGAGAACTGGTGTTGATGCAGGGAGTTCAGATTGGAACTCCATACAATATTCTAGGTAGTACTCGTATTTATGGGTGCAACAGTTCTGTGGTTCCTAAAATTGGAGTAGAAAATCTAATGGTGTCTAAAGAAAATACCATGCTATGGCATCAAAGGCTTGGACATATTGGAGAGAAGCACTTTAGAATACTTCATGATAATGGTATGGTAGAAGATATGTCTAATTTCTCTTTGGATTTTTATTTCTGTGAACAGTGTATATGAGAAGTAGAATCAGGTGAGTTTCCCTTCTAGTGCTAAGAGGGTGAAAGGGATATTAAAGCTTCTACACACTAATGTGTTTGGACTTGTGTCGGTTCCATCACTGGGTAAGTTTGTGTACTATGTATCATTTATAGATGACTTCTCAAGGAATACATGGGTATATTTCCTCGGGAATAAATCTAAAGTCTTTGACAAGTTTAAATAATTTAAAACTCTGGTGGAAAACTAGACAGAGAAGAAGATAAAGGTGTTGAGGACAGATAATGGTGGAGAGTTCTGCAAGAAGGAATTTGAAGAGTTCTGGAAGAAGTGTGGTATAGAACGACAAAAGACTACTCCATACACACCTCAGAAAAATGAAGTTGTAAAAAGAATGTACAGGACTTTGATGGAAAAAGCAAGAAGCATGCTTAGTGATGTCGGGTTAGGACAGGAATTCTGGGTAGAGGTGGTGGAGACTGCATGTTACCTGGTTAATAGATCACCTTCATCAGCGTTGGAGGACAAGACTCCATATGAGGTATCGACTGGTAAGGAACCCTCTCTTTCACATCTGAGGGTATTTGGCTTTGATACATGTGTACATGTTCCAAAGGAGAAAAGAACCAAGTTGGATTGTAAATCTGAAAGGTGCATATTTATTGGGTATAAGGATGGTTTAAAAGGTTATAAGCTTTGGAACCCAAAAACAAGGAAGGTTGTGTATAGCCAAGATGTGGTATTTAGATAGGTGAAAGATGTTATTAAACATGAATTCCTACCAAAGGAACCTCAGAAGATAGAGTTTGAGCTAAAAGAGGAAGAATCAGACTCTACGGAAGAACAAGAATCAGAAGATGAAGAGCCACAAACTCCAGTTGTGAGAAGATCAGTTTGAGAAAGAAGGCATCCAAAAAGGTATAGTCCATCTGATTTCTGTTCAAAATTTGATTTATATATTACTGATGCTGATCCCAGAACTGTTAGGGAGGCAGTAGATTCAGAGGATGGTGAACTCTAGAAAGAGGAAATGATTAATGAAATGGAATCTTTGGACAAAAATGAGGCTTGGGATATGGTGGAGTTGTTAGTTGGAAGGAAACCCATTGGAATCAAATGGGTGTTTAAGAAGAAGATGAATGCATAAGGAAAGGTGGAGAAATACAAAGCTTGATTAGTAGCAAAAGGTCATTCCTAGGTGTCAGGAATTGGTTTTGGTGATATTTGTTCTCATGTTGCAAAGGTAGCTTCTATTAGATTATTTTTAATTGTTGTTGATGCTTTTGGTTTTGAGGTAGAACAGATGGATGTGAAGAAAAGATTTCTTTACAGGGATCTAGAAGAATAGATCTACATGAAGAAACCTGAAGGCTTTATGGTGAAGGGTACGAAAGCACTGGTATGAAGGTTAAAAAATTCTTTGTATGGGTTACAATAGTCACTAAGGATGTGGTATTTGGAATTTGATACATATATACAAGGACTTGGCTTCACTAGAACCAAAGCACATCACTGTGTATATTTTAAATTAATTGGTGACCGTGTTCTTTATTTGGTCGTATATGTGGATGATATGTTGTTGATTGAAAATAAAAAAGAAATAATCTAGGATTTGAAGACCCAATTGTCCTCCAAATGCGACATGAAGGATATTGGTGTTGCAAACTATATTTTGGGCATGGAAATTAAACGAGATTGGGAAAAGAGGAAGCTTTGGTCAAACCGGAGGAATTATGTCAAGACAATATTGCATAGGTTTAATAAGCAAGATATTAAACCGGTGGAGGTTCCTATTCCTGTAGGTGTAAAGTTATCTATTGAACAGTGTCCCAAGACACAAGAAGAGGAAGAGGACATGTCTCGTGTTCCATATGCAAGTGCATTCGGTAGCCTAATGTATGTAATCGGATGTATTAGACCATACATTGCACATGCAATGAGAGTATTGACAAGGCTTCTTTCAAAACCGGGGAAGGAGCATTGGATAGCAGTAAAGTGGGTTTTCAGGTATTTTCATGGCACTAGTGATTATGGTCTGTGCTACCAATGAAGACTAGGATTCCACGGGGTTTTGGAAATTCGTGGCTTTGTTGATGCGGATTGGGTTAGAGATCTGGATCAATGAAGATCTACAAGTGGATATGTGTTTAATCTATTTGGAGGTGCAATCCATTGGATGAGCAACAGATAGTCTATAGTGACACTTTCAACTACAGAGGTAGAATACATGGCAGCCACTAATGCAAGCAAGGAACCAGTTTGGTTGCAAGTATTGTGTTCAAGTATAGGGTTAGTACAACGAGCTATAAGGATAGACTGTGAAAACCAAAGTGCAATTTTCTTGGCAAAGAACCCTGCTTATCATTCAAAGACAAAGCACATTGATGTTCAGTATCACTTTGTGAGGGATATAGTTGAGGACAAAAAGGTGTTGCTCGTAAAGGTGGACACTTTGAAGAATTTTGTAGATGAAGTGACAAAGCCTGTGAGAGCTAAGAAGTTTTCTTGGTGTATACAAACAGTGGGTGTTACAGGGCTAGACCAATGACTAATCTTTCCTGTGATCCCTTGTGTGGAAAAGAAAACAACAAGTTGGAGAATGTTGGGTGTGTGTTATAGTCTTTCCACAACTAGTCGCATGTGCAAGGGGGTGTGGTGAAGTAAAATTATAAGTGCGGACATGAACGAATTCCTCTAGCCCGATAATGGGTCTAGCCACAATAGATACATTCTATGGAAGGTTTCCTTAGGTTAGAATCAATCAAGAGGCCCTACCTCTTGGTCACTTATCCCACTTGATGATGTCCTCGCTTGCTTGCTCCAGCAATCTCTCGCTTCCTTCTTCAAGTTCCTGAAACAAGTAAACAACAACAACCCACAAACATAATAATAGACAAATTGCAATTCAACCTACTTAACAAGTCAAGAAACATTAAGACATGGATATGTAACATTACAAAACATGTAGGAAATCAATCAATAGTTGCATATATTAATATCAAAGAGAGATTACAACCATTCATCTTGACGTTGCAGTCTTCCTCTGACAAGACCAGGTTCCCACACACTTCTTCTATCATTCCACGATGGCTTCAAACAACAATAGTTTTAAAGCTCTTCCCTTTATGCTTCACTCCAAACAAAAACACACTTCTCCCTCACACAACTAGATAGCTACAACTAGTAATAGCTTGCTTGTCTACTCCAAAATAGCATCAACACTTTGCAACTATAACACTCACAGTCAGCCCAAAAACTATGACTGCAACTACAACTAGTTTGTGCTTGGGAAGAAGGGAGGTTTATATAGGAAATATGGATGGGACATGGATCCTCTTCTCATGGGAGAAGGACTTATCCCTTAAGGTAGTTCCATCACTATAGGGGAAAGGAGCCGAAATTTTCATCCTCGATCCCATCTGGCCAAACCATTTACCAGACCTCTATTACGGAGCTTCTAGAGTTGAAAGCTTCAGCTCTAATTTAAAAAACTTTCCATAACAGGACCGGTGCAATTGGAACACAACTTAGTCGCTCTGGTCGGTGGGAGGAGTATTGCTAATATCTGTACATTGGGGCGGGGGAGACAAAGGCCATTAGTTCCAGTCTTGTAAACTGCGCAAAACAGAAGTTTCGGGGGAAATGGTGCAAAAGGGAATTGATATGCTCATGAAGAGGGACACAATGGGAGTTTCTTCATGAATGCAAAGCACGCAGGGTTCACTGTAAAGGTCCTCCAGGATCAAGGAACGGGGAGTATAGGGACAGTGATAAAATGTTGCATAAAATATGCCCCCTAAAGCGTGAAGGCCGAGGTGGAGTGAGGGATGAAATGCTTTATAAGTCAGTGCGGGGAACTGGTCTACCATCGAAAAACCTGCAAGAAAGTACAGATACATATACATAACTGAGATCTCTGTCAAATGATGCATGAATCATGGCATGGATGCAGCCATCCATAGAATGATCATGTAAATGGATCCAGGTATGGGCGCAGCCATCTGTCAAAGAGGATCATAATGAAACCAAGGTATGGTCGCAACCATCCAATAATGAGAAGGATCACATATGATAACTTATGGTCTAGTCGCAACCAGCCATCTGAAAGAGACATTCATATCATCATAATCATGACATGCCACTTTTCAACCTGGACTTTTCGTGATCTAAGTCCAGGGTCTTGCGCTCCAACATGACCCGATCAAAGTACAGATCCTAGCATGTGAATAGATGTGTTAACATCGAACATGCTAGAAAGTCACTTGATTACCAGTCAATGATGTAAACTATTAACAAGCACAAGAGAAAACACCAATGATGAAAATGGTCCTTAAGGTACTATCAGCACAATTCAAGGAATGTGAATACAAGAACTGAAGTCGAACACCCATGAAATCACTCGATCGAAAGCCAATGATGTGAACTTGTCATCGAGTGTTAAGAACTTGCCATTAGGGCTTGTAAGCTCTAAGGTACTGGAAGGGAGCCTCTCAGTCAACTTCCTAGATAGTGAGTCGAAGTCGACGGAAAGCGACCGTGTCGAAGGAGGGCCATAATGAATCCCACATCATCGACGTGAGACGAGAGGATGCAAAATGATTTTAGATGATCTAGAGAATCAGAGGTAAGTGTAACTGTAGAAGGACAACTCTTTGAACATATCGTTGATGCAACTTGAAGTTTGGTAGCTTTTGGATCCATAGGATTAGTGGTCATGATGACATAGCAGAGATCAGATGGGAGGCAAAAGTAAATGGCCCAAAAACCTAGGAAGGTCAATGATGCAAAGGAGGATGTCCCAACCCGACACAAAGCAAAGATTGTCATGTTCAAGAGTGAGTTGCCGATACGACTGATAGATTTCCAAATTTTCCCCCACCATTTCTAGCAAGTACCCTAATTATTTTTTAATTGCAAGCTTGAAGGGGATAGCATATGCTTGCACTGTAAGTTCATCCTTTGGATGAATCTGACCTAGTGTTGGCCTTAGGGGGCCTGACCCAGGTTCAGAGTTAATTAGCCAAACAAATCCCTACACTACTGGCCCTTTTGGCAACAGCCCGCGGAGTGCAGACTGATGTCTCACTCGAAGCAGTATGGGGGGATGTTGGAACCAAGTTTCCACACCCTTGAGATGTTTGAGGGGTCAGTTTAGTCCAATTATGAATACCTTCGCATAGGTTACTTCGCGCACTATCCTGACCTGCGAGGCCTTCGTGATTTGTTATAATCGCCTTCGTGCATCCCTAACCAGGGGCTGAGGTGCTTTCGCGCTGCTAGGGCAGCATTCTGTGCTATTTCCCCAAGTTACACCACATATCTTACTTATCTCCTTATAACTGTTAGTTAACTTCACGTAAACAGATACTTTATCTTATATTCACTTAATCAACACAATCATATAAGTTTGCGCAGCATATAAACAGTGGAATTGAAATTTATACCCAATACCTTTAATGCACAAAATAGGAAATAAATACATAGGAATGGTATAAAACTTCTCTTTATGAATGCTTCAATCGGTTACAGACTCAACTTGCCCTGTGCACTCAGCTGCAGGGGTCTGCGCACTCAGTTGTGGACTACTAGGCCTCTGCGCACTCAGTTGTAGAGACTTCTCCTACTCTATGACCCAAAGACTTCACTCAACACTTAGATTAGACTCAATTCTTCATCCTTCATTCATGACTATCATTCAGTGATTTACAAATTAGAGCCTCACTCTATTTATACAATCCCATGGTCCGCGGACCATGGGTAGATCTCTAAAGTCCACATTATATTACAAAAATGAGGGCAAACAAACCTATGACTCATTTACAAGCTCGCGCTCCGCACCCACCAAACACGGAGTCTTTACATCGGATTTGGTCAAAATCTAGGCTTTAAGCCCCAAAACTTACCTTAGGAGATCTAGCGCCCATCAGGCCCCCAACACAAACATCGTGACTCACCCTCGTGTCACTCTGTCAATGTGGAGATCTTCACGTGGAGACCTCCCAACTCTACCCAAACCACTGCAAGGTCGACAGTGCACTGAGCGGTTGTCTACCGTATCTCTTGGATGCGTTGTTCAGAGACTGTTGAATTGCTTCCCTGCATCTGCTCCTACATTCCCTACATCTGCGCAAGCTTGGCTTCGATCAAGGCTGTATTGACGAATGCCTCATCAATCCAAGGTTGGACACGTGCCTTCAAAACTGCTTCTTTATGTCGCACTGCGTATACCTGCTCCTTAAGCGCTTTTTCCTGTTGCATCCACGCGAGCCTCTGTGTAAGGGCCACCATCTGTATCATCCTGTTTATATCATCATATCTTTGCTGCAGCTCACGTGCCTCTGTTTCTAAGAGTTGTATGTTTGGGTCCTCCGGCAGAGTGGTGATGACCTCGAACAACTCTTCCAACATTTTGGTGAAGTCCTTCACTGCACTGCTGATCCCCTCCATCCCCCATGTAATGTCGTTGGCACGATGTTGCCTCACCTCTGGAGGAGTTAAAAGTTGTGCCTTCAACCGCATCTCTGTTATCTGAAGGTTCAACACCAGCTGAACCTTAGCCATCTCTTCTTGTGCCTCGCGCACCCGTGATGCTAACCTCTAGATGCGCACCTCTGTTGGTGCCTCTGCTGGGATGGCCAACTCAGGGACCATTTGGCAGGCCTCCGCAACCACGTGCATCATCTGCCGGTTCTGCGCCACTACCTTGTCGTGCTGCAGGCTCATTTGCTCCATATTAATTTTCTACTCGCTCAACACCTGTAGTGTGCGGCCTTCCCTAGCCTGCAGTTCTGCAGTCACTCCATCCTGCAGGACATAGAGTGTCTCCTGAGGGAACCAATCCATGTTGATCCCTACTTCCTTCAACGCGCTGACCATAGGCCTGTCAACCTCATTCTCTGTAATCAGTGCCCCCTCTGGCAGCACTATGGTGTTGGTCATGCAAGCGCGCAGCATTCCTCAGCCACGGTCATTCCTACTGCAAGGTTGGTAGAGAGAGTACCATCCTGAGGAGTTCACACCTACAACTCCTGTATATATGCCTGGAGGGCCCTTAACACAATCTAATTCTCCTCCGCGAGCTGCTGGAGGACCTCTGCGGTGACGTCGCACACCGTCTGCCCTATATCATGGAGATATCCTTCAGTGAGGATGATCAAGTCGAAAGAAGTCTTAGAAGCTTTCGACTTCTTTTGTGGCCCCACCTGCTCTCTCAGGTGCTAACGCTTCAACTGTGTAGATGTTGTTTCTAGGTTTGTGCCACCTTCCTCTATCTCGGGATAGTCCTCGGGCAAGGGCAACTTATGGCCCTCGCACTCCTTCTCTGCTGCTTGTTTATGTTTTGCGGCTTCCTTCTGTTGTTCTGCTGCTGCCTTCACAGTGTCCTGTGCCTTTGTTGCTACTACCTATTTTCTTCGCTTCTCTACCAACTATGCCATCCATAGTTTTGCCTCCTCCTTCTTCCGTTGTGCAGCAAACTTTTTTTTTCTGTCGTGGAGATGGTTGGAGCACGTCACTCCAATGGCCATGACTCAAGCACCACAAATATAACATCGTCTGTGGTTAGGTACGGCAGTTCATTCCACTTCTTCGCAGGGTCCTTGCACGCCCTGATGTACACGTGATGGAAGTTCGCCTTGAACTCCGCGAAGCTTTGTAGGCTATTGTACACAATGGGTGATAATTGTGGCTTGCGGTTAATCCCCATCCTGATGATCATCTCCATGAACACCCAGAATACCTTACTGTCTCGGATCCTTTATGCATCTTTAGTGGCCCCATAGTGAAGCGTACTTCGCTGCCTTCGGAAGATCCCTCACAATTGTGGGGAAGTGGTTGTCCTTAGGCAACTCCCAAGCTACTAGCACTATGGACAGCAGAAGCCATGCATAGTGGAAGGTCTTCCCCTATTCCTGTGCCTCGCGGCAATTCTCCAAGAATTCCTTGCACAGGTACTCTGACCAGTTAAATTGGACACCCTCTGCACACTGCGCGGCAAGTGCTACCACTGGCGCGGGCACCTCATCCGCGCGGCACTTCTGCATAACCTTGGCAGCGAATATCTGGGTGGAAACTTTGACTGCCTTATTGCTGATACTGGAGATCGGATACCCTCTCTTCTTTTTCTCCAACTTGAATTTTGCCTTCATGGCCTACGCGATGGCCAAGTCGTTGCTCTTACCCTCCGAAAAATCCACTGGGTCCTCCCCCTTTCAAGGGAGTCGGGTAATTCTATGAATCAAGTGGTCTGTGATGGGGATGGGCTCCTCTAGCCACAAACACCCATCATGCACCAGGCAAAGTAGCTTCTTGATGACAAATATAGTTATTAGGGTGTGATGGTAATGTGGCACCCAGAGCAAGTTCAACAACCCTGCTTTCTCTACTCCGTGCAACCACTTGTGCGGCTCCAACTCTATGACTCTCACCACAGTGTTTTTCTTTGGCTTCATGAGCTGTATGGTTGCCAAGTGTGGGAACTTCTCATGGTCTGCAAGATCCCAGTATTCAAACTTTAAACTTGGCACCCATCCCAAGTGCGCTCCTTCAAAAATGATATCATCAGGTAGCAGTGGAGTCTGCAGAGAGCTCTTGCTCTCATCTAGGTCCTTAGGCACCCTTGCCTTTCCCTTCCACGAAGGAACATACACGGGTAGCCTGGTTAGAGGGTCCGCGCCCTCGGTTTCCACCTCCATGTCTTCATCCTCCTCCTCTTCGACAAGGATTTCCTCAAGGTCTTCCTCCTCCTCATTAGTTTCCAGATTAACCGCTTTCCCCTTTTCTTCCATGGTCAGTTTAGTTCGCAGTGGGTTTCAAGGGGACACACACACCAAAACCATGGCCTATTTATCTTTCTTGTCTCTTGACATGCGCAGTGATTTAGGGATTTCTGTGACTATCCTAGCACTCTCAAGGACATCTCCTACGGTCATGGCCTGCGCGGCCTCTTCAGTGGTCATCTCTCTGATTTCCCTGGCTTCTTCAGATGCTGCCATCTTGCTTTTCCAGAAATCTCTCAACTGCTCAGATAGGTGCCCAAACAATGCCTTCAACTCTAACAGGTAAGGGTTCAAAAATCTTTGGGCACACAACAGCTAAATCCTCAAATAGCCAAGTGTTGTTTACTGGGCATCCCTTTGCAATTTATAGCGCCTTTCGAATTTGAATTCAATCGTTCCCCCCAAATCCGGTCCATTAATGCTCCCTTGGTGGTAGATTTTCTCAAATCTAGCCCATAAATCCTACCTTAAATGCCTGCAGGCCACTCCATTTGGTCTCAAACCAAGCATTACATCATGAATAGTGACTTTAACAATCACTTTCCAGCTGACCTACACGGCAACGCAGCTAAGCTTGCACTGTTGCCGACCCTGTGACACTTCGCTCCTACGCACAACCCTGACATCGTGAAGTTTTCGGGCAAAGTAATTTATAGTCCCACGCCTCCTTTCAACTTCCTGGAGTGCTAAGACTGTGCTTCCTGCGGCTAGTCAAATGGGAAGAGTTCGCCATTTAACTTCGCTACCAGTTACTTTTCCTGGGAAGAGTCCACCATTTGACTTCACCAACTGCATCATGCCCCTATCCAAGGTTTCCTTAATAACATACAGTCCAATCCAAGGCATCAAGCTGATCAACTCTCGACGGTAGTCCCCAAATTTGTCAACGTAATCATGCGCATCTTGTTTTATCACCACAGTTTTCTTATCAAGAAAGTCCTTCTTTATTCCTTCCTCAAGCTTCTTGACTTCTTCTTCCACCATGGCGCTTTTCTCCCTCAACTGAACTCTTTCATTCATGAGTGCTTGGAGCCTAAGATCACCCTGTTGAATCTCCTCATCAAGTTCCAAGCGTTCTTCTTCGAGTTCTTCCAACTGCGCAATCCCTTCTTCCAAGGCTCCGTGATTCGTCATATCCATAGGCACTACTATGCGTGGACTAGGCATGATATGCTCGATCGGCATTACAACGTTCGCTCCATAGGCCAACCTAGAAGGTGCATGTCCCGTCATTTTCTTACACATTGTCCTATAAGCCCATAAAACTACTGGTACATGTAGGTCCCAATCACTTTGTTGTGCACTACATACCTTGTTCAGTGCTTCTTACACCTCGTTAAATGCTTCCGCGTGGATAACCTTATGTGCGATCGTTCTCTCCACATTCTGTCGTTCCAACTTGAGGATCTGTTTGCACAATTTCCCCCCAAACACATGCTTATTGACCGTATCTCCCAATGCGAAGTTCATGTGCATCTGCGTAGGTTGTTTTCCATATGTCGGCATCCACCTGGCTAGATGTGCGCGTGGTTTATCCTACCCATTGCATTTATCTGTCAATCGCACTCTAGGCTTCCCAAACTGCGTGCACATCATTCTTCTGCATTCGCGCCAATCCTCAAAGCTTCCTTTATGCATACCCCACCACCTTGCAGGCATAGCGCATAATACCCAATTCAAGGCCTGGAAACATTGCTTTTCCAACACCACCCTTTCAAACTTATGTAGGAAAGTATCTACCTCACTTAACCCATCATAAGTAGGCAAATCCCTCACTTATGTTGATATGTAGCATAACGATCTTGTCATCATATTACAGTTCAACATGGTTACCTCGTGTAACCGATTCTGCCATCGCTCTATCTCCTCATCAAAATCCGACATACAGGAGCTTTCGCACTCCCATGAGATGTGTCTGTCCGCGGTGGGATTTACCCAGTCTTGCTCTCGCACATTTATCTTGTAGATGCAGTCCAAATCGTCGTCGCTTTCATAGTCATGCACCGGCTCTGTGTAGCGTGATCCCTCAGCAGGGTCTAAGGGTATAACTACGCGTAGAGACTTCTTCTCAAAAATCATCTTGCGCTTCTTCAAATTAATCACCCCGTTCATGTCAGTGGCCCAATCAATTCCTAAGAGCACAGGGTAGGGATTGCTATCATCAACAATCTCTATCACTTCAAAGTCTGCTAGTGTGCTCGCTCCCTCAATATCCACGGTGATTCCCTGCAATCTCCCCATAGGTATTATCTTTTGCTGGTTCACCATTCGCAGCTGGATAGGAGACCATTACAGCGTAGGCCTCCCCATGCGCTCCCATGTCTGCTTCGGTAGAACATTCGCATTCGATCCTAAGTCTAGAATTACTTGGTCCATCTCATATTCTCCAATCTATGTGGTTAGCCTCATTTCTCTCCCTGTCCTAGTCTTGTGTTTTCCAATCTTCCGGACTACGCGCGGTTCTCCTAGCATGGTCCCAGCGCATCTGTTAATGAGTTCCTGCAATCCTTTTATAGCCTTACTGTCGCGCAATAGCTTCATGCATGTTTCCAGGAAATTCATAAGCATAGATGGGTCCATTTTCGGCTCCAACCTATCTTTTATGTCTGAAGTGGAGGCATCAGTGAAGCTCTTCTTAGCTTCCATGAAGGTTTCCTTAGCACACTCCAAATCAAATTCTGCTTCTTTCGTCAGAGCCTTGCGAACCCAAGTACTATCTTTGGGTTGTTTTCCTTTATCATCCCCCATCATGATTCCACTTTGGAGCACAATGTTCACATTTGGATCTTCCTCGTGCGGCTCAAACCTCATCATCTGCAGGTTCTAAGTCGGGGGAGGTGGTAGCGCTCCCTTGTCACATATCCTAGCTATCAGCATAGGACAATCCTCCATCTCATGATCAAAGGCATAATGTCCTGGCCCTTTGCAATTGTAGCATATCAGCTATCTGCGACCTCTTCCGGGTCCTCCTCCACCTCGGCCTCGTCCGCACCACTGAAATCTTGTTCGCACTACTCCTGCATTCGGGTCTAGGGGCCACATTTCGGCCTGAACTCTATAGGTGAGAGTTATATCCATCATCAGCTCATAGCTTCTACAAGTACACTCATCATGTCCAACTGATCGACAAGAATTATAGAACAATTGTTGTGAATTCTGTGTGTACTTCTGTAACAAATGGCAGTTGTGTGTAGCATGCTTTCCCCCTATTTGACAAATCGCACACCACAAAGCAAGTGTCGTGCTAGGTCCTGCTTGCGCTTCCAGTCTTAATGGCATCGGTCCTACTCCCATGAGGTAATTCATGAACATAGGATAGTGGTCCTTATCATGACCCTGACCCTTTCATTTTACGCACCACACCTCTTCGCGCACTTTTGGTCGAGATGTCCTGTCCTGTTTCAGACTTTGCATCTCAAGGCATAAGTTTTTCAACTGTGTGTGGATATGCTAAACTCCCAAGTTAGGATCCTACATCAGGGTTTCATGCAGCCTCATTGCAATCTCCAAAGCCTCTGCCTGAGTCATTAACTTCTGTTGAGACAGGGCGTTCCTCAAAAGCGGGGTTAGTGATGCTACAAACCATTCGCAGTGCTATCCATCTGTCAAAGTCATATTAGCTTCGCGAATCATACACTTCAGTCTCTGATCTAGCTCCCAAGGGGTCTTTCCTGGTAGCATTGCGATCTCTTTGAATCCAATGATCGACTGCACTTCTAACTTCGGCCTGATAAATTCCTTATTTAGTGAAATTTGGATATCCCTGATTCTCGCATTCAGATTGTCATTAGAATGCTTAATATACCAGGTCAGTGTGCGGTCCTGCAGGGTGCTGACCAGCATCGCTTTCTTTATATTATCATCGGTAACTCCCTGCACTTCCCATACGGCTCTTATCATGAACCAAAACTAGTCTGGATCTTCATTTCCTACTCCCTTGAACATAGGCAACTTTATCGTGCTTACCATATTGACTCGCAGTGGTGGCAGAGGTGGTACGGGTGAACATGGAGGTGATGGCGGTGAAGCTGGTGGTGGTGTGGGTGGGGGTGGTATGCACGGAACCCTTTTCCTTATCAAATGGATTTCACTTCGCGGTGAGACCTTCACTAGCTCTTCCTCATCCCTTCGCGAAGGTGAAATCAAAGGGCTATTCTCTGGTCCCTTACTTCCTTCATTTTTGTATGTTTTTCCACTTCGCGTAGCTCCAGACATCAAGGTAATTGCATAACCCTCTTTTCACACAATAGCATTTTAATCCAAGTATTCAAAGACTTTACGTACTTACCTCATGGTCCTTTGAGAAAGCATCGCTCTGCCTCGCTATAGTTGACTGAAGTATCTACCACAAACTCAGTAATGAATCCTCCTATAATCCGATCGAGCCAGTGATCAACAGCGTGCACGATCTTATCCTTCGATGCTTCCAATCTGCGCACCAAATCTGGGGTCCACACAATAGGATTGTCGAGTTTCCACCTTCCTTGGCTATCTGCTAGCTTCGCAATCCACTCGTACAGCTCAGTAGGGAAAGATATGAAAAAGATTTTGTGGATCTATGTGTACAGATAGAAGTCTAACCACTCTTCTTTTGTCAATCGTGGGTTCCAGTTCTCCTGCACCGCAAACTCGTGAATTATTTTGTTCAACCAACCTTCAATTTCCTTCTTAGTTGGATTCCATCTATATGACATCAGACATCTCTATGCAGATTTCGGTCCCAGCAACGTAACCATTTGTTGGATTTAGGGGGCCTGACCCGAGTTCGGAGTTAATTAGCCAAAAAAATCCCTACACTACTGGCCCTTTCGGCAACAGCCCATGGAGCGCAGACTGAGGTCTCACGCAAATCAGTATGGGGGGATACTGGAACCAAGTTTCCATGCCCTTGAGATGTCTGAGGGGCTGGTTTAGTCCAACTATGAATACCTTTGCATAGGTTACTTCGCACACTATCCTGACCTGTGAGGCCTTCGTGATCTGTTATAATCGCCTTCATGTAGCCTTAACCAGGGGCTGAGGTGCTTTCGCGCTGCTAGGGCAGCATTCTGTGCTATTTCCCCAAGTTACACCGCATATCTTAGTTATCTCCTTATAGTTTTTAGTTAACTTCGCGTAAACAAATACTTTATCTTATATTCACTTAATCAACACAATCATATAAGTTTGTGCAGCATATAAATAGTGGAATTGCAATTTATACCCAATACCTTCAATGCACAAAACAGGAAATAAATACACATGAGTGGTATAAAACTTCTCTTTATTAATGCTTCAATCTGTTACAAACTCAACCTACCTTGCGCACTCAGCTGTGGACTACTAGGCCTCTGCACACTCAGTTGCAGAGCCTTCTCCTACTCCAAAGACTCAACTCGACACTTAGAAAAGACTCAATTATTCATCCTTCATTCATGACTATCATTCGATGATTTACAACTTAGAGCCTCGCTCTATTTATACAATCCCATGGTCCGCAGACCATGGGTAGATCTCTAAAGCCAACATTACATTACAAAAATGAGGCTAGACAACTCTATGACTCATTTACAAGGTCACCCTCCACGCCCACCAAATGCAGAGTCTTTACATTAGATTTGGTCAAAATCTGGGCTTTAAGCCCCAAAACTTTCCTTGGGGGATCCCGCGCCCAACACCTAGTAAGTTTAACGAGCCCTAGGAAGGAGAATCTCATGTCTGTCATGATGATGAATCCGATGTCATTTAATATTTTAATGAGTCCATCAAAGGTGTAACTTGGTACCTTTTTCATGTTTAGAGAGTTATAAAATGACATGTAAAAGAAAACTCCACATGGTCCCTTTTCATACATTTGTGTCTCTCGAGCCCGAGAAAGTAGAAAACGATACTTGAGAGAACCTCTTGACCATTTCAGTCAAGGAATACCTTTTTCTTAAATAGTGCCTCCCAGCCCGAAAAAGGGGTAAACTGATACTGGGCCCATGATGTTTCACATCCATTAACGAGTTCGAAACGACAAGGGCTCGGCCATGTTTTAGCTTTTTAAAGGGTTGAAAAAGAGCTAAAATAGGACCCCCCCATTTTTATTCTCTTTAACGAGTCAAAAGGGAAAAAATACTCGGCAATATTTTCATATAAGTTTAACGAGTCGATAAAAGAGCTAAAACGTGACTCATCACCATCGTCGAACATCCATCAACTGTCACTACACAAGTAAGGTAAAGTGTATTATCTAATCCTTGAGGCAAAATAGGTCAAAATATTTACAAAGCCTGATATTTTCATGAAAAATTGAATAAAAAGGGGGAAAGTAAATATATTTTTACTATTTACCATTTTACCTTTGTTGTGAAGACTTTTTACCCACTTTTGCCCTAACTGTTCCGGAGTTGATTGCGAGAGATCTAAGAGGTCAATCAACAAGCCGTCAGTTCTAGGTAACAGTCGAAGCCCTAGCTCCATTTTCATGTTATTTATTTCTGCTTTTAGACATTTTTTTGGATTTCATGGAGGTTTTTGAAAATATTTTTCGCCCTCAGTCGGCGCGATTTTCGGGCACGGAATCGCACCGGCCGAGGGTGATCAGCAAATCCATCCACGATGATTGAGGCAGTTGTTTTTAAAACAGGAATATCAGTGACGTGGATAGGGAAAAAACCTATGCTCTCAAAAACTGACCGTTTAATCTTGAATTTTATGTGCCAAGGTTTATTATTGACTCAAATTAATGGCTTTTGCAGGAGAGAATAGCTGAAAAATGGCAGATTGGAAGGAAAGGGAACATGAAGATGTTGACACTCAGGCAATGAATGACCCAAATTTCCTGGAGGCTTTGAGGGCTTGTGGGTTGCTCAAATTTTTCCTTACACCAGCGATGCGGGCCCAACCCGAGTTGCTTCGATACCTGATAAGCCTTTGGGACATTAATCGGGAGATTTTTGTAATTGGCAACTTCATCACTGGACTGTCTCGCAAAGGTGAGCCAGTGAATTTGTATGGGTCGCATTCGATCAGGGCAAGCATATCTTCCTTGCTTGTTGAACACTGCCCTGAGGCCCTGAAATCCAAGAGTGGGAAGATAGAGATTTCAAATGCTCGAGATTTGACATTAAGGGTGCTTCTATTGACTATCAACAGAGTGGCAGGGTGATCCGGATTTAAACAGGAACACAACAAATTACAGAGATAACCATAAACACAGAGATGCAGTGGAAATAATACTTCATTTCATTAATGTAAAATACTAAAATATGCTTACAAACAGAATTGGAAATAAACCAACTAGGGCGATGATAGCGTATCTCTGAGAAGAGATGTGGCAGCTACATGCCTCTGAACTATCTTACAATGAGGCTCGAAGGCCTATTTATTGTTGAGAAACAATGGAAAACCCTTAACATCCCAAAACCTAACCCTAGAAGATGAAACACCAAACTATGGGCCCCGTTTGGGTAAATTCCTACATCAACTTCCTGAGTTCATAACTTTGGCATACGATCTTCATTTGACGCGCACAATATCTTGTTAGAAAGATCTATCCAAGAACTACAACTTTGGGAAGAGAAACCTCAGTCCATGGACCCATGTTGCTCCCATTTTTCCCAAAAAACATTGTTTAGGGCCTCAAAATGGCTCTAGAAGTTCAAGACCCGAAAAAACTGCTAAAAATAGTAAAATGGGCTACTATTAAGGAAACTGAAAAGATGAAAGAAACAATGGTGGGGGTCCAAGTGGATCTGGCAGGTGGCGACCAATATCCACCTGGATCATTCCTCCCCCCTTAGGAAGTAGTGGTCCCCATTGCATTGAGTTCCTCCATGAGATGAGGAAACTTCTGTTGAACTTGGTCCCTGGTGAGCCACTTGCCTGGTGAAGGAGTTGGCCTGCTTTGACAACTCAATACAATTGGATATTCTGTTGGTGAATGTGCTTGATCTATGTGTCCATGATCCAATCAGCTGCAGCTTGTTCCATGCAATCTGGATTTAACTCTGTGGGTGTGAGTTGTTTTGCAATGTCGGATGTGTCTAGTAATGGTGGGAAGTATGGCTGAAGGCGGTCCACATTGAACACTGGGTGCAGGCCAAGGAATGGGGGAATGTTGAGCTCAAATGCATTGTCTCCCACAGCCTTGGTAATGGTGTAAGGACCATATCGGAGTGGTCTGAGTTTCCGATAAGATCTGGTCAGGCATTCCTTTTGCAAATGCAACCAAACTTTGTCACCCACCTGAAACTTGTGTGGCACCCAATGTTGATAATGTCGCTGCTTGTACTTGGCATTTGATTTCTCCAGAATGTCATGGACCTGCTAGAAAATATGTTGGATGTGCTCAATGAAGCTATTTTCCTTATCTGTTTTGGACTGGACATGAGTTGAATCTGCATGAGTAGCTGCAAATGGCATGGCCACATCAATGGGACATAGTGGCTGAAATCTCAAGCCCACCTGAAAAGGGTTGTGGCCAGTCAAGTTGTGGAGAGCCCAGTTGTAGCTCTGCTAAACATAGGGGAGGCTCTCGTCCCATGTGCGTGGATGCTTTGAGTTGTACATAAACAAAATGTGTACAATCATCCTGTTGACAACCTCTATCTGGCCATCAGTTTGAGGATGGAAGGCTGTGGACTTAGTGAGTTTGGTGTCGAGCATCGACCAAAGACTGGACCAAAATGTACTGAGGAACCTACTGTCCCAATCTGAGATGATAGACTGTGGGATCCCAAAGTGTACCCACACTCATTCAAAGAAGAGTTTAGCAGTGGCTTGTACTGTGATATTCTTCTTGCAGGGAGCCATAATGGTCATCTTCGAGAACCTATCGACGACCACAAAAACACAGTCGTTTCCATGCTTAGTGGAAGGAAGGCCTGACATTTAATCCATGGAGATGGATTCCCAAGGTCAACTAGGGGTAGGAAATGGGGTATAGAGGCCTTGCTTCTTCATGGTTGGTGTGGCAATGGTGCAGGCAGTGCATTATCTGATGTGCTTCTCGACATCCTGTCGAAGATTCAGCCAATAGAAATACTTCTGCAGTACTGCCACCATTTTCTCGACCCCGAAATGTCTAGCAGATCAAATGTAGTGTGCTTCCCAAATCATCTTGGCACGCTCACTTGAAGGAACACAAAGGTGACCCAGGTGGCATAACAAGGCATCTTGGAGGTGAAAATCTGGAACATGCTGACCCTCCAAGAGTGTCTAGTATGTGTGGCCGAATTCTGGGTCGCTTTTGTAGAGAAGTGGCCAATTAGAAGTCTCATGCCCACAAGAGTTAAGCATAGTGGTTGACGCCATAATTGGTGGTCGACTGAGGCAATCTACAACATTATTGGTGCTACCCTTCTTATACTTGATATTCAAATGGAACTGTTGCAGGTATGTGGACCACTTCTAATGGTGATCATTCTGCAATTTCCCTTGGGTCTGTATGAACTACAGGGGTCGGTGGTCTGTGTGGATGATTGTTTCCTTCCCCAAAAGGTAATGCTTTCATTTTCGGCAGGCCTGCACAATGGAATACATCTCTTTGTCATAAGTGGGATACTTCGGAACTGTGTCTGAAAGTGTCTCACTGTGATATGCCACTGGATGCTCATGTTGAGTGAGGACTGCCCCAATAGCATAGTTAGAGGCATCTGTCTCGACCTCAAATGGTTGTTGCAAGTCTAGTAATGCGAGCATTGGTGCAGTGCAGAGGCGATCTTTCAACTCTGTGAATGCCTTCTGTTGAGATTCAAACCAAAAGAATTTCGCTTTCGCTCCTCCCTTGGTGACTTGACTCAAGGGCCAAGTGATATGAGAAAATCCCAACACGAACCTATAGTAGAAGTTGGCATGACCTAGAAAGTTGCGGAGCTCTGTTAGAGTGGTTGGAGATGGCCAATCTTGAATGACTTGGATCTTGGATGGATCCACATGTACCCCCTATTCATCAATAATGTATCCCAGATACTGAACCTGGGTCATTCCAAAAGTGCATTTCTCCAAATTGGCACATAACTTGTGTTGCCGCAGTGTTTGGAGAACCTGTCGGATGTGGTGGAGGTGCTCTTCCCAACTCTGGCTGAAGATCAGGATGTCATCCAAGTATACCACTAAAAATGAGTTGGTGAATGGATACAAGATGTCATCCATTAGCCTCATGAAGGTTGCAGGAGAATTCGTCAATCCAAAAGGCATAACCAACCATTCGAAAAGGTCCTCCTTGGGTTTGAAGGTAGTCTTCCACACATCGGAGTGTTTGATTGGTACTTGGTGATATCCTGACTTCAAATCGATCTTGCTGAAATATTTTGCCCCCTTCAGTTGGTCCAAGAGGTCATCAATCTGTGGGATTGGGTACCTATTACGCACAGTGATCTTGTTCAGCACCCGATAGTCAATACAAAGTCTCCAAGTCCCATCCTTCTTCTGTACCAACACGATTGGGCTCCCACAAGGCGATGAACTTGGACAAATGTGACCTTTTGATAGCAGCTCCTGAATCCGCCTCTTGATTTCATCATTCTCCATAACAGAGCGCCGATAGATTGGTCCATTGGGTAGCGGTGCACTTGGGGTAAGATCGATGGAGTGCTTGACCTAATAGTGTAAAGGAACCCCTGCGGGGGAGGTGAAGATATCCTCGTACTCCTCCACAACCTTGTCCATTTGTAGTTGTCATGTGGAGGGGCCCTGTTTGGAGGTCATGGCCACCATCTTCTTCTTTCCTTGAGGGCATATCATCAGGAAAACAAATTTCCCAGTTTTGGAAACGAGCTTACTGCATTGTTTTACAGTAATCAAAGAGATGGCGGTAGGCGGTGCTACCTCCAATATCCTGTACGACCTATTTCCCAAAGTAACAATGATAGCACGGGGCCTTGATTCATATACAGCATATCACTTCCACAAGTAAGGTTGTCCAAATAATACATCACAAACTTCAAGGGGAGAAATGTCACACAATACCTCATCCGTGAAGGGCTTGATGTTTTATGGAAGGCGACACTGTTGGCTCACGCGAAGATCTTGTCCTTAGTGAAGCCACCCAATGGTGTACAGTTGTGGATGTGTTGTGGTTGGTAAGCCCAGCCGCTTCAAGACCTCTGCCGAAATGAGGTTATTTTGCCTCTCGCTGTCGACAATGAACTATAGCAAGGAGCCTTTTACCCACATCTGGGAGAGGAAGACATGCTCCTCCTCCTCTGGATCTTCGGGTTCCTCCTTCTAGATCTTCATGGTGGCAACGGTGGCGTTGGGCTCCGCATCGATAATCTGCTTCCCTTTGTCATTCCCCTTATCGATTTCTGACTCAGAGTCAGAACATGCATCTGATTCTGAAACCTTTAGCTCGGCCACCAGTGACTGTTTGGCCCGACACTCACTTGTGTTGTGAGTGGAGCTATTATGGAACTCACACCACTTTCCTGTGTCCTTTTTCAACTTCATGACATTGTTCTTTGCTTGCAGATTTAGCAAGTTGTCTTCGGCCACCCCCCCTTGGCTTTGTCCTTGGTTCTATGGTTTGGGGGCACCTTTCCCTTGCTTCGGATTCGCAGATCCAAAGTCTCGCTTCTTCTATTTAAACTTTTGCTCGACATTGACTGCATATCGGTACATTGTGCCGAGCAAGGGGATGTTCAGGAATTCTATTTCTTCCTAGATGTACTTGTGCAGGCAACCACGGTATTTGAGTATCAAATGTTGCTCTGAATCCTTGATACCTAACTTTGTGCGAAGGGTATGGAAAATATTGGTAATCTCCAACACATCTTGGTCGCTTCCCTGCCGCAGCGTGGTCCACTTTATGTATTGATCCTCATAGCTTCCGACAAGGTAGTACTGCCCCTTGATGGCATCTTGGAATGAATCCCAAGTGGGTGCGGCTGAAAATAGTGAGCCTGTACTTTCATCCTTCTGCTCGCAGTAGGTTTCCCACCAGTCCTTGACGTGGGGGGCTGCTTTGAGAAGAGCAAAAATAATCTTTTCTCGACTGGAAAAATCATGAATAGAAAAATAACCCTCTAGCAGATTTAACCATTTATCGACAGCATCTGCGTCTATCTGACCCTCGAATATGGGGATTTCAAAATTAACTTGTACCTTAAATGGTGTGGCATTTCTAGAGTAGTTGTTGGGATCCGATGCATTGCCCCTGGGTAGCCACTGAAGGATCTGCGCAAATTTTTCCATCATCGCATTCCTTTGTCACTCGAGGGCTTCTTCGAGAAATATTTTGATAGGATCTCCTACCCCCTCGTCTTTCTTTTCATCAGCCATGGGAGGCCGTCGGGATTTGCGATTCTGGTCTTGCAAAGGTTCGACCAGTTCAAGTCATAACTCCTTATATCCCAACCTCGTTGGGGACATGCAAAGAAAAACAAAGAGAAAACAAACCGCTTTGATACCATTGATCCAAATTTAAACAAGAACACAACAAATTATAAATATAACCATAAACACAGAGATGCAGTGGAAATAATACTTCATTTCATTAATGTAAAATACTGAAATATGCTTACAAACAGAATTGGAAATAAACCAGCTAGGGTGATGGTAGCTTATCTCTGAGAAGAGATGTGGTGGCTACATGCCTCTGAACTGTCTTATAATGAGGCTCGAAGGCCTATTTAGTGTTGAGAAACAATGGAAAACCCTTAACATCCCAAAACCTAACCCTAGAAGATGAAACGCCAAACTGTGGGCCCCGTTTGGGTAAATTGGTACATCAACTTCCCAGGGTCGTAACTTTGGCATACGATCTCCATTTGACGTGCACAGTATCTCGTTAGAAAGATCTATCTGAGAAATACAACTTTGGGAAGAGAAAAACTAGTCCATGGACCCATGTTGCTCCCAGTTTTCCCAAAAAACGTCGTCTAGGGCCTCGAAACGGCTCCGGAAGTTCAGGGCCCGAAAAGCTGCTAAAAATAGTAAACTGGGCTACAATTAAGGAAACTGAAAAGCTGAAAGAAACAATGTTGGGGGTCTAAGTTGATCTGGTAGGTGGCCACCAATATCCACCTGGATCACAAGGTCGCAGACTGAACATGAAACTAACAAGTCGAAGTTCCTTTACGCTATTGACTTCACAGTTCCTACGATCTTCAACTGGGTAGAGGCCATGAAGATGAACATCAAGCGCCAGTTTTTCAAGTCCAAGGCAAGGAATCTGAAGCAATTTGGCTTTGGATCTGTACTTGTGACTTCCTGGAATGAGTGCCACTATTCTAGTATCAGTTGATTGAGGTAGATCTTCCTGCGCCACGTGATCCGCGGATGGCCCACTGGAGTCGTTTGATACCTAGGATCACCAGGGGTCAGCATATGTCATACCGACCTACATTCTTCTCATGGCTACAATGGCAGAAGATCATCATGGAGGACTGGCCATATAGCGACATTGATTTCCGTGGAGATCCATACATGCCCTTACTAGATGGAGAGGACTTCGATGACGAAGGTAAAAAATCAAATTTTTAATTTTGATATTTTTTAATTGTTTTTGGTATACATGTGCTTATAAAATTTCTCTTGTTTACACAGATGTTGGACCAAAGTAGCCAGCTGGGATGTCCCCGATAGCCAAGCGCGTCCCCCACCCTACTGACACTGTTGCCCCTTATCAGGAAGGGAGCGATAATGAGGAGGAGATTGTGAGGAACCTTAAGGGGTTAACTCATTGTATCTTGGAGTATGCTCGAATAGGAGACATGCCCCATCGGTACCAGAGGCACATGGTGGGAGTCTCAGATCGGATCCACCAACTGTTGAGTCGCGTTGCACGAGCCATCTCGTGCTACCATGACCACCATGCTGATTAGTTCCTAGGTCCAACACTTACATATTTTTGGGGCCTGCGTGCTGTTATCACTTAGGTTGTCCCTCAGGTTGTAATAAAGGGATACGGCCGAGGTAACCACAGACCAACTTTGGACTACAGGTTCTAGCCCACCTGCAATCAGAGAGGGCTCTCTCTTTATGATTTAGCTTTATTTGAAAGGATTTTAGGCTAGCTATTGAATTCGGGAGTTTTTGTTTTGATTTTGGTGGGAAGATTGATGTTTTCAGGTAAAGAGGCAGGTATAGTGTGAAAATTTCAAACCATTGGGCATGGAGTCAAAGAGTAGGACTGCTGGTGCGTTTTCTTGGTCACAAGAGAGGTATGGAGCAAGGTCACTGTGCATGAAACAATGTTTCAGGTTTAAAGGATGGAGTGAATGCTAAGTAATGAGAGGCAGTTAAGAATCTCTCGATCAGCTTAACATAGGGAAACAACGGAGCCCTACCTAGGGGCAGTAAAGAATCCCTAGATAATTGGCAAACACAGGTGAAATAGGGTAAATATGAGCCAGAAGGAATTCATATTCATTACCAATTCATTCAAATGAAAACATAAAGGAACAGCAGAAATTGAGCATAGAGTGTATTTAAACAAGTTCTAGGCTAATCTTTCTTTTTGCTATTTAGATAGTGGTAAACAATGAACAGAGGTAAGATGCACTTATTGTTTCATGTTGCAGCGCAGGAATTCCATCTCTCAGTCTCTAGAAATCATTAACAACACATCAGACAGTGTCTTCTCCAGGGTTTTAGCAATCTTTGATTACAGAAACAGTCTCAGGTATACAGTGCGAGTCTCTAGTGAGAATTATCAATCGACCAACCCTTAAAACAGTACAGAGGGTGGTATATATAGGGAAAACTCTCCTAATTGCCTTTATTACAACCTCACCTAAACAGGTCTGAGAAATGATTACTTTTAACTTAATTCTATCCAAAAATAAATGTAAGAAAAGATCTTGAGCTGCGCTGAGGGCAGCCGTATCAAAACTGAGTAAATGTGTTGTCCTCGGTGGCTTGGTGCAGTGTTTCTGCAATAACTGTGCATGGGCTTCTGCTCCATTGTAGTTCGGTGGCTTTAAATGCTTTAACGGTGATTTGAGAGCTGGGATGGGTTTGCACAAATTGATTTGACTTTGTTGGCTGCCATTCAATGTAACCTACTTTGGGAACTGAAGGTTTCCATTAAACAATTTAACTGGTACACTTTGCTGCTTCATCTCTCCTCTGATACTCTTTGACAAATGAATTGGGTTGCTTCTCTCCTTTCGCTGTGGGTCAAATCACAAATTAATGGCCGCTGTTCGGCCCTCTGTTTCTTTTAGAACTGTCTTCTGATCCTTTCTGCATGCTTCGCAGAGAAAAACGGGTCATTCGGCACCTTTTGGGCTTGTTGGGGGCTGTGCGATGAGGGGTTTTCCACTTCAGCTCATTTCCCGTAGCCATGCGTGATTAGCGCTAGGCGCTAATCGCACATGAAAAACTGCCTCAGAAACTGATTCTGGGCTTCCTAAGCACGATTTTCGCCTTTCGCCTCAAAAATTGATGATGACGTCAGCATGACGTAAGCGGGCGGGACCTGGTACGGTAGATGACGTCAGCAAGATGATGTCAGCATGTACAGTGGATGACGTGGCAGGGACATGGTGGCAGTGACGTGGCAAGGGTGACTCGGCAGGAGGACGACGTGTGCAGATGATGTGGCGAGGTCCTAGGGCAGTCGTCAAGGGGGGGAATAGACGGTTTATGGTTTTCGTCGGACCGTCTTTGCTACGGGGGCGGTTTCTGTCAGAGCGGCTTTGACGCAATAGAAAGCGGACGCGCATCCTCCTGTACGGGGAGAAAACCACTACAATAATGGAGGCTAACGTCCGGACGCAGGGGGCGCTCCGAAATCGGCGAGAGCCGTCAGATGGGGAGGGGGCAGATCGGAGGGTTGTCGGGACGGTTATTTGGCGGGTGGTTAAAGGACAGGGCCCGCCCAAATATTTAATGAAAAATGCGATGCGTCAGGGGGGTTGGAACTTAGGAAAGTGGGTTTTGGGGTTCTTTATATAAGGTTCGGGCAGGGTAAATGCTTTAAATAATGTTTAATAAAACTTTTAAACATTAATTTTTGAGAAATGATTGCGGAGGGGAAAGATAGAAGGTTTTGAGGGGTAAAGGGGTGAATGAGGAAGGTTATTAGCCTAATCAAATGTTAGGCTAATCCCAGGACACGGAAGGCTAATGCTGGGTTCCGGATGAATTCAGCATTTCCAAGACTTTGATAAATATGGCTATAATGCCAAGGGATGGGAATATATACATAGGGGAGTTATATAGTGCTTTTTAGTAAGGGAAGGGGAAATGATGTAGGGAGTTAAATAGTATAGTTAGGAATTAATATGAATTTGTGAGATGAAGTGTGGGGGAGAGCCTAAGTTTGTGAACTGAACTTAGATATGGGGAGTGGATGAAAATGTGAAGAAATGATTTTTACACAAGGAATGTGGCTTCTTTATATCAAGGAAAGCCCAAAATTGACTTAGTTTTTCACAAAAATGAAAAGATGACAAGACTGTTGGGCAGATCCCAAGGTCCTCAATGGGATGTTAGTGAGTGATTTGGGGGAATAAGAAGAATGGGGGGTTAGACATGCCTCGCTTGAGCTCCTTCATATAAAACGCCTGACATATGTGACCTGAATAGATGTAACACTTAAAAATAGGAAATGGATCACATGGCTTGATTCTGCAACCACAAAAAGTACCTACCCAGCCTACTTACCTAACATTTTCTTCTTCTTTTGGTTTGGGTGCACTTGAACTTGCGGACCCAGCTTTACAATTTTTCTTTTCTCTGTTCTCCTATCTAAGTCTACACTTATTTCTTCCAAGGGCCCAGATTAAGCAGTTGGGCTCCTTTGATTCTCTACCTATCTACAAATCTGCCAAGATTAAACTGTTTGGACAGATATCTTTCTCTATATTCTAAAACAGGAAATTGAAACCTAGGGAGGCCAAGATTAAACTGTTTGGCCTTCCCTTAACTGAAAGAAATATTCAAAAATGGAATGCAGCAGTGGCACTTAGACTAGCACACTTTCATGGCATCTTGTGGAAATATGGAACACTGCAGCCTGCAAAGTATGACATATTTGGCATGTAAAAATGTCAATCATGAAAAATGAACACCTGTTGCAACAGGAGGCTAACAGTGGCTCCACTTGGGGATGGATTTTCTTTGTGAAAAGCCAAGAACAACAAGTCAGAATGCCTTGATCTTCTATGGCTACTGTGGACTGAAGGAACTTCTTTGTGCTGGATGTTAGATAATTGAAGCTTTGTAATATGAACAACATCCTCCTCAACTGAACTATTGTGAAATGCATAGCACTGCCTGCTTTCTTCTGCGTGCTTGCTATTATGTAGAATGTTGCTTGAGCATTGTACCTTTTGAAACATTCTCAAACATGGATCAAAACTGGTGTGTTTGCTTTACTTTTGCTTTGACCAAGGGTGCTGATATAAACCGAAAATACTGCTCTGCTTTGATCCCTCTGGCTGAAAACTGCGAACAGTTTGCTTTTACCATGAATTGCTTGTGATTCGACAGTGCTTCTCTTGCTGTTTTGTTGAGATCAGTGCAGGGACAGAGCTTTTTGAAACTGGAACACTTGTATTGGCTGTGTCTTCACAAAATTTACTGCTGCTCCCTTGACAATTGGTTTGCTGATATAAAAATGAAAACAAAGTGTTGATATATACAAATATCACTGTACAAAAGATATACACAAAAAGCCGCACTGTATCCCCTAAACGGGATCATGGTAATGTTTCAGCATACGGCCATTGACAGGGCCTTCTTCAGCAGTATTGCCGTCTATAGATTTGAGAAAATATGTGTTATTTCCCTGAACAGCAGAAATAACGAATGGTCCTTTCCATAAAAAATCAAACTTGGCATGTTTGCCCTTGTCTTCTCTTCTTGAGTCCCACCTTAGAACTTTGTCACCAATGTAGAAATCCTCAGCCTTAACTCTCTTGTCAAACATCTTTTTGAGCTTTTCTTGCAGAATTTGAGCTCTGTCATAAACTTGTTCTCTGGTTTGCTGAATATGAATGGTCTGATTAATTCTTCTTTGAATGTCATTTGGTTCAGCCTGAATCTCCTGTAACAGCTTGATAGTAGGAATGCCCAGGGATGAAGGAAATTTGGCCTCCATGCCATATACTAGCTCATAAGGGCTCATCCCAATGGATCTCTTAGTTGAAAGTTTGTCTGCCATAGGGCATTTACCAGCTTTTTGTGCTAGTTCTTCTTGTTCTCTTCCGGCACTTTCTTTATGATGTTGATGAGGCTTTTGTTAGATGATTCGGCCAAGCCATTACCTTGAGGGTAATAAGCTGTAGAGTGGCCCAAGGTAATATGAAATTGGTGGCAGAAATTGATCATTTTTTTGGACTTAAAGGCAACGGCATTGTCAGTTATGATTTTCTCAGGGCAGCCAAATCTAGAAAGGATATTGCACTCAAGGAATTGGATAATTATGGTGTCATTGGCTTGCCTACAGGGAATGGCTTCAACCCACTTAGTGAAATAGTCGGTGGCTGTTAGGATCCATTTGTGCTGGCCTGAGGAAGAGGGATGGATTTCTCCAATGAAGTCAAGACCCCATTGTTGAAAAGGTTTTTCGGTTGAGATGGGTTTAAGGGGCAAAGGTAACAACTTTCTCTTGCCCTCAAAGATTTGGCACTTGTGACATGACATGGCAAATTTCTTTACATCTGCAAAAAGAGAGGGCCAATAGAAACCGGCCCTTAAGATTTTATCAGCAGTGGACTTCCAATATAGATGTCCTCCACAGTCACCTGCATGGAATTCTTTCATGACTTTGTTAGTTTCATTCATGGTTAAACAATTCAGCAATATACCCTCATGATTTCTCCAAAATAATGCACCATCTATTACACAAAACTTTAAAGCCTTCATTTTCAAAAATCTCTTCTTGGTCCTGGACAATCCTGGGGGAGCACACAGGTTTAACAATACAAAGCATATATCAGTGTACCATGGGGATTGCAAAAAGATTTCACTGATCTGTGGAGTCGCCAGCTCCGGTTCATTGTCCAGCTGGTTAATGTCTAGGGCCTGAAAGTTTGTTTCGGACATCAGTTTGGCTAAACCTTGTCCCTTTATTAGCTTGGTTGGTTTTATTTCTATGTCATACTCAAGGATATTTTCTATCCACTTGCCTCTTTTGCCTTCTAAACCCTCTTGGGTCAGTATGTCTTTTACAGCAATGTCTGGGACATAGGCAATCACATGTGAATATAAAATGTATACTCTGAAATCCTTGATGGCCTTAACGAGTGCATAGGCCTGCTTTTCCATGATTGGGTACTTCAAAGGGGCGTCTCTTAAGGCTCGGCTGAAAAATGCAATCGGCTTTTCAGCTCCCTGTTCATCCTTTTGCAAAAGGACAGCAGCTATAGTATGATCAGATGCAAACGAAAATATGATAAATTCTTTGTCAAATTGTGGGCTGGTGAGGACAGGGGTTTGGGTTAAGGCCGTTTTGATGCTCTCAAATGCTTGCTTGGTTTCAAGAGACCATTTTACCTTGGCATCCTTTTTTAACATGTTGCTTAACAGTCGTATCAGTTCAGCTAGATTTGGAATAAATCTTCTTAGGAAATTTATCTTTCCAAGGAATGCTTGCAGCTCTTTTATGTTTCTTGGATATGGGATTTGGAGGATGGCTTGGATTCTTTCAGGATCAATTCTAATCCCATCTTTTGATATGATGTGGCCAAGTAATTTTCCTTCTTCAAGGCCAAAGAGAGACTTCTTGGGGTTCAAGGAAATTCCATATTTCCTGCATGTCATGAATATTTGCCTAAGATGCTTGAGGTGCTCTTCGTCAGATTTGGAAAATGGGGTAAGATCATCAAGATAGACAACTAGGAAGTCATGTATTTCTTTAGCAAATGCAATATCCATTGCTCGTTGAAAGGTTGCACCAGCGTTTTTAAGTCCGAATGGCATCTTAACATACTTAAATGTTCCCCACGGTGTGGTAAAGGCTGTTTTGTCTTGGTCATCCGGGTGAACAAGTATTTGGTTGAAACCTGAAAAGCCATCCAGCAAAGAGATTCTAGATGACCCCACTACTCTTTGTAGGATGTGGTCCATTTTGGGCAAAGAATAATGGTCTTTTAGGGAGACTTGGTTTAAATTTCTCAGATCTACACAAAGTCTAATCTCACTTATCTTCTTTCTTGTGGGAACAAGGTTGGATACCCATTCAGAAAATCTGATGGGTGCTATTATGCCTACTTCAAACATCCTCTTCACTTCCTTCTCAATCATGGGAAGAAGCATAGGGTTAATTCTTCTAAGTTTCTGTTTGAAGGGTTTCTGGTTTGGTTTTAAGGGAATTGTGTGTTGGATTACCGAGGTGTCATAGGATTTCAAATCCTCATAACTCCAAGCAAATACATCTTGGAACTCTTTAAATAAATCAATATACTTGGGCTTTTGATCAGGTGGCAAATTTTTGGATAGTTTGATCATTTTGGGATTCTATTTTGTCCCGATGTTGTGTTCTTCTATAGCAGCGTTTAATGGTTGTAATTTTGGCTTTCTGGGAACATCATTGGCGTCAAACATGTCTTCTAATGGGGTTAAGCCAGCAGGCAGAAAATTATCCTTCAAGTCAATGATCTCTGCCTCTGTTTTGGCAATTTCTTCCAAATGCATTCGTTCCAGCTGTTCTATTTTTGTTTTGTCAAAAACAGTGGGGTTCAAGATCTGTTTGGCTGTTGCAGCTGTTACAGCTTGCTGATTTTCCTGTTGATTTTCAGTTGTTTGCTGTTGGTCATCTGTCATAGCGTCCATGTCAATGTTAATATTTGAAAACTCATGCTCAAGGGTAAGGAAATTATTAATCTGGACATCATTCTCGAACACTTGCCAATCTTTGACGTTATTTGGGACAGCAGGCCTATGTTTTATTTCAGCTGTGAAGTGATGGTTTGGCTCAAAGGGAAGCTTGCATGTACTAGCAAAGGTGGCTAGGCTGTGTGCATGAATGTTATGCTCTCTTGAAATCTTGGCCAGGCTGAATTCAGTGAATGCAGTGAGTATATTAGTGGCAGCAGTCCTATAGGCCCTCATTCTATTGTCATTGGTTACAAAGTTACCTTTCATCTGTTGTATGATTAAATCAGAGTCACCTAAAATGGACACCTTTGCAGCTCCTAGAGCTTTGAGCAGTTTAAGGCCTAAAAGCAGAGCCTCATACTCTGCCATATTGTTTGTGCATTTGAAATTCAGTCTGTAGGCATGACCTTCTGCATGATTGTTATGTGTATTGTCAATCCATACACCTGCCCATGCTCCTAACTTGTTGACAGAGCCATCAAACTCTAAATACCATGTGATTTCTTGGCTGTGGTTAGCACTAAGAGTTTCAGCTATGTTAGGATTGGGAAGACTTGAAATTTCTGTTTGGGGAGCTTCTTCTAGCATGCTAGTTGCATTAATTGTTGTGACAGTCTCATGGGTATGTGCAACCGATTCCTCATTGATGTGTGCTTGTTGTTCTAGAGCCAAAGGCTCATCATCAGTTGGAGAATTTGTATCATCATTAAACAAAATAAAGGAATCCATGTCAGAATGGATTGAGTAAATGGGAAAATTTTCAAGCTTGCTCTCACTACTTACCACATATTTTATAAGTGTTTCTCTGTATAGCCTCTTTGGTTGCCCAAAGACTAAAATCGTAGCATAGGAGAGGTCTAGTTGAAGGGATCCTTGGAGCTTTGCTCCCCATGATCTTGACAGGAGCATACCATATTTTGGTGGGATGTCAGCCACCACCACATCCATGAGGATGGTCTTGTTGGGATATTGGACTAGGGATACACACAAGTCTTTGATGAGGCCTAAACATTTGACCTGGCTTGAGTCAAAGGAAAACAGATCTTTGTAGGGTCTGGTAATATCAAGGTTCAACTTTTCCATAACTGTCTTGGGCATCAAATTATGTGATGCTCCTGAATCAAACATAGCGTTGTGCAAAACTTTGTCATGTATATGCAAACTGACATAAAAGGGTGGAATAGGTCCATATGTTGATTTTCCATTAACTTCTGGGCCAAACAGCAGTTCAGGAGTATCATCCAGAACATTTACATCGTCCTTATTCTCTGGTATTTGAAGTGATCTTTGAATTTGTTGCCTATATACATCGTGCTTGGCAAGTTCTGAGAGGGGGATGGATATCTTCAACTTAGCTATTTCTGCCTCTAAATTAAATGGTTTTTCCAATGGAGTCTTGGTGTTGATAATGGCAGTTCTTTCTATTTCATTTGAATTATCTGGTATTTGCTCTTGTTTATCAGCGTTATGGGAAGTGATCACCTGCGATTTTTCGACTTCGGGAGAGTTTTTTGGAACGTTGTTCGAGTTTTGCTCAGAGGAAGAAGGTGGCAAAAGTTGATCTATAGAAGGCTGCACTTCTGTAATGTCTTCTACAGTCACTTGATGCGGGTTTGGGGCAGTTGTATCAGCTGGTTCTGTTATGATAGCCTTGCTCTTAATCTTGTTGGGTTGTTTGCTATCCTTTGTTTTGTTAGGTTCAGAAATATCAATGGTCCTAGTTCTCAGCTTATATTGTTTGTGTACTTCATACACAGCAGTATCATAACCTTGTTTAAAATCAAAAGACTCACCAAACTTAGTGTGAAACTGATTATAGCTATGGTCATCTTGGTCTTCTTGGCTCAGAAAAGTTTGTTGCTCACCCTTTAGATCCATCAGGTTCATATGAGTATCTTCTAAGGGTTCACTAGAAGTAGATCCTTCAACATAGTTATCTTGAAAAGGAGGTCTTATGTCATGGTTTGGGCTAGACCTGCCAGCATTTGTGTTCTGCGTTTTCCTAAAATTTGGGTTCCTTATGGTATTGGGCTGTTGTCCTTCCCATGATGATCTTCTCTCAACACTTTCTACTCTTTCTCCCAGTCTTTGCAGGCCATTGATAATAGCATCAAGCTTTTGATCAAAGGCTGAGGGTTCTTCCTTAAAGGTGGTTCTTCTTTCCATTCTAGCTCTGTTCCTTTTGGCAATTAGGTTGGCCTCTACGCTAACAGCAACATTTTGCATGTCTGCAAGGGTCTGAGGAGCTCTTTCTTTTAACTGGTATGCCATGTCTGGGTCGAATCCATCAGGGAATTTATACAAGGCAAGGTCAGGTGGGGGTCTTAAGTTCTGTGGTATTGCATTATAGACATTATTGAATCTTGCACAGTACTCCAAAACAGTCTCGTGAGGACCTCTTTTAATTGTATCATATTCAGCTAGCATGTGCAAGGGGTCTTTCTTTTTCTCCCATCTGTTGGTAAAGAATTGGTAAAGCTCATCTGGGGTGGTTATGGAGTTTGCAGCAAGTGATCGAAACCAAGTTCTTACATCACCGGTTAAACTTTGAACAAAAATTTTCATTCTCACGCTATCATCATCTATCTCATAGTTTTCAAAATAGTCTTGCATCTTTTTGGTATGTTGAAGAGTTGTGAAAGGACCGGTACTGTCAAAATAGGTAATTTTGGATTGATACTCCTGAGGTAAGGCCCCAGGATTAGCAGGCAATTGCAGGGGTTCATATCTATTAGCCATATTTGCTGGGATAAGGGGAACAACTGGGACAACTGGGATAACAGGGGTAACTGGAACGGCAGTAGCAGTAGTTGTAGTATGTGCAGTGAGTGGAGGTGTGGAAGGAGTGCTATGAGATGTGGATGATGAACCAGGGGAAGCAGGAGTTGGACGAAATAAAACCTTGACTGGGTTTGGAACACAGCTTGGGTGAGCTGTTTCAGGACTCAAATCAGCAAAAGCTTCCTGTCTTTCTTACTTCCTGAGGATCTTTGGGATTAACTTCGGATTTTAAAAAGCAGCTGGTGGGTCTAGATCAGGATTTGACCTTGTATATCGTGGATTCTTCTTGGGAGCCAGCTTCCGAACTGTTTTGGTGTTTTTCTGGGAATGTTTTTATAATTAACAAGGGACTGATCAGATTTTGGAATAGCTGTGTATAGTTTAAAACTAGCATGAAGATTGACTGAAGCAGCTTTTATCTACTCCTGTAAATGTAGAACAAGAACAGTTTCAAAGGCTTCCTGGCTGACATTCAGGCTTCATCTGTAGCTTTAAGGGATATACAGCAATTAGAAAATCAACTTTTCCAGTGGATTTTTACAACCTTCTTCGTAAAATTAACTGAGGAGGATCCCCAGTGGAGTCGCCATTATGTTATCACTCAGGTTGTCCCTCAGGTTGTAATAAAGGGATACGGCCGAGGTAACCACAGACCAACTTTGGACTACAGGTTCTAGCCCACCTGCAATCAGAGAGGGCTCTCTCTTTATGATTTAGCTTTATTTGAAAGGATTTTAGGCTAGCTATTGAATTCGGGAGTTTTTGTTTTGATTTTGGTGGGAAGATTGATGTTTTCAGGTAAAGAGGCAGGTATAGTGTGAAAATTTCAAACCATTGGGCATGGAGTCAAAGAGTAGGACTGCTGGTGCGTTTTCTTGGTCACAAGAGAGGTATGGAGCAAGGTAACTGCGCATGAAACAATGTTTCAGGTTTAAAGGATGGAGTGAATGCTAAGTAATGAGAGGTAGTTAAGAATCTCTCGATCAGCTTAACATAGGGAAACAACGGAGCCCTACCTAGGGGCAGTAAAGAATCCCTAGATAATTGGCAAACACAGGTGAATTAGGGTAAATATGAGCCAGAAGGAATTCATATTCATTACCAATTCATTCAGATGAAAACATAAAGGAACAGCAGAAATTGAGCATAGAGTGTATTTAAACAAGTTCTAGGCTAATCTTTCTTTTTGCTATTTAGATAGTGGTAAACAATGAACAGAGGTAAGATGCACTTATTGTTTCATGTTGCAGCACAGGAATTCCATCTCTCAGTCTCTAGAAATCATTAACAACACATCAGACAGTGTCTTCTCCAGGCTTTTAGCAATCTTTGATTACAGAAACAGTCTCAGGTATACAGCGCGAGTCTCTAGTGAGAATTATCAATCGACCAACCCTTAAAACATTACAGAGGGTGGTATATATAAGGAAAACACTCCTAATTTCCTTTATTACAACCTGACCTAAACAAGTCTGAGAAATTATTACTTTTAACCTAATTCTATCCAGAAATAAATGTAAGAAAATATCTTGAGCTGCGCTGAGGGCAGCCGTATCAAAACTGAGTAAATGTGTTGTCCTCGGTGGCTTGGTGTAGTGTTTTTGCAATAACTGTGCATAGGCTTCTGCTCCATTGTAGTTCGGTGGCTTTAAATGCTTTAACGGTGATTTGAGAGCTGGGATGGGTTTGCACAAATTGATTTGACTTTGTTGGCTGCCATTCAATGTAACCTGCTTTGGGAACTAAAGGTTTCCATTAAACAATTTAACTGGTACACTTTGCTGCTTCATCTCTCCTCTGATACTCTTTGACAAATGAATTGGGTTGCTTCTCTCCTTTCGCTGTGGGTCAAATCACAAATTAATGGCCGTTGTTCGGCCCTCTGTTTCTTTTAGAACTGTCTTCTGATCCTTTTTGCATGCTTCGTAGAGAAAAACAGGTCCTTCGGCACCTTTTGGGCTTGCTGGGGGCTATGCGATGAGGGGTTTTCCACTTCGGCTCATTTCCCGTAGAATCGCGCATGAAAAACTGCCTCAGAAACTGATTCCGGGCTTCCTAAGCACGATTTTCGCCTTTCGCCTCAAAAATTGATGATGACGTCAGCATGACGTAAGCGGGCGGGACCTGGTATGGCGGATGACGTCAGCATGATGACGTCAGCATGATGATGTCAGTGAGATGATGTCAGCATGTACAGTGGATGACGTGGCAGGGACATGGTGGCAGTGACGTGGCAAGGGTGACTCGGCAGGAGGACGACGTGTGCAGATGATGTGGCGAGGTCCTGGGGCAGTCGTCAAGGGGGGGAATAGGCGGTTTATGGTTTTCGTCGGACCGCCTTTGGTACGGGGGCGGTTTCTGTCAGAGCGGCTCCGACGCAATAGAAAGCGGACGCGCGTCCTCCTGTACGGGGAGAAAACCACTGCAATATCGGAGGCTAACGTCCGGACGCAGGGGGCGCTCCGAAATCGGCGAGAGCCGTCGGATGGGGAGGGGGCAGATCGGAGGGTTGTCGGGACGGTTATCTGGCGGGTGGTTAAAGGATGGGGCCCGCCCAAATATTTAATGAAAAATGTGATGCGGCGGGGGGGTTTGAACTTAGGAAAGTGGGTTTTGGGGTTCTTTATATAAGGTTCGGGCGGGGTAAATGCTTTAAATAATGTTTAATAAAACTTTTAAACATTAATTTTTGAGAAATGATTGCGGAGGGGAAAGATAGAAGGTTTTGAGGGGTAAAGGGGTGAATGAGGAAGGTTATTAGCCTAATCAAATGTTAGGCTAATCCGAGGACACGGAAGGCTAATGCTGGGTTCCGGATGAATTCAGCATTTCCAAGACTTTGATAAATATGGCTATAATGCCAAGGGATGGGAATATATACATAGGGGAGTTATATAGTGCTTTTTAGTAAGGGAAGGGGAAATGATGTAGGGAGTTAAATAGTATAGTTAGGAATTAATATGAATTTGTGAGATGAAGTGTGGGGAGAGCCTAAGTTTGTGAACTGAACTTAGATATGGGGAGTGGATGAAAATGTGAAGAAATGATTTTTACACAAGGAATGTGGCTTCTTTATATCAAGGAAAGCCCAAAATTGAATTAGTTTTTCACAAAAATGAAAAGATGACAGGACTGTTGGGCAGATCCCAAGGTCCTCAATGGGATGTTAGTGAGTGATTTGGGGAATAAAAAGAATGGGGGGTTAGACATGCCTCGCTTGAGCTCCTTCATATAAAATGCCTGACATATGTGACCTGAATAGATGTAACACTTAAAAATAGGAAATGGATCACATGGCTTGATTCTGCAACCACAAAAAGTACCTACCTAGCCTACTTACCTAACATTTTTTGCTTCTTTTGGTTTGGGTGCACTTGAACTTTCGGACCCAGCTTTACAATTTTTCTTTTCTCTATTCTCCTATCTAAGTCTACACTTATTTCTGCCAAGGGCCCAGATTAAGCAGTTGGGCTCCTTTGATTCTCTACCTATCTACAAATTGCCAAGATTAAACTGTTTGGACATATATCTTTCTCTATATTCTAAAACAGGAAATTGAAACCTAGGGAGGCCAAGATTAAACTGTTTGGCCTTCCCTTAACTGAAAGAAATCTTCAAAAATGGAATGCAGCAGTGGCACTTAGACTAGCACACTTTCATGGCATCTTGTGGAAATATGGAACATTGCAGCCTGCAAAGTATGACATATTTGGCATGTAAAAATGTCAATCATGAAAAATGAACACCTGTTGCAACAGGAGGCTAACACGTGCCATGGATGTATGAGGCATGTGAACCGCTGATGTTATTTTAGACACACATATTATTTTTTGGGGTTCTGATGTATCAAACATACTCACCATATATATATGTTGTATTTTCCTGTCTACTATGGTATAAATGGTTTGCCTTATCTTTTTACATGTTTCATAAATGTCTATCCAACACATAATTAGCTAATGCATCTGTCAATGTATTCATGCGTCTAGGAATATGATGATATGTAATATATTCAAAATGCCTTTCCAATAGAAGGATATAGAGATACATTCGTAATATTTTAGGGTTCCTGACGGAATATTGCTCGTTGAGTTGAAGGACAACAAGCTGTGAATCCAGGTTGACAACCAATTCTCTGATGCCCAAAGCAATGGCTTCTAACAACAATTCGATGATCGCACTGTATTTAGCAATGTTGTTGGTTGTATGACCTAGGCAGATTCCTTGAAGGTCAATCAACTCACCGTTAGGGTCATAGATAGCCCATGCCATGGATGATAAGTTCTGGGTACTACGGCAAGCACCATCAGCGAAACCAACATGAGTCGCAGACATCTACAAAGCAAGAAAAGCATAGTAAACAGGAAAGTTGTTTGAAAACTATCACACAAAACCACAGTGTACAAAAATGAATCACACACTAATGTACACTAGTAACCACGTAAGATGACCTAAGCATATTACTTCTTGAGGTGGGAATCCATGCTGGGACTCAGGTAATCAATCAACTCAGGAGGATGTCAAAGTTTTACTGTTGCCATGACGAGTAAGCATCGTCTAGGCCAAATGATAGAGTAGAACTCATATAAGGCTTTGCCCCCATGCCCTCTGGGTGAGGAAGGGCTACGAGTCAGAGGACAATCGATGAAAACTCGGGGAAGGTGAAAAATCCTGAATCCATGAAGGGATAAAGGTTCCCTTAGTTTAAATATCTTGACCACATCAAGATAAACTGACATGTCAATAGACAGTGGAGAGGAGGACTCTTCGAAAGAGGTATACATGACTGCCAGGTGAGGTAGGAATGAGGAGTGAAGATGAGTATCGATCCATGGTGGTTCCTTGAGAGACATGATTTCCATGATAACTTCATCAGTGAGGAAGGTTTCGGCCAAGGGATCGGATGATTCCAAACTGCCAAACCAGGGGGATTGAGAGTAAATATTGAGAGAGGTCTTCGACATATGTGAATCAAAGGATGCAGAGTTCGAAACCGAAACAATCTCCACGTAATTGACTTCAGTGGGACTAAGCGACATAACCTCGCCACAAGTATCAACAAGATCTGGTGTAGGTATGACCTAGGGATCAGATTTGACTGAGATCATGTTGACAGAGGCAAAATGAGGAGGTAGGAGTGGAAAATTTCCCATTAGGGCAGAATCTTTGAAGGGACCTACCCCCACACTCTCATAGGGAGCACCAGAGTGCTTGACATGTGGAACATTGCCATCCGATGAGGAAGAGGCAAATAAAGACAGTTGATCAACAGTGACAATTTTCCCTTGATGGGAAAACAGATCACGCGGAACAAGGAGGAGGCCATAGCATGCATGGCATAAGTCGAACTTCGACCGAGTAGAAGATTATAATTGATATTGGCGTCAACAATTTCTACTTCAACCTGCACTATCTTGCCTTCCAGGGTGATGGCAAGGTTAGGTAAGACATCGAAGGGTCACGAATCGTGCCCATCGAAAGCTTCTAAAGTGTTCAGAGACTAGTTCAGTGCAGGGGAACCAATAGCCTTCCAACATACAGTTGACATGATGCAGGTGGAAGCACCTTCATCGATGACAGTGCGGTGGATATCTTCTCATTGATGATTTCCTGAATAAGAAAGGCAATCTGATGAGGGAGCCATGGAACATGGTTCTCCATATCGAAACATATCAAATTAGAATCGGTGGTATCGATGCCCTCGATAGTTGATAGCAAGGATTTCTGCTACGATGGGTAGTTTTGGAGTACCTCGAGTGATGACATGGCTGATGGTGCCTGAGCCAAATCCTTAGCAATATTGTAGTGCTGAGCAACTCTGGCATTGGGATTATACAAGGATTTCTGCAGCACACCTTGGGATGGTATCCGTGTAGCGGAATTAGGGTTAGGGCACTCAATTTGCAGAGGGCCAGAACTTGGGGTAGAAGAAGAAGGTGCAGCTTATTTTTCTTTCCTAGCTGTCGGAGCTGGATTTTGATCATCTTTGGACCAGGTAACCACATTAATGGGCGTGCTCATCATGAACACTTGAGATTTAGAGGAAGCAGATTGAGGTTGGTCTACCATTTGAGTTTGCTGAGACGGAAATGGCTCTTTAAGGACAGCAGGGGTCCCTTTGAGCAGGCAACTAACTTCGGATCGTCGAGGACAATCCTTAGTGTAGTGATCCTCATCACAAATGAGGCAAGGATACTTAGGTTTCCATTGCAAAGATTTTCCAGTAGACAATTTGGGAGGACCCTGTTTCGGGGCATCGACTTTAGCTTTGCCTTTTCCCTTCTTTTTCCCTTTCGAGGATTTGTCCACTGCAATAGACTGAACAGCATGGATCTCTGAGGTTTTACTAGGGCCAGGGGGATTCTGAGATGAACCGTTAGGAGCAGCATTCGAGACTGACTTCTGTTTGGAAGAAGTTTTAGCAGGGCTCTGGGACACTGAACCAATAACTCCATCAACGGGAGGAACAGATGGTGACTTTGATGCTGCGGGATCAGATGATGGCCATGGAGCATTGGGTAATAACTCGTATAAAGTGCTAGACTGAGAGTAAACTAGATCCAAGTATTGGGCATGAGCGATGGCTTGCTCTTCAATGACACATCCACCCATAGCTATATCACGATCAATTGAGGCTACGAATGATTTGGTAAAACATTCAATGAGCAATTGATCAGCTATCTCGAATTTGATCAAGTGACATCTACGTCTCCATTCATGGATGTGATCGAAGATGTGTGTCGCAGTATCTTGCATAAGCGATGTGAGCAAATAGGTGTCAGTTTCATAGCGAACCGACAACTGAAAATGTGTGAGGAAATCCATGGCTAAAGAATTAAAGTCATGGTAAGTACTTCGAGGTAGCTCAATGTACCATTTCACTGCAGCACCCATGAGGGTTCGTTGGAAAATACGAAGATGAATGGAATCATCCACGTATGAGTTCAACGAGCACCAGAGGTGATATGTCATCACATGGGCCTGAGGATCTTCTTTAACTTTTCCATCAAACTTTGGGTAATCACTTGTTATCTTGGACGGCACCAGAGGCCAGTATGGCGAATGAAGGATCAGATCATTCGTAAGGCGTGATACATCTGGCAACTTGAGTGTAGCCAAGAAAGGTAATTGAGTGTTAAAAGGCATGGGAGGCCGATAAGCGGGCCCATATGGAGGAGCCCATCCCTGTTGGTAAGGATTTTGGCCCCACAGTGGGGGATTTTGGCCATATGGCATCTGAGGCTACCCCCATTGCGGATTACCTTGACCATAGGGAGGATTTTGACCTTGAATACCTTGAAACTGTCCAGGCATAGGTTGCTGAAAAGCAACGTATGGGTTAAAAGTTTTTTGATCCTGTTGACCTTGGACGTATGGATATGGGACTGTTTTCCTGGAACATAGGTTTGATGAACCTGTTGTCCCTTAACAAAAGGATTCTAGACCTGCAGTCCTTGGGCATAAGGTTGATACACTTGTTTCCCTTGGACGTAGGGGTTTTGTACCTGATGCCCTTGGCCGGCAGGATTCTGAACCTATTGACCTAGGACAAGAGGGTTTTGGGCCTGCTGCTGCAGGACTTGACCTTTACCCTGCCCCTGCAAGGGTTAACCTTGTTGATATGTATACAAGGGTTTTTGCTAACCTGGTTGGTTTTTTTGTTGCAAAGGTTGACCTTGCGATTGCAAAATTTGTCCCTGGGTTTGCAAATGTTAGCCCTGCGAGGGTATGGGTTGAGAGGTGTGCAGAGCATATTGCATCTACAGTTGTGCGCCTTGTTGCAACTGTTGTAAGGATTGACCTTGCGGTTGTTGCAGGTGACCTTGTTGCGAGATAATTTTCCCTTGTTGTTGCACGAAGAGCCCTTGGTGTAACAAAGGTTGACCTTGCAGTAACAAAGGTTGTCCTAGTTGTTGTAAAGGTTGTCCTTGATGTTGCAAGGGTACTTGGACAGTGCCCGGGAAATTACCGAACTGAATCTGGTCGTATCCAGGGTGGATGTACTACCCAAATTGGAGGGTGTAAGGTTGATTAACCAATCCTTGAGAACCATATGGAACATAAGGATTTTGGTATTGGACCTGAGCCCCATAGGGTTGCTGATACTGAACATTGCTCGATCCAGACAGACCAACGGGATTCTGAACCTCTTGGTACTAGACATTGCTTAATCTAGTAGGATCAGCAGGGTAATAAATAATACTAGAAGAGGTTTGTTTTATACCAAGCATGTGAGCTTGTGAGCCGCTCACATTAGTGGTGCCTAACACCATAAAGACATTCATGGTCTTCCCCCCAGGTGATGACACAATCTAGCCACTGACTAATGGGACAGAGGAACTAATAGAGGCAACCTTTGAAACTTTCGGTTGTGAATGATGTGTAACTAGGATCGATGATACAAGAGTATTCAGAATGGTGTGTTGCACCAGGACTTAAGTAACAGCATGTTGGGAAGTCGTGTTCGTGATGAACGGACCTAACGTAGGCCTGACACCTAACACCCATACAGGATTATGGTAAAGTGATGAGGCACTAGGTGTTCCTGAAACTAAGTGCCCCATAGACACATAGTTGGGTGGCAAACTAGCGGGAATACCTTCTAAAAAAGGGAAACCCTCGGGAGGAAACTGCAATTGCAATTCTTCCCCCTCAACAGTGTGTGGAGTAGAAACTTCGGACTCATTCGGAGATGTAACTGGAGCATCGCCTTTGGGTTCCATGTTTGAAAACAAACGACGACGAATGGTCAAACGTGTACTAGGGGATAGTTCCAAAGGAACACCCAGCTGGTCGTACGGACTATAAGGATGTTGCAGTGATATCTCAACAACGTCAAATAGAGGGTTCAGAGGATAGATAACCAGTCCAAGCTGACTGTCAGTGGTCGGCGAGTTCTCTGGAGTTCGAACGGGATTGTCTGGAGATTTTGGGCCAAGATCAGTAGATGACCCTGTATCGAAAGTAGGTGGAGGACGAGATGACAAAGGTTGAACACTCAAAACAATTGCAAGTTCAACATTTTGGTCTTAAAATGACTCTGATAACTCAGGAAACAGCTCCTCAGACAATCTTTCCAACGGAGGAGAGAAAGAGGAATTGGGTGAACTAGATGGTTCAGCCACGATGAACTTGTCTTAGTCGACGAAACAAATAACTTCAAGGATTTAAAATGTCCTTTTAAGGGAACTCACGATTTGGTTGAAAAGACTAACAAGATGTTTTGGATCATGGGCAATCAATTATTAAGATGCATAAAAGACTGATGCTCTTTCATTTTTTAAGAGTCGAGAAAGAAACAAAGATGACTCTATCACTTTCGATTGGAAACGAGCTCGAAAGGACAAGTGCTCGAATGATCTTTTAATGAGTCAAAAATATCAAATGGCTGCTCTGGATGATCTAGGTAAACAGGATTACCAAGCAACCATGAACTGCAGAATACCTCCTGGCGAACCAAAAGTACGAGCAGGAAATCTCCCCGAATGTTGTGTTTGGTGTATCATGTTCACAAGGTGGCCGACTCGGCTTCCTGAGGATAAAAGGATTGTAGCCTAGTGGGGTCTCTCATTATATACTCGAAGGTACAGGGAGCACAAATCTGTACTAACGTTGTCTAATACCAAAGCTAACGACAGCTGCTAGGTTTAAAGACGTCGGAACGCGTCTCTAGCCTAGACCTTCTAGATATGATCGTTAATGTCAAATGTGCCTTAGGTTAATTGAATTCATTTTAGAGTTGATCTTGAGTTAAGTTTCAGTTTTCAGGTCTTAGCGATGTTAATCGAAAAACTTCAAATGCAACTAAATGAGACAAGACCCTTTCAATTCGATGAAATGCCTACACTAGAGAGGGTAGAAACTACTCAATCAAATGCAAACAATCAAGCAACTGAAAATGAAATGATCTTTCACTACCTTACTTTTTCAAAAAATAAACTAATGAAAAATGCATTCCAATTCCTAATTTCCTGACAAACACTTATCTATTAGTCCTTTCAAAAACAAAAATTCTCTTCCTTTTTCAAATGCTGATGCAATTCTAGTCTTTTAAAAGATGCAAATTATCGTAACATAATGATGCAACAAGCTAGAATTTCATACTTTTTCATGAAACAACAAAACAAAATTTTCGCATACAATCTTTCAATGAAAAAGTTCTCGAGACAATAAGCTCTTCAAGCAAATGAAAACATGAAAAGAGAAGTTCATTGAGATCAATGAAACACCAACTTTACCAAACACAAGGCCAACAATGTAATCTATGGCGCAAAAGAAACGTTCAAGCTAGTAAACGAAACTTTTTCAAACTTGTGCAAAAATAGGTCAAAGTAGTAAAAAGGACCAAAAAAAAATGCAAAGAGTAAACAGACCTACAACCCGACTTAGTGACTTCACAAACTACTAAATGGCGACCAACTAGATGCCCTAGTGTCGTTGGCCACTCAATGACTCAATCAATCAACTAGAAAGATGACAAGCGAACAAGAAAGCAAAACCAAATAAAAAGTAGCTTTCTAATCATTGAGAAAATGGTCCAAAATCTTACAGAGTCAAAACCAGAAGATCAGAACACACTGGCCAAGATTAGGGTCAAGCCCTAAACTTCACTTACAGGCATCAGCACGACTGCCTAACTGACAACTAGCACCAGAGGCTGGTCGACGCGACTGTTCCTCAGCAATTTGCGCTGGTCGGCGTCAATGTCAACAAATTAAGCACGATGTCCGAGGTAGCTAAGGAAAAAAAAAATCAAAACAGGGACCAGATCTGCTACTATGAATTTTAGACTTAGGCCAGTAAGCAAGAGAAAAGAAACAGAACCAAAGGGAAAACGTGAAACTAGAAAAGTTCTCACGAAATCATGAAATCCAAGCCAAACAAAAGGATTGGGTTCCCCAGCGGAGTCGCCAATTTGTTGTGAAGTAAAATTATAAGTGCGGACACGAACGAATTCCTCTAGCCCGATAATGGGTCTAGCCACAACAGATACATTCTATGGAAGATTTCCATAGGTTAGAATCAGTCACGAGGGCCTACCTCTTGGTCGCTTATCCCGCTTAATGATGTCCTCGCTTTCTTGCTCCAGCAATCTCTTGCTTCCTTCTTCAAGTTCCTGAAACAAGTAAACAACAACAACACACAAACATAATAATAGACAAATTACAATTCAACCTACTTAACAAGTCAAGAAACATTAAGACATGGATATGTAATATTACAAAACATGTAGGAAATCAGTCGATAGTTGCATATATTAATATCAAAGAGAGATTACAACCATTCATCTTGACGTTGTAGTCTTCCTCTAATAAGACCAAGTTCCCACACACTTTTGCTAGCATTCCACGATGGCTTCAAACAACAATAATTTAAATAGGCTTCACTCCAAACCAAAACACACTTCTCCCTCACACAACTAGATAGCTACAAATAGTAATGGCTTGCTTATCTACTCCAAAATAGCATCAACACTTTGCAACTATAACACTCACACTCAGCCCGAAAACTATGACTGCAACTACAACTAGTTTGTGCTTAGGAACAAGGGAGGTTGATAAAGGAAATATGGATGGGATATGGATCCTCTTCTCATGGGAGAAGGACTTATCCCTTGAGGTAGTTTCATCATTATATTCGAAAGGAGCCCAAACTGTCATCCTCAACCCCATCCGACCAAACCATTTACCAGACTTCCGTTATGGAGCTTCTAGAGTTGGAAGCTTCAGCTCTAATTTAAAAAACTTTCCATAACAGGATCGGCGCGACTGGAACACAACTTAGTCGCTCCGGTCGGTGCGAGGAGTAGTGCCAATCTTTGCACATCAGCACGGGGGAGACAAAGGCCATTAGTTTCGGTCTTGTAAACTGGGAAAAACAGAAGTTTCAGGGGAAATTGTTCAAAAGGGAAATGATCTGATCATGAAGAGGGACACAATGGAAGTTTCTTCATGAAGGCAAAGCATGCGGCATTCATTGTAGAGGTCCTCCAGGGTCAAGGAATGGGGAGTACAGGGACAGTGACAAAATGTTGTGTAACAAGGGGTCACAAGAGGGTTGATAGCCCCCCCTATTCATTGCGGTGGGCACAACAAGGGAGGGTGACAACCCTCCATGTTCGTTGTGTCAGGTGTAGTAAGGGGGTCATAGGGGGGTGGTAGCCCCATACACAGGGTCCAGGGCAGTGCCCCAAGAAAAAAATTGGACCCTATATTAGGTGGGCGGACCTACCTATGGTTTTGTGCATGGGTTTTGCACATGGTTTTGGGCATGATGGTTTTCTTCCCATGGTATTTCATAGATCCAGTCAAGGAAATTATGGTTATGTTCTAATCCAGGGTTAATGGATTTGGGTTTATGAATACTTTGGCATGTATATATATGTATTGTAACATTGAAACGAAAATAATGAAAAAACAATCTGGTAGTCTCGATTTTGAGATCTAGGGGAAAATCTTTGTGTATATATGTTTTATGTTTTATGTTTTATGTTCTCGCCATTGTTTGTTTTCTATTTTTAGAATTTGTATGTAGGTAAATTATGTACAAGGTTAAACCCTACATTGTAGTATCAAGTAATCCCCATGAAGGACTGAACATCCAACACATCCTTGGGTATGGGTCAGTTTAAGATGGACCTAACCTTCTCAGGATCAACCAACGGTCCCTCCTTTGAAATAACATGGCCCATATATTGTATTATTTCCTTGTAAAACTCACACTTACTAAACTTAGTATATAATTGATTCTCTCTTAAAGTTTGCAGCACCAATCTCAAATGTTCATTATGTTCTTCTTCATTTTTAGATTACACCATAATGTCGTTTGTAAATACCAACACAAATTCATCAAGGTACTTATTAAGTACGTTATTCATTAAACACATAAACATTGTTGGTGTATTGGTAAGGCCAAATGGTAACACTATGAATTTGTAGTGCCCATATCTCGTTCGGAAAGTTTTTTATGAATGTCTTCATCCCTAATTATTAGTTGATGATACCCTATTCTCAAATCAATTTTTGAGAATACAGTTGCCCCTCTTACTTGATCAAACAGATCATCAATATGGGGAAATGGGTACTTATTTTTAATGGTTAATTTATTTAATTGTCGGTAGTCTATGCATATTCTAAATGTGTCATCCTTCTTCTTCACAAATAACACTGGAGCCCGCCATGGTGAAACGTTGAGCCTAATGTAGCCTTGATTAAGTAGTTCCTGTAATTGCATTTTTAGCTCTAATAACTCTAGAATACTCATTCGATAAGGTGCTCTAGACACTAGGGTAGCTCCTGACACTAAATCAATAGAGAAATATGTCTCTGCAAGGGGGAAAACCTGGAATCTCTTCCGGGAAAACATCCTTAAAGTTTTTAATAATTGGAAATTCTTCTATATTTTGATTTTTTCTTTTCTTCTTGGTTTCTTCAATCTGGACATCAAACAGTTGACACCTTTTTCTAGCACTTATTTTCATCTATAATTCTTAAATCTGTCTGACCGAGATTGACTTCGATATATCTTTTATCAACTATTTTATGCCTTCTTGAGTTACACAACTCATTGTTTTCTTTAAACAGTATATTACCACTCTATGTTTTTCCAACCAATCCATACCTATTAACACATCATATGACCCTAAAGAAAGTATATTTAAGTCTACTTCAGTTAGACAGTAATTTAGATCTACTGAACATTATTTTTCATGGCTAATTACTTTCCTTTTTGTGCCTGTGGCCAACTGTACCAGCCATGCGTTCTTAAATTTTTCAGTTTTTAATTTACGTTTTTCCACAATATGAGGACTAATATAGCTAATACTAGCCCCTGGGTCAATTAATATAGAGACATAATGGTTCAGTATAGTACCTTCAATCTCAATCATGGTGGATTGGTTCTCCACTTGTCTATCCTCCAATGTTGCATTTATTTTGGGGATGTTCCTTGCAATTTCATGTATTGTTGTTGCTCCCTATACTACCTGTATTTTTTTAAAATACCTTGGGTTATGTTGGTAGTCCCTCAACAAGTGAGGCTCTCCACAGCCCCAGCATTTTAAAGGTTCCTTTTCTTTAACCCCACCTAGTTGTTTATTATTTAGCTCCATGGTTTTTGACCTGGTTTGTGATTGTGCAAGTTGGGTTGAATTAATTTTGTTGAACCTCTTCCATTAGTGATTCCTTCCAAATTTTTTAAGATATGCAGGGTTTTGTTTCTTTGTCCCCCTTGAAAATTTACTTATGTCTTTACTCTACCAAGGTTTTGAGCCTTCCCCTCTATTTATGAATTGTTGGTAACATAGTCTTTCTTTCCTTATTGTTTCATCCATCGTTTTAGGATTGTTGAATTAAATCCTTTCTTTATAAGAACTTTAGAAACCTTTTCAGCTTGGCTTTGTGTTTCTTGATATAGGGAACATAACGTAGCAAATTGGTGATTTTAGCTACAAACTCTTCCATAGTTAACTACCCAAATTCAATTCATGGCATTCCTTGGCCTAATCATCATAGTACTGTTTATTTAGATACTTAGACTTAAATTGTTTTTGGAACTCTTCCCAAGAAATTGTTTTTTCCTCCCGTGTATGCACACTTTTAACTTCCTTCTACCATAGAGAAGCCTTTCCTTGAAGTTGATAAATGGACAATCTAGCCTTCAAATTGTTGTCATACTCATAAACTTGAAAATTCTTTTTTTCATATTGAGTACCCATTCCTCAGCATCCTCCTCCCTTTCACCATCAAATGTAGGAGGTTTTATTTTTTAAAATTCCCTCTGTTTTTCCATTTTCTTCTTCCTTGTTGTTTTATGTGGTTTGGGATATGTTTTGTCTTATTCACTACCACTTTCATATTTTTTTGTCTCTGTCTCTGCATTTTTTCTTTTAAGAGATTCTAATTTTTCTCGAGGCCCCACTGCTTCTATCATATTATGGCTAGATTTTTCAGTTAATTCCCTTATCATATTTTCTTGTTCCTCACTAACTTTCAGTAATCATTCTTAATTTGTTCCATGGTGAACCAGCTCTTGTTATAGATTTCTCATTATCTCTAGGAATTAATATGCTAGTCGGGTACTTTCGCCTCCCAATTCCACACAAATTCCTTCTCCTTCCATCATAGGTAAATTTGGACCTTGTAAAAGCCCTGGTGAAAATTCCATGTAATAAAAGTTAATAAAGGCGAAATAAGACCACGAGTAAAGGACACTTATTCCAAGATGAATGTTGGGCAAAGATATCCTAGTGGGCATCACTAGATGAGTGTTTTTGGCTAAGGAAATAGGAAAAGGCATTAAAAGGAAAAAAGGCATTTTTGGCACATTTATTTATGAAAATAAAGGAAAATAGGAGAAAAGTAAGGTTAAAGGTCACAAGTTGCATGTGAGGAGCAAATTGAAGGAAAACGAAGAAAATAGAGGCCTCATTAATAAAAAGGATTCTGAGGATCAGTTGGTAACCTTTTGTCAGTTCAAGTTTGGAGCTCTCTCATTATTCTCTCTCTCTCTCACTCTTGGTCACTTAGAGTTTTCTTGGACCACTCTAGCTTTGGATCAAGGAAGGAAAAGAAAGCAAAGGGAAAGGAAGGAAAAGCAAGCAAAGGGAAAGGAAGGAAAGCAAGGATCAAGGAAAGGAAAGCAGGATCAAGCAGCGTTAGCAAGAATACTTTCCGGTAACCTTTTGCATGTGTGATTTCCTAGCTGGTTTGGACATGCATGGCTTTGCATGTTGGTGTATGTTTCTCTTGTTTTCCATGGAATGGTTTTGTTGGGTTATGATAGTGGTTTTCAGCCTAGCCTTGCCTTCTTCCAGATGCCATGGTATGTTTGGATTTTTATTTCGGTTTTGATGGTTTTTTGGATGGATTTCGGAATCCGGGGCGGAGGTGGTCTCAAGTTTCATTCCCAAAGGCCTAGGAAACCCTTGACCGGTTTTGGCAGGATACATAGTAAAGCCTGAGGGAGGAGTCTCGGTTTAGGACCTAGCGATCCAGAATTGGATTGTGATAGATACTGAGAGACAAGCATCTGTTTAGAGCCTAGTGATCTAGGTTTGGATTGCAGTAAAGCCTGAGAGACAAGGACATAGAAAATTCCTCAAGGTTAGTGATGGATTCCACATGGAATTCCAAGTTCCGTTCAGTGGTGATCGGAGCATTGGTTTTGGTGTGATCACGGTTTGGTGAGGGTGGAGGTGGTTTAACCTTTGGATTCCCTTGGTTTTTCTTGGATTGGTTGTTCTATGAGATCCCACATTCATGCTTGGAATATGGCACGGGGATGACTGGCTGAAAGAGAGATTTGGTTCAGCCATGTCTATGGTCGGGTGGTATGTGGAAGTCTCGAACCTATTTAGATTTGCCTATGATTAATAAAAGCTAAGTTCTCTTACTTTTGCATTGGTTTATATGTGGATTTAATGGTTTTCATATCTCTAATATTTATATGGTTTTATGTTGGTTAAATGCATGGTTAAATGACTGGTACATGTCATGGTTATTTCATGTATTTACTTGTAATTGTTAAATGGATGGATGCAAGACCTAATTTATGATATAATACTTCAATGGAGAAGGAGGTGATCCTTCTGGTTATGTTTCATAAGTTCTTTCGGCTATTTATGCTCTGCCTTGTATCCTAGACTTGTATATTGCATTGATGCCAAGTGTTTGATAAAAGGTCAGTCCTAGTTGGGGATGCCCAGGACTAGTCATGAGGTTGATTTTTTATTTATAAGCATTGTTATCATGTCTTTGATGGATTCTGAAGGTTGTAGCAAGTTATGGGCAGAGAACAAAATTCTGGGCTAGAAAAGTGGCTCAAATCTTGGGATCGTTGGCACGGGTCTACTAAGAAAAGTCCACAGACACTAGCACATAGGCCTATGAGAGTGACTTTGGGTTGTTGGATGTTTTCATGCCTATAGCATGAGAGTGATACTGGGTTAAAAGGCTTAAAACATCAGTGGGACCCAGGGGCAGGCTGTTTGAGTGGCTGACATGTCTCCTAGGGGTGTTGTTATTGATGTGGATGGGTTTGTTTGATGTGTTCCATCGATTCCATTTCCTTAAGGTTACCAAGGAGATTGAATCCCTTATAGTGACCTCTCTCATCACATGTTTTCCCTGACTGGTTGGTTGCTTGGGTGGACCTAGGAGGAGGGGGTTTTACAGATTGGTGTCAGGGTGGGTTGCGCTCTCTTTGGGTCATATCTGAAACTACAGATTGGTATTAGAGTGGGTTGCGCTCTCTTTGGGTCATATCTGATACTACAGATTAGTATCAAAGTGTAGTTGCATTCTCCTGGTATCAGAGAGTGTTGATCATGCATGCATGTCAGTTGCATGTGTGTCTCTTACACTTGCATTCCATGTGCTTGTTGCATTGCATCATGTTGATCATGATTGTAGTAAGGTTGTCATGAGGAACTTTATGTGATTTTGTGGGATGCACCGTCAAAAGTATATGGCTAGTTGCATACGGTTATGTGTTGCTTGCATGTTGATTATATGTCACTTGACTACATCCTTGTATGTCAGGTGCATTCTTGAATGTTCTGATTACATGTATCAATCTTGTAGGTTTATTACAAGAATTGACCTCTTATGCTCGACTACATGCATTCATATGTATGTGTAGTTGATTAGGAATTTCTTATGCATGTTGATAGTTGCAGATGGAAATGTGTGCAATGAAGTAATGGTTTTTTTCATACATGAGGTCATAACATTCATTGTTGATATGGCCTGGCATTGATGACTGGACCCTAACTAGAATGATGTTTATGCGTTGATACACTTATTCAATATATGTCTATATTATGTTATGATTATCTTATACACGTATCACACTGATTTGATGATCTTGCAGACAAGGTATCCTCCCCAAATTATGCTAAGGTACGTTGGTTTATTGTGATTTGGTTTAGATGACATAATATGCCCTGCAATAAATAGATCAGATGGCTATCAAGGTGGTAGACTACATAGAATCTCCCAATGCATCAGACGGGAAATGAGGTGTGGGGAACTCTTCTGACTTGGTAGACACATTGAGAATCCTAAAGGAAGAAATAAGGAGTTGCAAAACAGAAAATGACAAAATCATGTAGGCACAAGAGAAACAAGCAGAGGTGAATGCGATACTACTTTAGAGTTTGTCAAATTTGCAGTGACAGGGACCACTTCAGATCAGCCATGGACATGAGGATAGAACTAATGGGGCATATGGAAGTAGGTCTCCTAGTATACATAGGTTGGATAGATCTGACACGATCAGAGATGGCAGGTTGTTGGACACTACGGATAGGAGAGGTGATAGACACGGGTACTATTCCAGCTCTAGTTCTGATAGGCATCATGATCGTCATCGTCATTATCCTTATAGGAGGAATGGTAGGGGATACTTGCCAGAGGATTTTAAGAAGGAAAAGCCACCTATATTTGATGGAAAAATGGAGAAGTAACAGGATGTAGAAGCATGGTTTCTTGTGTTGAGATTGCAACAAGATGATGGAGCTTAGTGAAAAGAGTCGCCTTCACTAAGTGGGCCCGTAGGCAAATTATGGCACAAGTTCTATTTTTGGGCCCCAGCAGGGATGATCATAGCAGGAGTGACCACAGCAGGGATGATCACAGTAGGAGTGACCACAGTAGGAGTGATCACAGTAGGAGTGACCACAGCAGGAGTGATCACAGCAGGAGTGATCAAAGTCTATTTTTAGACTGGCTATCCAAAATAGAAAAGTCAAATATTATTGTCTCATAATAATATTTGGACTATAAACTTGATCTTATTCTCTTGGAGCACTTCAGTTTGAGCTACAGATGTGGCCCATGCAGCTGTCAGAAGGAAGTACGCTTTTCTTATGAGTCAGTTCAGTTGTTGCATGCATGACTTCAATTAGAACTCAATTAGTTGAGTTTGGTGGAGTTGATGGGGTTGTCTTCAGTTTGACTTGGTTAAACTAGTTGTAGTTAGTCTAACTGCAAATAGACTAATGATGAGTTGTTAAACTAATTATTAACTCAAAATACAGCTATAGAATACATCAGTTAACTCAGTTGCATGTCGGTGCATGTTCAGTTCAACAGGGACAGGTGTTAGAGAATCAGATTGCTATCAGTTGTGACTATAGTTGTGCATGAGGATTTGCACAATCAAGGGATTGAGTATGCCAATGAGTTTGCTCATGTATTTTCCCAGTATTATAGCCTCTGCTCACGTCTAACACAGTGTGAGTGATTCTTTGGAGGTGAAATACGAGTTTGGTAAACCATTCTCATTCAATTCTTGAGCAGGTATTGAGCAGTGGAGGCAGGCAAGCAGTGGAATAGATTTGGAGATCAGATCTTAGCTGTATTGTGTGTAATAGGTGGAGCTGGTACTGGATTGCTTGTGATAAGCATTGTACTTTGTAATGTTACATGGTCTCAATCATTAATATATAGATAGTTGGGGTTTCTAGCGAGATGCTTTCCCCGGGTTACATACTGTGTTAATGTGTGAATGCTCTTGATGTTTTATTGTTATTGATGCTGCTATATTGATGATCAACGTAGAGGAGCTTACGTATTGTGTATGTATTCTACAATAGTACATGATCAGGATAATCTCCATTGAATATGTGTTAAATTATTCAAAATTTCTACATGGTATCAGAGCTGTTGATCATCAGGTTTACTATTCAGGAAGTGTTTACATTCTATTTCTTCAGGCAGAGTCTGTAATCGGGCCAGGTAGCCTCTGGATTCATCCTTCCTTTTGGAAGGTGAGATATCTGGTGAATGCCCATACAGTCGATCTCTGTACGAGAAATATTGTGTTCTCACAAATCTTAGATCCGAGGCGGTTGAGTTGGGAGCTGGTGGAAATCGAATTTGCAGCAGTGTTGTTGAAATGTCTTTCAACAGATTGCAAATGTTATTCCAAAGCAAGAGTGACCCGGTGCTCAAGGATAAACTCAGAAACAATAAAGGTGAGAATGGATCTTCATCAAAGGTATCTGATGAAGAGAATTGTGCTTTGGATGCCAAAGCAAAGAAAGGGAAGAGAAAGAAAGCTTCTCAGTCTGGTGCGAAAGGCAAGAAGCAGGATATGTCCAAGGTGAAGTGTTTTCACTGTCACCAGCACGGACACTATGCCACTAATTGTCCGCAGAAGAAGAAGAACAAGCAGGCTGCTGGAGCTTGAGCAGGAGAGGCTCTAGCCTCACAGTTTGAGCTTGATTTTTCATTGATGCATGCTTGGTTTCAAGTGTGATGGGATCGGTGTGGTTCTTGGACAGTGGCACGTCTTTTCACATGACGGGAGATAGAGATTTGTTCTCTGGTCTGGAGGATAAAGATCTTGGAGTGCACATCGAGATGGGTGATGATGGTAGATACAGTGCGACCGGTATCGGTACCATTTCCTTTGAGAGGGAGTCTGGTAAACCCTTTGTATTGAAGGAAGTCATGCATGTTCCAAGATTGAAGAAGAATCTTATCTCAGTGGCGATGTTAGAAGACAAGGGGTATGATGTTGTTTTCAGCGAGGGAAAGGCTTTCCTGCGCAGCAAGACAACTGGTGAGACCCGGAAGATAGGGGTTCGAGTGAGGAACCTTTATCAGTTGCATGTAGATGGATGCACAGCAATGGCAGGCAAGGCAGAAGGATTGGTGAGCCGGGATGATGGCGAGTTGTGGCACAGGAGATTGGGTCACCTTCACCATGGAGCCTTGAAGATACTACAGCAGATCACTACAGGGCTTCCTAAAAGCACACTTGCGCAATCAAATCAGTGCAAGGGGTGTACTTTGGGGAAGTTTGTGAAAGCCACCTTTCATGAGAAGGATAGTCTCGCCACGACGATCCTTGAGAGAATTCACACAGACGTGTGTGGACCTTTCTCAGTTGCTTCGATAGCAAAACACAAGTATTATGTGATTTTTGTTGATGATTTCTCTCGTAAGTGCTAGATCTTCTTCATGCAGAAGAAGAGCGAGACATATTCAAAGTTTTGTGAATTTAAAGCACTGGTTGAGAAGGAGTCGGGGAAGAAGGTGAAGGCTCTTAGGAGCGATAATGGTGGTGAATACATCTCGGACGAGTTCAAGGATTTCTGCAAGGCAGAAGGGATTCATAGAGAGCTCATAGCTCCCCATAACCCACAGCAGAACGGGGTAGCTGAGCGGAAGAACAGAACGATTGTGGGTGTTGCACGGGAAATGTTGCATGATCAGGGCCTACCCCTTCACTTGTGGGCGGAAGCATGCAATACAGCAGTTTATGTGCAGAACCGTTGTCCTCATAGGATACTTGGCATGAGTACACCCGAGGAGGCTTATTCTGGTAAGAAGCCTGATCTTTCTCATTTGAGAATTTTTGGTGCTAACATTTACATGCATGTGACGAAGGATGCCAGGAAGAAGTTGGAGCTAACCGTAGAGGTTGGGATATTTGTGGGGTACACTGATACGCCCCACAACTATCGTGTGTATTTGCCAGATAGTGGTAAAACTGTCATGCGACGGGATATAAAATTTCAGGAGGAGAAAGCCATGAAGTGTTCGCTTGAGAGGGAGCTACACTTGCATGCAGATGAGGAGCTATTAGTTCCTAAGGATGAGCTTCAGGACGTGGATCAGCCACAGGACGAGGTTCATGGAGTGGAAGAGACCACTCATGTAGCGCCAACCATCAGAGGGCGAAAGCGCTTAACAGACGCTGAGTGACTGGCTCAAGATGTAGAGAAAGTTGTAGGACCACCTACAGCCCAACGCAGGGAGAGACAGTCACCTGATCGGTACACTGGATACATGGCTCTTATGAGCAAGTGTGTTGTGACTGAGACATCCTCTTTTGAGGAAGCTGTGGAGGATCCTGCATGGGTAGACGCCATGGTGGAAGAGTATGATTCTATTGTCAGAAACAGTGCATGGGAGATTGTTCCTAGACCGAAAGGGAAATCAGTGGTGGGTTCGAGATGGATCTACAAAGTTAAGCAGGCAGCTGACGGGAGTGTAGAGAAGTACAAGGCAAGATTTGTTGCCCGAGGATTTTCACAGATAGAGGGGATCGATTATGAGGAGACCTTTGCACCTGTCGCAAGGTATTCTTCCATACAGACGATTCTTGCTCTCTCAGTGTAGATGGGATGGCACATTCATCAGATGGATGTGAAGACTGTGTTCCTCAACGAAGTCATTGAGGAGGAGGTGTACATTGATCAACCCGAAGGCTTTGAGGTCTTCAGCAGCGAGTCGCATGTGTGCAGGCTCAAGAGAGCGTTGTATGGGTTGAAGCAAGCACCACGTGCTTGGTACACACGGATAGACAGCTATTTCACAGGACTTGGATTCTCCAAGAGCGAGGCAAATCCTAACCTATACCAGATTGTGGTGGAGGGTAAGTTGCTTATCATTGTATTGTATGTTGATGATTTGATTCTAACGGGTGATGAGCTGTTGATACTATCATGCAAGAAGGATCTTGCTACAGAGTTTGAGATGAAGGACTTGGGCCTCCTTCACTATTTCCTAGGATTGGAAATATGGCAGCGCAGTGGTGGACTGTTTGTTTCTCAGGGCAAGTATGCTCGGGAGATACTGGAGAAGTTCAACATGCATGGCTGCAAGCCTGTTGATACTCCTCTTCCTGGAGGTTGGAGGAAGGAGGATGCCACTTCGGGAGAAGAAGTGGATGCCACTGTTTATCGACAGTTGGTGGGGTCACTGATGTATTTGGTCAATACACGACCCGATATATGCTATGCAGTTAACTAGCTTTCACAAGCTATGGTTAAGCCTACCAAGCTCTTCTGGAAGGCGGGCAAGCATGTATTGTGCTACTTGAGAGGCACATCGGGATATGGATATTGGTACAGACAATAGGATGCAGATTGGGCAGGGAGCTAAAGAGGCCGAGTATATGGTAGTATTGACATCAGGTACCATCATATCAGAGATTGTGTGCAGTGGAGGATCATGTTGCTTTCATACATTCCAACGGACGATCAGGATGTTGATATTCTGACGAAGGCTCTCACCAGGAGCAAATTCAAGTACCACTGAGGCAGGATAGGGGTTGCTGATAATCCATATCTTGTCGAGAGGGAGTGTTGAGATTTCAACAAGATGATGGAGCTTAGTGAAAAGAGTCGCCTTCACTAAGTGGGCCCGCAGGAAAATTATGGCGCAAGTTCTATTTTTGGATCCCAGCAGGGATGATCACAGCAGGAGTGACCACAGCAGGAGTGATCACAGTAGGAGTGACCACAGCAGGAGTGATCACAGCAGGAGTGATCAAAGTCTATTTTTAGACTAGCTGTCCAAAATAGAAAAGTCAAATATTATTGTCTCATAATAATATTTGGACTATAAACTTGATCTTATTCTCTTGGAGCACTTCAGTTTGAGCTACAGATGTGGCCCATGCAGCTGTCAGAAGGAAGTACACTTTTCTTATGAGTCAGTTGAGTTGTTGCATGCATGACTTCAGTTAGAACTCAATCAGTTGAGTTTGGTGGAGTTGATTGTGGAGTTGGAGTTGTGTTCAGTTTGACTTGGTTAAACTAGTTGTAGTTAGTCTAACTGCAATTAGATTAATGATGAGTTGATAAACTAATTATTAACTCATAATACAACTACAGAATACATCAGTTAACTTAGTTGCATGTCAGTGCATGTTCATTTCAACAAGGACAGGTGTTAGAGAATCAGATTGCTATCAGTTGTGACTATAGTTGTGCATGAGGATTTGCACAATCAAGGGATTGAGTATGCCAATGAGTTTGCTCATGTATTTGCCCAGTATTATAGCCTCTACTCACGTCTAACACAGTGTGAGTGATTCTTTGGAGGTGAAATATGAGTTTGGTAAACCATTCTCATTCAATTCTTGAGCAGGTATTGAGCAGTGGAGGCAGGCAAGCAGTGGAATAGATTTGGAGATCAGATCTTAGTTGTATTGTGTGTAACAGGTGGAGCTGGTACTGGATTGCGTGTGATAAGCATTGTACTTTGTAATGTTACATGGTCTCAATCATTAATATACAGATAGTTGGGGTTTTTAGCGAGATGCTTTCCCCGGGTTACATACTGTGTTAATGTGTGAATGCTCTTGATGTTTTATTGTTATTGATGCTGCTATATTGATGATCAACGTAGAGGAGCTTATGTATTGTGTATGTATTCCGAAATAGTACATGATTAGGATAATCTCCATTGAATATGTGTTAAATTATTCAAAATTTATACATGGTATCAGAGCTGTTGATCATCAGATCTACTATTCAGGAAGTGTTTACATTCTATTTCTTCAGGCAGAGTCTGTAATCGGGCCAGGTAGCCTCTGGATTCATCCTTCCTTTTGGAAGGTGAGATATCCGGTGAATGCCCATACAGTCGATCTCTGTACGAGAAATATTGTGTTCTCACGAATCTTAGATCCAAGGCGGTTGAGTTGGGAGCTGGTGGAAATCGAATTTGCAGCAGTGTTGTTGAAATGTCTTTCAACGGATTGCAAATGTTATTCCAAAGCAAGAGCGACCTGGCACTCAAGGATAAACTCAGAAACAAAAAAGGTAAACATGAAAACATATTCCTGTCTGTACCAAGATCCATATCACTCAACGGCACTATATCTCGACATGGACACCACCACCAGCATGAACATACTAGCACTATCGTGTCAAGTCGTGTCATGAGTCATCTCGGCCACATCACTACTGTGGGCCATACTGTTGTAAATCAATGTAATGTAACATGGAATTCCAGAAGACCCACATGTAATATGAAGAGTCATGTAAATTTGAAGAGTCAAATAAGTCAAACAGTCATGAGGGAAGTTGAACAGTCAGAAGGGCTAGTTTTACCCTTGGATATAAATACCCCTCATTTGTACATGCAAAGGAATTTTCACCTTGACTCCTCCCACATAGCCTTGAGAGTCTGTAGTCTTTTCTTTAAGAAGCAAGCAGTGGCTCCAACGCCCCGCTATTGGGGTTAGTAATGTATGGTGTACCGATGTGTCTTGGAAATTTTGCTTAATTTAGAAGCTTAATAATAGGCCAGCACGTTTTCACGCATGTATTGTATTTGTTTGTAAGACTATCCTTTGGACACTTGTAATGCATGTTGTTTTAACCTATGTTAAAATAGTTGAACTATTTCGGTTGTTCTAATGCATATGCTTACGAAAATGTGTTGTATAAGTTGTTAATGTTATCTCGTGACACTTGACATAATAATTCTCAAAAACTTGTTATAACGACCATCGCACTCGTGTGGACTACTTTATTGGGTTTTGTACATGTTATCTATTCACTATGTGTTTGTGACTATCACATCCCTGTGGACTACTCTGCCGAAAGTTGTGCATGTCCTGTTGTGTTGTGTGTCTCTAACAGAGTTGGGACTATTCCCTTTCGACTTGAGACTCACTTCCACCCTCTCCCTCTGTGGTGAAAGAACCTTGACACAAGTGACACTAAGCACTCATCAGGAACGCGAACCTCATTTTTCGAAGACAAAGCAGACCACTCTCATGTGTTAACAAGAAAGAGCTAAGGAAAACCTTTAAGACAATGGAAATCGGGCCATCATACCAAATGGGACTCCTACACCAAACGGTGTGAGGTCTAGTTGGGACTTCATACCGGGGAGATCCCCTGAATGTTGGTGGGTCCAGCACCATCAACATTTATGGCGCTAGAAGGAGGGCCACTAGTTGTTTATGGATGAATGGTCATATGGTCAAGGCAGTAACTCGCACTCCCTCCCACCTACGCATGACTCATACGTTAGTTACTCCTCACCTCCCAGACGTGAACGCGAAATTTTGTATCAACACCTCTGCTCCGTCTATCCCATCACCGTCAATTCGTGAAAGTAGTCGGACTGATCCCAGGAATACAACATCTTCTATATGCATCAAGAAATCCAAAAACCTCTCCCACAAGAGTTGTTGTATCATCAGTATAAAATGCATTTATTGCCACACTCGAAGGTATGCAGAAGTTGTTGAGAATAGAGAGGAACCTCTAGTATTCCAACAAGGAGAACGAGACATGCTCGCGATCTTGGGATCAGATTCTGATACATGAGGTAGAGGGGAAGGTTGCGGAGGAGGCGGGGGAAGAGACGAACCAACAAACTTAGAGCTGGAACCGTCAAATTCTGAAGAAGAGGAGGAGGACAAAGAAGAAGAAGACATGGATGACTCATGGACCATTGGCTCTCCTGGGTGCTTTACACAGGATGCCAAAGTGGTTGGAGATAATGCTTACAAAGTTTGACCCTAACAGCATAGTGAAGGCAGAAGATCACTTGGACAACTTCTACCTATAGCTGCAGACACTCAAGGTACAGTATGACGATGTTGCATGTAGATTATTTTCGTGCACCTTGGATGGTCGCATAGCAGTATGGTATCACAACCTTCCTGTCAACTCCATCCATAACTGGGGTACGTTCATATGCATGATTCTCGAAAAGTTTGTTGATGACAAGACCCCAACCATGTTGTTCAAAGAGTTGGGAAGCTTGAAGATGGAGGGGAAAGAAAAGGCAAAAGATTTCAATCATAGGTTTTTGCGCATATTGAATAAGTTTGCAGCGGACACGAAGCCTCATGACTCCATCATTGTCGACTACTACACATCTGCATTGCCAACCAGCATTGCGCAGTCCGTCAAGCGAGCTGCGAAACCAATAATATTAGAAAACTGCGAAGAGGCAATCGTTGTAGAGAACGACTTGTGTGCGATTGGAGTCATCAAGGATGATGAACCAGCGAAGGACTCCAAAGATGCAAGCAGGAAGCCCCAGGCTATGGCGAGCAAGGGTAAAGATAAGGAAACAAGTGATATTGAAACCCTTACTCGTCTTTTCAAGAACTTTACAACAGAAGTTTCTAAGCTCAAACAACAAATAGTTGACACATCTACGAGCAGTCGGCCACCCCGGAAAAGATAAGGAAGCATGTCATCAGGCAACAATTGCTTCCCAACTAAAATTACGCAGAGCTCCAGCTCAGTGTTCCAAGTCGAATGATGCATGAACAATGAATTTTGCTCATTTCATGAAGATAAGCACCCAGAAGGGTCTTGTTCAGACTGGAAATGAGTTGCAGGCTTAGTATGTGACCACATGCCAAACATGATGAATAGTGCACAGAATACAAACACCGAGAAGCAACACCCAAAAGCAAAATGGTGACTACACTCTCAGAATTCAAAGGGCTCCCCCCACAGTTGGGGAAATGAAACAAAGGCTCGAACTGCTGAGGAAGGTTGATCCAGCAGTCGTCCAAAAGCAGGAAACACAAAGAAAGCCAAGGAAGATAGCGGTAGACAAGAGTACATCCATGAGTAGCAAACTGTAGAACACTCCACCAGACAACACAAACACGAGTCTCACCCTAGACATCTTGGTGATTCTAACCACTCTAGATTACAATATCATGGAAGACATGAAGAAAACTCATGCAAACATCAATTTGTTCGAGTTGGCTAAGATTCAAAGTCAGTGAGATATTCTGTTGCGTGCATTGGGGAAAACATCTACAAACAACGTAGCCTCTACCAACAAGGGAGCAAGAACACCTCCCAGATCACTCTCAACTATGCTAAACACACTCTAGATGGAAGAAGCAAACTTTGTTTTCCCTCCATTCTTGCTTTCATTTGAAATCTTTAATTGTAATGTTCACAACTGTTTGGTTGATTTTGGCGCGGCAGCCAACATCATGCCGCTCTCCATTGCCAAAAAGATCAATGCGCAATGGAGCAAGACATCCACACAAATCATCCAACTTGATCGGACATGTGTACCATCCATTGGTGAACTTCGAGATGTGATCATCCGACTATCTCATGACAGCCGAGTTCACCAATGCATAAACATTGTTGTTGTGGACATACCAGAAGCGTATGGCTTACTACTCAGTAGAGACTAGTCTAGCAAGCTGAACAGATACTTTGCTATAGACTGGTCACACTTGTGGCTTCCGTACAAAGGAAAAAGAAATCAAATCTGGGTGTTATCCAAGAGATATATGAGGCACAATGTCACTCCCATCAATGGCTAGAACGAACCATTGCCCTTCGCAGATACCATGTTCGGTAACTTCCTCTTGGAAACAACGCTAGGGTGTTATCTCACATAGCCATCTCTAACCCAACCAGACACGTAGTTGGGTCTCCTTCCTTGCCCAACTAATGGAAATGAAACTTGTACAGTGCATTGTAACATTAGTAGCAGTAGTAGTAGCGACAATAGTAGCAGTAGTACAAGCGCGTCGAACGGTCCATTTATAGATGAGTTGTGGACTATGTACTTCGATGGATCAAAGACACAAGATGCCTATGGAGTTGGGTGTGTCTTGATTGACCCAAAAAATAGGAAACATTTGATTTCAATTCACTTGGAGTTCGAGTGAAAAAACAACATTGTTAAATACGAAGCACTTGTGCTGGGCTTGCAAAAGGCCATTAGCCTCAACATGGTCGTGCTCAAAGTGGTGGGTGATTCGGAAATAGTGGTACGGCAGGTACGTAACACCATACATTGTTTATCACCTCATCTCAAAAGTTACCAACAAGAGGCATGGAGACTAATCTCTAACTTCCAAGCATTTAATATCACTGTTGTACCAAGAACGCGTAATGTAGTTGCCAATGCTTTAGTAAACACAGCTTCTAGAATGTCATCGCTTAGGGATGGATTTACTGTTGAAATTTTGTATAGGCCTTCTATCCCAGATAACATAACTAATTTACGCATGTTTGATGATGATCAACATATATTTCATTTCATGGAAACGTTGATATCTTCAAGGATGCAGCAATTAACGAAGACGAGCATGAGCAGTCTCTGCAAGTTGAGGCTGATGACAAGAAAGGCAACCTCATCCCGAAGGATGTGGTATCTTTGGAAAAGCTCTATGATTTGTAGACTGCTTTCAGGGGCCAAGGGACAGCAAAACCCATAGCTCTACTAGGATGCACGAACTAATTAACTTGGGAACAGAACAAGATCTGAAGTTCATCCTTGTTCAAACAGTATCAGGATGTGTTCGCATGGACATATGATGCTCTCAAAAACTTACGACACGCGAATAATCCAACATAACATTCCGATCAAAGAAGGGGTCAAGCCATATCAGCAAAAGCTGAAGAAAGTACATATGTCACTTGAACCCATCATACAAAAAGAGCTCACCAAGTTGTTGGATGCACGGATCATATACAGATTTCGCCATTCCACATTGGTTTCAAACCTTGTTCCTGTACGTAAGAAGTTAGGGGAAATCTACTTGTGTGTTGATTTTTGGAACTTGAACCACACCTCGGACAAAGATGATTACCCTGTGTCGTCTATGGAGCACATTTTGCAGACAGTATATGGGGCACAAATGTTTTCCTTACTTGACGGTTTTTCAAGATATAATCAGGGCCTGGTAGTGGAACCTGAGACTCAAAACCACCTTCCGTACCAATTGGGGTACGTTCTCATACACACGAATGTTGTTTGGGCATGTGAATGCAGGTGAAAACTTTCAGCGCGCCATGAACATCACCTTCCGCGGACTATTGAATAGAGCGTAGTGGTGTACCTTGATGATGTGATTGTGTTTTCAAGAAAATAGGAAGACCACATACATCATCTAAAGAAAAATTTTGAGCAATGCCAGAAATACAAGATTTCCTTGAATCCCAAAAAGAGCATATTTGCAGTGTCTGAGGGGAACCTCCTTGGGCACATCATTGCCAGAAGTGGGATCAAGGTTGATCCAGACCGAGTCTAGACTATTACACAGATCCCTCACCCAGCCAACAAGAAAGCAATGTAGTCCTTCTTGGGAAAGATAAACTTCCTCCAGAAGTTCATCTCGGACTATGCGCAGATAGTAAAACCAATGCAAGACATGATCAAGAAGGATGTAGTCTATAGCTGGGGCAAAAGGGAAAGTACACATTCACTCATATCAAGTAGGCTATTGCAGAAGTGCCTACACTGTACAGCCTAGATTTCAACAAAGACTTCCTGTTATACACCTTCGCCTCCGACAACTCGCTTGCTGCAGTACTCACTCAAAAGGATGAGCTGAACGATGAACGTCCCATCTCCTTCATGAGCGCAAGCATGCAGGGACCCGAACTCAACTACCCTACCATTGACAAATAAGCATATGCAGTATACAAGGTGGTGAAACACTTCAGACCCTACTTGTTGAAGAACCATTGCATAGTGTATGTACCTCACCCAGTAGTCCGCTCACTTCTCATACAACAAGAGTTGGGTGAATGACATGCGAACTAGATGACAGGCTTGCAAGAGTATGATCTTGACATCAAGCCAGTTCACACTATCAAGGGTCATGGTCTCTACAGACTCACAGCTGAGGAAGTACACACACAGGAGGAAGAAGAAGAGCTCACCGATTGGGATCAGGAAATCGAAATGTATGATGTAGAAAAAGAACCACCCACTGCATGCAAAAACTCTTGGTATTAATATGTGCGCTAGTACCTTGAGCATGGAACCATACCCTCTCACTTCTCCATGAGATAGAAGAGGGCATTGCGCCTTAAAGCTTTAGCCTATCATTTGGTGCACAGAGTGCTTTACAAAAATCCAGTAACAAAATCTTTCTCAGGTGCCTGGACGCACATGAATCAGAGAAGGTTTTGCAAGATCTGCATGACAAACCAACCAAGGGTCACTTTGGGGGAAATACCACTGCACACAAAGTTATGCAAGCCAATTTCTATTGGCCCGCATTATTCAAGGATGAACACGCCTACGCATGCAAGTGCCCGGTATGTCAGTGATGCACCAACAGAACACGAAGGTCAACAGCCCCACTACACCCTGTTGTAGTGACTAAACCATTCCAACAATGGGGCCTGGACATTATCGGGGAAATTTTCCCACATTCGTCAAAACAACACCACTACATTTTGACAGCAACTAATTACTTCACACGGTGGACAGAAGAAGTTACGCTCAAGCAAGTGAACAACCAGGAAGTCATCAGCTTCCTCCAATAGAACAGCATCTCATGCTTTGGTGTCCTAGTATCACTTGTGTTTGACAATGCAACTTATTTTTAACCTTTGAAGATTTATTATTTTGCATTGCAATATGGTATTATGCCGAAACACTCATCTAACTACTACCCGCGGGGAAATGGTCTCGCAGAATCCACGAACAAAAACCTTATCCTCATAATCAAAATACCATTTAATTTGAGCGACGTAACTGGCACTCTTCCTTAACAAATTCCTTATGGGCTGATGTTGGCTTAATAGGTCCTGACCCAGGTTCAGAGTTAGTTTCGCCAAACAAATCCCTACACTACTGGCCCTTTTGGCATCAAGCTGCGGAGCACGAACTGAGGTCTCACTCGAAGCAGTATGGGGGGATGCAAGAACCAAGTTTCCGCACCCAGAGATGAGTGTGATGTCATTTTATGCCCTAAATCTACCTTCGTGCAGATTGATAAGCCTTTAGGGCTTATCAATATAACTACCCTTAATCAGCTTTTATACCTCCGCGAACGTTCACGACTATCTTTTGCGGACCCTAAACAGGTGAATCAACCACTTACACACCTTTGTGATTACTCCTAATTTTCTATTTTCCCAGATCGGATTAAGTGTTCGATAACTTTAACATGCAACAAGATATTCTTCACGTAAACAGTTACTATTACTTGCAGCTATATGACAATATAAATCATGTAAAGTCGTGCATCAATACAGTATTTAATTCATAAACCAATCATTCATCATAACATAATAGCGCATTCATTCATAACAGAAGTAAATAGACAAACATGGGAATTTCCATAATAATCTCTTTATTAATACTTCAGTTCTGCTTACAGACTCAATACTTCCCTACGGACTCTACTCTGGGCCTTTGCGCACAAAGCTGCAGAACCTCTCTTCTACTCTAAGACTTCTTCACTCTTCCTTCTACTGACCCATTACATTCGTCTTCATCCTCTTCTACTTATATTACTCCACTGCCTTATACATCCTAAGGCACACCTTTTTATACCATCCCATGGTCTGCGGACCATGGGTAGATCTTCAAAAGCCGACTCAAATTACATAAAAGAAGGGTAAAACCCTTTATGACACTTTACTATCTACGTGCTTCGTGACCACAACTTGTGGAGACTTTATATTCTATACAACAAAACCTAGGCTTTTTGCCCCAAAATTGACCTGAGGGGACCTTGTCCCAATAGCTAACCGCATAACACCCAAACCCTCTCTGAATACCTCGCCATACTTCCTGGTCTATGGGAAAGTATCCATCCTACCGCCCCACATCTACTTGCCTGCGCTTCAATTTTTTCACGAATCCCAAGGCAATCATTGTCTGCTAGTCCAGTGTAGTAGGATACACTTCACAAACTACAGGAAGAAAGGATGAAAGCAAAAGAAAATTTTACACTCCACTAGAACCGTAGATGGTTCGACAAGAAGTCTACAGGGAATGCTAACTTCATTGTGACATTTGATTTTAAATTTTTAGTTTTTTACTTTTTAGTTTCTTACAAAATTCAAAAAATCTAAAAATTTTGAAAAATCTAAAAATCCTTAAAATCCTTAAAATCCTTAAAATCTAAAAAATCTAAAAATTAAAAATGAAATAAATTAAAGGGATTTGCGCATTCATATTAGAAATTTTAATGTGGCCTATGGCCCATTAAAATTTTAATTTATTAACCCTTTGATTTATTTTACTTCTTCAAATTGCCTAAGGAATAATTATAGTGTTAATTTAAAATTCCTTGGCGTTTCTAGTATTAACTGCTAAGTCTTAAATTTTCATGATTCTTCTATGGTCAAGGTGCGATAAATGTTTTAAGTTATATTGGCGATAGGAGAAAATTAATTATTCTAGATCTCGGCCATTAATTGAAAATTATTTTAAATCTAGAACCTCTTGCATATTGCAGTTTTGGGAATTTACATTAATTGTTCATGATCATCGATTTGCCACATCTATAAGTTTTCTCTAAATGACTTGTTTAGTCTATGGTTAACTCAAATTAAAGGCATTGGTCTGTAGTCATTTTTATCTTGTGATCGTGTCTTATTTTAATTTATCTATCTCAATTGACCGAGACTCGCTTTAGATTCATCAAGTTGTTCATCATTAAAATCTCTTAGAGCCTGTGTTTCACAGTCTATCCTCATCCATTTACCCAAGGGACTACCCACCTTGACTTGTTTAGGAGGGAGTCTAAACAGAGTGAGTAAGGATTAGAGTGATAGCCTTTACTCTGAGCATTGTCACGCTACCTAGACACTTTGTGCTTGGCCTGTCCTATGTCTATCTTCTCTGTGCTTGGTTGTGACCTTTGGCCGATGAAATATTGATAGAAAATATGAGCTGTCTCCAAGGGAAGCTAGGGTCCAACCATGAACCTATGTCCACACTAGGAAACCCCATTCTCATACTCATCTTTCTGCTCTATATGTTCGAGCTCATCCAACTAATGGAAATGAAGAAGGGGAAAATCTAAATGAGAAAACCTATGTCAAAGGTCTTACATGCTTCTCTGAAGAAACAACCTCTTCTGCTCTCAATAAGTCGGGATCCCTCTTCTGCCCCAAAAATAAATAAGTGCATGTGCATAGTCCTCTTAAAAAATACAAAGGTGGAAGAAGAGAAAGGCTTCCTGTGTAGAGATGTGAAGCATGCAACTCCACCGGGGTACTAACCAGGCTCGCTGGTAGTGGAGCAATGTGTGTGTTCCTGCGTGACTCCGTCGGGGTACTATCTAGGCCTACTGGCAGCGGAGCAACACCAGAGATGAAAACTTATACTCTAAATTTTTTTAACTTGCGAGCCAAACTACCCTTCCCGATTTCGAAACACTGTGATCAAGCTGAAACTTGTTGTTGTGTTTGACTGAGTTGGCAAAAGGTGAACCATGTTTTTCCATGGGGTAAGTGGGGAAGCCGAAGTAACCTGCATAGTGATTCAATACTCCCTAAAAGACCAAGGTCTTGTGTTGTCAATGGACCAAAATAGAGAATCTAGAGTTCAACCAGTGTGTCGCCAAGTGTTGTAGCGGCTACAACACCCTCCAAAATTTTGGCCTGCATTCAATTTCAGAGCCTTCCTTGGGTTTTTCCTTGATGTTTGCAAGCACTTGGGCTCATCCCGTGAGCCCATGTTGAGTCTTTGCACCCTCCTTGCTTGACCGTTCATTAGACATATTTTTGCATGTTGGTCACAATGTCATGCTTGTAGTCATGTTCTGGCCATGCACAAGGTCAGCCTTTGCATGTACCAGTTGTGTCTGCTATGTAAACATCCATCGCACTCACACATGAAGTTGTATGCACTGTCGCACAAGCGTCATTGCGGTCGTTCAATGATTTATCACAAGCGTCGCACTTGTTGCTCACACTGTCGGTCAGTCACACTGAGTGTATGTTGTCTTGATGGTTCAAAGTGTCTTATCGTCAAGTCATGTTGAGTGTGTGTTCGCAAGGTCATGCATGTACGAAGTCACTCATTCACACACTTGGTAATTTTGTGGAAACTCTGTCGAGCAGACCAACCTCCAACAACCAGACATCCACTGAGTTACATTGTGCAGTTTCATCTCTCAATGATTATGTACTGCTACCCAGAATTGCACAGAGCTTGAGGCTGCCTCCCAAGAAGTCTGCACTGCGCAACCCTGGAATCGACTCGACCGACTATCACCTAGAACAATGCAAAAGTTTCCCAACAAGCCATTTCAATCTGCACTGCCCGCAAGCACATCAACCAAGCCTCCAGCTGGTCAACTGGAGAGTTTGACTGGGCAGTGACCCCGGGCCTCACTCCTCCAAAAAATTGCGCAAAAGATGTCAAGCATACCCTCTCCGCTGATTGAAGAAACTGTGCAGACATGCCAGATAGACACCAAGTGTCCATCACTATCTCCCTCAAAAAATTGCGTAGTTTTTCAAGCCAGTCACCCAGTCAACCGACCTGTTGCTCACCTAGGAAATTGAGCAGATTCCATGAGCAGTCCCCCAGCTGCCTAGCATCCCGCTCAACTCAGAAACTACACAAGGATGTCCAGCAGGCCAACCTCCCAGTAATTGTGCATTTTTTGCCAGCAGCATTCCCGTAGCCCGTTGCCAGCTCCCTGGAAAAATTGCACATTTTTTCCAAGCAAGCCTCCTACAACCCACTGCCAACTCCCAGGAGGAGTTACACAGTTTTAGCTGCCAACCCCGTTTTCTACCTGCACTGCTTCCCTCAAGAAATTGCAGAGATATGCCCTCCAGCTGAGCCAGATCCTGCAGATAGTCACTGCTAATCTGGATTGTCCATATCAGTCTCCCACCGGCAATGCCCGGAGCTCGCATCCCAACTTGAAATATTCCATGTGCAATTTCATAGCCTTGTCCTCTCTCCTGGTCACCTGCAATTGAAAGCGAACAACAATGCATCATGGTAGACTAGGAGATTTATGGATTTTATGGATTCTCGTCATGAGTGATTGAAGATACAGGTACATGGATAAGACATGACGCGACAACGAACGGGATGAACAAGGAGAGCACATGCAAGGATATTTTTTCATGAACAGATGAATGAAGAATGCATGTGAGGAGATTTTTTCGTGAACGATGAACATGCAAAGCATGCCAAAGTACAAACAAAAGAGCGATGTGCACATGCAACATCAAGTGAACACCAAGACCATCGAAGACTCCACACACCTTGCCATGCAGAGGTGAAGATATTATACACCAAGAGCACATCCATCACTCAACAACACTGCAGCTCGACATGGAAACCACCACCAGCATGAACATACTAGCACTGTCATTTTGAGTCATGTCATGAGTCATCTCAGCCACATCACTACTATGAGCCATACTGTTGTAAATCAATGCAATGTAACGTGGAAGTCTAAGAGACCCACATGTAATATGAAGAGTCATGTAAAGTTGAAGAGTCAAATAGGTCAAATAGTCATGAGGGAAGTCGAACAGTCACAAGGCCCAGTTTTACCCTTGGCTATAAATACCCCTCATTTGTACATGCAAAGGACTTTTCACCTTGGCTTCTCCCACATAGCCTTGAGAATAAGTAGTCTTTTCTTTGAGAAGCGAGCAGTGGCTCCAACGCCCTGCTATCGGGGTTAGTGATGTATGGTGTACCAATGTGTCTTGGAACTTTTGCTTAATTCAAAAGCCTGATAACATGCCAACATGTTTTCACACATGTATTGTATTTTTTTGTAAGACTATTCTTTGGACACTTGTAATGCATTTTGCTTTAACTTGTGTTAAAATTTGAACTATTTTGGTTGTTCTAATACATATGCTTATGAAAATGTGTTGTATAAGTTGTTAACGCTATCTCGCCCATGTGGGCTATCCCGTCGGACACTTGACAGAACCATTCTCAAAAACTTGTTATAATGATTGTCGCACTCGTGTGGACTACTCGTTGGATGTTGTTTATGTTATCTATTCACTGTGTGTTTGTGACTATCGCATACGTGTGGACTACTCCACCGGAATTTGCGAATGTCCTGTTGTGTTGTGTGTCTCTGACAAAGTTGGAACTATTCCCTTTTGACTTGAGATTCACTTCCACCGTCTCCCTCTACAGTGAAAGAGCCTTTACATAAGTAACACCAAACACTCACGAGGCACGCGAACCTTGTTGTTCGAAGAAAATTAGACCACTCTCATGTGCTAACAAGCAAGATCTAAGGAAAAATTTTAAGATAATGGCAACGAAGCCATCATACCAAATGGGACTCCTACACCAAACGGTGTGAGGTCTAGTTGGGACTTCATACCGGGGAGATCCCCTGAATGTTGGTGGGTCCATCACCATCAACAGGTTCATATAGTATGCTTTTGGGTATGGATTGGTTGTACCTTCATAGAACCAAAGTGGATTGCTTCGACAAGGCCATTAAGTGTGTGGATGATAGTGGGGAAAAGAGGACCTTGCGGGGAAAGAAGAAGCCTACATCGATGAGGATGGTTACTACTATGCAAGCTAAGCGTAGCTATAGAAAAGGTTGTGTGATGTTTGCAGTACACATTTCTAGCGACAAGGGTAAGGAGGTTGAGGATGTTGATGTGTTGAGCAGATACCCAGTTTTGTAGTAGTTTTAGGATGTATTTCCTGAGGACGTTACAGAATTGCCACCTCACAGGGAGGTAGACTTTTCTATTGAGTTGGTGCCAAGGGAAAATCCAGCATCAAAAGCACCTTATAGGATGAGCACACCTGATTTGGTTGAGTTAAAGTTGCAGCTGAAGGAAATGTTGGACAAGGGGTACATTAGGCCAAGTGTATCACCTTGGGGTGCGCTAGTGTTGTTCATCAAGAAGAAAGACGGTACTCTTAGATTGTGCATTAACTACAGGAAGCTGAACAAAGTAATGATCAAGAATAGGTACCCATTACTGAGGATTGATGATTTGTTTGATGATTTGAAGGGAGCAGTAGTGTTCTCTAAGATCAACATGAGATCGGGATATCATCAAGTACGCATCAAGGAAGAGGATATCTTCAAGACTCTGTTTAGGACTAGGTATGGGCATTATTAGTTTGTTGTTGTTTCATTTAGTTTGACTAATTCTCTAGCTACATGTATGTGTTTGATGAATAGTGTGTTATGTCCTTATCTGGACAAGTTTGTTATTGTATTCATTGATGACATACTGGTATATTCTAAGAATGAGGAAGAACATGTCAAGCATTTAGCAGCAGTGTTGAGATTGCTAAGAGAGCACCAATTGTATGCTAAACTTAGCAAGTGCAGCTTCTTTCATATTGAGGTACATTATCTAGGGCATGTTGTCTCCAAGGATGGCATAGTAATGGATCTAGAAAAGATAAGGGCTATCATGGAGTGGGTAGCTCCTAAGAATGTGGATGAGGTGATATCATTCATGGGATTGGCAGGTTACTACAGGAGGTTCATCAGGAACTTCTCATGCATTGCATATCCTATCACATCATTGCAGTGGAAAGGTAAGAGGCTCGAATGGTCAGAGGAATGTGAGGCTAGTTTTGAGCAGCTTAAGCAGTTGTTGACACATGCACCAGTGCTAAAGATTGTGGATCTAGACAAGGAGTTTGTAGTGTGTACAGATACTTTCAAGAGAGGACTTAGAGGAGTTCTTATGCATGATGGATAGGTGGTATCCTACGAGTCACAGAAACTAAATGAGCACAAACAGAACTATCCAACGCATGATATTGAGCTAGCAGGGATTATACATGCATTGAAGATGTGGAGGCACTATCTTATTGGCAAGACGTTTACATTAATGAGTGATCACGGTGGGTTGAGGTATTTGTTTGATCAACCAAATCTAAATTCCAGACAAGCTAGATGGTTGGCTACCCTTATTGAGTTTGAATTCGGGATCATATACATCTAAGGGAAGGAGAACTGGGTTGTAGATGCTCTTAGCATGAAGGTACAGGTAAATCATATAGCATATATGAGCTCTTATGGGATAGAGTTATAGGATAGGATCTTGCAGGCAGGACAACGGGATGACAAATACATGGAGATTATGGATAGGTTATAGCAGAGCACAGGTATAGATATAGGTGTAGGTATAGGAGATTGGGATGTAGACTATCGTCTCACGGCAGATGATTTGGTGAGATTTGGAGACGGGATCTATGTGCCGAATTGCAGTGAGCTCAAGAAGCTTATCTTGAGGGAGTTTCACACCAAGACATACTCGGGTCATCCAGGATATCAAAAGATGTTGACGATGGTAAAGAAGTTCTACTATTGGTTGAATATGAAGAAGGAAGTGGCAGAGTTTGTGGCTAGATGTTTAGATTTTCAGCAAGTCAAGGTGGAATGTAAGCATCCAGGTGGTTTACTACAGCCTATAGTGATTCTGGAATGGAAATGGGAGGTCATTTCCATGGATTGGCGGTTGTAAATAAGTTCTACTATTGGCCGAATATGAAGAAGGAAGTCACAGAGTTCATGGATAGATTTTATATTGTCAACAGGTCAAGGCGGAATGTAAGAATCCTGGTGGTTTACTACAGCCTATAGCAATTCCGAAATGGAAATGGGAGGTCATTTCCATGGATATCATCATAGATATTTTGAGGACAATAAAGAAGCATGATTCTATTATGGTCATGGTTGACAGGTTGAGCAAGGTATCTCACTTCATTCCAGTAAAGACTACATATTCAGCCAGTGATGTAGCACAAGTGTTCGTCAGAGAGATAGTGAGACTGCATGGTGTTCTGAAGAAGATTGTGTCGGAAAGGGATGAAAAGTTCACTTCCAAGTTTTGGAAAGGGCTATTTCCAAGCTTGGGTACAGATTTGGCCTTCAGTACAGCTTATCATCTACAGACAGATAGACAGACAGAGAGGGTCAACAGGATCTTGGAGGATATGTTGAGGATGTATGTTATGCACCCACAAAAGAAATGGGAGGATTATCTTCCATTAGTTTAGTTTGCATACAACAATGGTTATCAGGAGTTATTGAGGATGAGTCCTTTTGAGGCATTGTACAAACGGAGTTGTAACACTCTGATTAGCTGGAGTGATCCAATGAACAGGGTACTTATTGGACCGGACATTTTAGTAGACGTGGAGTAGGAAATGCAAGTTATAAAGAAGAATATAAAGGAAACACGGGAAAGACATAAGAGTTATGTGGATCAGCATAGGGTGTTCAAGGAGTTTCAAGTTGGGGAGCATGTGTATTTGCATATCAATCCCAAGAAAAGCTCTTAGAGGATTGGTTCATGTGCCAAGTTGGCACTGCGGTATTGTGGGCCTTTTAAGATCCTCGAGAGGATTGGACCGGTGGCATATCGACTTGCACTGCCTCCAACAATGAAATTCCATGATGTTTTCCATATTTCATTGCTTAAGAAGTATATAAAGGATGTTGATCATGTTATTGATTGGTCTATATTGTAGGTGGAGCAAGAAGGAGAGTTCCAACCGAAGCCTCAGTGCATATTGCAACGGAAGCATCTCATGTTGAGGAACAGAGCCATAGAGAAAGTTAAAGTGCATTGGAAGAACTTTGGGTCTGAAGAAGCTACATGGGAGATGGCAGATTAGATGCAGGCCTTGTATCCTTCATTGTTTATCGGTTGAGGCAAAGCAGTTTTGGTTTGATATTGGTATATGTTTGGCATATGTTTTATTGATGTTTTGGTATATGTATGTATATGCATATGGATGTAAATATCGCCATGGGCTTAGTTATAAAGCTCCAATAAGTGGTATGGGTTTCATGTTATTATGGTTGTTATGTCGAAATGTTGTCATGATGTTTTGGTTTTGAGAAAATCTTTCATTGTAAATACTACAACGAGCTAAGTTATAAAGCTCCATGAGAAGTATGTTTGCTTTTCAGCAATTTTGTTGAGGTCTTGGTGTGGTTTAACACTGATGATAGTGTTCCCTAAGGGGGAGGGTTCTAAAACAGCCCTGGTGAAAATTCCATGTAATAAAAGTTAATAAAGACAAAATAAGACCATGGGTAAGGGACACTTATTCCAAGCTGAATGTTGGGAAAAGATATCCTATTGGGCATCATTAGATGTGTGTTTTTGGCTAAGGAAATTGGAAAAGGCTAAGGCAAAGGCATTTTTAGCACATTTATTTATGAAAATAAATGAAAATAGGATAAAAGTAAGGTGAAAGGTCACAGGTTGCATATGAGGAGGAAATTGAAGGAAAATAATAGAGAATGAAGAAAATATAATAAAAAGGCTTCTGAGGATCAGTTGGTAACCTTTTTTCATTTCAAGTTTGGAGCTCTCTCGTTATTCTCTCTCTCTCACACTCTTGGTCACTTAGAGTTTTCTTGGAGCACTCTAGCTTTAGATCAAGGAAGGAAAAGCAAGTAATGGGAAAGGAAGGAAAGAAATGATCAAGGAAAGGAAAGCAGGATCAAGCAAATTTAGTGGGAATACTTGCAAGTAACCTTTTGCATGTGTGATTTCCTAGCTGGTTTGGACATGCATGGCTTTACATGTTGGTGTATGGTTCTCTTGTTGTCGGTGGCATGGTTTTTTCATTTTATGACAGTGGTTTTCAGCCTAGCCTTGCCTTTTTCTGGATGCCACGGTATGTTGGGATGTTTATCTTGATTTTGAGCTTTGGTTTTCCAGATGGATTTCAGAATCTGGGGCAGATGTGGTCTCAAGTTTCATTCCCAAAGGCCTAGGAATCCCTTAACCAATTTTGGGAGGATACACGATAAAGCCTGAGGGAGATTCTCAGTTTATGGCTTAGTGATCTGAGTTTGGATTGCGGTAAATCCTCAGAAATTGGTCTCGTTTTAGGGCCTAGTGATACGGGATTGGATTGCGGTAAAATCTAAGAGACAAGGAGACGGAAAATTCCTCAAGGATAGTGATGGATTCTGAATGGCATTCCAAGTTTGGTTTGTTTGTGATCGGAGCACCAGTTTTGGTGTGATCACAGTTTGGGGGTGTGGGTGGTTTAACCTCTGGATTCCCTTGGTTTTTCTTGGATTGGTTGTTCTATGAGATCCCACATTCATGATTGTAATATGGCATGAGGGTGACTGGCTGAAAGAGATATTTGGTTCAGCCATGTCTATGGTCGGGTGGTACATGGAAGTCTCGAACCCGGTTGGATTTTCCTATAATTAATAAAAGCTAAGTTAACTTGATTTTTCACTAGTTTATATGTGGATTTAATGACTATCATATCTCTGATATTTATATGGTTTTATGTTGGTTATAAGCATGGTTAAATGACTGGTTCATGTCATGGTTATTTCATGTATTTACTTGTAATTGTTAAATGGATGGATGTAAGACCTAATTGATGATATAATAGTTCAATGGAGAAGGAGGTGATCCTTCTGGTTATGTTTCATAAGTTCTTTCAGTCATTTATGCTTTGTCTTGTATCCTGGACCTATAGATGAATTGATGTCAATTGTTTGACAGAATGTTAGTCCCATTTGGGTATGCTCAGGCCTAGTCCTGAGGTTTATTTTTTATCTATTAGCATTGTTATCATGTCTTTGATGGATTCTAAAGGTTGTAGCAAGTTCTGCGAAAGGCCAGGATTATGGACTAGAAAAGTGGCTCAAATCTCAGGGTCACTAGCACAAATCTACTAAGAAAAGTTCAAAGTTGCTAGCACATATGCCTATGAGAGCGAATTTGGGTTTCTGGACACCTTCATGCCTATAGCATGAGAGAGACTCCAGGTTAAAAGGCCTAAAACATCAGTGGGACCCAGGGGCAGGATGTCTAAGTGGGTGACATGTCTGTTGGGGGTGATGTTGCTAATGTGGATGGGTTCGTTTGATGTGTTTCATCGATTCCATTCCCTTAAGGTTACCAAGGATATTGAATCCCTTATAATGATCTCTCTCATCACATGTTTGCCCTGGCTGGTTGGTTGCTTGGGTAGACTTGGGAGGAGGGGGTGTTACAAACCTTCTTCCATTCTACCTTGTATACTCCTCCACTTGAGTACCTTATAACCAACACATTCCGTAATTATTTTTTGCATCTGTAACTTATACACAACATCTAAATTTGTTTAAGGTGGTGGATTCCCATAGGCCCAATTTTTCTTAACCTAGACTCTGATACCATATGTCACATACCCTATTTTCAACCAAAACAAAATAAGTCTAAATACCTCCATTACACAGTTATTCGTATATATTCAACGCATACTTAATTAATATATGACCCCTAATGTTATCACCTCAGTCGTACCAATAATAATACTTAATTGTTTTCAGTTAGGGAATATGTTTAAATGTTTTACTATTGTTTCAAATATTGGTGAATTTGGCAACTTATGATATCTATCACAATGGTATGGTTTTTTTTTTTTAAGCACGCCCACAAGGGATAAGGATACTCCCCTTTTAGAATCTTCACCCTCCATGATGTGGTTCTTGACTATAATCCACATTATTTTATGAGTTATTTAAAATTCTTTCTCTACCCATAATTCCAAATGATAGATAAATGAAGCCCCAGAAATTAACCTAGTTAAATGTAGTTAAATCTAATATGGTGGAATAGTTTAATGCATTATATCTCTAGCGTAAATGTGGATGTGATGAGTGGTTTTCGTTGGTTGTATACTCTTGCACCTACCAATTTTGGAGTGGTTATAGTACTGAGGTCCATGTGAACTTCATGTGTGCCCTCGTACTTCCTTTACTTCAATGGTAGATATCTACCTTACTAGATCTAAGGGTGGTTGGTTTTTATGGGAACAACCTTAACCCTCACCCTCAAATTTTGAGGTTCCAATTCCCACTAGGGCATATGTTGTGCTGGAGAGAGTAAGTATGACACTATGGGTTTTCTTTGCACCTGTAGCGACTACAATGGCGACCTGACTCCTCTTCCACCTATAGAATTCACTTGACCACGACGTCGCTTCCAGGATTGGGACCATCTGACTATCACAGTTGCACAGCTAAAATTTTCCTATATCACTGGCATAAGAAAAGTTCTACTTCATGTTGTTTTGATGGTTGACACATCGTGCCTTCCAGGGTTTGCTTAACTCACACAGGACAATTCATTGTTCAATGTTAGGTGTGAAATGTAGGTGAAGTTTACTCCTATTCAAATTTTTCTACTAACAATGGGGTTTCCATTCGATTTGGATTTTCTCTCTAAGTTATTCTTCCCTTGTTTTTTGCCTTTTATTCCGTCAATTGTAGCTTTAATAGTCGTTATTCTTTATTAACCCTTTCTTAGGTCAATTTTAAGTTTCCAAGTGTGAATCTTTGTTGTGATCGCACCAACATTCTTAGGTAATATCTTGGTGTTTCCTTGGTATTTTTTTTCACTACTCTGATTGAGGAGAAGGTGACCTATGTCATATTTGTTTGGCTCAGAATTGCTTTCTCACCTATAGAGGTGAATGCTCGGTGTTCATTTGGTTACTTTACGAAATTCTTCAGTCTACTTTCTCAGATAAAGCCTGAAGGATTATAATTCATGAGGGTTTCCAGTTTCAAAATGGTGCTTAGGCTTCCCCAATAGTGAAACCCTCCTATTTCGAAATAAGTTGAGAGTTTGTCTCTTGCATCAATTCTTTTACATATTTTAAAGTTGCAAGATCATTTATATTGCCAAGATAATTTCCTCTGGTTTTATTTTATTTTAGTTTTAAGTTATTTCTGAGGAAGTGGCTTCTTCCTTGGTGTCGTTGTATTACTTGAGGTTTTCTTTAGGCGCTAATTTGAGGACATTGGAGTCCTAACACACAGTGATTTCTTAGTTATTGGCCTTTGTGTAGCTCCTTCCCTGAAATTATAAATCTATTCAACAGTTTCCCCACACATAATTTTAAGTCCACGATGCTAAAATATACCTTCATTCATTACAAGTGTAGTTTTGTTTCTATATGAGAAAGGTTCCATCTAAATTCTCTTAAAGGTATCTTAAACATTAACCAATTTTAGTCTTTCTTCAGTAACCACTTGTTCCTTTTGTTGCACTCAACTCTGTTCACATCTCTACTTCTTTTTAGCACCTTTTCGCTTAGCATTATGCTCACCAAATACGCTCTTTTGATCTTACCAGGGACACTACTAGAGCAATAGTTCTTTCGGGTAGCACACTTATTGCTTCATGGTTTTTGCAGAACCTAATTCTCGTTACTTATTTTTCATTGGCTCCAGATCGGCACCCTGTACACCCTACTTACAAACGATGTCCCTTTTTTGTATTATTGGTGTAGTTGCTTCACTATGAAATTCCCTTTTTTTTACTATGGGCCCTATTTTTTTTTGGCTCAAGGCTTGTTTTGGCTCAAGGCCCAGTTGTAATTAACTTCTGGATTTTTGATAATTGTTTGACTACCAAATTCTTAACTTTGGCTAACAAAGCCAAATTTGTAAACATGGTTATTATATGGTAAGCTACGATACATCTTAAATTCATTACCGAAGTATAAGATGTTTGTAATTGTGTTTTTCTTTTATTCTTTACATAAGTTATCACCCCAATTTATTAATTGTATAATTGTTTACTTATGTTGAGTAAACTAGAGCTTCTTAATATGTTTCTTTTGTTATTGTCTGTATAATTGTTTAATTATGTTGAGTACATTAGAGCTCCTTAATATTTTCCTTTTGTTCCTATCTACATACTTGAGTGGTAAATGTACTCGAAATGGATTTGATAGCTTATTGTTCTTAAGCTCATGCGTGCACATAATTGGTAAATTTAAAAATTGTTTCTACAACTTTGAATTTACCTTATCGGGTTGGTAATACCTTATCTAGTTTTTATTTTTTTCATTTACAATCTTGTAAGGTTCTATACCTACCTTGGGTTCAATAAACTGCAAATTGTATGCATCATATTTGTGCCTACATCTCTAGGTTAAACAAATCAGTCCAATGATTACAGTGGTTACTCCACTATAGCTCTTTTAACCATTGTATTTGTTTCAGTCTCCAGATCTATAAAAATAACACGCCTGAAATAAGGTTTTTAATTTCTTATTTGTAGCGTTTATTTTACCATTTCAGTTTCGCTACCCTTCAGCTATATTCTGGAAATGATTTTATCTTAATACATTCCATTGATACTCATGCATTATATTGATAATACATGCATCCATTCCATTAATACTCATGTGCTATACTGATAATAAATGCATCCATTAACATTTATACGTGTTGCATGTGTTGATTCAATGACTACCAGACTATTGATTTTCATTTTTATTCATATACTATACTTGGTCATACAAGACATACACTAACATCTACAATTCACATGTTCTAATTTAATAACTACTAGTTATTGATCTACAAAAATTATCTAATTTAAAATGAATCCTTAATGCAACAAATCATTAGAACCTAAGTATAGATACATCGCATGCATTATTTTTCCTTCCTGCTACATTTAAATCGTGGCTATCATACAATTAATAAATATTCTACTATACGTTCAACACAATAACCATAGCAAATAGCTAACTGTAATCGATGCCTGCCTAAAAACACACTTAGGATTTGAACACTTTCCCTCCCGACCATGAACTACCCCTGCTAGTTCCTCTTGAGCTAAGATTTGCTTGCCCTATAATTAATAGGCCCTTTAATTTATTGGTGGATTATTTTATATTTTGTCTTCCCAAAATATTTGTTCGCAGTATCCCTCTTTTTGGGTCTTTCAACCCTTTTTCGCCTAGGCTTTTTCTTTTAAAAAAATTTTCAAAAAAGGTTCTTTTCCTTTTTTCTTTAAAGCCTGCCTTTTTTTCCTGCTTTATTCAACCTTTACTTAGTATCTTTCTCCAACCAAGTACATTTAATATGATTTTTCTCTTCCATCATATTAAAGTAGGGAAGGTCCATCTTGAACTTAACCACCAACAGTTGTTTCCATGCTTGGCAATAAAATCTCAATCTCAAGGGTTCTTTCGTAAGTGCTTTCAAACAAATTTATTTATTATTTCACAAAACAATTACATTACAATAATATCCAAATCATGGCTTCCATTGCCACTGAGACCCATAATTGTTTTCATGTCTAAAAATAACAATTGTTCAATACATATTTAGAACATGAAATGTAGGGGTGTTACATATTATTACTCTTCCATGTAGGATTATTATGACTCAAAAGACTTTTAGTCCCCTTCTATTAAGATTCTCTAACTTAGCTCCTATGTGTGGTTCTATTCCATTTTCATGGGTTTCTTGGTGCACTTACACATGCTCTCAAGTCTTCTCTATTGTTCTCTCACAGTCTCCCTCTCTCGATTTGCTCCCTTCTTCTATGCCTTCTCTCCTACTGTTTGTTGTTTCCCTCATTTTTTTCCCTCTTCATCTTATTACCCCCACGAGTGTTGCCTTTCATGAGAATTTGGATCCACCATTGGGCTTTGTGGCCAACCAAAAATCTCCATAATGGTATGTAACACACACCCTGGAGCAGTTTGGTACCACCTCCCCCATTCTTCTAGCAAGTAGTTTGTGTAGTTCAACTGCCACATCAAAGGTCTAGTCAATTAATTCAGGTAGAGAGGAAACTTCTCAAATCCCCTTTGCAACTTTCCTTCAATGAAGATTCCCTCCCAAATATCAAACTATTTATTAGTTGCCCTGTTCTCCAGTTTTAACAATATATAATAAGTAAATAAAATATTTACATTAAATAAAATTTAGCAAAATATTCATATTGATAATTTAACATTAGTAACATTTTACAAAATATAAAAACTAAAAAATATTACACCTTCTAAATAAAACTTTTTAAATTTATTTAAAAAAATAAATATTACTTAATATTAAAAATTTCATAAATAAATGTTTTAAAATAGAAGTTCGCCTATATTATTTTATTTTAACTTTGTCATTCCAACCTAAGCAGCCCCCTTAACAGACAACCAAATAGAAACAAAATAATCAAAACCAAAGCATAATGTTAATCTTATTAGTCCCTGTCATCTCACAATGGCATGGGACTATAGTAATCAGTCTGATGCATTTGAAATTAGTTAGTCTTCATGTTTGTGAAGTTTTTTCTTCATGTTTCATTATTTTAGGATCAATCCCTTCTCATTCAACTTCACCGTCTTCTTTGATCTCTTCCCGAGGCAGAAGAGGCTAGACTATATAATATTTTGGCTTTAGGAGGTTCATTTTTTAGTAATATTTTGCACTCACGAATTAATGTTAACATTAGTTTGAGCTTATTTATGTTATGTATTATTAAGGTTTATTTTTTATGGTTGTAGGTAGTTTCATGGAGCCCCAACGGGATTACAAGTGTATGCATGCAGATTGAGATTACAGGTGTATGCATGCAGATTGGGATTACAGGTGTATGCATATAGATCCAGGTGGCTGCTCTAAGACTCTTCATTCTGGGTCGTCTGAGGCTCAATCGACTGTGAGACTCTTCATTCTGGGCCATCTAAGACTCAATCGACTCATTGATCGAATGATTGATCAACTAATTGATTGACTGATTCACTGACTGGATTTGCATCAAGGTGGGTGGGAGGAAGTAACCATATGGATGTTGCTATTATTTGTTGAGTAAACTGATTCTAGTGAAATTGAAACTATTATTGTTGGTTAAGGATCTGCGCGAAGGAAACCTAGGACGGTCAAAGGGGGCTGGCTATGGAACGGCCAGAATGGTAAGAACAAACTTGAACGTGAGTAGTGGAACCAGTCATATTGGCACAGCAGGGGTTGTGGTTTTATTTCCACCACATTAATACTCTGCAACGAGCGAGTTTCCATCTTGGAGGTATAACAACATTCGAATTCCAAGCAACACGCTTGATTGGACCTAAAGAGGCTAAAGGGTCGCTTGGACCTGAAGAGGCTAAAGGGTTTCTAGAAAGCCTAGCTCTGATGTCCGTCGTAACTGGACCTACCTCGCCACAGTCCCTTTAGGCAGAGGCGACCTGCTCTGAGAGGGCTTTAAAAATAGAAGGACGAGGTGGCTAATGAGCCCTAAAAGCCTGGTTGAAAGAGTAACCCTAAAGAGGAGCCTGGTTGAAATAGTCGCGGTTCAAATAAAGAGCCCTTGTGAAAGCCATGGTTTCAAGAGGAGCCTAATGAGCTTGGTTACACAAATGAGGTTACACGTACATGTTTGATTTTGTTACTCGATGAGGGAAGGGATGATGGATAATCCCTACCGCTTTTCAAACCGCAAAGCAGTAATCCATGTAAGAAATTTCTCCAGATTTTCATTCTCTGCAAGAGAAATTCTAGTTTGGGGGTAGAAGCCCCATTCGAATGCCTCTTTATTCCATCGAATGACTCTCTGCGCCATTCGGTAGCATGCCCTCCTACAGTGTTCTCTGTCTGCATATCAACAATAATAACAAATTAAGCAGTCGAGGTTGGAGCATATTAATTTGTCATTATATACAATGGGATGGGAAGGAGACAGACAGAGTGAGCAGGATTTTCTTATCTATGCGAGCAACGACGGGCAAACGAACAGAAAGTGGAGCAATGGGGGCCTATTATCATAACTGAACAGTGAGGTAATATGACATATGTTTGTGAACCTATGATATCTATGACATTTGTGCTGGTTAAGCTGGTTAAGCTTATTTGATGGAGGTTAACGCAAATCAAATCATTTATACATGTTCCTTACTAATAATTTATTGTGAACACATTTCATTCGATTCAGTGCTATGCAAACAGAGTCGTGATACGTGTGATACGTGTAAGTTACTGTTGTGTATATAATATGGTTGCTGTCAATAAAGTTCTATTGTCTAAAAATCAATTAGTAGCAACCTGAGTGCTTCCACTTTTACTTTTGCTTCGGCTCGACTTCATTGGTGTACATCAAGTAAGTAAAAGCATTACTGATTAAACTCTATATACGTGATTTCCCTAGGACATTTTTTGATGAGCCACTCTATTGCTTTTGCTTTCATGCTCGGATACGTCTATACTGCTTGCCAGACATTACTTCTTCATTCACTATAGACAAGCCCAAAACCTACCTAGCCATTTAGCCTCAGACTTGAAAAGACGGAATGGTTGTGTAGGTTCTTCCAACTATCTCATTTGAACTGAACCTGGTAATTAAGTTGAATAAGTAAGGTAAGGCTATACACACACGTATTTCAAGCCACCTTTAGTCAAATATAGTGTGTGCTCCTAACCCTCAACCTGTTCTTTTTGTTCATGGCCAGGATCCCTAATTAGGAGCCACATCGTAGCAAGTCTCTAGTGGACGGGTTCATTACCTGTCTACTAGGTCTAACTCCTATAGATTTAGTTACAATAGTGAGTCCAAGTGGAAACAATTAGAAGAGCCGAGAAAAGTAAGGTAAACTTGTTGGAATCATTCATGTTCAACCTGCTTAATGGAAGTATCGCCATAACTATATGAGCAACGTTTTCTCTCTGTTTTCTACTTTCCACCATTGCAATAAAGTTAGCTACACCATCACTTGGTTTTTCTTCTATGGGATGTTTACTTTTAGAAAGGCTTGTACCTTATTCTCATGGGTTTTTACTACGGTTTTCTTGTTTCCCATAGAAATTTTCTTGAATAGGCTAAATTTCCTACCCCAAAAAGTTGTTACAACTTTTAACCAGATGCCAAATTGTACCTGTGATCTGTGATTCTTCCTTTTTAACTTAATCTTAATTAGAGATGTCTTGCCTTCTTCACAAGGGAAGTATTTAGATATAGATCTCAGTGTCTATATGCCATGTTCCAGCTAAAAGTCTTCAAAAGGAACTCCTTGTACTTTGTTATTGTCTCATTTTATTGAGGCAAGACACAGCCTGATTATCTCGTTTGATTGAGGCAACACGCAGCAGGAAGAGATTTTTCTTCTAATTCTTGTATGATCTTTCTTGTTATCATTATTGCTTGCATAAATGAGCTATAAGTATTCTGTCGCTTATAGTATTATAGCTTGTTGAGTGGAATTCGCTCCCTTGCATGTGTTCTCTTCCTTGCATTGAGTACTTTTTCATTCATCTAATGCATAGTGGAGATCAAACTCTAAATTCAGGGTTGCCTTAATAATGAAAACTCAAATTCAATAGCAAGAAGTTAGAGCTTGCTTGCTTTCATTCCTTATTATACTATGTTTCTGGGTTTATTGATGGATGGAATTCATACTCGAAATAAGGTTCAAATTCTATCTTTCATTAATACTTGATTTAAGGTAATACGTCTTGATTGAATTAACGATTCATGTTTGCTTTATATTGCATGTCACAGAACTGCTCTGTCATTTCTACCTCCTCTAAATTGCAAGCTTGACATATTTTTTCCTCTAACCCTTCCCTTTGTTTTCTACTTTGCATCTTTGCACTAAAGTTAGCCACACCATCATTTGGTTTTTCTTCTATCGGATGTTTTCTTTTAGAAAGGCTTGTACCTTATTCTCATGGGTTTTAACTACAGTTTGCTTGTTTGGCATTGAAATTTTCTTGAATAGGCTAAATTTCCTCCCACAAAAATCCTTCAAAAAGTTCTTAAAACCCTTCACATGATGTCAATTTGTACCTCACTCTCATGTTTTGATTTATATTGCATGTCTCAGAATTGCTCTCTTATTTCTGCCTCCTCTGAATTGCAAACTTGACATATTTTGTCATTGACCCTTGTATTAAGTTGTTACTTTCGTAGCATCTTAGATGGATTGTGTATATAGAAAGGAAGGCTAAATTTCCTCACGCAAAAATCCTTCAAAAAGTTGTCAAAACCCTTCACATGATGCTAGTTTGTACCTCACTCTCATGTTTTGCTTTATATTGCATGTCTCAGAAATTCTCTCTTATTTCTGCCTCCTCTGAACGGCAAACTTGACATATTTTGTCATTGCCCCTTGTTTTAAGTTGCTACTTTCATAGCATATTAGATGGATTGTGTATACAGAAATGAAAACCCTATACATCGCAATGCCACATGCAGCTTTGATTTGTGCACTACATTTCCTTTTGGAATAGACCATTCAAGGTTATGGCAGTGAATCTTCATTCTCAAAAGTAGAATTTAACGAGGAGAAGGAAATCTAAGGATAACTAAGGTCTATGTTGATTCTATCGAGCTATTCCCATTATTGCAAATTCTAGGAAAATGCTTAGCTAATGGTTTTGACATTTTGTTCACTCCTTGAGCAGTCTCTGGTTGCAGGCTTCAACTCTCTTTCTTTCTTGAAAATGCATCTTATATCTGTTTATGAAACAATGAACATTACATCGAGAATTATGCATCTTTCTTTGTAAGGAAGTTCTTTGGTTACTGTGTTGAATTCTCGACGCAGGTTTTCTCAGAAATATTTTGTTAGAATAACTTTGAAAAATAAAACATCTCTATTAGAATAACTTTGAAAAATAAAACATCTCAAAGAATGTTCTTTCCATACCAAAATATTATTATAAATTTGAGCTAGTTCACTTTCTAATACACATTAAGGTAGTTATGTTCTCATATTAAACATAACCCTTTTACAAATTTCGACACTTAGTTCTCACCCGTTGTAACTTTAAAGCAAAATCTAGCTCAATAATAATAGCATCTACTAGACAAGATCTTTAGAATAACTTTGAAAAATAAAACATCTCAAAAAAATATTCTTTCTATGGCAAAATATTATTATAAATTTTACTTTCTAAAATCCCAAAAAAAAAAAGAGAAGAAATTAGGTCAAGAATATTGTATAGATCTGTACATCGATCTAAATAGAAATAGAAACGAAATAATCAAAACCAAAGCATAATGTTAATCTTATTATATACTAAAATACACAAACGAAAGACCAAGTCATATTAAATACGCTACATCACAAAATAAACAAATTATGTCTTTCTCTGTTTGTTAAAAACAAGAGAATAAAACAACATGACCGCGAAGATAATATTAAGTATGTGCAAGTATAAACTCACCGTTCAATGTATTGGTTGAGAATATTTTTGCATGGGAGTGTTGACTTTATGCATATTTATAATGGTTTTTAGTTTGTGCCCGTTTAATTGATTATATTATTTTTTTATTTTTTATTTTAACTTTAACTTCAACTAGTTAGTGATGGTTACATCATTATACAATTTATAATATATATTATTGTTATTAATATTTAAAAATTGCCCTTTCATTTTAAAATAAATGTATATATTTATTATATTTATTTTTAATATTTAAAAATTGGCCTTTCATTTTAAAATAAATGTATATATTTATTATATTTATTTATTTTAAACATATTTATGTTTTCTATCTTAAGATAATAATCATCCACCATGATCATTACAACTCAAAAATGTATTATAATATATTCCTTTAGAAAAAGACAGTCCATTTATACAACCTTTATTAAAGACAATTTATGAGGTTTATACCACCCTTATTAAAGACAAATTCTGAGGACCAACAATATTACATAAATATTCAAGTGGATATCCAATGACTCCAAAAACTAATATAAATAATTTCCAACAACCTATATATATAAGTAATAATTTATATTACCGTTAAGGAACGTTTTAACATTACACTCCATTATTATTTATTCAAAATCTTGTGGGTAAATATTAATTTATATTAATAATAAAATATTTTTTTTTTTTATAAGAGGTGTTACTATAAATATATGGATGGGCGGTGACCAATCCCTCACACATGGTGTTTGTATAATATGGAGTTTCATGTAATTAAATTAGCAATGGAGGTAAGGAAAAGTGGTGGTTAGTTGAGTTGTGTTTTATCATGTTTGTATTTATATTGTATTTTCAAAATCATGGTTATGAAGGAGGGAATAGATGTGCAGTTGGGGAAACATCTGTTTAAGAAGGAATGAAAATTCATACAGATTTGGAATTATTTATCTTTTGTTGAGTAACTTTTTTGGTCTCTGTGGAAGTTTAACTATCAAGGAGGGACGTGGGAGGTGATTTGTCTATATTAGATAACTTTGGCAACTTTTGGCTCTGGTTAGACAACTTCGCAGTGGCAAAAAAAGAATCTGCTAGCCATAATTGACATCTTACTCCTCTCAGGTTTATCCCTCTCAAGCCTTGGTCATTTGGCATACTTTTCGATTTTGGGCCAAAAAACTCTTTCCTTCCCTTTTTCATTTATGTTGAGTTTGTGATTTTTCAATTGGTTCCTCAGTCATTTTTTTTAATATGAGTCTACAGTTTGTTTGCTCCTTCATTCTTAAATTCAATTCTCAGGGCCCGGTCTTCTTTGGTTATAACCACCTAGTCCTTGAGTTTGCAAGCTATAGCCTCTCTTACCTTCTCCCTCCACTGCCTTATGTGGTGTTCTCTGTGAGGGTGTTTGTTGTTTTTATCTTTCTTATTTCAAGTGGTATTTTCCCTCCCTCCTTTGTAACATGAGGCTTACTCAATCTCTCCCTACTACAGTCTCCCTTCATTTTGTGCTCCCTCCCTTGGTCAAGTCTACGTCGATGCCTAGGCTTTGTCATTCCTCTGGTCTAAGAGGTTGTAGGGGGACATAAGTTACCTCTTTACCAAGAGTTCAAGCTACTATTCAACGTTTCGCTGATATTTTTACCACAATGATTCCCTTTGAAATTCATAGAGAAATACGCTAGGGTAAGGATAAAGCAATGGTGGAATGGAGGTTCATTTATAATGCAAACATATAAGAAGAAGTTCACAATTCTATTCTCGAGAATGATAACACTCATACCCAACAAACCCACTACATGTAAACAATAGATATTTATTGGCAAATGAAAATGAAAACTATCGTGGGAGAAGTTATGATTGAGGGGTCTGAAGCTCAACAAGAAATTATTATTTGTATTAATGAAGTTAAGAGACAACTTTAAAAATTGGATGACAAGATTTTAACATTGGTCAAGAAATTAGCTAACTTGGAATTTTCAAATTCTGAATAGGATACTAAAGTCGTGCCACCATCTAGGTGGACCCTGATCTATTTATATAATAGGTAAATCTTTATGGTTTTGTCTTCTATTTTAGAGTCAGTGGGGTCATTGGTAGTTTGCGACATAGGTATTGGTTTTCTTGTTAGAGCTCAAACGTTATCAAATTCTTTATCAATTTTAAACAATGGATATCATTTTCTATGTTGGTATGGACAAAAGCAAATGGATTTTTCTCTTACGGGTCTGGTTTCCCAAGTGGTAAGTCAACCTTAATTAAAATAATTATATTTGTTTTATTAATTAATAGAGGTATTACTTAACTTTACAAAAAATAAAATGAAATGCAATATATCATTAAAATAATTTAATAAAAAAAAATATTTATTTTAAATATGAAACTCAAACATGTCCCCGGGATATAGTTTAGTTGGTGATCACCATGAAAATGAAGTCTTGTGAGCAAGAGATCGAAGGTTAAATTCACCCGAAAATAACCCAGTCTATGGAGAGGAGGATAGGTCGTAGGCCCCAGAAGTTATAGTGGTAGCGGCCAGAATCGACCCAGTGTCACACGAATATGAAATTGACCCAAAAGTCAACTTCTCTCGATACCCAAAAAAATGTGAACCTCAAACCTATAATAAGTAAACATAAAATACATTAATGAAAAAGCCTTAATATATTAATTTATTAATATAAATCATAATTTATACTAATACTAAACTATTTTTTTCATTAAAATAGATTTAATAAAAAATTATTACACTAGTTAATTAAAATTTATTATATTAATTAACTAAGTTTAATTATGTGGTCGAGAAAAATGTTGTACTTTCTACATCGAATCTTATTTTTTAAGCAATCCGTGAAGTCTGAAATATGTATTCTCCTCATATATAATTTAAAAATATTTCTCCAACCAAAAAAATAAATTATATTAAATATAAAATTAAAATTTATTTATAATATTTATTTAAAGAATAAATTAATAAAATAGAAAAATATATTCTTTATTTTTATTAGTTGTTTAATTAAGAATAATTTATTTATAATATTAGATCATTTTAATTTGTTAATTATACGAAACATCTAATTGTAATTTTGTTTTAAATTTATGTTTTGTTTTATAAATTTTATTTCATAATGGGCCCTGATTTTTTCAGTAGAGGGATTTGGTCTAATGTTTTCGTCGCAAGTTTTTCCTGGGTTTTATTACCTTCTTTTTTGTTGAAGTTTTGTTGTAGTTTATTTTCCTTCTCGATTATCTGATCTAACGCCACATATTTGATCTTCCTAACAACTTTCCAAATCACACTCTGCTACATGTCCTGTTGGAGCTTGTTACCTGATATGGAGGAGGATCTACTTGATTATTCTGCCAACCTAATGCATTCCCCAAATTTTTAGCCGCAATATAGCTTCAATGTGGTCCTAGTTGACATACATTCCCTACCATAGTGGATTTTGCAGATGGAATCCCCTTAGAAAATCCATGTGCTACATGTTTCACCTCCTAGACTAACTCTCTATATTCTCCCCTACCTCCTTTGTCTTCCTTAGAAAAGGTCATTTCTACTCTAGAGCTTCTCCCTTATCCTCTTTCCCCACATTTGGAGCCCCTTTCTTCCCTCCTTCATAATCCTCATTCTTCCCCACAATAACATATCACTCCTTTACTCCCCTCTCATCCCATTCCACCAGCTCAAAGTGTTCTTGCAATTAAGACTAAAAAATAAGGTGTATTCACCCTAAAGATTTGTCAGTGTCCATGGTTGTGGGAAGAGACATTAGCTTAGACGCAATTCCTTAATTTTGATGTGAGGATCTTGTTCGCAGATTCTCAGACAAGGAGTTCTCTGAAAAATAACTAAAAGGTTGGATGGACTCGGCATGGAAACCAACATAGGACTATTCTCTGTCCTACTTCATTCTAGTTAGGGGATGATTTTCCTTCCTTTTCTAGGAATAAAAATATGTATTGAAGATTCTAGGAAGCTCGTAGAATTAAGGTCCTTCTGGACTTTTCTTTAAGACTTGGTCTGTTGATTTCGATCTGGTATGAGATCTGATGACTCTAACGAAAATCTAGGTGATTATTCCTAGTTTACCCCTGGTATTTTGTTTTGAATATAATCTCATGGCTATTGGGAACAAAATTGATCGCTTTTCTCAGTTGGAACGAAATTGGGCCACAAAATATGAACATATATGGTTGTGGTTACAAGTTGAGGTGGATCTTCGAGAGGATCTATTAGGTGATATCAAGCTAGTTTTCAACTCTCACACTTGGTCCAAAAATATTGATTGTTGACGTATCCCTTCTAGATGCCATCTATGTCATCAAATTGGGCATTTGAAAGCTCAATGTTTGACATCATTTGGCCCACCTCGTAGCAGACAAAGAAATATTTAAAGGAATAAAATTCCATCTTTAGACATGGACGTAGTGCATTTTGGGCAATCACGATTACCTATTCCTCCGGTCAAAGAAAATCAATGCTCTATCAAGGTGAATGTAAATCTCGTAACCACTTCAATTCTAACTCCAACCATGGGTATGTCAATTCTCCCCTTGAGTCCATGTAGTCATGAAATTTCACTGATTGTCCAATTATCTTGACTTGAATATATTTTATAATGAAACTCTTCCCCCTCCTCCTCTATCAGTTTCTAATCCTCTCCTTTCTAACCATCCTCTCTCTTACCTTCCTCCTTCCCCTCCCAATACTCTTGATCCTCATGGTTCCATGTCCACACTTCCTCACTATCCTCCTTCTCCATTAATAACTCTAAAAAATAATCATGGGTCTCCCTGAAATCCATACAATTTACAGTCTCAAGCATGCCCTAAGGAGGATTTGGTCTCGTTTGGTGGGTTGGCCCAAATACATCTCATCCCCAATCCTATAGGTTGTAATTCAAACTTGTTGAAATCTTAACAAAGATTGATTGTCAATATTAGTAATGAAAACCAATCTACAATCTCCAATCTCCAATGCAGTTGGAGTAGGAGCAGCCCTTCATCCCTCTAAGTAATGAAAATCCTTTATTTTAATGTTAGGGGTTTGAGGGGAACCCGAAAATTACTAACCCTCAAATGACTTATTAAATCAACATTTTTGGATATCATTTTAATGCAAGAGACTATGATAAATGGGAGTTGTTCTCACGTTGTTTTAGAGTCATGGCTCCATGACTGGGCATTGTTGCCATTGACTCTTTAGTTCTATCATGTAGTCTTATGACAAGCTGGTTCCATCATCTTTGAGCAATAAGTTCTTTTATCGATCGCTTAGGAAGCTAGACAACTTGGCTTGACATTAACCATCATTTATTGGGTGTGGAGCCCGATTATTTTGCTTATTCAAAAGTCTTTTTTTGGCTATGTTTGGATCCTAGTCCCTGATACGGGGGTGTGGGGGGGTTTTCCCCTCACTACTATTGTAGGGAGGGTAGCCTTTGGGCCCCCCTTAGCGAGGGTTTGAGGGTAGCACCCCTAAAATGAAAATTTTGAGAAAATTGCCTTGTAAAATATTGTAATTTCATATTCCATATGGATCGTTCATTAAGTGAAAGATCTAATGACAGAAGTTATGTTAATTTAGGTTTGTTTCCCCTACAACCCAACCCTTTGTTTGTATGAGGGAAATATATTGTGGCTGGTTATTATTTTGTGAAAAAAAAAGAGGAGATTGTGTGAGAGTGAAGAGGAAGTTACAACATATCTGTTGTAGGTTGTATCCCTTCAATTTGGTGGAAAAAATAAAAGAAATGATTGGTTGTTCCTCTATGGATGTGGCCATGATTGGGTAAACCACGTATATCTGTGTTTCTCTTGTTTTTTTTTTTCCCAATATTTTTGTTGCATTGCTCTGTTATTTAATTCCTAACATCCTTGACATATATGGTCCATGTTAGGATAGGGAGAATTTTTGGGACATGCTTGTGATAATCAGATCTCTTTCAGGCCCTAATTTGATCCTAGAGTGAGATTTAAATCTCACAATATCCTCCAAAGAATTCATCTAGACCCTTTATGAGGATATTTTTCAAACCTCTTCTCTCAACATTTTCTAGTCGACCTCGAGCCTATTCAACTTATTCCAACTTGGCATAATCTCAGAAAAGGTGATGAGGAGGTGGTAAATCATTTGGATTATTTTCTGATCTTAGAGTCTTTCCTTTAGTCCCAACTTTCTTTTAATCTTGGCTAGCCTTGGGAGGATTCTCAAAACATCTCCCCATTTTCCTTCACCTAGATCTAGGCAAGTCAAGGCCTCCTCTACCATTCATATATAACCATGTATGTGTATTGGAGCTTGATTTTAAAAGGATGGTTGAATATGTTCGATCATTTTGTCATTGATGTCAACCCCAAGGGTTTGACTGGGTTTGACTTTGAATGAAACATCGGTCATTGATGTCAAATTAATAATGAACGCCTCTTATAATTGTCTAGATTACATCAAGTTGGAAGCTCCAATATTGGATGATTGAAAACCCAGGTTTTAAGGTTTGGGTTCCCTGAACTGATGACATACCCCCGACTTTTTCGAGGGTTTTTGAAAGGTAAAATCATTGAGTTTGACTTGAAGATAAACTTCATTGTATTCTTCTCATCGAGATCTTTTCAGTGGTATGTGGTGCGTCATGTAGTTCCTCCTGTGTTGGAAAATAACTAAGTTTGTAGTTGGAGACCCCCATCTTTGGGCTAAAACCCCACGGGTTGGTGACATGGTACCTTAATATTGGTAAACATTATGAATTAAAAGGGTTATCACGTTATCATTGCTTATTCTTGGGAATCCTTGGGTGGTAACACATTTTTTTTAAATCATTAATCCTTCCTAAAGAATTAGCCACCTCATCACATGTAATCAACCTCCTTATCTATAATATAATATTCCAAAGTATCCTCACTTAAGGCATTCATTGCATCATTATTTAAACCCAAATACTATCAAAAATTCACACTATGAAGCCCCTCCTAGGTCTGTAAAAGGAGAATTATTATCCCCTCCACATATGTGCTTCAAATGAAAGATCATTAGCATAATTGCTCTTAAATTATTTTCGGCCAGCTAAAGGAGGGAACGTAAAAATAATATAAGGTTAGGGTTCAGTCTTTTTCAGTTTGGAGCATCATTCTTATTACAGGTTTTTAGGACAGATTTGTTTGACAAACAATTTCGATTTTGTAGTCAACAACTTGACTATCGAAAATCTTATAGATACATGGTTAATTTTGGTCACCATAAAGAAATCAACACATAAATCCAGAAGTTAGGATTCAGTCCTTTTTAGATATGGTGATTTGATCCTAGTTGTAGGTAGTTTTTTGAAGAAAATTCAAGGCTTGAAAGTGATGAAGGATGACCTTTCTATGGCATAACCACGGCCTGGTCATTCACTAAAACTCTAAATTGCAGACCATCAAAAAAGTTATTTTGGGTCTTTGATACCACTATGTATCTCGTTCAATTCGGTTATATAACATGTCTTTTTAAGGGCTTGGATCTATGGAACAATCAAGGTAAATTTACATCTTGGATTCGTGCTTTTTGCTGTAGGTGGAGGAGATTAGCTAAATAAATAACCATGTGTCATTTATTTGTAATTCCAATTAAGTTTTGTAGCATGCTTTGTTTTTCTTCCTTTAATTCTAGTTGGGGCTTGTTTTAGATTTTTTTAGGTCTGGTTAAGGTACGTTTTAGGCTTGTCTTAGGGAATTTTTTTTAGGTTTGGTTAGGGCTCATTCTAGGGCACTGTTCATACCTTGTATAGTGATATATAAGATCACCATGGAGTAGTTAGAGATGTTTGAGATAAGGGAGAATTGAGGTCTCAATTGATTACAATTTTTCCTTGAATAGTGAGTCTTGGTCACTTCATATAACAACACAATCTTCAACGACAGTGATCAATATATGACAATGTTTCTCATTATAATACAATGGTTGTAAGGGGTTCATCGTTTGAGTATTAGTATCATGCACTAAGCCAATCATTGACTTTGAATTTTATTGAAGTAACTAGTGTGCTTCTTGTTGATAAACCTCTCATTGAAATTCTAGTACAGTGACAAATACTTACCTTATGTGACCTTGCAAAACAAGTGATATAAATATATATAACTAAGAATATAAAGCATTTTACATGACCTTTGAAATTCCATGTGCATTAACTAGTATCTATGTGATTTAACAATGACATTGACTTGGCATATTGGCTACTACAGGACTTGATAGTGTCTTGAAAAATTGACATAACATAGTTGAAGTAGCACAATCCTTCTAGATTATTCTAAGCATTGCAACAATACTATTGTTTACATGACTTGACAATGACACAACTACAACATTCTCCTATGGTTTATAACAACAATGTTATTGCTTTGGTCATTTCACTTTGACACTGATAACATAACTTGGCAAATGATATATTAACCTTATGTGGCAATAACATAGACCTGATATGTATACTTAACTTGAGTAAGTACATTGACTGCATACATTGACCATGAATTGAGTTGGAGACTTAGACCTAGTACATTGACCTTATGTAGATAGTATTACTTGTATAAAAGTCTCCTAAGAGTGCATCACCTAGACAAGTGTCTCCTAAATATTGCAACAGTAGTATTGACATGATCCATTGACCTGACATATACAAGTTGACACTTGGATTAAACATTGAGATAATATCTTGACTTTGACTTGAAATATTAGTGAGATTGTAACTTAGTAAGATCTCATAACATGACTCTTGTATTGTCAAACATGTTGTAGCATGCTTAGTGATGTGATGCATTAACATGGTAGCATTGATTAACTATTGGTGTGACATCAACATATGTTGATGTGATGGTATGATATAACAACGGTTGTGTAAAAATATTGCAGTTGGTTTATGATAGCCTCATTGAATAGTGATATATGTGACTGCAGTGGGTGAAAATGGCCCCAGGGCATTGACTATCTGACCAAAAGTTTTTACACATATGTTGGTAGCCCTCCTTGGACCTTGCTTGAGAGATTTGAAGGAAGGTCATTAGGATGACCTGAGGCACCTGGGTTTGTGCCATTGTTTGGTAGCAGTGCCAAATTGTTGCAGCATTATGAGTAGTTTGGTATAATGAAGCGATGAGATGACTGCTTCATGAGCATATGATATTTACATGAGTAATTTTAGTATAGTGACCATTGCAGGTGCAGTTATTGCAGCACATATTGTACATCTTGGATTTACAGATGTAGAGTTATCAATGTGATTAGTTAGAGTAGCATAATCAATTAGAGAAGCATTTTTCAGTGATGAGTGGTTGACAGTAAGTGGTCAAATTAAGCAGGGTTGTGCAGTTTGAGTAGGGTTTTACAGTGTGATCAGTATTGTGCATTGATCAGCAGTGCAACTGCAGGACTTGACAGAATATTCATCTTGAGCAGAGCATCATTCTCTTATCTATTATATCCTTATATTGAATCATAGCACAAGGGGATCTAGTTAGAAAATTGTGAAACGTGGTTCATTGGCTCTTCAGGGTGATTGGAGTCACCTTCAAGTTGTGGCTTGAGAACACTTCAAGGTGGTAGGGTGGTGCTAGGGTAGGACGTACCCTACACAGGGAATTGGGTTGTCCTTTCAGTGGGGGCTGAAAAATTACAGGGCAATGAAGCATCCTTCCGACAGCAGCTAGAAAACAGAGTGTTGGGGCACTTTTCAAGTTGTGGCCTAACATACAAGGCGTTGGGGTGTCAAACTGGTTGTAGCGGGTTATTAGGGTGTAGTAGCATCCTATAGGTTGTATCCTATAAATCAATGGGTTAGAGCCTCCTTCATTTGTAGTTGAAAACTTGATGTAATTATTTTCTTTGAAAAGAGAGAAGATAATTACTAAGAAGTGTTTGGTGGTTTTTGACCCGAAGGGGGTTTTCCACCTAAAATTAGTGTCTATTGTCTCTATCTTTCAACATTGTTGTATGGTGGGGTTTATTGGTTTTGATATCTGAAATTAAATAATAATATTATTGTTGAAGGTTAACTAATGCTCTGAAAAGGATTAATAAAGTGTTAATTTCTAATAAATGTTGATTCACCCCCCTTTCAATATTTCCAATAATTGGTATGAGAGTGTGTTTCTTCAGTAGCAACTTAACAACTGGAAGGTAGATCTCATATTTCAGAGATGTGAAAATCGAAGAATAAAGTCACCAAGCATTCAAAGGAAGTTTCAGGTACTATAACAGTCTCCAAATCTGAAGAAAATTGGTATTGTACACCAACTCTCGAATTTGATGAAGATAATTACTAGATAGGGGAATCTAGAATGGTATTCCATATGGAAGCTTGTGATGTATGGCATTATGTTGTTTCTAGAGACACATCTACCAATGAAGCTAAAAAATACAATACGAAAGCCAAGAATTTCATTTTTAATGTTTTTCCAGATCGCATAAAAGCAAAAGTTGGTCAATGCTCAACAACTAAAATTCTTTGGGAAAGGCTTCATAATCTCTACTGAAAAAGGCATGCATGTCAAAATGAAGATATTGATGTAGATCCTGATGTCAAAAAATAAAATAATGAATATGATGAAGAAATGAGTGAAATCAAATTTCAAAATGAAATTGTCAGAGTTATAAAGGAACTCAAGAATGAAAAGGAGAGGGCTAAATTTCTAGAAGAAGAACTAAAGATAGCAAAAAAACATGTCAGAATACTTAATAAGAAGAATGAAGAATCCGAGGAAATTATCAGCAATCTTAGAATCCAGTTAGAAGAAGCCAGAATAGTCAAAAAGTCGGAGAATCATACACTCAAAGAAGAAGTTGCTCTACTGAAACTCCAAGTGTAGGCAGTAGAGTAGAAAGAGAAATATTTGGCAAGTCAATTAAAGGAATCTGGTAAAAGGTACATATCTAAATTTGATCAAAAGAAAAAGGAACTAGATATAATTATTGCAAAAATAGACAGGTTCGGGAAGGAAAATGAAAGGCACAAGGAATAGATACAAGTTCTCAACAAAGAAGCAGAAAAGGTCACTCTTCTAAAGCTACAAATAGAAGAGGTAGAAAGAAGAAGACAAATCGTGAAAAGCTATTTTCAAGAATATCTTGCTCAAAAGCAAGAAGAACTTGACACAACCCTTAATGAAGTCAACAAGTTCAAGGATCAACAAAAGGAACATTTGTAGATTATTGACAGGAAAGATCAAGAATTGGCCCAGTTGAAGATAAAGGCAGAAGAAGCAGGTAAAGCTACATGTGATGAAGGCACAAGCTCTAAATATTTGTAAAATTAGGATAAGGAAAAGACTGATAATATTGCATATTCAAAGAATGATGGTGAAGCAGTCAAGGACAAAGGACAACGAAAGGCTACACCATTGCCTCTGAAGAAGAACGAATATAGAAGACCATCCAGGTACGCTCGTTCATTTAATTATTATTGTTTTTCATGCACTAAATATGGACATATGGCTATGGATTGTGAATTTGTTGACAGGTACAATTATCAAAGGCCATTGCCTCCAAAGAAGAATGAATCCAAACAAGATAACTCATTCAGGTATGCTCATTTATTTAATTGCTATTGTTTTTCATGTACTAACTATGGACATATGGCTAGGGATTGTGAAGTTTTTGATAGGTACAATTACTAGAGGCATCTGCAAAACACTAAAAGTGAGTTTGCAAGATCATAAGAAAAGTTCCACAATGATTTTTTCAACCAAAAGTACATGCCAAATGGGCCAAACATTGAATGTTTCAAATGCCATAACTATGGCCATATAACTCGTAATTGCAGATATCAGATGGAATCTTCTATGGATGACATTGAATGCTTCAAATGTCATAATTATGGGCACATAGCTCGAGAATGTAGGTACAACCCCAACATTGAATGTTATGAATGTCATAACTATGGGCACATAGCGCAAGATTGCAGGTACAAGAAGGTTTGGAAAGAAAAACATGAATAAGAATATTAAGAAGATAAGAAAGTCTCAACAGCCATGCTTTCAGGATTCCTAAGGGCGAAAGGTAATGATGAATCACCAGGTACATTAGACGATGACACACGTCAGGATGATCCAATAGAAGAGTTAGGTGATGCATTATTTTAAGATATATCTGTGGCACAGGTCTAGAATTGACAGATAGGAAACATGGGCAGAATAGCAACACCAAGACAAATGTGTCAAATCCAATAAAGTTTCAAGGGGAGAAAACAATTAAAGGATTATAAGTTCAAATTGTCGTTATTGATAGATTATTAGAAAAAGACTTCTCATCAAGGGGATACAATGCATATGACGGGCCCATAGGAAGTAGGCAGATTGTCAGGGGGAGTCACCCTTTGCCATTGATGTCAAAGCGGGGGAGAAATCATGAGAAGGATATTGAAGTCATGAGAAGAAGATGGAAGCATGAAGTCAGGAGGAGTTGTACTCACAGAAGGAGAATGGGTTTCCATCAATGACAAAGGGGGAGATTCTTGGATGGTGTTGTCATTGATGTCAAACCCAGGGGTTTGATTGGGTTTGACTTTGATTGAAACACCAGCCATTGATGTCAAATTAATAATGAACACTTCTTATAATTATTTGGATTACATCAATTTGGAAGCTTCATTATTGGATGGTTGAAAACCTAGGTCCTATGGTTTAGGTTTCTGGACTGAGGACATACCCCGACTTTGTCGAGGGTGTTTGAAGGGAAAAAACATTGAGTTTGACTTTGATATCCACGTCATTGGATTCTCCTCGTCGATATATTTATTCTGGTATGTGGTACATCACGTAGTTCCTCTTGGTTTAAGAGATAACCGAGTTTGTAGTTGGAGAACCCCATCTTTGGGCTAAAACCCCATGGGGTGGTGACATTGTACCTTAATGTTGGTAAACATTATGAAGTAAAAGGGATAGCACACTATCATATATTATTCTTGGCAATCCTTGGGTAGTAACACATTTTTTAAAAATCATTAATCCTTCCTGAAGAATTATCCACCTCATCACATGTAATCAACCTCCTTATCTATAATATAATATTCCAAGTATCCTCACTTAAGGTAGACATTGCATCATTATTTAAGCCCAAATAATCTCCAATGATTCGCATTATGAAGCCCCTCCTAGGTCTATAAAAGGAGAATTATTATCCCCTCAACGTATGTGCTTCAAATGAAAGATCATCAGCAAAATTGCTCTGAAATTATTTGTAGCCAACTGAAGGAGAGAATGTAGAAATAATAGAAGGTTAGGGTTCAATATTTTTCAATTTCTAGCATCATGCTTATTACAAGTTTCTTGGTAAGTATTTATTTTACAAACAATTTTGGTTATGTAGTCAACAACTTGACTTTAAAAAAGCTTACAGATACATGGTTACTTTCGGTCACCCTAAAGAAATCAACAGGTAAATCTCAGAAGTTAGGATTTAGTCCTTTTTGGTTATGGTGATTCAATCCTAGTTGCAGGTCTTTTATTTAAAGAAAATCGGAGGCTTGAAAGTGATGAAAGATGACCTTCCTATGGCATAATTGTGACCTGGTCATTCACTAAAAATTTAAATTGCAGACCAACGAAAAAGTTATTTTGGGTCTTGGATACCACTATGTATCTCCTTCAATTTAGTTATATACCATGTATTTTTAAGGGCTCAGATATATGGAACATTCAAGGCAAATATACTTCTTGGATTCGTCCTTTTTATTGTAGGTGGAGGAGCTTACCTAAAGAAACAACCACACGTAAGTTATTTGTAATTCCAATTAGTTTTGTCACATGCTTTCTTTTACTTCCTTTAATTCTCGATAGGGCATATTTCAAATTTGTTTTAGGTCTGGTTAAGGTACATTTTAGGCTTGTCTTAGGAATTTTATTTTAGGTTTGGTTAGGGCTCATTCTAGGGCATTTTTCATACCTTGTATATTGATATATAAGATCACTATGGAGAAGTTAGAGATGTTTGAGATAAGGCATAATTGAGGTCTCAATTGATTACAATTTTTCCTTGAACAATGAGTCTTAATCAATTCATACAAGAACACAATCTTCACAGACAATTGTCAATATATGACAATGGTTGTAAGCGGTTCATCATTTGAGTATCAGTATTATGCACTAAGCCAATCATTGACTTCAAATTTTGTTGAAGTAACCAGTGTGTATCTTGTTGATAAACCTCTCATTGCAATTCTAGTATAGTGACAAATACTTACCTTATGTGACCTTGAGAAACAAGTGATATAATATATATAACTTAGAATATAAAGCATTTTACATGAACTTGAAATGTCATGTGTATTAACTAGTCTTTATGTGATTTGACAGTGACATTGACTTGCCATATTGACTACTACAAGACTTGACGGTGTCTTGAAAAATTGACATAACATAGTTGAAGTAACACAATCCTTCTAGATTGTTCTGAGCATTGCAACAATACTATTGTTCAGGTGACTTGAAAATGACACCTACAACATTCACCTAGGGTTTATAACAACAGTGTCATTGCTTTGGTGATTTCACTTTAACATTGATAACATAACTTGAAAAATGATATATTAACCTTATGCAGCAGTAGCATAGACCTGATATGTCTACTTAAATTAATTAAGTACGTTGACTGCATGACTTGAGTTAGAGACTTAGAACTAGTACATTGACCTTATTTAGATCATAGTAATTTTATAGAAGTCTCCTAAGAGTGCAACACCTAGACAAGTGCCTCCTAAATATTGCAGTAGTAGTATTGACATGATCCATTGACTTGACACATACAAGTTGACACTTAGATTAAACATTGAGATACTATCTAGACTTTGACTTGGCATATTAGTGAGACCATAACTTAGTAAGATCTCATAACATGACTTTTGTCTTATCAAACATGTTGCAACATGCTTAGTGATGTGATGCATTAACATGGTAGCATTGATTAACTATTGATGTGACATCAACATATGTTAATGTGATGCTCTAATATAACAACAGTTGTGTAACAGTATTGCAGTTGGTTTATGACAGCCTCATTGGATAGCGATATATGTTACTGTAGTGGTTGAAAATGTCTCTAGGGCATTGACTATTTTAGCAACAATGTTTACACATATGCTAGTATCTCTCCTTGGGCCTTGCTTGAGAGATTTGAAGGTTGATCATAGGGATGGCCTGAGGCACCTGGGTTTCTGCCATTATTTGATAACCATGTCATATGGTTGCAACATTATGAGTAGTTTGGTATAGTGAAGTGATGTGATGACCGCTTCATGAGCATATGATATTATACATGAGCAGTGCAGTACAGTGATCATTGCAGGTGTAGTTGTTGCAGCACAATTTGTACAGCTTGGGTTTACAAATGTACAATGATCAATGCGATCCAGTTAGAGAAACATAATCAGTTAGAGAATCATTGTGCAGTAATAGGTGATCAGTGGTTGACAGGAAGTGATCAAATTGAGCAGGGTTGTGCAGTGTGATCAGTATTGTGCATTGATCAACAGTGCAGCTATAGGACTTAACAAGATATCAATCTTGAGTAGAGAAACATTCTATTATCTATTATCTCCTTGTATTGAATCAGAGCACAGGGGGATCCAGTCAAAAAATTGTGAAATGTGGTCTATCAGCTCTTCAAGGTGATTGGAGTCACCTTCAAGTTGTGGCCTGAGAACACTTTAGGGTGGTAGGGTGGTGTTAGGGCAGGTTGTACACTACACAGGGAATTGAGGCATCCTTTCAATTAGGGCTGATAAATTATAGGGCAGAAAAGCATCTTTTCGAAAACAGCTAGCAAACATAGTGTTGGGGCACTCGTCAAGTTGTGGCTTGACATACAGGGCATTAGGGCATCCTTCTCGTTGCAACGGGTTATTAGGGTGTACTAGCATCCTACGGTTGTAGCCTGTAAATCAAGGGGTTGGAACCTCCTTCAGTTGTATCTGAAAACTTGATGTAATTATTTCTTTTAAAAGGGAGAAGACAATTACTAAGAAGTGTTCGGTGGTTTTTGACCTGGAGGGGTTTTCCACCTAAAAATCTTGTGCCTATAGTCTCTATCTTTCTACATTGTTGTATGGTGTTTTTTAATGGTTTTATTATCTAATACCGAATAATGATAATATTGTTGAAGATTAACTAATGATTTGAAAAGGATTAGTAAAGGGTTAATTGCTAAGAAGTATTAATTCACCCCCCTCTTAGTATTTCCAACAGAAGACCCTTGGATCCGTTTAACTCCCTCTCACCTTAAATTTCTCAAACAAGACATTAAATCAACTTTGGTCCTTGGGATTACAAAGGAAGACATTATTGGACAAATAGGGGATGAATGGAGATTAAAAAGCAAGGATATGTGGATAAATGAAGGTGAAAACAACACAAAAAAATTCGACCACGTCATCTCTTACAGGTGTAATCAAAAATATATTTATGAAATCAAAAAAGGGGACAACATGATGGCACAAACATTTCATGAATTGGTTTCTAAAGGTATTATATACTATAAATCCCTCTTTATAAAGATGAAAGTGTGTCCTATCCAATAAATATTAGAGGTGCTTGTTAGTTTTCCTCATTCTTTCGCTGATGAAATGAACTAAGAGTTGGAGGAAGAGGTGAACAAATCCAAAGTAAAAGCAAATTTGTACTTGATGAAAAAATGGAAAAGCCCTACTCTGAATGGCCTCCCTACGGAATTCTATATTGATTTCTAGGACATCCTAAAGGATAATCTATTGTGGTTTGTTAGGGAATCTCAGACATATAGAAAATTACTAGGGTCATTTATTACTGCCTTCTTGACTCTCATTCCTAAAAAAATTGACGGTGCCTCTGTTGAAGATTACAGACCTATTTCTAGTTGTAATTTTATTTACAATATAATCTCCAAGGTCATTCCTATGCAAATCAAGCCTTTTTTCAATCAAATTATTTCTGGAGAACAATTTGGATTCCTTCAAGGTAAGAAAAATCATAATACAATTTCCCTTGCTCAATAATATATTCATTCCATAAGGAATAGGAGCATATTTTCATTAGATTTAAAATTGAACTTATCAAAATCATATGATAGAGTAAGCTAGACATTCCTTTGCATAATTATTTTAAATCTAGGGATGAATCTAACAACCATGAATTAGATCATGGGATTTATTCAAACCTTTTCCTTTGTTGTCCTTATAATGGAGCCTCATATTCCTTTTCCATAGCCTCGTGTTGATTGCACCAAGGCTGCCCTCTCTCACCCCCTCTCTTCCTCCTTGCTACAAAGGTTCTTAAAAAAAAAAAGTGGCACATTTTATGGTATCAAAGTTGCAGAGAATGTTCACATATCTCATCTACTATTTTTAGATAACATTTTATTATTCTCACTTATAAGGATGGAAGATACTTCATCTCTAAGGCATTCCATAGATCACTTCTATTTTTCAACTAGTATGATCATTAACATTTAAAAGTTCCAACTCATTTCTCACTCCATCCTTGTCCATATCTCTCCTCATGTAGCTACTCTCTTTCCCTTTTCTCAAAGCCAACTAGTGGATGGTTTTAAACATTTGGGTTTTTTCCTCAAAATTGTGAGATATAAATATGATGACTAGATATGTCTCTTGATCCATAAACTACCATGGTTATTCCACTAGATAGTTCGTCACAACAGATCTAATAATAATATATTAAAATTCTAAATTTCTACACTATTACAGTTTTATTAAAATTCTAGATCTATAAATTTAACTGTCATTAGTGCATGCATGGGAATTGAAACTATGTATAAAAGTAGAGAATGACAATATAAGCTCAACACACACATAAGACTCAAGATATGCTCTAGGAAACCCTTTTGGGAGAAAACCCAGCTGGAAGGTGAGGCCGCTTCACTCTCCTTCTCTGTTTGGAAAATAAGGATGTAGGTACAAATAAGTAAAGCATGTGGCCCGTGCGCTGGTACAACATAAATCCTCTTTGTGTGCTCTACCTCATATATCTCTTGGTCATATTTTCTCAAATATGGAACAAAATTCTCTCGAAATAATGGAATGCCTCTTCCTCCTAGTGGCTCAATTATAACATAGCCTGATAGCCTACTAGTGGTTAAGTTTGACTACATCAACTCTTAACTAGAGTTACAATATACACTCTTCTAGAGTCTTTTACATCAAAAACACATGGATAGCCCATTTTCCATGAATAATGGGGGTTGACACGGCATCCTCCCAAACTATAGGTGTGAAAACGGGAAGGTCAACTTTTCAGTGGTGTAAATTTTGCATACAAACTCTGATTGATGTGCTTCTTGCGTCATTGGAAAGATATATGTCTGAAGAATATAATGAAAAGGTGCTACACTTATGTGGCAAAGTTTTACCACCAAAAAAATTCGTTTGGTGCCTCAAAACACTCTCAGAAGGTTTTAAACCCTATTTTCCCAAACTGGGTCCCGCTGGTAAAAAACAGTCCCATGAGTTGATTCCTCCAATTTTTCCACTCTGAATGCATCGAGATGGATAAAAGAAAATATATAATGATCCAATCTGGATCAAGTCTTCAATAAGGTAGGGTTCGAGATTTATGGGAAAACAAACTTGTATCTATAGGAGGAAGATTAACAATCATCAAGATTATATTAGAAGGGATTCATGTTTATTAGTGTTCTATAGCTAATGTCCTAAAATGCATCCCTACAAAAATTATAAAAACTTGTTATCATTTTCTTTGGATAGGTGGTAGACAATCTAGAGATATCTCGTTAGTTAAATGGAATGTCATTGTGATGCGAAAAAAAATTGGTGGTTGGAGGCCTAAAAATGTATACATTTTCAACAAAGCCTTGGCAGCTTACAATCTATGGCGATTAGTACAAAATTCCTCTCTCTAGGGAAAAAATACAAAAGAAAAATATATTCCATATTTATCATTTGAGGACAGGTTTTGGCTGCCACAAAAATATTCAAAAGGTTCAATAGCAAGGAAGGATTTTGTCAATGCCTTCCCTCTCATCAAAAATTGGACAATGTGTTGTATAGGGGATGGAAAAAAAAATTAAACTAGGCCTCAGCCCTAGCTTAGCGTTGGAGGAACATTTTTTTCTTTCAAATTATCTCATTACTTGTTTACATAATGCAAGGCTTTTCTTCCTTGTAGATATCAAGGCTTAGTCACCCTAGAGATGGCGTTCAGGTAGCTGGAAATCCTCTTTGGATTTGGACCTTCCTTGCCAAGTCACTTTGGAATGGGACTCTTATATAAACCTCCCACTTCCAAATTTTATAAGGCTAAAAGATGATGCAGAAGACATATGTTGGTATGGTCAAAATTTTCTTGAATGGCAAATTCACTGCAAAATTAGGATATTCCACTTTCATTAATTTTTCCTTCTGTTGAGAAATGTAACTAGCATCGGTCTCATAATTGGTGTCTAGCTCATGACATGATGTAATTATTATGTATTTATCAAAATAAAGAAAAAGAAAATTATTGTAAAGATCAAAAGAACATTATTTTTAGAACCATGGGTTTCATGCTCATTTGATTATGGTTCTAGGACATAACACCCATTGAGTGCTTCTAGGGTTGTGTGATGTGTCATATTCCTTGTCATCATGTAATAAACCCTCATTGGGCTTTTTGTATCGAAGAAGAAAAAATCATTTTGATAAAATTTGGTCATGTAAACCTCCTCCACTAAGTCGGCCTCATAAAGGAGCTTCAACCACTATATATAAGCAATAAGTTTGACTTATTATGGTATCCAATTCAAGAAGAGTCTGATATGCAATCTTAAGAAAATAAAGAACTGTGAAGGTAGCTAAAAAGGAAGGAGTCCAAGCGAAGAAGAAATGAACTGACGCCTGCTCTTTTTTTGTCACACGTGCAAAGAAATTTGAGGTAGAAGTGTGAAGATGTAGGCCAAATTGCAGGAGTTGAAAAAAGGGTTGAGACCCTTGTTGAATTGTTTTGGGAAAGCTGACTTGTGTTGAATTTTGGAGAAATTGACTAGAGGTTGACTTGGTGGATTGGAGGAATAATTTGTCTTGGTAAAAGGGTCTTAGTTGTATCATTTGATTTGGTTCTAGAAAAAGAGAAGAGAATTTTTGGGTTTTCCCTTAGAAGAGGGGTTTTTCCCTAGATGAGAGCCTACATCCTGTCTCCTTGTTGTTTTGATCTTCATGCATTTATGTTTTGGCAGTTTCTTGATGATAAGAATATAAAAGAAGTTAATAAGAATACTAAGAAATCACAAGTAATTATCAACATAAGAAAATATTTCTGCCTTTAGGATTTTCTAACATGGTATCAACGCTAAGGTGAAGGAAAAGGGAAAAGGAAGCTTGACGATCTTTGGTTCTCATCATCTTCTAAATGATTCCATTTGCAAGAAAGGAGGAAGTTTTGGTAAAGGATCAAATAGAGGTCTTGGATTATTATAATCTAGGATGTAGACCTCATCTAAAAATGGCATCAAAGAAATCAAGTTTTATACACTTCACCAAAAGGGTATCCAAATTATCATTATGAAGGAGGTATGGAGTTTTAAGAACCATCCACATTATCTATTCAAAGATCTGAGAAGCCTGCAATCTCGTGTTTAAGCATCTCTTATGGGCTTGAAGTAATTTTAAAAGGCAAAGAATAATCCTTCCTATAGAAAATCCTAAATGAAGTATTTGAAGACATTAACAATGATTCATTAGGCCAAAGATTCAGTGATCTCAAGAAGTCTGAAAACTTCAAGTGGCTCAGGTTATAGTAAAATGTCACCTATCCAAAAATTCCACAATAGCATTTCAGAACTTGTAATCCAAATAAAAGGAGGCCAAAAAAAGGTTATCTTCAGATATTCATAAATATATTAGGAAGAAGACAGGTTGCATCCATATTTACATTTAGATTCAAATTCGTGAAGAAAGTATGCTTGGTTGTAAGAGATAGGTACCAAGCTTGAAGGACTATGATAGTCAAAAGAATTTATTCACCTTATGTAGAGAAATACTCTTGAAAAGACCATAACATCAATGAAAGTTGTTGTACCCTTGAAGGAAGTATTTTTACAATGTTAAAGGACTAGAGATGCAAAATATAATAGGCACCAAATGCATTATTAAGGATAGAAAATCAAGGGTATGATCTATGAAGATAGGAGAAGCAAAAAAAGAAGGAATCCTAAGTTTAAACAGTCATCTTTGAAGATATTATAAGAACATCTTGAAAGCAGCAAGAAGATCATGACATCTTGAAGAATCCTTTGTAGCATAATTTTTGTGATCTTGGAGGACTAAGGTATGTAGTCCTTGAGGTACGTATAATTATTTTTATTTATACAAGGTCTAACTCAAATTGGATTAGGGTTTTGAGATCTCATTTTTGTTTCTAGGTTTTAGCTGTCATATTGCTAGAGGTTGTTGGCATATAAAGTTCTTGTAATCCCTAATTGCTAATCCTAGTATAAAGAGAAACTATAACCTTATTCTACTTTTTTCCCTCATAGGAACCCTAGCTTTTTGTCTCTAAGGTTTGTAGGTAGTCTAGGGAGAAATGGAAAACCATAGTGAGGGTAGAATTGGTTTTGATATTCAAACCCTAGATTTGTTGTTTCAAAAGATAACATCTTGAGACTTAGGAAACCCTTAAAATTCTCCCTCTCAAATGATTCCATGAAATCCCTAAATTGTCAAAATCATAATCACGCTCTTGTACTTGTATACTTTTGGTGGTACTTGTCAGTGAATGTTGCAGGTACAGAAAGATATGTTGATCTTTTGAAGAACATGATTAATAAAGAGAATGGTAACTTGGTAATCAAGTTGTATTATTGGGCACTCTAATAAAATAAGACTAATATGAAGATGGATCATGAGGATGTTGATGTTGAAGAAGACTGTTATGGTGAGAGGCAACCCTTCAAGAGGGAGCCCTTCCAGATTTGTAGAAAAAAAAATTCAAGGTAGGTTTTCAAATTTGTAGCAGGTCTCCATCATATAAAATGGTACGATCATTTTGTCTTAAAATAACTCTCTCATATCGAAGGTTTTGTTATAGAATCATAAATATCCTTATATTGATAATAGAATTGTCTTACGAATTAATCACATTTTTGAAATTTGGTCGATGTTTCAAACCAACTAATGTGGTTCATCCTCAAGACAAAGGTGAAAAATCAGTCTTCTCAAAAGTTTAAATAGCATAGCAGCATCCATGTTCGAAATTAGCCGTTAGGAAGTAGCAGTTATAAACTAGCCGTTAATAGCTAGCTATTAGGGAGGTTGTTGACAAATTAATTATATTGTTAAATTAACAATATAATTAATTTCTCAACAACCTTCCTAACAGCTAGCTATTAACAGCTAGTTTATAACTGTTACTTCCTAACGGCTAATTTCGGACATGGATGCTGCTCTGCTATTTAAACTTTTGAAAGACTGATTTTTTCACCTTTGTCCTGAGGATGAACCACATTATTTGGTTTGAAATGTTGACCAAATTTCAAAAATGTGATTAATCCGTAAGACAAATCTATTATCAATATGGATCACAAAATTCTAAGATATAATATCCTTATATTGTTAAGGTGTTTAATCTCTAGATTAAATCAACTCTCGCTATTTATTAACTTTGGTAAAACCCTAGCCTTTATATTTTTAGGTTTTGTTGATGATATCTAGGGCATACGATAAAACTCTAACCTTTTTTTAGGGTTTGGTGATATTATATAGGGTTTATAGAAAAACCCTTGTAAAAGTTGAGAAAAGATCATAGGGCATGAACAATGAAAGCCTAGGTATAAATGCTTCCAACAAGGTTGAAATCCTAACATGGTTTAGTGTTGGATATCTAAGGTTTGTGACAAAACCCTATCAAAGGTTTTTGTAAGAGCCTAGGGCATGAAAGTGTAACCCTAGTTGATTACTTTCGTTATGATTGTAACCTTGACTAGCTTTAGGTTTTGAATATCTAAAGTTTAATTTCTTCTTCAAAGTTTTGTTAACCCTAGATGCTCTCCTTGTGATAACATGATAACCCTGGATTGATAAAGTTAATTTCATGCTCTTGTGCATATATATTTGTATGCTTGATTGTACTTGTTGTTGAGATTTGCAAGAACATAGTTTGCAAAAGGTTCTAAAGAGGTATGCCTAACTCATACTTTATGATGACCTTATGATGATAATGAGCATGATGGAAAGAGGAAGCCATAAGAATTTGTTGCAATATGAAGATAAAGAACGATGTTTTGAAAGGTTGAAGTTCTCCAAGAGCCTATGTAGCTGGAAGAATAAAGTTGTTGAAGATGGAATTATTCCCCTAGTTGAGAGGGATCTTGAATGAAGGAAAATGTATATTGTCCATAGATGATAATGAAGACATGATGGGCCAGGACTAACAACTATACATATAGTGAAGATGATAAGGAAATAATGATATCATAGAATGGCTAAAGCACAACAGAAGGTTATTCATGTTTGATGAGTTGTGAAGAAGACTTGGTTGTGTTGAGGTTGAGTTTGGTGTGGCTTGAGAAGTTGGAAAAGGAAACTTTTTTCGAGATTTGTTTGCATATTGTGATAACCTAAGAAGCATTAGAATGGTTGAGGACCCTGGATTTTATGTTAGCATATTAATAATAATACCAATATATTGGAAGTTTGACATTGGTTGGGGTCATGGAGCTACAATATGTTATAATGAATCAACAAGTAGTTGATGTGTTGATCTCTCCCTAAGAAGTTTGAATATTTGATAAGCATGCTTGGATTGGTGATATCTTGAATTTAGAGGGAGAGAGGAGTACCTTATATTGTGTGCCTTTATGATGGTACTTGAGAGGACATCTTGGCTTAGTTGGTATTGAGATCTTAGTTATAGTTTGGCCTTCATGATGTTTAGGTCCCAGTGTGGGAGGGTATTTTGGTCATAATGCAGCTCCATTTTAATGTTTGACCTTGAAGATACCTAGATCCCTATCAGGGTTGGTGTCTTGACATGGAGACCTAGATGGTATATATATCCATTTGGATCGATATCAAGGTTGTAGCCTAACGGTAACTATAGTGGAAATTTGCCTTGTTGACACCTCAGTCACTATTGAGTTAGATCCTTGAATTTGTGTCTTGGAAATGACACTTGGATCCTTGAATTTATGTCTTGGTGATGACACGTAGATCCTTGAAATATTGTCTTGAAACTTGGATCTTTGATACCTTGGAATTTTTTGCCTTGATGGTATATAGCATTGTGTATGTTGTTGTACTCTTCTTGGAACATTTCAAATTGCAGTCAACCTTGTACTGGTTGAACAATTATGAATACCTCCCTAGTTAAGAGGGAGTGATGAAAAATGTAACTAGTATCGATCTTCATAATTGGTGTCTAGCTAATGACATGATGTAATTCTTATGTATTTATCAAAAGAAAGAAAAATAAAATTATTGTAAAGATAAAAAGAAAAGTATTTTTATAAGCATGGGTTTCATGCTCATTTGATTATGTTTCTAGGTCAAAGCACCCATTGAGTGCTTTTAGGGTTGTGTCATGTGTCATAGTCCTTGTCATCATGTAATAGACACTCATTAGGATTTTGGTATCAAAGAAGAAAAATAATTTTGATGTAATTTGGTCATGTAAACCTCCTCCACGAAGTCAACCTCAAGAGTTGTCAAGTCGAACTCATAAAAGAGCTTCAACCACTATATATGAGCAATAAGTTCGACTATTATGATATCCAATTCAAGAAGAGTCTGATCTACAATCTTAAGCAAAGAAAGAAGTGTGAAGGTATCTAAAAAGGAAGTTCTTACCATTGCAATAAGGAAGGAGTCCAATCGAAGAATAAAGGACCTACAATTTCCTCTTTTTCTGTCACAAGTGCGAAGAAACTTGAGGTAGAAGTGCAAAGGTGTAGGTCAAATTGCAGGAATTGCCAAGACCCTTATTGACTTGTTTTTGGAAGGCTGACTTGTGTTGAATTTTGGATAATTTTACTAGAGGTTGACTAGATGGATTGGAGGAAGTATTTGTCTTAGTCAAAGGGTCTTGGTTGTCTCATTTTATTTCGTTCTAAAAGAAGAGAAGAGAATTTTTGGGGTTTCCCCTAGTTGAGAGCCTATGTCTTGTCTCCTTGTTGATTTGATCTCCATGCATTTATGTTTTGGTAGTTTCTTAATGATAAGAAGACAAAATAAGTTAATAAGAATACTAAGAAATCACAAGTAATTATCAAGATAAAAAAATATTTCTGCCTCGATAATTTTCTAACACCTTCCAAGATGAAATTAAATGGCCTATCCATTGAGTTCATAGCATTGACACTCTCTGTAAAGTAAAAGATACCGCGATGGAGTCATATCTTAATTTCTTTAATCATCCGATCTTTTCTCTATTGAGTTGTTCCTTCACATCGACTAGAGAACCTTCACACTAGTTGAATATTGTAGGCTCCAAGCACTCTGAGGCATGTTGCATCTGGGTCCTGGTAGCTACATGTAAAGCAACACTTCCAGCCAACCAAGTGATAGTGAAAATGATTTTCCTAAGAGGAAGCCATACAACATCCTTTATCTCAATTTTCCCATCCTTGGTTATTTTAGCACGGTGTCGACAATGAACGACAATGGAATCCTTCACTGTCTCCCCACCTCTCTTGAATCTAGATAGTGAAATGGGATCACCTCTTTGTGACATCCCTGTCAAGAAGTAGATGTCCTCGACATCTATCGTGATACTGTGTACTCCAAACCTAAAGTATTATCCTTGTGTGTCCAACCATATGACCAAATACTCCAATAAGTCTATCTGGGCCCTCATGCTTGGAATCATGAAAAACTTGAGAAGCCCACAATTTCACAAAGCCTAAACCATTGTTGGGTCATTGGTAGAAACCATGTCTTAAGCCTCATGCACTCTTTATCTCTAGGTCAAATCCATTTCTCTCCAGTGAATGTCTAAAAAATAAAATGAAAATACACATAAGATCAGTAATTGGAATTTTTTTGGGAGAAAAATCACTCGAAAATCATTTTTTTGAAAACCCTTTGTGCTTATCGCACTGTCTCTTCTTAAACAGAGCGACCCATCGCACTCACCCCCACTAGTGAGTGCATTAGGTCACCTTTCTAAATGTTAATTTTATTAACCCAATGCACCTCACAATATAGGATGGGTGTGATGGGTCGAGGGCGACTTTCTAAACTTAAAAACTCAAAAAATTTCCTAAAAAATGCATGAAACAAGAAATGAAAACCATATAAATGAAGAGAAATGATAAATCTCTTACTTGGAACTGACGTACTGAAGATGGTCCACCGGATCGACCGCAATCAATTGTTAAATATTGAAGGTAAAAAACGACTCAAAGCTCACTCAACTTGGTAAAATAAAAATGTTAAGAAATGAAGTTACATTTTCACTTTTTTATGGTCAAAATTAATTATTATTTTAATATTTTTACCTAATTGTTACCATGTATCATGTATTTTTAATCTTTTTGTGGTGTTCTGATCAGGTTAAAAGGTAATTATAGGATGTTATACCGATTATAAGTTAAATACGAGTCATTTTGATAAATGAGTACACTTTTATCGCTTTTTCAGGCTCGTTAAACTTACAAAAAAGGAACCCCCTGGAGTCCTCTTTGAGCTCTTTTCATACTCCCAAAACATGAAAAGATTGTCGAGCACTTGTCTTTTTGAAATCATTAAAGTAAATGAAAAGACATCTACCCAGTATAAGTTTAACCCTTTTCCAGACTGGGATAAACTATTTACGAAAACGGAATACTTTAGTCGAACATGACTAAAAGGTTCTCCTAGGTATTGTTTTACGCCTTTTTGGGCCTAAGGGACAAATTTATGAAAATGAACATCTTGGAGTTTTCTTTTTTGCCTCTTTTTCAAACTCTCTAAACATGAAAAAGAAGTCAAGTTACACCTTTCATGGACTCGTAAAACTATTAAACAACGTTGGACTTTTCAAACATGACAAGATCGAACCACTCCTTCTCAAGGTTTATTAAAAATAATCATAAGGATTCATCCAAAGGATGAATTTATAGATCAAACATATGTTATCCTCCTCAAGATTGTTAAAAATAAAGAGGCATTAGCCAAAAATGGTTGGGAAATTGGGAGAACAAGGGATCATACCTATTAATGCTAGTGTTTTGTTCTTGAACATGACACTCTTTCACTTCATCTTTGTGACTACTTTGGGTTGGGGAATCTTCTTGTCTCTCTGTTGATTACACCTTAATGAAATTATTCATCATAGGTCTTTGAGGTCTTTGAGTCAATGCTGCCAACTCTATTCAGTGTCACCAATATGTTCAAGAGAAATTCCACCCTCAATTGACATCTGTTAGATTACCTTAAGCCTTACTTCATGTCTGCCTCTCTTGAACCGAATTTAAATCATCACATTTTGTCTCGAATCTTGATACTTGTTTCGTGTCATTGATGGGGGATACAACATGTCCCTCTTATGATGGGTCACTTCCTATCGACATCAGCACATTGTCCAAGAAGTTGACTTAAAAACTCTCTTCAGTGTCTTGGAACTTGCATCCCTCAATGGAAAGTTTCCTCACTTTCATTGAAAGTTTTTCATCATTAACCTTCGACTGGAATATTATGTGTGGTGTTTGAATTTAACTCATTTATTCACACCTCATGCATTGTATTGTAGTACCTTGAGGACCATTATCATTATTAGTGGTTCCTCTCACATATGTTAATGGCTTACATCATTGGCTGGTAATCAGATGTTGTCTACCATGTTCAAATCCATCTCATTTATTCGCATGGTTGTACTCATAATATCGAGTGACGAGGTAGAATACCCCAAATCTAGTTTCATACATCCATTTTGCATCTTCAGGATTCATACCAGATCACAAAAGTATGATGACTATGATCATTCAAAAGGTCATCCAAGCATGGGTCCACCATCTGTCATCAATGGACGTGACTTTGATTATTGTACATGTAAATTGGCTTATATGATGAGTATGGGTATGCCTACCTCAACAATGATATCATGATGATTATGTATTGTAACAGATGATGGTATCAACCAACCAACCTCTTGATCTGAACTTGTCACAAAGTAAAGCACTTCATTCTTTAGCCACTACTTCTGACTTTGTACTTTATGGGCAATATGTTACTGGTCATTTTGTCACATCTACTCTCATGGCCTAAAAACCAGATCAATCAAAATCCATGACAACTTGCAATCATCCCTTTGTAAATCCTTGAGCATTATCTCTCCAAAAAGTCCAATTTTTCTAGGTTAATCAACTCAAAAACCTAGTTTTTGGACCCATCACACTTTCTCTTCTATAAATCTGCACTGACCAGCACAAGTTTCCTTTCTTGCAAGTGCGATGGTTCTAGAATTTCGGGAAAAATAAAAAATAATTTTGAATCTTCTCTTTCCAGAAACTCCTAAGGTGGTTTTAAACATTTACTATTGATTGAGATCCCAAACTCCTACTCTAGAATTCTTATCTCTTATCCCTATAGCTTATCCTCCCTCATATGTGGATCTAAGTCCTAGATTAGTAAAACCAAAACTACCATATTTTCCCTATAAATTCACTGCGTCCCATAGAGTCTAGGTTGGATTTTGGAGACTCTTAGCTATGCCTTGATGTTGCTGCTTTTACCTAATGATCCATTACCATCCTTGAGTTATGACTTAAAGCTTACTTTGTGGCTAAGGAAGGACGAGTTTGGTGGGAGACATCTACATGGTCAGGATCTGTAAAAGGGTTGTAATCTTGTCCTACATTTCATTAATACAAAATAATTTATTTTCCTATACTTATGTCCATCTTATGCATGTATTTCAATGCCTTTGACTCATTGACTAGAGATATTAGTCTATGCTATTTGTATCTTGTAGTTCTCGTACTTGTTATAATTGTTTTGTAGGTTCCATTTATAGAAGTTAGATATGGAGCAAAATTTCACAAGCATGGAGAAGAGCAAAACTTACATTGGACTCCAGGTAGGTATTTCTTGCATGTTCTAATTTATCTAAGGAAAACACAAGTCTTTTGTTTCTATTATTTCTAGGTCAAACCACTCTAAGATCTAGGGAATTCACTTTTGTCTACATGAGAGAATTTTTTGTCAAACAGTATCGATTGAAAAGTGCAAGAAATATAACATCATGAATGCAAAGTTGTAATATTTTATTATATACCAAGACTATGGTTCTATATTATAATGTGTGATTGAATGCTTATGTGTATATGATTTAGTATATTTATGATGTGTTCATAAGTTGCAAGTAATTATGTAAAAGAAAATGGTAACTTGGGATAACATGGAATTGAAAATTAGTTATGCAAAGGTTAATGGGAATTTTACATACAATATAATGGTCATATTTTGAAGACTAGGATATAGAAGAATAAGCGTTATCATTGAATAAAAACACATTGAAATGTCATGTGGAAGAATGTAGAAAACATGCCCAAAAAAACAAAAAACTACATAAACAACTTCAACAAGTACGAGGAGTTCAAAGTGTAAACCTACTTAAAGCTTAATATCCCATGGTGTGAAAAATAGGTAATAACACATCTAAGAACCAACTCAAATAAGTTGAGATGTGAAAAAGGAAGATGGGGACAACTATAAAAGGCATGGGAAGAAAGGTTATGCCACGGGATAGAAATGAGGTAGTGGAAATTGAGCAACACTAAAGTGAATCTAGTGGTTCACTTCATGAAATCATAGTTCATCAATAAAGATTCTCATAATATCCATTAGATAAATAATAGAATATTATTATGAATATGTTATATGATATATGTTGAAATGAATAAAATGGTCATGTATATAAATACACATAGGCGTGATAAGGTGGTGATATGTCCTTAGGAAAATAAGTGACTTATCAATCAATATATATATATATATATATATATGTATATATACACTAGTGGTAATATGCTCTTAGAGGTATATTACAAAAACTTTCCCTTACATCGTTCAACAAAATCACAAATCATAGGAAAATTTATTTTTTGCATATTAGACATTGGGAATCAACATTTCAGGAGAATCTAGTGATACATATAATAAGATTAATTGAGAAAATGATATAAGCCAAAAATATATGGTTGAAATTAGACTCAATGATGCATCTATCCCTTAATGCAAAGGAAAAGGGCCTCAATATTAATTGAGTAGGCCAAGAATGGTGCTCAATCTATTGTAATCTATCGCTTTATTTGCCTAGAAATTGAAACTGAAATGCCCACTTTTTTTTATTTAACTTCCCATCTCTAATCAATCAATAAATCCATCTCCTCTCTCAATCCAAATGTTATTTATCTATCCAATTTCATGTTATTTATTTATTTGTCACTCCATTTTTTTTATCCATTCATTGTTTGTGCATATATTTATCTACAGGCACATGTATCTATCTATTTGTCAATCAATCAACCAATTAATCAATAGGGTAGAGCACCATCCCAAAAGTTATTTCACTCTTGCAAATCTATATACATTCTATAATGCTTCTTTTTTTCCCATAATAGAAAAATCGTAATTTCCAATATATCAGAAAATAACATATTGTAAATGCCCATGGCATATGCAGTAAGTTGACCGAGGTCGGCATAGAAAAGTTGTAAAAACATTTTTGAAAGTTTACAAAAAAAATGCACCTTTTCAGGTGTGCTGCTAGTAGCTCAAAATTAATATTTACAAACCATGTATTTGTACAATATTAACAAAATAATGCTGGTCATATTAACAAAATTGCAGTGACTAGGGCTCATTTGCCCTTTGTAAAATTTGATCTATATACGGCCTGTGGTAGTACTGATAGACCTGTGCCTGTATGTGTTCTCTGATCAACCATTCACCTCGAGGTTGATTCGTTGCCTCTTTCGATAGCTTGTCCGTGGCTGCATTGCGTTCCCTGTATATATGCGAGCAAGAAACAAAATCAAATTGAGCTTTTAAAAATAATGCATCATCCAAGATTGTTCTGAGTGAGATAGCATGGCATGTAGTTGTGCAATTGAACCAGTTTATGACTATCTTAGAGTCACCAAAGATCTGTAAGTGGCCACAATTTTTGGATTTTGCAAAATATAGCAGGTGACGGAGTGTCATGAGCTCCGCAAAGTTGTTTGTACCATTTCCCAAACCCAGACTGATATGGAAATAATGAGCTACAGATAAATGTAAGATGATCCCCCCCCACACCCCAAGTCTTGTGCAGCTCCATCGAAAAAATCCCAGGGTGTGTCTTTATCGATTACTTCAGGGATGATGTGTCTTGTCTTGGTATTTTGCAGATCCTCCAGGATCTCAAGGAAACTCGAACATATCTTTGGGATAATCAGTGCCCTATTCATTTGCTTGCCTTGAAATATATTGTTGTTCCTACTGATCCAGATGTACCAGGAGACAATGAGAGGCAGGTTCCTCACTTTCAGGCTGGTTGTATTATTCCACCAATTATTCTAGGCCGATTTCACATCCTCCCCTACCCAGAAATATGTTATCTTTAGGAGCTGAAGGACTTGTGCCCAGACTATCTGTGTTTCTGGGTAGGCAAGGAAGAGGTGGTTGGTTGATTCCTCCTCCTGTTTACAGAGGACACACCATGTAGGTCCGGGGAAAGCCCGTTTCCTAAGATTGGTGCCAGTCGGGACTTTATCCTCAATTATGTTCCACATTAGTAGGCGAGAGCAAGGAGGTCCCCGAAGTTTCCAGATATTCCTCCACCAGTTTTGGCATACTTCAGGTTTGTATCTGGAATGAATTACTAAGTACCCCTCCTTGGGGGAGTATTTTCCATTCTGTGCTAGTCCCCATAGCAGTTCATCTGGCTCTTCCCTCAGTCTAACATGTGATTCTGTTAGGGATCTTATGTATCTATCCCACTCCCGATGCCATCTGTCCGGGATATCTAAGGTGATCCCTGATAGCCAGGCTTGTTGAAAAACATTAGTGTTTTGAGGATCACCAATATGAGCAATTGAGAAAATGTCTTTTTGATTCAGTATTTCTATCAGAGGTTGTGGGAGGAGGTGAGTGTTCCCACAGCCGATCCATGGGTCTAATCCAATACAGGCTTCCTCTCCGTTGCCAATCCGCCAGGTTAGACCCTTTCTGATAGTATGGAGAGTATTTAACACAGCCCTCCAGATCACCGAGATGTTCTTTCTATTCCAGGTAGGTAATCTGATCCAGTCTAATAGTGGGATTGGCCAGATGTATTTGTAAGTAATCACTTCAGTCCATAGACTCCTTTGTTTGAGGAGTAGCCACCCCAATTTTGCAGCGAGGGCCTGGGAAAAAGTAGCTAAATTTTTTAGCCCCCATCCTCCCCATTTTTTGGGGATGGCTATACTACTCCATTTGACCCAAGCATATGGTTTCCCCTCTTTGTTTCCTTTCCATAAGAAATTGCAGCAAATTCTCTGTATCCTTTGAATTATTCCTTGAGGGATCCATGCTAGGGACATCCAATAAACAGGTGTGGCCTCAAGAACAGATTTGATAAGGACCAATCTTCCTGCTCTGGACAGTAACCTGTGACTCCATAAATTTATTCTTCTTTCAATCCTGGCAATTAACCAGGTCCAGTTAGCTATTTTGTATCCATCTAGTTTGATCTTGAAGCCCAGGTACTTCATGCCATCTTGGAGGGCCTGTATTTGAAATGGGAAGCTTTGGATAGCCAGATTGGTTTCCTGTATGGTACATCTGGATAGGGATATGGTGGATTTAGCCTGATTAATTTCCATCCCAGTGGCCAAGCTAAAGAGTCTCAGGGATCCAGAGAGGGTAATTAAGTCCTGAATGTCGCCATCCAAAAAGATGAGGATATCATCCACGAAGAGAAGATGAGTGAGTGAGCATTGATCAGTAATCTTGAGACCTTTGAGATTCCCAGCCGCCTTCTCCGCATGAATCTTTCTGCTGAGGCCCTCCATAACCAAGAGAAAGAGTGGGGGGGAAGGGGGCAGCCTTGTCTGAGGCCCCTCTCGGCTCGAAAGGAATGGGATGTCGACCCATTGATCAATATAGCAAAAGAAACTGATGTGATACAACACATGATCCATCTAATGAAATCAGGTGGGAAACCTAGGTGGGTGAGTAACATTCTGAGATATAGCCAACTGACCCTATCAAATGCCTTAGAGAGGTCAATTTTAAGCATCATTCCTTTTAGGTTTTTCAACTTGATGGAGTGGATGACCTCTTGTGCCAAGCCAATGGCCTCATGAATTTGCCGATTTTGAAGGAAAGCAAACTGTTCCAGGGAGATATGCTCCGAAAGGATAGGCTTGATTCAGTTGGCTATAATCTTGGCAATGATTTTGTAAAGGCAGTTACAAAGGGATATAGGGCGAAAGTCATTGAAAGAAAGGGGAGAGTCCAATTTAGGAATGAGGGCAATGAAGGTAGAGTTGATAGGGTCATGTAGTCTACCACTAGTCTGGCATTCTTCCACAACCGCAAGAAGGTCAGGGCCAAGGATATCAAAGAAAGTCAAGTAGAACTCCACAGGCCAACCGTCCGGTCTAGGGCTTCTATCTCTTTTAAACCATTTCAAGGTGCTCTCCAGTTCCCCCAGAGAGACAGGCTTTATGAGATCCTCCAAATGGTTTGGCTCCACAAAACTAGGAAATAACCCCGCAGTCCGAATGATATCAGGCAGTGAAACACCCGGCGAAGCTTTGAACAACTGTTTAAAATGTGAGACACCAAGCTGGGACAGTGATGCATGGGTGTTTGCTAGCGAGCCATGGTCAGAGGGAAGCTGCCAAATCGTGTTATTGGCCCTCCTTCCATTAGCGAATTTGTGGAAGAATTTAGTGTTGCCATCCCCCGCTTGAATCCAAATGGCCCTGCTTCTAAGTCGCCAAGTTTCCTCCCGGGCCAATAGTATCTTAGATCATTGGGCTTCCAGCTCAACCAACTGGGCTTTGGTGTCAATAGAGATGTAACCATTGCCTTGCTCATCCGTGAGATTTGCAATCAGGGATTCAAGGTCAGATAAAGCCAGGTCCTCCCTGGCTTTCTTCTGTTTGGCCCAATCAATCGAGAGTCTTTTGAGATGGTGCAGGTTATTGCAAAAACCCATAGCCTTCCACCCACCAGAAGTGAGTGGATGAGACCTCCAGTAGTCAGTGACCATCTTTAGGTAGTCAGGGTCTTTGAGCCAGGTCGAGTTGAACTTATAGGGGGCTCGAGGCTTGACAGAGGATCCTGCCAGCTCCAAATAAATAGGCAAGTGGTCTGATATTCCTCCAGAACCCACCCATTGTCTGAAGATGGAAAAAATCAGCAGTAGGTCTTCGTGGATAAGGAACCGATCCAATCTTCTCCCTAGAGCAGCTTCCCCTGTTCTTCTGTTGTGCCAGGTGGGCTTCTTCTTATTCATGGGAACATCTATGAGTCCATGTTGTTCCAGCAGTGAGCTCAGCTAGTCTGAGAGGGAGTCCAATTGTGAGTGATGACCCCAAGACTCTTCATAGCCAATGGTGAAATTAAGGTCACCCCCCAAAATGGTTGAGGAATTGATCATCGAGTTATCCAAGAGATGATTCCAGAAGTGCATCCTATTTTGATAGGGGGCATAAATATTAATTATACGGATCTGTTTGCTCATGGCAACTGTGATAAGGTCCATGCCCAGGAAACCCAGTCCACCCCAAGAGGCAATCACCTTGATGGTCCGAGGATTGATTCCGAGGGCGAGACCCCCAGACCGGCCAACTACATCCATAGCTTGAAAGTACCAACCGGGCATGATGTCCAGAAGAATTTTTACTATCTGTTCAAAGGGCCCCAAGGTCTCTTGTAGGAAAATTATGTCACAAGGTTCACAGCTCAAAAGTCTTTTGAGGGCCAGTTTTTTTTGGGGGCTGGCTAGGCCCCGACAGTTAAAGGAGAGCCATTTCATCTAGAAACCTTGGCTGGGGTGTCTGCTACTCTAAGCACCCAATTGATGGTATTTTGACGTCCCTGGGCAACGTCATCCCCTGCTAATTTAATTGCTTTGGCTAATTTGGAGGGGTGCCCTCGAGAGGGCTTATGGTCAATGGATCCAAGAGATATGCCCAATCCCATAGCATCTGGAGTGGCTTGCCTACGGGGGCGGAGATTATAGGCATGAGGGCCCGGGGAGATGAATTCAGATGGCAAAGGGAAAACGTCCAGTCCAGTAGTCGACGGGGGAGTGGTAGTGAAAATAGGCTGAGGGGGAGCAATAGTGCAGGAAATAGGGCCCGTATAATCATAGATGGTGTTGAGAATGCAACAAGATGATGGAGCTTAGTGGAAAGAAGTCGCCTTCACTAAGTGGGCCCGCAGGCTATTTTTGGCGCAAAGTCTATTTTTAGACTATGTCTATTTTTAGACATATGGATCATGGTCTATGAGTTGCAGGATGCTATTTGTGGATGATTGGTCATGTTGGTAAAAATAGATGGACTTCTATTTTTAGACATATGGGCAGGTTTCTATTTTTAGACTGCCAGGCTAAAAATAGAACAGTCGAATATTATTGGCTCATAATAGTATTTGGACTATAAACATTATCTTATCCTCTTGGAGCACTTCAGTTTCAACTACAGATGTGGCACATGCAGCTGTCAAAAGGAAATACACTTTTCTTGTGGGTCACTTGAGCTATTGCATGCAGGACTTCAGTTAGAACTCATGTGGTTGAGTTTGGTGGAGTTGATTGTGGAGTTGATGGAGTTGTGTTCAGTTTGACTTGGTTGAACTAGTTGTATTTTAGTCTAACTAAAGAATACACTAGTGATGAGTTGTGTGAATTAATTATTAATTAATTCACTAATTATTAACTCATAAAGCAACTGAAGAATACATCAGTTAACTCAGTGCATGTACAGTTCAGTGGAGACAGGTGTTAGAGGTTGAGATTGCTATCAGTTGTGACTACAGTGTGACTATAGTTGTGCATGAGATTTGCACATGCATGGATGGAGATTTCCCATGAGGCTTGCGTAGTATAACCAAAGGAATTCGATTTCACAGAGTGATTTATTCTCTTGCAGGATTGCGCAGTGGAGGCAGGCAAACAGTGGAGGAGATTTGAGGCTTCAGATCTGAGCTAGTTTGTGTGTAACAAGTGGAGATAGTACTGAGTACTTGTGAGGAGTATTGTACTATGTATTGTTACATGTCCTCTATCATTATAATATACAGATAGTGTGGGGTTTTCAGCTGTATGCTTTCCCCGGGTTACATACTGTGTTAATGTGCGCATGCGATTGATGTTTCATTGTTTTTGGTGTTGCTAAATTGATGATCAACGTAGAGGAGGTTATGTATTGTGCATGTATTCTGCAATAGTGTATAATCGGGATAATCTCTGTGAATAAGTGATTAATTATTCAAAATTTCTACAGATGGGGGGGATCAAACGAAACCACAGAGACAGATAAATGATCAAAATGCAAGATAGAGGAGCTGGGAGCAGAGACAGTACCCGAAGAAGGTTTAGATCTGGTCTTCGGAGGAGAAAGAGGCTGCTTTTGGGATGCACTGGAGTTCTGAAAATGATTCCCAGCTTCTTCCTTTGTACCTTTCAGATCTGGGGGTAGCACGTCCACCATTGGCTCTTCGGATTGCCTGTGCATCGATCCCTTAGCTGCTGTAGGCGAATTCATGAGGAGGGGGCAATCTTTGTATAGATGGCCAACTTTGTGGCATCGTCTTACATTCTATAATGTTATTATGATATGTATCCTTATATTTGATGTAGTGCTTTGAAACTCACCAATTAACTTAAAAAGAATAAATATGAAGATTTGTCTCCAACGACTATTCACAAATATAATAAAGTCAATGCTACCTTTATAACTTAACACTAACCCTTGTTTTGGTGAAAAAGGAGTGATGTGCACACATGACTCTTATTCATTTTACGCTTGACACAATTTTCCTATTACGCTATTGTTGGTTACTCCTATGGAAGTTTTAAAGTGATTGACTGCTTACATCTTGTCATCATCTTATGAAGAGGTCTTTTGGCATGCATAAATACCTCCTTTCAACAACATTTCTAGCCTTCAGAAAACTAGTTATTGCCTTAGCTAAGAGAACCAAGGCTTTGTCCGCAACTCCAAATTTTGTTGAGCATTTGGAAGAGATCCCTATATTATAAATCCCTTCTAGACATTTAAATCCAAAAACATCATTATGTGCTAGCTTGTTTTTGTGGAGGGGGCATGGATAAACTACAAAACCCAAGAAACTTGGGTTTATATAGAATGGGTGTTGGGTATGGAGCCTGATTTTCTTCCTTATTCAGAGGTCTCATTTGTGTTGGACCCTAGTTCCTAAACGAGGTAGAAACGCTACCCACGTGATAGTCATGAGGGGGGTCTAGGGGGATGATGACTCTAATTTTAATGAGCGCCCCCACCCCCCCGGGGCAAAGGTTTGGGGACAACGCCCCTGGAGTTAAAAACAAATGAAAAATTGCCTTGTAAAATATTGTAATTTTATAGTCAATTTGGGTCATTCATTAGGTGAATGATCTGACAGTAGAAGTTTGTTAATTTAGGGTTTTTTTGCCCTAGAAGGCAACCCTTGGTTTATATGAGGGATTTGTATTGTGGTTTTGTATTATTATTCTGAGCGAGGGAGAGAGAGAGGAGGTTGGGTGAGAGAAAAGAAGAAATTACAATGGATATGTTGTAGGTTGTATCTCTTCATTTTGCTAGATAATATAAAAGGAAGGGTTGGTTGTTTCTTCGTGGACATAGCCCAAATTGGGTGAACCACATATATTTGTGTCTCTCTTGTTTTATGCATTTTTGTATTTGTGTTTCCGCAATATTTTATGTATTTCATTGCTCCGTTAATTAATATTTAACAATGGGCTCCCTATTTAAAAGTCATAATCTAGTTCCACTTTTATGACAAAGGTTATTCTGGCTTTCATTTCCATATTTTGCTTCTAACAATAATTGATAAATTATATTAGCAAAGTCTATGTAAAACCATAGCATGATTAAATATAAGAGCCTGTGATATAACCATTTCCTAAAATTGTTGTAACAAGATATTGTGCTAGACATATTTTCTAACCCGTGACCATAATACAAAATAGTAGGGAGTTCTATGGGTAAACTCCATGTAGAAAACACCTGTGAATATATGACATTTTCACTACATATGAGGCCTTACAAAATATGTAAATCATTAAAAAATTGTAGAGAGACTATTGTTTCTAGGGAGGCACCTAAATTGAAAGCATACAATATTGATTGAGGAGAACAAACCGAATTAATTGAAAATGTTGAGGGCAAATCTAGGCAGACTTTCATATGTTGTACAATTTCGAACTGATTTATGAGACTCTCTATTTCATCATTTTCCCTCTGAATCAAGTGTTGATGTTCTATTAAAATCTCCATTATCAACATTATTTAGGTCAATTGTTCCAGGTGTATATTTAAATTCAAAAGGTGATCTTGAAGCTCAATTATAGTACCCCTAGAGACATAGGAGATTCTTCATTAAATAACCTAATGGGTTTCCACCTCTAAACAAAATGGAAAATGATGTCTCCCAAGCTTGTCAACTTGCAAAGTAAAAACAATTTGGCATAGCTAAGGTGACTAGCAACCTTTATTTCCCTATATTTTTAATATGAAACAAGCCATGGCTATACTAAGAGGGATCCTCGTGTGGGGAAGATCATGTATCGAGTCACTCTTAAATTCCCACACAAAACCCTACACACTAGTGAGGTTTTCCATGGTGCTCACACATGTGAAAACAGTTAACCAAATTAATTTCATGATGAGGAATTGAAGTCCTGCCTAGATGTGAAATATTTGATGCCCAATCTACCATGCCTGCATTAAATCCTATGATGTGTCTATCCCTCCTTTGTACTTCCCCATGGTGTTCATGCTGGTTGAGAAGACCTTCCCTACAATGCTCATAATGTGTTCATAATTACCGAGTCCCAAGCTACGTGTTGACTAAGGCCATGTTGTGACTACCCCATCGACCATCTGGCTATCTTAACAATCTCCACAAGTCATGATACTAGCACTAAGGGATGGTATGAAATTGAGTGGAACTATTCACCCACAAAGTTCTGAATGGACATGTGGCCGCTTGGTTGGCAAATGAGTTCACAAACAAATTGAGATCCTTGAATACAAGTACAAATTGATATTCTAGGACAGAGGATAAACTTGATTCCATTATTTTAAAAATGGATTGTAGTTTTAGATCTGAGGAAGTGGTGCCAAGGTTTAGGTTCCTTATAATGTTGTTGGATTTTCTCATGATGGCTAACTCGTGGAGTGGGGATTTCTTGGTCAGATTGATACTTTATAGTGATGCATATAACTCCTTTTTGTTATTTGAAGTTGTGTCCAAACTCCAAGAGTACATTCAATTTGTCCATCATGGCCAAATAACACCCCCCCTCACACTTGACACCCATCATTTCCATATTAATAAAGATAGAGATTGTGTTTTTCAATATAACACTTGGTTTTTAGGGACAAATTATCTTTACTTGAATACATAGACCTACTATTTCAATTTAGAAGAGGAAGTTCTCTTACTTATCGTGGTGTGGGGCATAGTCCCTCACCTTCTCCTAAACCTTTTGGATGGATAGATTCTTGAAGCAATAAGAAACCAATATAAGAAATCGATATATAACATCAACCCAAGGTTTGATATGTTTACATGCCCTTGGATTTATGTGAAAGTAAATTTTAAAGCTAGCCTCTTAGAGACAATAGAGTTATAAATAAACAACTAGACTAATGTGCAAAATCAAACTATGGAAAATTTCATTTTTTTTTATATTTGTTATCATTAATATGGCCACTTTCCCAAGGACTATCCAAAAAAATTCCTCCCCCCAACTTACGAGGAAAAAGAATTTCTAAAAGTCTCTAAGACTTCTAGTGAAAGAAAACCGTTATGTCAAGTTGCTCATATTCAAGAAAACGATTATCATATGCTCCAAGTAAAAATATATATAACATTTTGGGATTATATCTAGAAAAAGGAAACCTCATTACTTGAGACAAAAATCCAACCTCTTTCTAATGCACTATCCAAGGAGCAAGTGCTGAAAGCTAGTGGAATTTATTAACAAGGAATAAGAGACAAATATGGTGTTGGTTAATGAGGAATAAGAGTCAAATATGGAATTTTGACAGAATACATACTCATCGGTTCAAGTGTGACCCCAAACTATGAGGTTAGCCAAAAGTCATAATAGAAGTCGCAAGAATAATTTAGTAATTTTTTTCCTCTAAATTCCTTACATAAATATATTGGTTTTAAAATATTATATATATGAAAGAATATATCCATCTCTCAAGATGACAACTAAAAAAACCCACACCACATTAACTATGCCACCCTTTCAACAACCGGAAGGAAAAACAAATAACAAAAAACAAAAAACAAAATAAAATTAGGAACTTATAGCCTATCTAGTTTATATTGGCCAATTTTTTTCATAGATTTTTCAAAATTATATAGTTTCTTTTTATTCAAGGAAAGAAATAAGCCTCACTCTTAGTTCGAAGATAAGAGTGAGGTCGCTCACTCCAGGCCAACCCATACTTATATTCAATTCAGAGTGATTTTTTCAAACTCTAAGTCATTAGAACAATGTTTATCAATACATCAAAGCTCAAAATGTCACTAGTGGGGATTTGAACCTAGGTTGGGAAGATAACAATCATTTTTCCCAACCACCTGAGATAACCATAATTGACATAGCACTTTTATTCCATGAGAAATATCTTTATATTCCATATAAGGAATATACATGGTTCGGTCCTCAAGGGATTATAAAAATAACAAGGCTTGAAGCCATTGCAAGAAATACTCATTATGAGCTCAACATGTCACAAGCTAGAATCGAACTTGGGTAGGAAGGATAACAACATTTTATTAATAAAATAAAATTGCATGGTAAGGATGTGTAGCACACCAAAAATTGTTGAAAAAAACCCATAAACAAGGCCTCATCTGGTGAGGGAAAGTTCAAAGTCCATCCATAATTACGAGTTTGAGCCCTTAAAAGACATGTGAGGAGGCTCATAAAAATGTTACATCAAAAACATACATCTGATATGGAAATAAAGCCCTAATAAAAGTGCTTTATAATTTTATAATGTTGAAGCAAGAAGGATGGTAACAGCTGCCAAGAGTCATAGAGGTAGTTTGAATTTTCTCATCTATGTCTTATGATCTATTTATCTGAAAAATGTCCAGCTCTAGTCTAGAATTGGATAGGTTGTCAGCTGCCACATTTTTGCACCTGTAAATGTGTTCAAAAGTTATGTGAGAAAATTGTTGATTTTGAAGGAGAATCACCTGAAAAATGGGTTGAAAAAGATAATTATGCAATCTGAAAAAATCCATTGATCCAACATGTGATCCAATTTATAGCTAAGAGGGAATCACCATAAAAATGGAAGTTTGTAATATTGTTTTCGAAGGCTAGAGAGAGGATAAGTTTGAGGGTTGAAAGTTCAACGAATTTGTTTGTTGTAGGCCCCACATTGGCATCAAAAGATATAGAGTGGGATTTTGATAGATATAGAACACCTCTAGATGCACCAATAGATGGGATCCATGAGCCGCCCCATCAAAAAATCCCCAAGGAAAGTATGTTATGATAGGAGGTTCATCTCTATTCCTGGGATTTGTTATTCCATAGGAGGGCCTGTAACCGGATAAAATGGAAAGGCTATACATAGCATATTTGAGAGAATTTGGCAGTTTGTCTTCGAAGATGACTTGATTATGCCCCATCCAAATTCCCCAAGAAAGTGTGAAGGGGAGTGTTGGGTCCCTATAATACTACTGATTACCCCATTACTATTGTAGTTATACCCCTTATTTATATTGTTGTGCCCCCATTACCCCCATATTGTTATTAATGTGCCCATAGAATCCCTCTATTGTTATTTTTGTGGCTTTATATTATTATTGTTAGGTCGGCTGGATTATATTGTGACTCCATAGACTCCTATATATAGAAAGGAGGTTTTGTTATTTGAATCATCCAAGAATTGTTCATTTATGTAATGTAAAGGAGGTTGCCCCCTCGAAGAGGCTGAATTCTAAGGCGTGGATCTCTCTTTTCTATCTTTTTGTGAGCTGGTTTCATAACATTTGGTATCAGAGCTTTGGATTCTAGGGTTTCGCTGCTCAAAACAGGTCATCGTGGTATTTTCGCTATAACTTTTTTTCTGTGACGTTTCAGAAGTCACAAAAAAAACCCATTTGAGAAGAAATCGTGCTGAACATTGGATCCGAATTTCAGAGCTTTTTGCGCAATATTTTCGGAGATATGATCTCTGGAAGTTGGTCTTTTTGCAGACTCCTGAATTACACTCAAAAAAAGTGACCTGGGGAAAATCGTCATAACTTTCTTTCTGAGCATCGGATTGAAATTTCGTAAGAAGGTACAGAAAGAGGACGGAGTGTAGTTTTCTTTTATATATTTTTCAGAGTCAAAGGTTGAAACAGTGACACGTGGCACTTCATACAAGTTCGCTCTACTGAACCAGTCTATAATCAGGTCACCGCGGGAGATTGTGCATAACTCTTTCTTGGAGAATCCAATTTGGTTCAGACTAGTGGCATTGGAAAGAGGACACAGAAGGCTACTATAGGTCACAATTTCAGAACTGGATGATTCGAAATTACAGAGGTACATCAGATTCAATATCAGGATTCTACAAAGTAAAAAAAGGTGTGTAGTTTTTATTTTTTATTTTTGCATAAGCTTGGTTTGAAGGAATTCAAAGGGCCTAGTAAAGCATTATTATCGGTAACTGATGCCCCGAGGAAAGAAAATGCAAACACCTAGTAAGGAACGTGAAAGCTCTAGCATGACTCATGAAGAAGGGGAAGAAATGCTACATGATATATCAAAATTACAAGAACAAGTGCAACAAATGTCACGCTCACAAAAGCTAACAGATGCTAAGATAAATGGCGTGGAATCTAAGATAAAGGGCATGGAAGCTAATATGGACGATTTGAAGATAGATTTGAAGACAGATTTGAAGAAAGACATGGCAAGTTTGAAGACAGATTTGACAAATTTTCTACAAGAGATACTTACTAATGGTGAAAAGGTTGTAAAGGAAACTCATGATGTGAACAAAAGTAATGTTAATCATGATTCCATAGATTCTAATGTTGGATCGAAGACCCACCATATTCCAAAAATCGATATGAGGAAGTTTGATGGCAAGGATCCCGCCACATGGATATTACAGATGGAGCAGTTCTTCGATCTCAATAATGTGCAAAACACACAAAAGGTACGTATGGCAACTTTATATTTGGAACCAAATCAATTTGTATGGTATCAATGGCTTTGCTCTCGTAAACAATTTATCACTTGGGCAATTTTTACGGAAGAATTGATAGCACATTATGAGGATACAAAAAGCAACACTTTTTTTAGCCAATTGATAAGTCTCAAACAAAAGGGTTCAATAATGGAGCACATTGAGGAGTTCCAAAAATTGAACATAAGGGTAAAAGATATTCCAGAGCAGCATAGGATTGATGTGTTCATAGGGTCTTTAAAGGATAATATCCAACATGATGTTCGACTTTGGGAACCTGATTCATTAGAGAAGGCATTCACGTTAGCAAGAAAAATGGAAAGCAAAATTATGGCAACCAGAAAGCATACCACTCACAACTATAAAGACGGAACTGCACTTGCCCCTAGTCTTCCACAACCTATAAGGTTGACACCACAACAATTGGAAGAAAAAAGAGCAAAAGGGCTTTGTTATAGTTGTGATAGCAAATACACTAAAGGTCATAAGTGTGCTGAGAAGAAATTATTCTACATAGATTGTGAAGAGGAAGAAGAAAAGGAGCAAGAAAGGTCAAAAGAAGAAGATATACTCCAGGAACAAAGCCTAGATGAAGAACAAATAAATCCAACCATATCTTGTAATGCATTGGCGGGAATTACCACTCCTCAAACCATCAAGATAGAAGGACAAATCAAGAAGAAAAAGGTGATAGTGTTGATTGATTCAGGAAGCACCCACAATTTTATTCATTGTAGGGTAGCAAAAGAATTGAATTGCTTCCTATATCCAGCACCAGAGTGTCAAGTGATGATTGCAAATGGAGGAACAATAAATTGCTCTGGAAAGTGCCATAATATCAAGCTATCCATGGGAGAATATGTATTGACTAGCCCAATGCTTTCCATTCCAATGGGAGGTGCTGATGTTGTACTAGGAGTCCAATGGCTACAATCCTTGGGTACAATAGCTTTTAATTTTCAAGAACTTTTCATGAAATTTCTGTGGAAGGAAAGGAAGTTGAATTAAGGGGTATTGCAGGGAAACCAGGAAAGATAATCAGCTCTAATGGTATGACAAAGCTTCTAAAAAAGGAGCAAAGGGGTGTAATTGCACAATTATGTTCGCTAGATGTTTCCACATTAGAATCATCTATTTCTCCAAATCTCCAAAAAGTCCTGGACAATCATTCCAAGGTATTTGAGACTCCCAAAGGTCTCCCACCTATGCGTGATCATGATCATGCTATTCATCTGATTCCAGGAAGTGTTCCTCCAAACATCAGGCCGTACAGATATCCCTATGTCCAAAAAAGTGAAATTGAACGTATGGTTGCAGAAATGCTAGAGGCTGGTATAATTCAACCGAGTCAAAGTTCTTTCTCTGCTCCAGTAGTATTGGTGCACAAGAAGGATGGATCATGGGGCATGTGTCTGGATTATAGGGAGCTCAACAAGCTCACTATTAAAGATAAGTTCCCCATTCCTGTCATTGATGAATTACTGGATGAATTGCATGGATCAATTTACTTCACCAAGTTGGATCTTCGTTCAGGATATCATCAAATCAGAATGAAGATTGAAGACATTCCGAAAACGGCATTTAGAACTCATGAGGGTCATTATGAATTTTTGGTAATGCCTTTTGGCCTTACCAATGCACCTTCAACATTTCAAGGTTTGATGAATTCAATTTTCAAACCATTCCTTAGAAAATTTGTGTTAGTATTTTTTGATGATATACTTATCTACAGCAAGTCTTGGAAGGATCATGTTGAACATGTTGACAGGGTGCTACAACTATTGGAAGAGAAACAATTATATGCCAAAAGATCCAAATGTTTCTTTGGAGTCCAGGAGGTGGAATATTTGGGTCATATTGTATCTCATGAAGGAGTTAAGGTAGACCCTACCAAAATTAAAGCCATTAAGGAATGGAAAATCCCCACATCCATAAAGCATTTGCGCGGATTTCTTGGGTTGACAGGGTATTATCGCAAGTTTGTTAAGAATTATGGGAGAATAGCAGCACCTCTAACGACATTATTGAAGAAAGATGTATTTTCATGGACTCCGGAAGCAACAAAGGCCTTTGAACATCTTAAAGAGGCAATGTGCCAAGCACCGGTCTTAGCTACACCAGACTTCACAAAAACCTTTATTGTGGAATGTGATGCTTCAGGAAATGGAATTGGTGTTGTTCTAATGCAAGATGAAAGACCCATTGCTTTTGAAAGTCGTCCAATCAAGGGAAAGTTTCTAAGCAAAGCTATTTATGAGAAGGAAATGTTGGCAATACTCCATGCACTTAAGAAATGGCGACCCTACCTAATGGGAAGACACTTCAAGGTAAAAACAGATCATGATAGCCTTAAATACTTTTTAGAACAAAGATTATCCTCTGAAGAGCAACAAAAGTGGGTCACAAAGATGTTGGGTTATGACTTTGAAATCATATACAAAAAAGGGAAGCAAAATGTGGTGGCAGATGCACTCTCAAGGAAGGATGAGGATGTGGAAGCATTGTTGTGCGCTATTTCTATCATCCAACCAGATTGGATAAATGAAGCAAGGGAGGAATGGAAGAATGACGAAGAAGTGTGGGCACTTATTCGAAAGCTACAACAAGATTCCAGTACGTCTGATACATTTAGCTGGAAAAATGATTCGTTATGGTACAAAGATCGCTTATACCTCTGTAAGAATTCCCAGCTAAAACAAAAGATTCTTATGGAATTGCACACTTCTCCCTTAGGAGGGCACTCAGGATTTTTAAAAACTTACCACAGGGTTAAGAAGGAATTTTTTTGGGATGGCCTTAAATCAGATATTCAAAAGTTTGTGGCAGAATGTTTGGTTTGCCAACAAAATAAAGTTGAAACAATTAAGACATCGGGTCTATTACAACCTTTATCTATTCCAAGCCAACGTTGGGAGGAGGTATCAATGGATTTTATCACAGGTTTACCCAAGTCTGAGGGAAAGAGTGTCATCATGGTGGTAGTTGACAGACTTACCAAGTATGCACACTTTTGTGCATTATCACATCCATTTAAAGCCAGTACAGTTTCTACTGCATTTATGGAAACAATTCAAAAGCTACATGGAAACCCAAAGATTATTGTAAGTGACAGAGATCCCATTTTCACTGGAAATTTTTGGACACAATTATTTTCTTGTCTTGGTACTCAGTTAGCTCATAGCTCATCATATCATCCTCAATCTGATGGGCAAACTGAGATAGTAAACAAATGTTTGGAAGGATATCTTCGTTGCTTTGTATCTGATAAACAGACACAATGGGTCAAATGGTTGCCTCTGGCTGAATGGTGGTATAACACTTCCTTTCATACAGCAACAAAAATGACCCCATTTATGGCACTTTATGGGTATCAACCACCATCCATCACATCATATTTAAGAGAAAATTCTAAGGTTCAGGCAGTGGAACATCACATCGAACATCAACAACAAGTCCTCCAACTCTTAAAGGATAACCTCGTGTTGGCACAGAATAGAATGAAACAACAGGCAGATCAACATCGCAGTGAAAGAAGTTTTGATGTAGGTGATTGGGTATTCCTACGGCTACAACCATATAAGCAAATGTCCCTCAAGCAAGCTAAGAAGGATAATAAATTATCACCAAAGTATTATGGTCCGTACAAGGTGTTGCAAAAGATTGGTACTATGGCATACAAATTGGAGCTTCCTGCAGCTTCTCGATTGCACCCAGTTTTCCATGTTTCATGCTTAAAGAAGGTTATAGGCGACAAGCTCCCAGTTCAAACAATATTGCCAGAACTTGACGAGGAAGGAAAAATTATATTGGAACCGGAAGCAGTTATAGAAACAAGAACTCGACAGCTACGAAATCGATCAATTTCAGAGTACCTTATCAAGTGGAAGAATTTATCCGCTGAAGATTCCACATGGGAGGATGAGAATTTTATGCAGAAGTATCCTGAACTACTCAAGCGTTAAGGACAACACTTTTTTGAAGGAGAGGGGCATGTTGGGTCCCTATAATACTACTGATTACCCCATTACTATTGTAGTTATACCCCTTATTTATATTGTTGTGCCCCCGTTACCCCCATATTGTTATTAATGTGCCCATAGAATCCCTCTATTGTTATTTTTGTGGCTTTATATTATTATTGTTAGGTCGGCTGGATTATATTGTGACTCCATAGACTCCTATATATAGAAAGGAAGTTTTTTTATTTGAATCATCCAAGAATTTTTCATTTATGTAATGTAAAGGAGGTTGCCCCCTCGAAGAGGCTGAATTCTAAGGCGTGGATCTCTCTTTTCTATCTTTTTGTGAGCTGGTTTCATAACAGGGAGAGGGGTGTATGGAGAAGAATTGTGGGATTGGAACCATAAACTAAGATATATTTCAATAGAAGGACCACCCCACAAATAAAATGGGTAAATAACTTTTCAAACCCACCCCCCCCAAAACTTGTTGAGAGAAAGAGCAATCCAAGAAGACGTGTTGAAAATATTTAGAATCCAAATAACAAATGGGGCACCTACGAGGACCATGGAAAATTTATTTTTGGATATTGTCCCAAGTAGGAGCCTTCTGGCACAGAATCATCCACATGAATAACTAAGTCTTTGCAGGGCATTTGGCCTTCCAAAGTTTCTTACCCCACTAGGGACCGGTTTGTGCAGTTACACCTTGAGAGAGAGAGAAATAACTGACCTTTGGGGTGTACCTACCAGACTGATGAGGGGTCTATACCAAATATTTGGATTGATCCAAGTGAAGGACGTGGGAATAAGAGAGAGCCTAAATATAGTGGTTACAGTCTTGGGAATAATTTGTAGGGATATCAAGATCATATCTATAAAGTCGTCACTGAGGGCCCTGAAAACCTCCCCTTGGAGAGATGTCTTCCAAATTGAAAAAACCCTGCACATTTATAAGGTCGATAAGAGGAACATGGAGAATGTATTGATTTTCGCACCCAACCCAAGTATCCCAACCAATAAGGATGTTATAACCATTCTTGACCTTCTAACATGATCCCTTGGATATAACAGGGAAAGCTTTGATTAGGGAAAGCTTCTAACATGATCCCTTGGATATAAAAGGTAACCATTCTTATGATATTTGGAGTGGGACATATCTAATCCATTAATGGAGCAGGGTTGATGTAATTTTCAATGAGAATTCAGACCCAAATACTATCACCTATAGAAGGTTGTTAGGAACCCTTCACGGTCAATTCTCGGGAGAAGAGATATAGATATTTTAACCCCCAAACCCCCAGAGCCTTGGGCAACGCAATCAAATTCTAAGAGGTGAGGGAAAAAGGTTTGATGTACTGTTTACCTACCCAAAGAAATTTGGGATAAATATGTTTGATCCTTGCTAAAATACCTTCAAGAACCCAAGCCAGAGTTGACCAATACAAAATGTTGGCTTATGTGACATATTCCCTAAGGACTAAATGACCCGCTCAAGAGAGCCACCTATTACACTAGACATATACCCTTTTATCAATTTTCTTTAAGAGCCAATTCCAATTTGTACAAAATTATTTGTTTGGCTTAAGGATGAACCCAAGGTATTTCATGTTGAAAATACTGAGAGGGGGATGAATCAATATTTCTTATCAATTAGCAACTTATTATTTTTTTCATAGCATTAACAACATCTAAAGCATCAACACATCAAGAGAACAATGCACAAGAAGTTTTTAGGTGGAAACCCTTTCAGGAGAAAAACCATCGAATGCTTTTCTAATAATTTTATGAGTACATATTATGCTTCATCTCCAACTGAAAAGGGAAGCCCCAAATCCCTATTACTCTAGAAAAGTGTTCACTTTTCCATCTTTAAATGGAAGTATTCTCCAACACCCTGGATTTACCAGTTGTTGCAGATAGGATACTCCAACACCCTTGCAAGCTCCAACTTGCCCTTGCACCACCTTGCCACCCTGAAGTGTGTTCAGGCTACAACCTAAAGGTGATGTCAATCACTTGCCTTGCACCACCCAACCACCAAGAAAATGATAATAAAATGGACAAAAAATTGTGGGCTTTCGTACTAGAGACAATGACCCACTTACAATGAATAAACTTTTGCAAACTATTGTGGGCTCTCGTACCAGGGACAATGACACACTTAAAATAAATAGACTTTTTTAATGATATAATAATTAAATACCAACAATAAAACCCTTACAGTTAGATTCTTAAATAATGACAACAGAAAGAAAATCCTTACAACTACAAAACCCTTACTTCAGATGATGAAACCCTACTACAAGATGACAATATTATTGGAATTCTATGATAGTGAGGCACAACTTGAATAATGAAAAAAACCCTTACTGTGATAATACTATTATGTAACAGCCCTGGGATAAATTTCCATGTAAATAAATAATGTATGGACATTATAAAAGAAAAAATCAAACCAAGGTCGTGAGACACATATTCCAAGTTGAATGAGGGGAAAAACATTATATTGGGATCCACTTGTGGTTAATTATTTATTGGTTATGGAAATTGGCATTGGCAAGAGGAAAAAGGAAATAAATGGAAAATTAATTATTATAGACCAACAAGGACATGAGGGATGCAAAAGGAATAAAGGAAAATGAAAGAAATTCCACTTTAGCAGGTGGGGAAGAGGAAGAGACAAGAAAGGATAAAAATAGTAAAAGAATATGCATGTAAGGGAAAATGAAGAAAAAGAAAAAGAAAAAGAAAAGAAATTGGAGAGACAACATTCTATCATTCTTTTGGGAAAAGAAAGGAAAAGAGAGAGAGCATTAGAGCACTTGGAGCACAAGGAAGACAAGAAAGACATGAGCAAGAAACAAGCAAGGAAAGAAAGGAGCACAAGATGAATTTGTGTGGCAGCCAAGAAGAAGATTGGAACAACATATAACAAGGGCAGAAAGGAACATTGAAAAGAGCAGCTAGCAGGAGGATTCCTTTAGGTAACATTGTGAATTTTGATTATCTTGTTGGGATTTGAATGCATGGTTTATGCACTAGTTTGCTAGTCATTTTGTTGTCATTGGCATGGGATTTTCCTAGATTGGTAGTCATATACAACCTTGTCTTATGCCATTTCCTGGATAGCCATGATGTAGTGGGTTCCCTATTTGGTTGAGATTTGGATTGCCAATATATTTTGGATCCTAGTTGAGGTGGTCTCAGGAAAATCCCAAGGGTTGAGGGTGGAGATGGTTTTCTTCGGGAAGCTCTTGACAGGTGGGTGGAGATAGGAAAATTCCTCTAGGTATGGTGAAGAAATTCTAAGGCATCCAAGCTTGTGTTTGGTTTTGGTTATTTATGGACCCGATGTTGAGTGAAATCACTATGGCTTGAGGGTGGAGATGTTTTCCTTGGATTCCCTATTTGGTTATGATTTGGTTTATCCCATGTAATCCCAAATTCAGGCTTGGAATATGGCACAGGGGTGATTGGGCTGGAAGAAAGATTTGGTTCATCCCAATCTATGGTCGGGTGGTATGTGGAAGTCCCTGACTTGGTAGGCACTGTGCATATGTTATTATGTGTTATTCTTTAATAAGATCAATGAGTGCAAGTTCGGATTTAATGTGTTGATCATGTGACTGGTTTGTCATGCCTTCATTATGGTTAAATGCTTGTTACATGCATGGTATATTTCTTATTATATGAAGTGATCTTGTTATTGATCTTTCTCATGGCTAATATGCTCTTGGATGTTTTATATGGATGTATGAGTTAACCTGTGGCTATTGCAGCTAGTATGAGAGGGCGGTAAGCCTTCTTAATGAATATCTGATGAAACTAATGAAACAATGAACAAACTATGCATACAATCCAATAGGCACCTTGGTCACAAAGTGTTTGTATAAATGAGTAACATGTTTTGGGAAAGCTTGATCAAGAACAAAGCTTAAAAACAAAGCATGAAGACTCAGGAACCGTGTTGACAGAGTTCTGGACAATTCTAGGAAGTTGGCTTGAACGTTGGCCTTAAAATTTTGGAACTAAGTTTGTGGTCGCATGCACAAATCAAGGAAATTTCGGTCACAACCACACGGAGGATGGGTTATGCATGTGACTAGAGGTCTCTAGACACACTAATAGACCTACATGCGTGTGGCTGGGAAGTAATTTGGGTCTAGGAGTGGTTTAAGCTTAGGGAGAATCATCACCAGGGAAAGATAGTCTAATGACAATGTGATTATGACTCTTTGGTTGTTTGCAATAAGTTTTGGACAAGTGGGCCCCATTTCTGTAACTGAATCTTGGTAGTTGGGTCATGCATAGTAAGTCTCAACTCATGTTTACCCTGGCAAGCAGGTAAAGTGGGTAAATGTGGGATGGGGTGTTACATATTGAATACCCTTTATGTTGCAAAATGATGAAACTTGTTGATGAAAGTGAAACCCTTACTCAGATGCCCTGAAGGTTTATGCTCCAACAATAAGCACTCCTTCAACTTGAATAGTCCATGTGAGGGTAGCCTAATGCTTATTTCAACTCATCAAAATAAATACCTCAAAACATATGTCTTCAATGAGGTTGATACACATACAAATTGTTCAAAAGAACGCTTCTGGTCAAACTTGTATTACAGTGATCATAATTGAGTGGCCTCAATTAGGTCAACTGAATTAGGGTTGTGGGCACATGTATAAATCGATACCTTTTATGTCCAACATTTAACTTGATGCATAACAAGTCATACAAGATAGCGAAACAAGTGCAATTTATATGTTGTAGACACGTTATATCTCCAACAGGTGTAGGGAGGAAAGAGTACCAGTCTCAGTACATAATCATGCCACTATTATCAACAAAAAAGGAGCTTAGACCTTCATTGTTTTAGGCCTAGATAATATGTCTCATAACTAATTCAAACACCTATGGTTCTTCATGCCATTTCAAAGTGTCTCCACAGTTGAATAATTCAAGACCACAACTACTTTCCAAGCCTATTCAAACCTTAGAGATAAATTTTCAAAAGTATTATCTTAAATGTTATAAGATATCAACAAATTATGCATAGATTTTAGGTACCCTTCTTCAAAGTAGTCCAAGGCTGCAAGTTTTTTTAGGAGCTCAAAAAAGATAAATATCTTAGTGTTGGACCAGAAAAGGAGTCCATAAAAATTTCAGAAATATTTCCCTAAGAGGGATGAGACCTATAAACAGTGTGGACCCATATTCCTGCAATAACATGTTTGCAAAAAGGACAAAGTGATCAAGGTCACAGAGAAAATAATGTTCAAAAACAAGTCTGGAAAAACAAAAATAGATGGTACTAAACTACTTAAGAGATTTGAGTGCATTTATTTAGCCTTTCAACATGAAGTAGATCCACCTGCAAACAGAAGAAGCCCAATTATGCCCTTATGCCCAGAAAATATAAGCCTTACATCCTCAAAACAAGTTGTTCTTCAAGGCTGAATTGCACAAACCATGCCCTAACAGAGGGTTGAATCCCTTAAGGAAAAAATACAGTCAAAACAAGCCCTTTCAAACAACCCCCTCATCAGATTTTGCAATACTCCATAGGGCTGAAAATTTTAGAGCTTACTAGACTGATGATCTGCATTTGAAATGCATATCTTGGAGAGCTAATCAAATGCCATTATATAGTTTTTTAGCACCACATATGGGGCATCCAAATTAATGTGTCAGAGGGAAACTAATGTTTAAAATTCAAAATTGTTTGAAGGAAAAGCCCCTTTGTGGTGAGGCCGACTTGAATATGAGGGCAATTTGAATTTGAAATTCAAATTACTTTAGAGCCAAAATCCTCACATGCTCTTAATTTTAAAAACATTTTTCGTAATCAACCTTTTCCCATAAGAAACATTATTTTAATTCTTGGTGACTAGCCTTATGACTTGAGCATTTGTCTTGGCCAAAGAAGAGTTGCCACACCATCAACTTTTGGGGTTTTTTCCCACAAGTTCGGGCTTCAACTTCAAACAAGCATATTTCTCAAACTACGAAGGATTTTGTGGCATGCCATATACCACTGGAATCGGCTTGATGGGGAGAATCCAACAAATATGGTCAGTACTCGAGACACTATGATTTTCCATGTCATTTTGGTCAATAAAAGTAAGGCATCTTCTGGTTATGATTGGGTTGACATCAATGACAACCACATTTCAATGATCTCCCCCTTTTCATTGATGGAAACACACATACTCCCCCTGCAATCACTACTACCCTTACTCCATGTCTCTAACCTTTTGACATGTTTTCTCTCCCCCTTTGACTTTAATGGCAAAGGGTGAATCCCCCTGACAATCTATCTATTGTTGTTTACCTGTAACCTGCCTCTACTCCCCCTGTCTATTGGGTTGTATGGAATGGAATCAATGTGAACTTGGAAGAATCCCAAGATTTTTCCAAATATACTCAAAAGTTTCTTGTGGTAAAGGTTTGGTGAAGATGTTAGTTATTTTCTCCTTTGTCCCAATATTCTCAACCTTTATGTTCCTTTCTACAACCCATTCTCGAACAAAGTGGTACTTGATAGGAATGTGTTTTGTTTTTGAATGCATGACAAGATTCTTGGAGATGCTTATGGCACTAGTGTTGTCGTAAAACATCAGAATGGGCTCATCAAACTTCACCTAAAGATACTGCAATGTTTGTTTCATCCAGAGGACTTGAGTACGGCATGTTGTTATTGCTATGTATTTTTCTTCTATTGTGGATAAGGAGACTTAAGATTTATTCTTGCTCAACCATGATACAAGACAACCACCTAATTAAAAGGTTGCTTCACTAGTGCTTTTACGATCATCAACACTACCTGACCAATCTACATCTGTATAAGTTGTAATGGTTAAATCATTACCTTTTGTATACCATAGGCCAAAATTTGTTGTTCCCTTGAGGTATCGAAAATTTATCTTCACTACAATAATATGGGACTCTTTTGGTGTTTCTTGGAAACATGTTACCTATCCAATTGGCTGCATCACATCTGGCCTTGAAGTCATTACATACAATAGGCTACCAATCATTGATCTATACATTATTTGGTCTGCAACCTTGGATATTGTTGGAAACCTCGAGCACTACTGAGGGGGGGGGGGGGTGAATCAATAGTGTGATTTATATACGATTTCTACCAAGTTTAAATTCTCAACTTAATCACACATGTTCTTATAGCACCTCACAATATGTTAGCATCCAATGCATGTGAATAAATAATAATCATGTAACCATGTAAGCAGCTAAACCAAAACAACCATGAGAGAAATACTGAACAAAACATCAAATCACAAACACATCATCGCACATGAGAGACAAGATATCTAGTGGAAACCCTTCCGGCAGAAAAACCACCCTTGTTGTGGTTCTGCTGCTCTGAATCTTTATTATGTCAAGCAATTGGTCTTTTACATAGATATCGTAGTCCCATTAGCCAGGAGACTCGACCTCATATATTATTAGTTGACCCCCATCACCCAAGAGACTTGATTCTACTAATCAACTTAGAAGACTATGTTCTAACTTCTCACATAGATCTACAGACCACTATCCACTGAAAGCCACCATGATCAACGATCCTCACCCAACTCTGATTAGAATACCCAAATTTGATTGGATGGAGAAATTGTTCCTTTCACCAATTCTATGGAATCAATGTTCCACTCTCGTGAAGTCACTTCTCCTATACTCTATGCGGACCTCGTTTCATATATTTTCATACTGGATTCAAGACATTATGCTCAACTCTAATTCAGCTCTACAATAAAAAAACTTAGCAGCAAGACTCTCTAAAAATCATATAAAAATACCATAGCAACATGCTCTCTACTCAAGTAAATAGTGGCCACAATAATGAAAATTAAACAATATAATCACCAACATCAAAATTCTCAGCCATCAATAGTGCTATCAACATAATCTTTTCTCCAACAACTACAAATATGATATATTATATAGCATGCTTCAGATTTGATCACTATAATGTCATATGCACTCATACATTGAAGTATTTATGCTCTCGACTAATTTTGAAGCATGCAGCCTTCTCTCACTCACTATCACACTAAACCAACCATCATTTAGCTCCAAAGTGAAGAATATAAAACATGCAAGGTGAAATTCAATTTTGGACTATGATCAAGAGTGCACAAAGTTGATGAAATCCAACAATAATCACCACTACTGTGAAATTTAGGCATTCACACCTATAGGAGGACTTTTCCAACTAATTCCAACCTTTTTCAATTAATTTAGAACCTTCTAGGAAATTCCATGTCGAAATATTTCGAATGTGTGAGAGGAATGTGGAGGAAATTTCATTCTAAGCCTCAACCACATCCACAAAACTAGCAGATTTCGGTTCTAACTGCACTCACAAGCCTGCCAGATTTCGGTTGGATCCTTCCAACCGCAAGCATGAGCTAGTCTCCTAGTGATTAGGTAGAGCATAAGGAAAAACACAAAAACGTTTGCTCATAAACGCTACCACCTGAATGGTCACCTTCTCCAGCTCATGTACATGCCTCCAAATCATTTTTAAGCCTTGTGACACCTCTATAAATGGATCAAACATGTCTCCCAAGTTCCACTGCCAAGTTGACCTAACGGCCAACAATCAAGATTTGACATGACTACCAACAAGTTCACTACTCTCCTTTGGCACCTTCATAAGTTGCAATGCACTTGTAACACACTAAAGCACATCTCCATCATCATCATCATGCTATAAAACTACTGCAACAAGTCATCCTCCAGTTCCTACACTAGTTAGGCATCCTGCACTAGGTTCTTGAACTAGGTCATGAACATGAACATAACCATCACTAGCACATGAGCAACCAACAATCACATCACTACTATCATCCTACATCAATGTTGACATTATAAGGTTGACATCAATGCCAACACAAACATATCAATGCCAACTCAACCAATTGTAACCATGCTACAAGGATGACATCAATACATCAGCTAGACTACATGGGGTTGACATCAATGCCAACGTCAAGTAGCTGCTACCATCAAAACCATAATTCCAATAGATATATCATCCATTCTCAACTTACAACTAGTCATCATTACAGTTCTAACTGATTTGTTGGCTTACATCTAAAACCTTTTCAACATTTCTTTAATATACTTGGCTTGACAAATGAATATGCCCTTGCCTTCTTGAGATATTTGAAGCCCAAAGAATAAATTCTACTCACCAAGAAATGACATCTCAAACTCACTCTGCATGCCTGATGCAAACTTCTTGCTTAACCTATCATCATCGTTGCCAAAGATGATGTCATCCACATATACTTTGATGATGTTCAAATTGTCTTGTTCAATCTTCACATAAAGGTTGCTATTGACATTTCCTCTTTTGAAACCTTATTTCTGCAAATACATATCTAGACAAGCATACCAAGCTCTAGGAGCTTGTTTGATACCATATAAATCCTTCTTCAACTTGAAAACATAATCCCTTTTGTTAGTAAGTAGAAATCCTTCAGGTTGTTCTATGTAGAACTCTTCTTCCAGTTCTCCATTAAGGAATGTTGAATTTACATCCATCTGATACACCTTGATCCTTCTCAAACAAGCATAGGCCAAGAACATCCTGATGGCTTCCATTCTGGTGACGGGTGAAAATATCTCTTTGAAGTCTATTCCCTCAACCTGCGCATATCCTTTATAGACCAATTTTGCCTTGTTCCTGGTAACCTGTCCATCCTCATTCAACTTGTTCCTGAAAACCTATCTTGTCCCAATGACATTTTTGTCCTTTGGTTGTGGAACCTATTCCCATGTGTCATTCTTTTCAATATGATCCAATTCTTCATTCATAGTTGTTATCCAATGTTAATCATGAATGGATTCTTCAAAGTTGCTAGGATCATATGTAGATAAGAGTGCAAGATGTGCTTGCTCTAGCATGCGTATATGTTGATTTCTTTTGGTTCCTATGCTTTCATTGATGTCCCCAATGATAAGGTCTAAATGATGGTTCTTTTGATATCATTTCTTAGGAATCTTAAAAGGTTCATGTTGATCATTTCCTATCTCCTCTTGGTTGGTGGTTGTTTCCTCATTTAATTATTCTTCTTTTGGGGCTTTATCTTTGACCTTTTCTGGTTCTTCTTATTTTATGGTCCATTTGAGGATTTAGCCTTTGGTCCATGAACTTCATCAAATGTTACATTGATGCTTTCAACTATCCGGTTGAGTCTCTAATTATAGCATCTGTATGCTTTTCTTTTGCATGAGTACACAGTTCGTCTACCTGAGAGTCAAATTTTCCAACCTTCTGGTCTTCTCTTTTAATGTAGAATTTGCTTCCAAAGGCTTTGAAATGTTTGAAATTTGTTGGTCTTCCCTTCCATATTTCGTACAGAGTCTTACCACAGTTATTTATAAGAAATCCTCTATTCAAAATATACATTGTTGTATCTATTTCTTGGACCCAAAATTTGTCCTCTAATTTTGAATCATTCAACATTGTTCTAGCCATCTCTTCTATTGTTCTATTTTTCCTTTCGACAACCCTATTTTGTTGTGGTGTCCTAGATGTTATGAATTGTCGCTTTATTCCATGTTCCTCACAAAAGTTTTGAAATTATTTGGATGTGAAATCTCGTCCATTATCTGATCTCAAACATTTGATCTTCAAATCAATTTCATTTTCAACCGCTTCTTTGTAGATTTTGAAACATTCAAAGGCTTCGAACTTCATCTTCAAAAAACTGACTATTGTCATCCTAGTATAATTGTCAATCATTAGCATGAAGTATTTTTCGTTGTTCAGTCCCTTGGTCTTCATTCATCCACATAAATCAGTGTGTACCAACTCTAATGGTTTTTTCATGGAGTGTTCCTTAGTCTCAAATTTATTTCTTGTCTATTTTCCATGCTTGCAATGCTTACAAGAGGTGCTGGTTGGTTTTGAAATTTTCAACATTTCTCTCATAACTTCATTTTTACCGATCCTCGCAAGATTGTCATAGTTTATGTTCCCAATCCTTCTTTGCCAAATCCAACTTTCATCCTCTTTTTCCAGAAAAACCAATGTTGTATATAGTCTCATCCAGCGTGTATATGTCATTTGCAGTCTTAGTTGCAGTTGCCACCAACTTGCTGGACCTCTCTCTCCTTATTTCACATTTCTTTGAATCAAATAATAGTTTGTGTCCTTGATCACACATTTGAATCACGCTCAACATACTATGGTTCATGATTTTTATGAGTAACACGTCTTTTGTTGTAACATCCTTACCTCCAAGATTAATTGTGCATGTTCCTATAACATTTACAGATCCATCATATCCAAAAGATATTGTTCTGTTATCTCCTTCCTTTAGAGATATAATTTTTTTTCTATCTCCGATCATATGTGTTGAGAAACCACTGTCAACATGCCATACATTCTTCTTGCTTTAGATTTTAGAGCAACCACACAACTTTCATTTTTATTCTTCCAGATCTATGGAGGGATATTTTGATTTTTTTGTGGCTCCCTTACTGGAGTGATTAATCTACAAACTTTAGCCAAATGTCCAAAATTTCCACAAGAATAACATACACCAGGAAATATGATTTGATACCTAAGAGGGGAAGATTTTATTTGTGATGTTGTTCTCCAAGAGCCTTCCTTCAATATGGGTTGTTGGTTCTATGTATCTTGAACCTTTTTTTCTCCTGGGAAGTCTTCTTCCTTCTCAATAGATCCTTTAATAATTTCTACGTAAGTTTTTTGTTTGTCTCCTTTTTGTGTTGATGAAGAACTTGAACCTTTCACGAATGTTTGCATGTAACCCAATGATGTCTTGTAATTGCATAGCCTTTTACTGTTGATGTGCTCATCCAATGCTCTGAATTTGTTTGCAACATTCTACTAGACATTTCTTCTATGTGCTTCCTTTTGTAGAGAGACCATCTCTACTTCTAAATCTTCCCTTGCCTTGTTTCTTTCTTTTAGTTCCCTTATGAGTAATTATTCAATTTTTCTAGCTTCTTCCAAATGCACCTTAATATTGATGATGATCTTTTCTAATTCTTCATTCTTAATATTGAGGCTTTTGGCGTGTTCTTTCACTACTTTTAGTTCGACTTCCAATGATTTGGCATTTCCTCTTTCAACCTTAAGATCCTTTATAACTCTGACAATATCCTTTTCAAATTCGACCTTGTCCATCTCTTCTTCATCATCTTCTTCCTCTTTAGGAGCTTCCTTCCTATTGTACCTAGCCATGAATAACACTCTTACTGTGTCATTTTCTTCATCACTTTCACTTTCTTCTTCAGATGAGGAACTATCTTCTTTTGAGTAAAATATTTTCTTAAAGCCCCTCGTTTTACCTTGCTTGTTGAATCTTATTTGATTTTTCTTTGTTTTCCTCGGAGCTTCTTCTTCATCATTAGAATTATTATGAGAACACTTAGCAACAAAGTGGCCACCTTTGAACTTACCTGTTCCTCTTTTTAACATTTTGAAAAACTTAACAACTTCTTCATCTGAGATTTCTTCTTCACAACAATTGGAGCTTGTTTTTTTATTGTTGTTTGTTTTTCTCGGTCTTCTTGGATGTTGTGAAGACTACTTATCGGTTAGATGGACTTTCTTGTTTCGTACTCATTTCGTAAGCTATAAGTATTGTTTGTCAATTTAGTATGTCCTAAATTGCTACATTAATTATCAATCCGAGAGTCGTAAACTGATGAAGTGTGGCGCACTATATGTGCAAGACAACCTCTTTCTTACTTTTTATTGTTTTCAATTTTATTTTGTTTTTGGGGTTTTGTCTTTGTTGGTCTCCTAATGCAAATGGAAATCCTATTCCTAAGTTTTAAGAATACTTTTAGAGGGCAAGTATGGATGTAGATTTAAGACAAGGTTTATGTCTCTTATGATAACTTCCAGAACTTAGCACTTCAAAAAGATCTCAAAACATGCTAGTGATAAAATTAGTACTTGAACAGAAATGTAAATGTGCAGCTACTTAAATCAAACAAAAGATGAAATATTGATCATGAAATCACTGTCTCTGCTGCCCATCTAAATACAGAAATAAAATCTAAACTATTGCACTCAAACAAGCCAAAAATTGCAGACTAATGAAAGCAAGATCAATTTACTTCACTTATAATCCGATAGCTCGCCAAGTAGCTTTTCGGGGTTAAGCCATGGCACCGGAGATAACGTCAATAATATGAATAACTTGATATCTAAACAACCTACTTGTACATTAATGAAAATAAAATAAAATCACTTCACTTATAATCCGATAGCTCGCCAAGTAGCTTTTTGGGGTTAAGCCATGGCACTGGAGATAACGTCAATAATATGAAGAACTTGATATCTAAACTACCTACTTGCAGATTAATGAAAATAAAATCAAATCACTTCACTTATAATCCGATAGCTCGCCAAGTAGCTTTTCGGGGTTAAGCCATGGCACCGGAGATAACGTCAAACAACATGAAGAATTTGATATCTAAACTAGTTAACAACAACAAATGAATATCATTGAAATCAAAGCATAACTGAAATTGAAAAGCTTAAAAGAAAAGTTCAGCAAAGAGGCAAATTTCATGTCACTATTTAATGCAAAAATTATATGAAAAAGCTCGAGCATAACCTATCCTGAAACACACTGATCAGTGTTAGTAAAAGTATGCAATACTGGAAAATCATGTACAGGAATGAAAGATTAACACCATAAATGAATTATGAAACATATACAGTTAAACAAATTATGAAATATATACAGTGAAAATAAGGGAATGATGCATGAAAACTTTACAAAAATGAAAAACAAAACCTCAGCCAGCAGGGGCCCTCTGCACGGCCTTTGGTTAATACGCTGTCAACCCAAAATCACGCTTACACAGTCATAAGAAACAGAGTTTTATATTGCAAAACAGAGGAAATGTCTTCTCGTTACAACAACAGGGCTAATGCTACAGCAACAGCATAAAAACTAACAACAAGACTACATCAAGACTAACTATTTGCGTCTGCAAACACGTTATTTATAGAGGAAATTACATAACTGTTTTTCTGTGAGAAATCTTCAGTAGAGGACACGTAAAAAGACAGAACCTGTAAGCTCAACGTCTTGGTTGCCATGATCATTCAATCTACAAAAGGTGGATGTTGGATTCGCATCATGGAGACGGCCTGCAGCTGTCAAGAGGGATCCACAAATCTAGGAACGGTCTCAGACCTTTCACGTGCTGAAAACAAAGACCTATTTGCTGTAGGACTCCTTGTTTGACCATCCTTTGACCAAGGCTTTTCTTTATGAATTCGACTGAACAGATAGGACCTTGTCCATGTCTAGATCATTTCTGAGCTGCCCACGTGCCTCGTTTCACTTGCCAACACCTGTAACCTAGAGAACAAATAAAATAGCTGCGGAATTGCGAGTCAGCTGCGGAAAGTGGCTACATTCCACAACTGATGAAAAAAATCTAAATCAAATAGCACACACAAGAATATAGTTAGAAAACCACTTAAATGTACTCCCAGAATCAATATGTAATGATCTTTGATAGCTTATGAGGCACTGATGTGGGAAAAAGGTCTAGGAAAGTATGTAGAAGAGAGGGAGTTTTAGGGCTTAACAAGTATTCCATGCAGCTCATCCATCTTGAGCTTTTCTAAATCCTCTCTTTCTTATAGCACCGAGACTTTGGAATTAAACCTCATTGGAAGTGATCTTGGTACCTTTCAGAAAAATACCTTGTTATCCATTAGTTCTCCCAGTCCTTCAATGCATTCACTACTTCATCAACATGGAGAAAATAAGCTGCAATGTTTTCATCTTTGTTCATTTTCAGCTACTCAAATTTACCTCGGTAGGTCTGGAGCTTGGCCTCCTTTACCTTCTTGTCCCCTTCATATATATTTCGAAGCTTGTCCCAAATTTCTTTCGTCGATTTGCAATGCATCACTTTAACATGTATAGATTCTATTAAACCACTCAGAATGGCATTTTTAGCTTTACCATTGCTTTCATAAAGCTTCATGCCATTAGTATCCGAAGGAACGGTTGAAGGTTCTTAATATTCGTTCAATACAACATTCCAAACATCAAATCCTTATTTTGAATGTATGTCTTCATCCTCCCATTGAAAAAAGCATAGTTGTGTCCGTTAAGTATTGGAAATTCGGGTTTTGTCCACTCCATGATCTCCTTCCAGTGGTTAAACCACTAGTGAAGGAACCTGCTCTGGTACCAATTGTTTGAAATACTGACAAGGGGGTGAATCAATATTTCTTATCAATTAGTAACTTATTAGATTTTTCAGATCACTAACAACATATAAAGCATGAAAATATCAAGAGAACAATGCATAAGAAGTTTTAAGGTGGAAAGCCTTCAGGGAGAAAAACCAAGGAACACCTTTATTATAATTTTGTGAGTACATAATATGCTTCAAATCCAACTGAAAAGGGAAGCCCCAACTCCCTAGTACTCTAGAAAAGCATTCAATTTTCCAGCTCCAACTAAAAGGACACTCCAATGCCCTGGATTTAACATTTGTTGCAGATAAGATGCTCCAACACCCTTGCAAGATCTAACTTTCCCTAGCATCAACTTGCCACCTTGAAGTGTTTTCAGGCCACCACCTAAAGGTAACTTCAATCACCTGCCTTGCACCACCCAAACACCCTAAAAATTATAATAAAATGGACAAACAATTGTGGGCTCCCATGTTAGGGACAATGACGTACTTACAATGAATATACTTCTGCAAACTATTGTGGACTCCTATACTAGGGACAACAACCTAGTTACAATAAATAGACTTATGAAATGATATAATAATGAAATCCCAACAATGAAACCCTTACAATTAGACTTCTTAAATAATGAAAACAAAAAGAAAATACTTACAACTACAAAACTTTTACTTCAGATGATGAAACCCTAGTGCAAATTTCTTTAGTTGCACAGTAAGACAAATGAATCCCTTAAGGCCTGCTGCAAGATGACAAGACTGATGCAATTATATGATAGTGAGGCACAACTTGAATAATGGCAAAAACCCTTACTATGATAATAATGTTGAATACCCTTCATGTTGCAAAATGATGAACTTTTCTTATGACAACGAGACCCTTACCATAGTAGGAATGATGATACCCTTACTCAAATGCCCTGAAGGTTTATGCTCCAATAATAAGCACTCCTTCAACTTGAATAGGTTAGGTGAGGGTATCTTGATGCTTCTTTAAACTGATCAAAATAAACAACTCAAAACATATGTCTTCATTGAGGTCAACACACATACAAACTACTCAAAAGAATGCTTCTAATCAAACTTATATACCAATGATCATACTTGAGTGGCTTTAATTAGGTCAGCTTAATTAGGTTGTAGGAACATGTATAAATCGATACCTTTTATGTCAAAAGTTTAGCTTGATGCATAACTAGTCATACAAGACAGTGAAACAAGTGTAATTTCTATGTTGTAGACGCGTTATATCTCCAACAGATGTAGGGATGAAAGAGTACTAGTCTCAAGGCACAATCATGCCATTGTTATCAACAAAAAATGGGCTTAGACCTTCATTGTTTTAGGCCTATACAAGATGCCTAAAATATGCATCAAACACCTAGGGTTGTTCTTGCCATTTCAGAGTGTCTCAATAGTTGAATACTTCAAGACCGCAGGTACTTTCCAAGCCTATTTGAACCTCAAAGATAAATGTTCAGAAGTATTGTCTTAACTGTACCAAGATATCAACAACTTATGCATAGAACTTAGGTACCCTTCTTCAAAATAGTCCAAGGTTGCAGGTGATTTTAGGAGCTCCAAAAAGATACAAATCTTAGTGTTGGACCAAAAAAGGAGTTCATAAAAATTTCAAAAATTTCCCTAAGAGGACTGAGACCTATAAACAGTGTGAACCCTTACTCTTGCAATAACATGTCTGCAATAAGGACAAAGTGATTAAGGTTGTAGAGAGAATAATGTTCTAAAACAAGTCTGAAAAAAAACTTTAGATGGTACTCCACTGCTTCAGAGATTTGAATGCATTTATTTATCCTTTCAACATGAAGTGGATCCACTTGCAAACAAAATAAGCCCAATGATGCCCTTATGCCCAAAATATATAAGTCTTACACCTCCAAAACAAGTTGTTCGTCAAGGCTGAAGTACACATACCATGCCCTAATAGAGGGTCGAATCCCTTAAGAAAACAATACACTCAAAAGAACCCCTTTCAAACAACCCCCTCATCAGATTTTGCAATACTCCACAGGGCCAAAAATTTCAGAGCTTACTAGCCTTATGATCTGTGTTTGAAATGCATATCTTGGAGAGCTAATCGAATGCCATTATATAGTTTTTGAGGGGCACATATGAGGGCGGTTGTAACTGCCCTAGGTTAAAAGCTCATGTAATAAAAGTTAATAAAGGAAAAATAAGACCAAGGTCAAGGGACACTTATTCCAAGCAATGTTGGGCAAAATATCCTAGTGGGCATCACTTGTAGTGTTTATGGCTAAGGGAAATTGACAAAGGCAATGGCAAAGGCTTTGAAAAGGAAAAGAGGCATTAATTGGAATTTTATTTATGAAAATAATGGAAATTAGGAGAAAAGGGAGGTGAAAGGTCATAGGAAGCATGTGAGGAGGAAATTGAAGGAAAATAAAGGAAAAATGAAGAAATTAGAGGCATCAACAATAAAAATACATTAGAGCATCAGTGGGTAGCCTTTTGTCAATTTAGTTTTGGAGTTACTCTCATAGAGGAGAAGAGCACCAAGAAGAGAAGGAAAGCAAGCAAGAAAAGGAAGGACAAGGAAAGCAAAGGAAAGCAAGGATCAAGCAAGGAAAGGTTCGATCAGGCACCTTCAGCAAGAATAGTTGTAGGTAACAGATTTCATATATGGTTTCCTAGTTCGTTTTGGCATGCATGGCATATTCATCTAGGTATTTTGGTTTCTTTGTTGTCAATGGCATATATTTTGTTGAGTTTTGATAGTGGTTTTATCCTTTCCTTGCCATTTCTGGATAACCATGGTGTGATATGATTCTTTCTTGGTTGAGATTTTATTGCTGGAAGGTTTTGGATATGGGTGAGGTGGTCTCAAGAAAATCCCAAGGTTAGGGTTGGAGATGGTTTTCTTTGAGAAGCCCTCAATAAGTGGGTGGAGAAAGGAAAATTCCTCAAGGGATGGTAAAGGGATTCTGAAGCATCCAAGCTCGGTTTGGTTTTGTGATCTCGGGGCTAGTCTAGGTGAGATCACAGTATGGTGAGGGTGGAGGTGGTTTAACCTCTGGATTCCCTTGGTTGTTTATGTATGGTTTTACCCTATGAGATCCCACATTCATGCTTGGAATATGACATGGGGGTGATTGGTTGAAAGAAACATTTGGTTCAGCCCAATCTACGGTCGGGTGGTACGTGGAAGTCCCTGACTTGGTTGGCTTTTGCATATGGTTAATAAAAGCTAAGTTCCTCTTGCTTTTAATGATTAAATGTACTTGTTATTTTTTTTAGAGGTGGTTCACGGGTGGCCGCTACATCCACAAAAAATATGGGCAGATAAACCCCGAAGGGAGTCTTTTAAAGCCCTTCGGCCAGGCTAGCAAGGCCTAACCCCAAGGGCGTCGAGGCGAATTGACCTTGTGACCTCCCAATTAGCGAGGTACTTAACAGGTACTTAACAACGGGGACTCAACCAGTTGAGCTAACCCTTGGGGCTGATTAAATGTACTTGTTATTATCTGGCTTTAATAATTGTTCTCTCATTGTTATTTATCTGGTTATATGTTGGTTATATGCATGGTTAATTAACAGATCTAAGTACGACTCTTAACACTTTTATATTAATGAATGTTTGGATAATGAATGCACGACCTAATTGGTGTTATGCCAACTATTGTGAGAAGACATTGTTCCTTATTGTTTATCCTTAGATAAGTTTTCAGATCATTATGTTCAATTTTGCATTCATGACCAATAAGTTGCATGTTCACCATGTGTTTGACGGAGTGTCAGTCTCGGTTGGGAGAGGTCAGGTCAAGTCTTGGATCAAGTTTTGGTTTATAAGCTTTGTTTCTATGTCATTTGTAATCTCTGGAAGTTTCACTAAGTTTTGGGCAGAGGCCTGAGTCCTGGCCTTGAAAAAGTGGCTCTAAATTCAGGGCCGCTAGAATAGAATTGACTAGAAAAGTCCATAGTCACATGGAGGTTATCAATGCGACTAGAGGGCTACAATCGCTTGCATGCCTTGGAAAGGGAGCGGATGGGGCTCTAGATCAGTGAAAAAGAGAGTTATCTCAAGGGTTGGACACCTGGAGGGGTTGGGTTGCTCCTGGAGGTCCTATAGCACCTGAGGGAAGTCAGGAAGGTCTTAAGTTGTTGAATCCATTTCCTTAAGGTCATATAGGAGGTTGAGTCTTATCATAGTGACCCTCAACTCATGTTTACCCAAGCAAACTGGTGAAAGTGGGTAAATGTGGGAGGAGGCGATTACAGTAGCCGAACTGATGTTTTGGAGGGAAAGTAATGTTTAAAATTCAAAATTATTAGAGGGAACAACCCCTTTATGGCGAGGTCGGCCTGAATAGGAGGGAAATTTGAATTTTAAATTCAAATTCCTTTAGAGCCAAAACCCTCACATGCTCTTAATTTTAAAAACAAATTTTCATAATCAACCTTTCACCATAAGAAACATTATTTTAATTCTTGGTGAAGAGCCTTTGACTTGAGAATTTGTCTTGGCCAAAGAAGGGTTGCCACATCATCAAGTTTTGGGGTTTTTTTCCACAAGTCAGGGCTTCAACTTCAAACAAGCATATTTCTCAAATTGTGAAGGCTTTCGTGGCGTGCCATATACCACTAGAATTGACTTGACAAGGACAATCCAACAAAGATGATCTAGACTCGAGACACTATGATTTTCCATGTCATTTGGTAAACAAAGGTGGGGCATATTTTGGTGCTACTTGGTTTGACATCAATGTGCAAAGACAATTTTTTTGTTCAGCCACCGATAGCCCCCAACAAAATAAGGAATTTTTTTTCTTGTTCACAACCATGCCAATTGCATGACACAAGGTTGTAAGGAGCCTTTCCAAAGTAGCCATATTCCTCATGTTCCCATCACTGAATATAATAATATTGTCCACAAAAAAGAGATGAGAGATTCTAAGGGAGGAACCCACTTGGGTCTCCTGAAAATTGTGTCTAGAAGAGGCATCTAAGATCATTCTTCTTATACTTTCTACAACCAAAAGGAAGAGCAATGATCCGAATGGAAAGTGGCATCCACCCATGGTATTATAACTCAAGAAGGCTATAAATAATGGGCCTCACTTTGTAAAAGGACATATTTGTCCACACAATGTAGATGTAATAGTGTTTTCCCTCTCATTTAATAAAGAATTGGGTTTTATTGTATATCTTGTTTTCTATTTTCATATTTTGTTTTGGGATGTATTCAGTTCATGCATTCCTTCATTATTGTTCTCTTATTAGGTTCTCTCCTCCTCTCTTAGCATTCTTGGTTCCTAAATCTTAGCCCCTAAGATTTGGATCAATGGTATTAAACTGGGTTATGAATCTATGGCAACTAGGATTCACATAGTAGGTGTGTAAGGAAGGTTGTTTTTTTGAATTTTCAAGCTTAGTGAGATGGGTTGTTATCCTCCCGCGAAGCTCTTTCCAATTCTGGCACCCTTAGCAACAAGTTTTATTGATTCCGTGGAGATATAATGGGCCAATTGGAGTTTCATTAGGCACTATGAAATCAGAGCATCATTACACTGTATTTAGTCATATGTTTATGCAATTAGGGATTCATAGTTTGGGCTCTCATGGTGTTCTTATAAGTAGGGTTGGAGGATTCAAAGGCATTAACCATTACTGAGTAGCCCCTCTTCTTCCTTATCATCATCATAGTCATGTCTTATGGTTTCTCAATCTACGGAAGTATTGTTTGGCCAACATTCCACATTACGCTCTTGGTTATTTAGGTCTCCAAAGATTTTTCTAGATTGAGAATTGGTTCATCAGGTTTAGAAACCCTTCTTCTTGTCTACCATAATGAATATTTTTGGGCTCCTCCCACTGAGTGTCTTATGTTGCACAAATGCATTCAACATAACGAAGATCCTAGATGCATGCCCAGATTACAACATGTTCAATGACAACCTCATGCAGACAAAGTTGGAAAATGAGATCAACAATCGAGAGATGATCGCGGTCATGGTAGTGAATACTGCTACAATGGCCTCACTTAGCGACATGGATCTGGCATCCATCAAGCGTTCCTCGAGCCTTCATGTGTTGCTCGACTTCTACGACCCCCATAAGCTCCATCAGGTCACCAATGACACCACTCTTAGCACCATGCTCTACCAAGCCACCAACACAACATTGACTTCATCAACATCACCAATCTCAAGGGTGGCAAGGTTGGCTTTGGCCTTGCAGTGTACGAGGCCAAGTTGGACTTGAAATATTTTTAGTCTATGAAGAAAGAGGGCTACAACTTATCTGTCATGGAGGTGAGTCAATCATGACCAATGTGGTAGAGGCGTCAACATTGTCCCCCTCCAACATGAATGTCACAATTGTTCTAATAAAAGGCGGGTGTAAGATCTTCACCGACCTGATCTCCACTATAGGGGTTCTCAAGTCCTACGAGGACTCCATCCAGGGTGACCTAACAATGTTCACCCCAAAGGATATTGCATTTACAAGTGTCACTAGCAAGTTGTTTAACAAGATGTCTAGTGAAGATAAGGTCACCATGTTGGAGTTCCGTGCATTGACCGTATACAACTCGTAAGACCACCAATGGCCCCATCGCCATGATGGAAAGCATCGATGTTGGCAAGTACGTATTGATAGTGACCTCCTCTAGGGATACTGTCATGCTCAATATGGGCATCAACAATGCCACAATCACTAGCTCATTACTCGATGACCAGTCCCTTTGCTCTTTTTGGTGGATAAGGCATTGAAGCCTAAGGATCTCTTCATCACAACTCCCTCACCCTTACATTACTCGAAATTCTCCCAAGAAAATTCGTGAATTGTGGTGATGGGGGGAGATGACTTCATTGGATATCATTTGATAGAGGAATCTGGCAATAATGAAGTTGTTAACAACTTCTTCACCAGATGAAAAGATAACCTCGGGAAATGGATTGGGCATCCAAATTTTCAACTCATTCGGCAAGATGTGATTGAGACCCTGTTGGTAGAAGTGGATCAGATCTACCATTTGGCTTGCCCGACGTCGTGTATATTATACAAATATAATTGTGTGAAGACCACAAAGACTAACATGAGTAGCACATTGAATATGTTGGAACTTGATAAAGCTATGAAGGAGCTCATAAAGCCTTCTGCTCAGTTGAAGATGACTGAAAATACTCCAAATGTTCCACGAATGAGGAAGCCTAACATAAAAAAGGAAAAAACCTTTCTTGGATGGGAACCTAAGGTATCTTTACATGAAGGCCTACCGCGTATGGATGAGGACTTCTGCTTGGAATTGAAAGTTCCAAAAAAAAGTGATACAATAGGCTTTATATATGATCTACCAATCTAGTTAGTAGAAGCATTTCATACAAACTTAGAAGAAGTGATAGAAGCAGATCTTCTTATGCATGTTATAAACAACAACTCACTCAATATAGAAGAGCAACAACGCTTTGTTTTGGGAGTCTTAGAACAGATAGGTGTTCCCTCTAAGAAACTTGAAAATATGATTGAATTTTGGAATAAGATGGACCTTCCACAGTGTGATCTAGAAAGTGTTTTTCCCGTTGAATCTCTTGAATATGAAAAACAAGAGCCATGTATATCAAATTTTGTTTTCTATAGTATTGTCTCCTAAGAGTTTCATAATCAGATTATGTTGATTGGAACAATCATCAAGGCCATGCAAGTTATTTATGTGGATAGATTTTCACGAGTGTCACGGAAGCATGTTGTGGTTGAAATAAATAAAAAGGATCCCTGTAATGATTTCCCACAAGTATTATTGTTTCCAGAGGGTAGAACAACTAACAGAAGGGCACTTATATCTTTTCAAATTGGTATCATTCGATATCCCCATGAACACTTTGATTATTCGTGGGGCACAATATCTTTATCGAAGCTCATGTTTCACATGTTTACCCAATTTTGCAATTTTATGGAGGTTGAATTTCTTTTTTATTATATTTCCATTGAAAAACAAGAAGGAAACTCTGGTTCATCTTGTCAAGAAGGACATGTATGCTATGTCAAGGGCCTTGAATGTTGTGCAAATAAAGAATTTATATGGTGATCTCAAGTTGGCTTCAAGAACATCAGAAATAAGAGTATAGTCAGCTTCAACTTATATGGCTTACTTAGAAAGGGTGTTTTGCTTAAGCATAGTAGTGGCACTTGAATTTCCTGATAGATTTATTGCAATGGGTCTTGTGATAACTTACAAAGATAAGCTACCATATTTCTACTAGGAAAACCAATAAGCGAACTATCTTAAGGTCCATTTACTAGGGCATGCACTGTCAGTCTTATAGTTGGCCCATAATCATTACATGGTATCTCTATCCTCAGACCCTCATTCATCATGGTTATGGGTCACCCACAAACCCATGGTTATGGGTCAACCACACAAAACCCTTGCCATCGAATTCCATTTGCTAGGATGCACACTGTCAATATCACAGTTGGCTCACAAGCATTACAAGGTATCTCTATCCTCAGATATTCGTTCATCATGGTTATGGGCCATCCACAAACCCATTGTTATGGGTCAACCACAAAAAACTCGTGTCTTCAATAGCTCTTGGCTTTGGGTCATCCACAAACCCATGGTTATGGGTCAACCTCACAAAACCCTTCTCTTCATTAGATCAAATTCAACAAACGCTTCTCAAGAGGGAACTTGCCGGAATGGGGACCACTGCTTCCTAAGGGGGAAGGAGTGATCTAAATAGAAAGTGGCATCTACCCATGGTATTGCAGCTTAAGAAGGCTATAAATAACGAGCCTCATTTTGTAAAAGGACAGATTTGTCTACACAATGTAGATGTAACAATGTTTTCCCTCTCATTTAATAAAGTATTGGGTTTTATGGTATATCATGTTTTCTCTTTTCATATTTTGTTTTGGGATGTATTTAGTTCATGCATTCCTTCATTAATGTTCTCTTATTAGGTTCTCTCCTCCTCTCTTAGCATTCTTGGTTCATAGATCTTAGCCCCCAAGGTTTACATCAAGCAGGGGGGACAAAGAGCAACCCTATCTTGATCCTCGACCAAAATGGAAGAAATTTGAGGCAGCTCCATTGGTTAAGATTGCAAAAGAGGTGGAACTTAGGAAACTTAGAACCCAAAAGACAAAATTAGGTTTGAAGCCCAATTGAAGCAAAAGGAGGCAAATATATAGCCAATTCATCTTGTCAAAGGCTTTGGAGAGGTCCACCTTTAAGATGGTAGCCATAAGCTTGTGGGAGTGAATGTTGTGTAGGCCTTCTTGGGCAATACCTATGGCTTCATGAATCTTCTTGTTTCAGGGAAAACCAAATTGTTTCGGAGTGATGTGATCTAAGAGAGTGTCCTTGATCCTCTTGGCAATGATTTTGGAGATAATCTTATAAATAAATTGCAGAGGGATATCGACCTGAATTGCTTAAAAAATGTTGGTTTATCAACCTTCGGAATTAGAGCAATAAAAAGTAGTGTTAAAAAGAGCCAACACATGCCCAAAAAGTCTAGAATACACACACATATATCTTTTCAATTTTACAATTTTATATCAATATTTCCTTTTTTAATGATATATACATACATTTTCTAAGCCTATTGTATTGTGATGTTCTATATACTCTCAAAGTCTCTAAAGTGTTTTTTCTTTTTTAAGTTAAAATGAAGATGATTCACAACTCTCTCTGGATTGTACCTCTAGCCATCTAAGTACTATGCAGGTCTTTTTTGGCAATCCTCTAGCCATCATCTAGGTACTGTGTATGTCTTTTTTGGCAATCCTCTGGCCATCATCTAGATACTGTGTAGGTCTTTTTGGCAATTCAATGATTTAGGTCAAAGACACCATACTAATAACTGATGTTTTAGGTAACCTTTCATTGGGGTCGAGGATAAAAACAAAGGCATGAATGAAATACATATGAAGATGCGGTGGTCATTTTCCCTTTTATCTACGTGGGTTTGGAATAAAGGCCATGAGTTTTAGGAGAAGAATGTGCATAGAAATTTGGCTATGTCTCCATAAAATTCAACGAAATGATGTGACTTATATGTATTTTGGTGCCAAGGGCGGGCGTTTAGGACCACACTATCATGCCCTCTTAATACTTAAATGATACAAGTCTAACATGTGCTCATTTCAAACGATGGTGACCCACTTGACACATAATACTTTATAAACCAAAGTCTATGGTGGTGTAAATGTCATCCCACTCTAATGTGGGCCCAATTTCATTTTTCTTGTTCGCATATTTTCCATATTTGGTTTCATCCTTATGACGGTTTTATTTAATATTTTTATAATAACCAAATTAAATCATTAAAACCTAAAGGAAAGCTTAAATTTCAAGCTTTTAGTGTTTGATTCGATGTGTATATTCTCACTCAAAATTTTATTTAATATGTATATTTTTCATTTTTCATTTAATATGCGAGGAAATTAAATACAAAAATATGGATAATTATTATGGTTAAACTAATTTCACCAACATTAATCACTAAACCATGGATATTGGCCATTGAAAAACCAACTAAAAGAAATTATAACAAGTAAAAGAAATGGCTCGTTTGCTAGTAAGTTTTCTCAAGATTTGAAGGATAACTTTATAGTTGAGTTTCTTCCTCTAATGATCTTTCTTAAATATTTCTACTTTTGGACAGACATATCGTTGTATTTTATGTCCTTCTATGATGCCAAAAGGATGAGGTTTATTAAGTTTATTAAAATTTTTGATATTAGATTTGCAATGACTTTCTATCACTTTGCATTGTTTTTGTGGGTTAAATTGTTTTATAGGTTAATCAAATTCCACTTTCACATAGAGTTCAAATAAAAAATTATTGGTAAAGGATTGAAGTGAAAGATTGGACTTAACATTAAAATTGAGAGTTTATAACTTGAGTGGATTACTTTATCCCTTTGTAAAAAAATATGTTATTTTAATAAATAAATAAAAAATATTTTAAATACATATATTTAAAATATTATTTATTTATTTATTAAAATAACATATTTTTTAACTATATATATATATATATATACCAAAAATTATATCATATCATAAAATTAATTATTATTATAAATTATATTATAATTAAATAATATTTTTCTATATTATAAAATTAATTATTATTATAATTTATATAATAATAATAATATTTTTAATAATTGTTTATAGGTATAAAACATATTAATAATATAAAAAATAATTTTATTAAAAATAGAGTAATTAAAAAACATTATTTTGTTAAATAGTGGCCATACACATTTTTAAAGATTTATATAGTTAAAAGATTAAAAATTATGTTTATGTTTATGTTTATTTTATTTTTTATTTTTATTTTTATCATGGTGAATCGATAATTTGTTGGAGTAATTTGGGTGAGGCTCAAGATCAAATCTAGTCGTTGTCACTATAATACCAAGAGTATATCCAACAACCCAAGATATTCCAGGAATTTATGACTTAGCAAGAGTCGAGACTCTGCGAGGGTGGGGGAGCCTACTCCTTGAGCCTTATTACAAGGGCCAAAGATGCCCCCCTCATGGGATCTAAAACTGAGTGGAGGGGATAAGATCTCATTGTGCCAGCCACTTGGTCGTCCCACAAGGAAACAACCGATTTTAGTAATCAAATCACTATGTTGAGGTAGGTCCATTTCCTTGTACATGTGCCTTATACATCAATTTGGTGTGGCCTTGACCTTAAAATTAGATTATTATTATTGTTATTATTTGTGATCTAAGCAAGTGATTTATATTATATCATATAAAAAAGAATATCATAAGATAGCCTTGCTATGCTTACTGGTTTTCCACAAGCAAAACGAGACCATAAACATAGCAATACCACTTTTGTCTATACACATGTCTATAACTAATAGAAAAACCTACTAAATATTACCTACTAAACATAATAGGGCCTATTATGTAGGCTTGAGAGCCTTTTATATCTTTAATTGTCATCAAGATAATACAAACAAGTGTATTGGTAGTTGCCCTAAATTGTAGCCATTTAGTGGGGGAATCCACTTGGATTGTTATAGGTGGGCCTGTATTCTCATATGAGTTTGTAAATTCTGGATTAGTAAGCTTTCTTGTCATTGCTATCATTTTGGTGTCCAACTTTCTAATTTGTTTCTAAACCTCATCGAGGCATAGTAAAATCTCTTATTGCTCCTTTGATCACTCACTAGCACCTTGCCCATCATGGCCTTGAGTTTCCAATAAATAACCACCTTTTGCATGAATTTGATGTCCCTTGTCCCTATATTGCTTGTATTCAGAATCTAATTGTTGATTTGCTCCAAGACCTCTTCATTTGCTATAAAAATGCATTCAAGTCTAGGTTCCTTCTCAATATCCTCAATTTCCTTTTGGATTGTTGGAGGGGTATTGGTATAGTAGACTTGTGCCAAGTGCTCCATTGTTGTCTGCGCCTAGGAAGTTGATGGAGCTTTGTATTGCGACAACCTCTTCTGCTACGAGAGCCTCTTCCTTGAGGCATGATTTTCCACTAGTGAAAAGAGAAGAACCCAATGAAAATTGAAAGAAGAGTATAGATAGCTCAACATAGGAAGATACTCAATACATTTTCCCACATGATGAGACAAAACTTGTGTACCTAAAGACTAGCATTTCACCTAGACTAAAAAACTACTCATCACTAGACCAAAGCTAGTACAAGCTTCCTAGCGAGGATGAGATAACTAAACAAAGAAGAAGATAAAAATATGAAGAAATTTAGAGAACAAAGACTCTGAAAAAATCCCTCACACTAGATGCTCTCAAAGCCCCTCATGGAGACCCAACAACCCCAAAGGAGAACAAAATGTTGACAAACGTAAAAATAAAGAAGTGACCTTGAATTACATTCCCATGAAAGCAGTATTAATACTGGTCAATGGCCACCAAAAGTATTCTTGGAGTTGGATTAAAGGCTTTTGATAATGGCTAAGAAGTTTGGAAAATAGGGATAAGGAATTCAAGATCTTACAACCTAGGTAGTGCTTAGCCTAGACGAACCAAAGTTTATAGAATGAGGTAATGGAGCCAATAGAAGCTAGAATACAGAGAGAACAAAAACAATCGCTGAACCACCCGGAGAAGGTAATCCAAAATGCTGAAGCTACAAGAGGGTTTAGACTAAACTAGAGTGTGTTGAGGATGGGAAAGAAAAGACCAGGAAGAGACCCATAAGAAGAAATTCCTTCAGTTAATACTCACAAGCCCCTAATCCATTTAACATCCAAAGCTTGAAATTCTCAATTATGTTTAAAAAACAACTGGCCATGAGTAATTGACTTACAATACAAGTGCAAACTTGTTCACAAAAGCTAAGGGATGTGGAGATGTTGAACAATATGATTTTTGGAAAAGGCCATTGTTTCCATTTTCCCATGTCCCAACAAATGAAATTCCCAAATGATGTTCCCTTTGTCCACCATAGTTGCTTCGTCACTAGATCTCCCTTGAGCACAATGATGCCCTCTAGAGTGGAGCATCATCACCATACAAAACTAACCTAACACATAAACCACTGTAATTACTATTGCATTAATTACATACAGTGCTTGCGTCTTAATTGCATGCCTCTACCATGTGGAGGGGGCTACCGCCCTCCATTTGTTTTACCTCCAATTGATCATTACATAATTGGCCCTTAATTAATGTCATTCGCCATGGGGGTTAGATTATTTTATTATTATTATTAAGTATAGAGTAAGTATAAATGTCTTCATGGGTTGAGGTGGTTTAAAGGTTTACATTGCTCAAAAGAGAAGGTTATATATTTAATCATTGAGAGGTACAGAATGTATACCTTTATTAGTAGTCAAATTGTTGCACAAAGACAAGTCCTTTGTACAAGAGGGTCTCATACACCAATTCAATGTTTAATTTGGCTAGGCTTTAAAATTAGATTATTATTATTTTATATGGAATAAACATGAATTTCTTCATAGGTTGAGGTGATTTGATGAGATAGTTGAGAGTTAAATTTTATACTCTCCTCACTCCATTCAAATTTAAATAAAGCTATGATATGTTATAATTGTTATCTCTAGTATGTTATGATAAAGCTAAAAGAATAAATACCCCCAATTTTTTTTTAGTAGATATTCACTTATAAATTATTGACACTAACTCGAATGTTCTAATTGTTGAGGAGGGCAACTCAATTGGTGATCAAAGTAATGTGAGTCCTAAGAAAAACAAAGAAATCCAAGGTTCAAACCCCTGGGCAACTCAATTGGTGATTGAAGTGTGAGCCCTAAAAAAAACAGAAAAATCCAAAGTTCAAACCCCCGGTTGTGACCCAATTTATGGAAAAGAAAACAAACATTAAACCCCTAAAAATTTACTAATAACTACATGTCAAACACAGTGTTTAATTCTTCTAAAATCCACCCAAAAAAACAACAACTTCAACTTAAACTTAAACTTAAATATTATAATTATAATAACATCCCACAAGTGACTTGTTCACTTTACCTTTTTGAACATTCATCTCCATTACTCTATATGAACCCAATAGACAACGTGATCATACTCTTATATCTATGTTTGTTTTTCATTTCTTCTTTTTAATTCATATAAATAAAAAAAAATATGTTTTTATATTTAAATTAAATTTGTTTCAATAAAAAATATGTTTTTATATTTAAATTAAATTTGTTTCAATAAAAAATATATTTTTATATTTAAATTAAAAATGTTTTAATAAAAAATATGTTTTTATATTTATTTAAATTAAAATTGTTTTAATAAAAAATTATGTTTTTATATTTAATGGTTTAGTGATAAATTAATAAATATTTATTAATTTTTTTTAATATATATATATTTTTGTGTAGAATTACATTTTTATTATGTTTAATTTTTTGTTCTGATTGGGAAATAGCACAAGATTTGAACTCAAAATTTTTAATTCTGTAAGTTTTATTTTTCTGAATTGAAACATCCTACATTTTAAGTAAACACTTCACCCATTATCAAAAATTAAAAACAAAAAATCTATAATAATAAATAAAATATTCACCAAAACATCAGATTTTTCAACTCTCCAGATAATAAAATAAAAAAATAAAAAAAAATTGCATCCAAAAGCTCTAATACTAATTAACCTATCTAAACTTTCTTGACAATTTGGAAATAACATGTTCTAGGAGTTTCTAACCCACAATATGAATGGTTAATATAAAGATAAAAGATAAATTTTATTTCAAAAACTTCAAAATATTGAAATTAAGACATAGCATAGGTTGAATAGCGCCCCGTTTCTTCTACTGTCGGCTAATTTCCCGGCATGCCACCGCTCCCTGCCCCGCGAGAATCTGCATTTCATTTCCGGCTGATTTGGGTTTCATTTAGTCGAATTTCATTTCCTGTAATTCCAATAGATTTTAGTCGAATTTCATTTCATTTGAATTCTCCCGAGAAAGTCCCACTGTTCAGAAACGGGAGTACTCATTTTTTCACACAGGGCATCAATCCCGAGCGCGGAAGCACTGTAATAGTGCTATTTCTTCGTTTATTTATTGTCCGAATCCCATCGGCGAGGCATTTTTCATATTCTATGCTGTTTCTGAGTTTATTTTGTGGCCCCTGGAATACCTTTTCGACTCTTTAGGAGGAAAACCTCCGAGCAAAGCCGATGAGCTCGAAAGAACGGTTTTACAAGTGAGTCTCGCTGATCAGAGCGGCAAGGTGAGCAATGGATTGTGTTGTTAACTTCTATTTCGATTTTCTCTGTAAAATTTAGTGTTTTTACGTGTTAATATCTAGTATAGAAATGTCTCGTGTATTTTTAGGGAGGAAATTTGTATCAGCTCGTATTTTAGGGTTTAATCTTTTTGTATTTTCCCCTTTTTACAAATTAACTTGCCGAGGGTCAGCTGTAATGCTTGCTTACTTTATCAGGGTTTTGTTGTCTGTTCTGTGTTTTCTTTAAAAAATTTGGTGTGTTTTTAGCTTTGGGTTTTATAATCGGTAAAATTGATGAAAACCGCGAGCTTGTGTTGTTTGGCCAAAAAAACCTTGGTCTAAATGGCTTTCGGTACGGCTATCTCAGGTTTAGAAGAAAAATAAGCGATGCTTGTCGTGCTTGTTGGTTGTTATCTGTTTGCTTGTTGAATTTGTTAGTATGTTAGGGTTTGATCAGTTTGTAAACTTGTTCCTGTTTATTTTTTCGCGTAAGCAAGTTTACTGTGCCAACATAGTAGCTTAATTTTGCATCTTTGGCCAACATTTTTCTTTCTTTTCATTTAAGCGTTGCGATATTGTGTTGTATCCAGATTTTTCTTGTGTTTTGGGTTTTTTTTCTTTTTACTAGTTGGCGTTACTTGGAGTTCACGGCGAGGTTTTGATTTTGCTTCAAAATTAGGCCTGGTAGTTGAGTACGCTATTGAATTATTGGTCTTGTTTCGTGCTTTTGGTATGCAAAATATATGTTTGCTTGTGTAGGCTTCTTGCTACTCGTCTTAAGTCTGGTTTCTTGGTGATATTCTGATGGTAAACTTGTGTTCTTTTTGTTAATATTTCTCTTATCTTTGTTTAATTGGCTTCAGTGGGATTTATTGCGGTTGTCTGTGTTTTATAGCAGCCTGTTTGAGGTGGCGGCTGTGCTATGAATTTGATTTCTTTGGTTTTGCTTCATGTTCATGACCACTGTGGTATCTTCTCGTTTGCAAATATTTGCTTATTCTGTACAGAAAAAAGTTCATTCTTTTGAGTTTGTTGCATCCTTGAAAAAGTTGCACAATTGTCTGAGTTATCTTTTGCAGTACCTTGAGATGTTTCGCTTCTTTCAGTTGAGCTGGAATTTTCCACTTCAAGAGGGTTGTTAGCTGTTGTCCAACTCATATTATACCTGTTAAATTGTTCCAGTATTTTTTCATGTTTTATTTATTTATTTTTTCTTCTGGAGGTGTTTCCTTTAAACTCTAGAAGCATTGCAAGTGGCCTGATTACAGCAGTCATCCGAAGCTGCCTGTGATCATGGGCAAGACAGCCCTCGGAGGGTTAAACATTAATCAGAAGTGCTATCCTTAAGCCAAGTTGCGGTGATAGGGTGGGTACTCCTTCAAACTACCGTGGACGTGCTCCTGGTCCCAACTGCTTAGTTGTGTCTCTCGGGGAATAGAACATTTGTGGTTAGCCTGATACACCACTCTCTTATCAATGTGTGCATCTTTTTCAATTCATTAGTTTGCTATGTGCTTGACAATCATATGTCTTTTGAGACCGGCTTTTGTTCTTTTCCTTTTCAATTGGTATGATAAGCTGTTCGTTCTGAGCTGTAAGTGGCTCCTTTTTTTCTGACATCTCTTCTTCACTGTCATTGGTAACTGATGCTTGTTTTACTCTCTTGTTCTTGGTAACTGCTACGGTTCTGACTTAGCAATATATGTTTTTGGTGTGCATGCATTGCAGTGTTATTGACTGTTGAATTTCAAAGAAAGCATTCTTTATCTGATGGAACACTGTTTGTTTTAGATCATATGTCAGCGTATTATACTCCAAGTAGCAAGCAGATACTTTTGAAAAAGGATATTTTGGAAGTAAGTATGTGTGGAGGTCCAGAGCATCCGAAAGCTCCCAGTGTATGTGATACAAGTAAAAGTAGTCTTCGGGAAAAAGACAACAATGTTGCTGTGGTTGAGAAACAATCCTGTAAGAGTAAAGAAGTTGGCAAGATCTACTCAGTTCTCCTCGAGTTAGCTGCAGAAAATGACCTATTAGGTTTTCGGCAAGCAGCAAAGGAAAATGTGTTGAAAATTGATGAAGCTAGTCTCTGGTATGGTAGGAAACACGGTACTAGTCAGATGGTTTTGGAACAGAGGAATCCTGTAATGATTGCGGCACTTTTTGGAAGTGTAGATGTACTGAACTACATCTTAAGTACATATGCCACACATGGATTAGACATCAATAGTGGCTGTGGTTCAGACAACAGCACAGCTCTGCATTGTGCTGCTGCAGGAGGGTCTGGCCGTGTTGTTGAAACTGTTAAGTTGCTGATTCAGTCAGGTGCAGATGTTAATAGCTTGGATGTTTTTGGAAGGAGGCCTGCTGATGTGATCATTGTTCCTCCTAAATTAGCCCATGCTAGGTCTATCCTGGAAGAAATGCTGAATGTGGCTGTTGGTGCACTGTCAAATTCTTCAACAAAGTTTTCCAGCATTATGTCGGATTCTAGCTTCCATTTGCCTGAATTTGTACATGACGAACCTACCAACTCATGTGGAGGGGAATATAATTGTTCGCAGTCTGTATCTCCATTTACTTCACCACCTTTATCTTCATCGCCGGAAACCTCTTTTACCACTTCTCCATCATTGTCTCCAAATTCCATAGAACTATCAAAGAGCTCTTGTGATAACAATGACAAAAAAGAATATCCAATTGACCCTTCTCTCCCCGACATTAAAAACAGCATTTACAGCACCGATGAGTTCCGAATGTTTTCTTTCAAGGTGCGGCCTTGTTCCAGGGCATATTCTCATGATTGGACTGAATGCCCTTTTGTGCATCCTGGCGAAAATGCTCGAAGACGGGACCCTAGACGGTATCACTACAGCTGTGTTCCTTGCCCAGAATTTCGCAAGGGGACTTGCAGACGAAATGATTCCTGTGAGTATGCACATGGTGTATTTGAGAGTTGGCTGCATCCTGCACAATATCGTACTCGGCTTTGTAAAGATGGGACAAATTGTGCACGAAGAGTGTGTTTCTTTGCTCACAAACCTGAGGAATTACGCCCCCTTTATCTCTCTACTGGCTCAGCAGTGCCATCACCAAGAATTTCAGCTTCTATGGACATGGCTTCTCTTGCACCAGGATCTCCATCTTCTGTTCTAATGATATCTCCCTTCTCTCCAACAAACCCATCAAAGAATACTTTGTTCACTCCTCCTCCTCCATTGTCACCTTCATCTCCTAAAGCAGGCCATTCATCTTTGTCTGGTGCTTGGTCACAGTCTAGCTTACCAATGCTTCATCTTCCTGGTGGGGGCAGTCAGACCAGTCGTCTCCGAGCAACACTAAGTGCTAGAGACCTTCCTTTCGATGATCTGATTAGAGGCTCAGACAATGATGGCCAAATAATTGATGAGTTTTCACCTCTGTCTAACCAGGCTAGGATGAATGCTACACTAGCTGCCTTGTCCGGAGATGGGAGCACCTCTGGAAAATATGTAAGTTATGGTCTTAACAGTGTTACCCCGGCGAATCTTGAGGATTTGTTTGCTTCTGAGATCTCATTGCCAGGGGTGGTAGATTCAGAGCCTTCTGTTCTTTCACACATGGGCACCCAGATGCAGACTAATAATTCAATGCAAGGTCATTCTCATCTTCAAAATCAAAAGCAATTGTCAATCAATACTCAGCTACTTCAGGCGACAACACAAATGCAGCAAGCTGCAACAGATCCTCAAAGCCCTGGCCACTCATTCTTGCAATCATCTGTGCTTTCACCTTCATATAGTTTGGCATCCCTTGGTCGAATGTCATCTTTTAGTGGGGATTTTCAGTGCCATAAATCCAGCGAGTCTCTGCTATCTCCAGTTATGTCTCCAACAATTAATTCAAGAGTCACTGCTTTTTCACACCAGGACAGGCGAAGTTACAGTTCACGGGACTTAGGTGCCCATTTACTTCCTACTAGTTCAGACTGGGGCTCGCCAACTGGTAAATTGGACTGGGGAGTTCAGGGGGAAGAACTCAGCAAATTTAGAAAGTCACTTTCATTTGGGTATCGGAATTCAAATGAACTGGATTCATCTTGGATTCAGTCTGTGGTAAAGGAAGCACCAAAAGATGTGCATGATGCCAGTCTAGATTACTCAATGGAGACATCAATCAATGGAAATATAGAAAATTCTGATCATGTGGTTTTGGCCTCTTGGATGGACGAGATGCATCTAGATTAGATGGTAGCTTGACATTCTGGTACACATGAAAGTACAATTTTTTGGGGTCGTAACGGACTCAGATAGCTCTGATTTTTTTGTTTTTTTTATTTTTTCAAATTTGTCTGTAACAAACAGTTCAATTGTAGACAATGAAGTAGTTTGTGGTTTCCACCAGTTTCTGAACCTTTTACAGGAACTGTGAAGGGTGAAGGGGCTAGGAAGCTGCAGGAATTACAGTATCTGTAGAATTTTAGTGCTAGAGTTTAGTTCAAAGAAAAGGTTGCCAGAGCAGCCTCGTAAAATGAGCTGCTCTAGTTCTGCATCCATTAAAGAACTGTTCTTGCCAGTCATGTAGAGGGCTGATTTTCTAGAGCAGGATGTACTGGAAAAATCCGAAGAATACTCCGTGCATCTGAAAGTTATCTTCTCAAGGACTTGTGCAAAACGTCAGTTTCAGAAACTGGACAGAATACAACACAAGTTCTGTTTTTTATTTATATTCAATACGAGTTGCAAGGGTTAAACAAAGAATGTATAGTTAAGCTGACCGGCATTTCCTGTGCACATTAGCTGTAATTTGCAGGTGGCAATTTGGGGTTAACTAGATGCTCAACTTTGCTGGGTTAACGCCGGTTGAAAGATTAATATATCAATGAAAACTAGCTGCTGACTTTGTGAGTCTCTGTATAAGACAGTGAAGATGTTTTACCTATGTAAGATCTTCACTAGTTCTCTAGCCTCGAGGAACACACATTGGCTGATACTTGGAAGCTTCAGTTAATGGTGGGTTCAAACAAGTTTTTGGGACTAGTGGAAAACATTTGAAACTTTTGCATTATTTTGGTTAGAATATGCAATATACATGTACCTTTATCCAATGGTGCTTTTGAAAAGAGAGGTCTAATATGTCAAGTGACCACTCAAGCGCACCTCCTGGACTGGTTGTATTATGTTGCTGCTGTCATAATATTGAATCCTATTTTTTTATATCATGAATGTGCATTCTTTACAGGAATATTTGCCATGGGTTGTCATTTTTGGTGGACTTGCAGAGCTTGGCACATGTACTTGTGCCTGCAAAACGTTATAATTACTGTACGTTAAAATGATTGCTATACTAGAATGCTGCTTGTAAGGCCAGGTAATCCTCCTCGAAGCTTTCAATTTACAACATTGATAGCAAAATGCATTCATCTTAAACAGTTAATAGATTTATAACAATCAACATTGATGGCAAAATGCATTTATCTTATTACAGTCAGTAGATTTATAACATTGATTGCAAAATGCATTAATCTAAACAAACAATAGATTTTCAGAGGTTTTGAAAATTATGTTGCTTTTCAGCTGATATTGTTGAAATATTTGGATTATATTAAAGCGTTTTTCTTTTTCCTACAAAATGATTTTTAAGGTACAAATACTACCAAACAGAAAAATGTCATCGCATTACGCAATCCATTGCCCACATACATACGCTCCTTGCTCATTGACTGATCACGAAAATTTATTTACATATATTTGAACTGCTCATTGACTGACGACGAAAATTACTTACATATATTTAAATTAAAACATTGAACTGTAACTTAGCTTTTAAGTAGAAAAGCAAACAACTTAATATCAAAGTTTATGGTTTGGTCAGCGTCCAAAATTGTAAAAATTCCGAACCATTTTATCGAGAATGCTTACTTTTTAATTGCATCCCTGGTGCTGAACTATTATTTCTTAATTGAAAATTATAAAAGACCCTCGGAAAGTAACGGGCGTAGGATCCCCTGTTAGATGAACACATTAGAGGAGTGTTACTTTTTTCGTTTATTGCTGGGCATTTCCGAGTCCGATTAGAGTATTATCTGTTTGTAGGGAAAAAAACTATTAACAGATAATAAATGAAATATGGATGTTAGACGAATGTATCTTTCTACACTGCCTAATTCTTCTACCGTACTAATTGATCATTAATTTAATTAGGATTCATATTATTGAATTCAGGAAATATGGATGTTGGAGGAATGTATCTTTTTATTTCAGAGTTTATGTACACGGTCTAATTCTTCTACCTTAATATTTCTATTTATCATTAATTTACTTGGCACTCGCATATTATTGAAGTATATTATGTTAGCATTTTCAACACCAAATTTTAGCAGTGTTTCTAAATATTTATTATATTTTCAACACCAAATTTTACAAATATATATATATATATATATATATATATATTTTATTATTTTTATTTTCTAATTCGCTTGACCATAAAGATTTGAATATTAAAATCTCATTATTTATATAATACTTTATATCATAACAATCAGAACCACTTTCAATGACTACAAAACAGTGTTCTAAAAAATAATCATTAACTGGTGCAATCTCATTTCTTTGGTTAACTAGAAACGAAATAGTGTTTTGAAAAATAATCATTAACTGGTACAATCTCATTTCTTTGGTTAACTAGAAACGAAATAGTGTGTTTTGAAAATGAATACATTTGAACACCTAAAACATGTTTTGAAAGCGTGCTTTTCTACACGGGTTCGTGGTGTTTCTTAATATGTTATACACGCAATGTGCTTTCTTCGTTTGCCGATATAGCGCGTCTGCTGTTTGAGATCTGCCTCTGAAATTTCTTCTACGTTCTAGTATGCCAATTTTTTTTTACCAAAGTTAAGAAATAAGCACAAGGGGGAGGGCTGTTGGCCGATAGAGGGTATTTTTTTAGTATGTTAATAGGTATAGTTTTTAAGTTTTTTTCCTTTTTGTTTTTGTTTTTGTGTGGAGAGGCGTTTTACAGTCCACTGTAGTGATAGACACCCATAGAGCCCAGTATAGTGATAGAGGGTGTCTGAGGTTTGAAATATGTATCTGCAGTTTTTTCTAAGTATCCCAATATTTTTGCACCCGGAGGAACTTTACAGCCCAGTATAGTGATGATAGTAAGAATTGGATATTAGATGTTTTATGTTAAAAGTAAAGAATTTTTAAATTTATTTACTTATATTGCAATTTTGTTTTTGTTTTTTTTTTTCTTTTACAGAAATGGTTATGGGACTTTCATTAATTATCTGGCAAAATACCATAAATTCGGTTACAAGAGCTGAGTCTGGTTTCTTGGAATCTCTCCAACCAGCTGAGCATGCCCCAATCACTTGTGAATCGCGTCTTTTTACAATTTTTCACATGGCCTTTTCCTGCTGATTTTCCAAGCTTATGAATACAAACAAACTGCTTTAGCAAAAGACAGAAAAACATAAAGATTTTTTAGGGGATTGGTTCCCAAGAAATTTCATTATCTCTGAGAATAGTTCCAGTGTCTAACTGGGCTGCCTTATTTGCTTTTACATCTGCTTCCTTGTTATTGGTTCTCAGGATATGGAAGAATTCCAGTCTCAGGAGCTTGGTCATGCCTTTAATTCTTGAAATTGTCCTTGAAAGTCGAAGATTTGACAGATTTGTATTGGTCACCATTGCATTGATGATGACTTGGGAATCTCCGAGAACAATTGCTTCTGTGAGCCTCAGATCCTTAAGCGTTTTGATCCCTTGAAACAGCGCCATGACTTCAGCTTGGATGCTTGTAGTGTGGCCTAGACCCCATGCAAACCTGTAGATGGAAGATTCTTTTGGATTTATAATTAGGCCTCCTGCTCCAGCGATTCATGGATTTCCCTTGGCTGTCCCGTCAAAGAACAGGAGGGGAAGAGCTTGATTGGACAGCCAAGCTTGAAATTCTTCTCCATTTTTCCTTGTTTGCCAGTCTTTGAGGCATATGGGCGATATTTTCGACTTTTGGAAATTTAGATTGAGAGCTGCTCCGAACTCAATGTCATGCTGGCTAAGATTGTGTCATCATTTTTATCACTCAGCCACTCATTCAGCGGTCCTTTAACTGTATTTGCAACTACCTTGTAGTTTTGTTCCTTATCCCTGAAGATCTTTCTATTCCTCTCCAACCAGGTTTGCCAGTTGATAAACTTGGGCAGCGCAGTCCATGCAAATTTGATAATCTTGTTTTTTGGGCCTGGTCCTGGATATCGAGCCAACCACCCAGCAAACAAATCCGGGACTGCGTGGGGGAAGATGGGTATCAAATTCAACGTTCCAAGGAGCTCCTGCCAAACTAGAACTGTGAATTTGCATTCCAGAGAAAGATGAACAACAAATTCGGGATTTTCTTTGCATAGAACGCATCTTGATGGACCTAGAAATCCCCTTTTCTGCATCCTATCGTCTGTTACAATTTTTTGATGGCATAACAGCCAGCAGAAAAAATCAATCTTTGGAATGGTGGAGAAATTCCAGATACCGTTCCAAGGCGCCGGGTTGGGAGGAACGTGGGGTCTCTCCATGATTTTGGCATAGCCCTGAGCCACCGAATACCCAATCTGCTTCACTCCCCAGCCTCTCGAGTCTTTCCTTCTTGCGTGAAGAGGTGCAGCTCCATGTAACATCTGTAGCAGCATTTCATACTCTGGCAACCACTCAGCTGGCACATTGAGCATTTTCCAGCCAGCCCAGCTATCTCCATGCCAAGTCGATATGTCCCAGAGCAATTTAATGTTTGCTTTTTCCATCCACGCCTTCAGCTCTCTCCTGAGGCTCGAGTTCACTAACGAAGGTCTGTTCATAATGCTGTCATCCCAAATTCTGATATGTTTGCCATTCCGGGGTATCCAATAGGCATTATCTCTTATAAGTGGCCCAACTTTAAAAATTAAATTGCTGAAAGGGGATCTAAGATGGACTTTGGGCTGCTTCAGATAATGGAGTTTTTGACCTCAGAAATATTTCCTCCACAGCACCAACTGAACCCATCCAGGCTTTGGCGCTATGATCTTCCAGATCAGTGTAGCTCCCATTGCTAAGTTCTGAGTGTTTAGATTTTTAAAATTTAATCCTCCCTCCTGTAGCGGCCTGGATACTATTTCCCAGTTTACTAAGGAGAATCGCTTCTCATTATTCTTGCCTCCTTTCCAAAGGAATTTTCTGATTAGCTCCTCCATGTTTTTAATAATTCCCATTGGCGCCAAAAGAACAGAGAAATTAAAAAGAGGCAGGCTGCTTAAAACGGATTTGATAAGCACTGATTTTCTGGCCATGTTGAGCCAAGATGACCCCCAGGCCTGCATTTTTTTAAAATTTTTCTATCTGTGGGAGCCAATCCTTGCTTATAGCCCTCTTGTGGAAGATGGGCAGCCCCAGGTACTTGAAGGAGGTCCAAGACGCTGAAGCAGCAAAGCCTAGGCATCTGGCTATGGAACTAGCAGCAGCCACTGATACATTCCAACAATAAACATGGCACTTACCTCTGTTTAGTTCACTGCTCGATGCTTGGTAGTAGTCTTCCAGCACTTCTTTGAATTTACTTGCCGATAGTTGAGAAGCAACCCCAAGGAGCATAGTATCATTTGCAAAGAGGGCGTGATTGATGCTTTTTATCCCTCTTGCTATGCACAATCCAACTATCTCTTGATCTTTCTGTTTCTTGTTTAAGTGAAAACTGAGGACAGAGGCCTGCAACACAAAGAGGAGAGGAGACAGGGGGCACCCCTGCCTCAGCCCTCTAGATGCTTTAAAGAAGTCGGCAGCCCTGCCATTCACTAAAGGAGCAATCTAGGGTTTGGAAATACAAGCTCTGATCCATTTGATAAATTTTTGTACAAACCCAAGTTTGTGCATTACATCAAATATAAATCTGTCTTACACGATCAAATGCATTAGCTAGATCGAGTTTGATAACCATACTTTTTTCTTTTCGACGAAGACTGGAGTGGATCACCTCTTGGACCAAGATGAAATTGTCTACCAATTGCCTGCCCTGAATAAAGCCGACTTGATTCTCCGGGATGACTTTAGGGAGGATTTTCTTCAATCTGTTTGCTATAACTTTGGTGATCACTTTGTATCCAATGTTACATAAGGATATAGGACGAAATCTATTAAAGGAATTAGCACCTTTTTCTTTAGGAATGAGGGCGAGGAACGCTGAGTTTGTGCAACCTCCAATTTTTTGACATTCTTGGGATTTTAGGATCATTTTCATAAATTCTTTCTCAACTATATGCCAGCAAATTTCATGTTTGAAGAAATTTAGGCGTGAATCCATCTGGACCCGGAGCTTTATCGGGTTCCATTGCAAAGAGAGCTTCTTTGACTTCATTTGTGGTGATTTTTTTTTCAAGAATCTGGTTCATTTTTGCTGTAATGAGCTTGGGGACAACGTCTATCAGATTGGCGTTCAGGCTGGTCTCCACGTCTTTAGAATACATCTTTTCAAAGTGGTTTGACGCAGCCTTCTTGATGCTGGCAAAGTCTTTTAGAGTGCTGTTTTCATTTTTAATTTCTGATATAGAGTTTCGGCATTTTCTAGCTTGAGCCTGCTTATGGAAAAAGGAGGAATTACGATCTCCAGCCTTGAGCCATAGACTCCTTGACTTGAGCCTCCAGAATTCTTCTTCTGCCAGGCACGCCCTATGGAATTTATGTTGCCGCTGAGATTCCTTATCTAACTCTTCTTTGGTTATTTCGACAATTTCCAAATGGAGGTGATGGGTTTCCAGATAATTTTGAATTTTTTTTTCTGTCCTCTGCAAGATTGGGCAAGGTCTTTACCCAGCCTTTCAACATCTTTTTGACTCTCCGAAGTTTTTCCTCCCATACAAAGAAGGGAGACCCCTTGACCGGCTCTTTCCAGCACTCTCTAGTCTTTTGCAAGAAATCTGTCTCTTTGGTCCATAGAGAGCTAAACTTGAAAGGTATAGGACCTAGATCCTTAGTAGATATCAGTTCCACGCTGATAGGCTTATGATCTGAGACATTGCTTTGGAGAATACGCATTCTAGCCTCTAACCCTAAGAGTAGGAAGGAGCTTTGAACAAGAAATCGGTCAAGTCTTGCCGCTATATGTCCCGACCCCACTCTCTTGTTTGACTAGGTGAAGGTCCCTGTGGCTGGTTTTATATTTAGCAGATCCCAGTCTTGCATGAGGTCTTCCGCCCATTCTCTTGCCGGATCCCTGACTATGCTACCTCCTCTTTTTTCTGATGCGCGGAGTGTGAGATTTAGATCTCCGGCTATAATTATATTTTCCAAATTTTCTAGATCTGCCAGGCTTTTTATGGAGTCCCAACAGTTCTTTTTCTCACCTGCATTGTTAGGAGCATACACATTGAACAGACAAATGATCTCCTTTGATTCTAAATGTTGCATTTTTAAAAAAATCCAATGGGTATTCAGGGACTCAGAGATTAATGAAAACTTATTTGTGTTCCAGAGCGCCCCAAGTCCTCTCGATGCTCTGCGCGCAGACATTGCATGCGCTCCATTTTTATTCCAAAATTTTTTGCTTGCTTGGAGGAAGGCTGAGTCCTCCAATTTGGTCTCCTGGATGATGAGGATATCTGGGGATTCCAATCTTATTAAGCTATGCATTTCTTCTTCCTTAGCTGAGGTGCCCATCCCCCTACAATTCCAGGAGACTATCTTCATCATTTATTTCTGCCTTGGTGGGCTCCCTTAGAGCCCTGTGATTGAATCCTAGTCACCTTCGGAGTTTTAGCTAGGAGCTTCTCTAGCGTTGGTTGGCTGCCCTGGAGCTTGTCCTTGTAGGTTTCTTGTTCTCTTTTTTCTTTTGCAGATTTGCGCCCTCGTGTAGAGCTTCTGGGAGAGGACTGAGATTCCCCGATTTCCTTTCTTCCTCCGATTCCTCGGACTCTTGGGTTTCCTCCTCTTCTTCTGAAGCCTTCTCTTTGGATCTCTCTAGAATACTTTTGATGGAGGGGGAGGCTTTAAGGGGAGAGGCCTCCTTTGGAACTTCTGTCTCGTGTGTTCATGATTTCAGATCCGAGGATTTCAAATTTATTTCCTTGGCTGATTTTTGAGCAGGGCCCTCTTGAGGAGTTTTGGCACTGCCATTTGTGTTCTTCCTGTGAGAGGTTTTGGATCGCTTTGCCTGATTCCATCCATCTTCCTTTCCTTTTTCTTCCACCCCTTTGGACGGGCAGTCCCTGGCAAAATGCCCGTAGACGTGGCACTTCCGGCATTTGAATGGCAGCTGCTCATAATCCAGTTTCTGTATATGAGTCCAGGGACCTACCACTATTTTGACGGCTTCCGGCAGTGTGACCTCTAGATCTACCTCCACACAGATTCTGGCACTATCATACTGATTTTTTTTTTTTTTGACAGAAACGGTTATGGAGTATTTATATTCATCTTGGCCTGAATGTCGAAAATTTGATTATATTGAGGATGTCTATATCTTGGTGCGTCTCACTGCTGAGAATGAGAATGCTGCTGGAACTTGAAGACTTCTTCCTTGATAAGGATTCTAAAGATTCGATTTCCAAAATTTTTCCCCACTTGAAGATACAAACAAATTTATTTAAGATCAAGCAGTGAAACATGGTAATAATCAGCTTATGGGATGGGTTCCCATGATTCTTCTTCGTCTTTCATTTTGACCCCGGCAGAGAGGAGGGTAGCTTTGTTGGCTTCAAAGTCCGTGTCTTTATTATGAGTTCTCAGCACATGGTAGTAATTCAACCTCTGAAAAGCGTTTTCCAAGCTCTTAATTCTGGATATCAGCCTTGCTAGTTTAAGATCCAAAGCTGGGGAATTGGAAACCATTGCGTTTATAATGATCTAGGAGTCACCTATAACATTTGCTTCATTTATGTTTAGATCTTTAAGGATCTTGAGGCCTTGCAAGAGTGCCAAAACCTCAGCTTGAATGATGGATGAGTGTCCAAGCCCCCAAGCAAATGAATGAATTTTTTCCCCAATTGGATTTACAACAACACCTCCTGCACCAGCTTTTCCCGGATTGCCCTTAGCTGCCCCATCAAAAAAGAGAGAGTGCCTTGATTGCAATTTGAACCAGTCTTGAAAGTCAGCTTCAGATTTTCTTATTTGCCAATCTTTAAGAGGAGGCACGTTTCTAACCGTTGGTTGAAATTGCAAGTCAAGGAATGATCCCCAAGCGATATCTTGTTCGCTGAGGCTAGAATCATTTTTTATATCAGTCAAGCACTCCTTTAAATGACATTTGATCTTGATTTCGAAGGCCTTGTGATTCTGATTAGAATTTCTGAAAATTCTTCTGTTTCGTTCTAGCCATATCTGCCAACAAATAACCTTTGGAAGGATAGCCCATGCAGTTTTGATTATCTGGTTTTTAGGAGGGGGGCCAGGATATCTGATTGCCCAATTTGAAAAAAGATCAGCAGTGGAACAAGGGAGCAAAAAATTGGGATCCAAGATGTGAATAAGGGAGAACCCGATCTGCTTAGAGAAGTTGCATTCAAGAATTAAATGGACTGTTGTCTCTGCATTTTCATTGCATAGCGAGCAAATGGAGGGACCGTAGAACCCTTTTTTCTGCAATATGTCATACGTTAGGATTCTGCCATGGCAAAGAAGCCAGGCAAAAAAGTCGACTTTGGGCCATGACGGGAAACGCCAGACCCCCTGCCAAGGTGCTGGATTGGGGGGGACGTGTGGCCTCTCATTCAGCTTGGCATATCCCATGGAGACAGCATAGCCTCTGGCATTCGGCCCCCAACCTTTCGCATCTCTTTTCCTCCTGTGCGTGGGCGCCAATCCATGGAGAAGGTCGAGCAACGTGGACCATTCGTTGGTCAGATGGGCCGGCACCTCAATTCTTTTCCATCCTGCCCAATCAGAATCGCTCCAAAGAGAGATATCCCACAACGAACACAACCCCTCTCTATCCATCCAGCATCGCAGCGCTCTAATGGAGGCTCTGTCTTCAATCGGGTCCATATGCATGATTTTATCAGTCCAGATGTTGATCTTTTTTCCATTTCCTGGGATCCAGTAGGTGTGCGCTTTGATTAAAGGAGCAACTTTAGCATACAACTTGAGGAAAGACGAGTTAGGCAAATGAATCACATTGTCTAAACAGCTAGACCGAGGACCTCTGAAGTATTTTTTCCAGAGGGCCAATTGGGCCCAGCGAGGCTTGGGCGCGATGATCCTCCAGATAATCTTAGCTTCCATAGCCACATTCTGCTGACAGAGGTTTTTGAAATTCAAACCACCCTCCCACAGTGGCTTGGAGATGGTTTCCCAACTCATAAGGGGAATCTTGTTTTCATTATGTTTTCCTCCCTTCCAAAAGAACCTCCGCATGAACTCTTCCATTTTTTTTAATATGAATGCTGGAGCGAGAAGCCCAACAAATTGAAATAGAGGGAGGCTGGAAAGCACAGATTTGATTAGGATGGATTTGCCAGCAGAGTTGAGCCAGGGGTAACCCCAGGCTTGGATCCTAGACTTGAATTTTTCAAGCTGGGGGAGCCAGTATTTGCTTGCAGGTCTCTTATGAACAACATGAAGGCCTAAGTATTTGAAAGAAGACCAAGAAGAGGAGGCTGCAAATCCCAAACATCTAGAAATAATAGAGAGCAATCTAGGCGAAGTATTCCAGCTGTAGATGTGACATTTGTTCTTGTTTACAGCGGTGCCTGAGGCCTCATTGAATTCATCCAAGACTGCTTTAAATTTAGACGCAGAGGAAAGAGAGGCAGCGCCCAAAAGCGGGGTGTCATCCGCAAATAAGGCGTGATTTATCTGTTTGACCCCTCTTGCAATACACAGTGCATTAATATCTTGATCTTGCATCTTTTTGTCTAGCAGGAAGCTGAGAATAGAGGCTTGGATGACAAAACGCAGAGGGGAAAGGGGACACCCCTGCCTAAGCCCTCTCGTAGCTTTGAAAAAATCTGTGGCTCTTCCATTTACAAGAGGAGCAATCCATGGCTCCGAGATGCATGCCCGGATCCAGTTAATGAATTTTGTTCCAAAACCAAACTTGCTCATGACTTTTAAAAGAAAGCTATGATTTACTCGATCAAAGGCATTTGCTAAATCAAGTTTAATCACCATACCTTGTTCTTTTCGGAGAAGAATTGAGTGAATTTCCTCTTGAACAAGGGTGAAGTTGTCCACGATCTGCCTTCCTTGGATGAAGCCTCCTTGATTCTCAGGGATTATTTTGGGAAGAATGTGCTTCAGTCTATTTGCAATTACTTTGGTGATTAATTTGTACCCAGTATTGCATAAGGAAATCAGACGGAATCTGTTGAAGTTGTTGGCGACTTTTTCCTTAGGTATGAGGGCTAAGAAAGTGGAGTTTGTTATGCCGCCTATTTTCTGTGTATTTTGAGACTTTTGAATCATTTTGAGCAGGGCCTTTTCAACAATCGGCCAGCGAAATTGGAGAAACCTGGCAGAGAAGCCATCTGGCCCAGGGGCCTTATCCGGTTCCATATCAAAGAGGGCCTTTTTAACTTCATCTTTGGTGACTTTGGCCTCCAAGATCTCGTTCATACGTGGAGAAATTGCAGAAAGAATAATGTCTGACAGATCTGAGTATTGATGCTGATCCTTTTCTTCACTGTACATGTTTAGAAAATGAGAAAAGGCTGCTTTCTTAATGTCTGCAAAATCCTTGTGAGTGTCGTTGTCCCCCTTAATCTCAGAAATAGTGTTGAAGCATTTTCTGGCCTAGGCTTGTTTGTGGAAAAAAGTAGTGTTCCTGTCCCCTGCTTTGAGCCAGAGATTTCGAGATTTAAATCTCCAGTATTCTTCTTCATCTAAGCAGGCCTTATGATAGCACTGTTGCAGATGGGCCTCTTGATCTAACAATGCCTCTGTGATTATGGCATTCTCCATATGCGTTTGATGAGCAACAAGAGAGGCTTTAATGGCTTTTCTTTCTGTATCAGTGTTGGACAGGGTTTTAGCCCATCGTTTTAGTGCTCCTTTTACCCTTCTAAGCTTTTCCTCCCAGATATAGAAAGGAGATCCTTTGACAGGTTGGCTCCAACAATCCTTGACTATTTGCATGAAGTCTGGCTCCTTGACCCAGAGGGGACTGAATCTAAAGGGAATAAGACCCAGATCAAGATGGGCTAGAAGATCTAGCTTTATGGGGTTATGGTCCGAGACACTGCTAGCAAGAATGTGCATTTTGGGCTCTAAACCTAGTAACAGATAGGAGCTTTGAATGAAAAATCTGTCTAATTTGGCAACAATATGACCATGGCCTACTCTTTTGTTAGACCAAGAGTACTTACCAGAAGAAGGCTTGATATCCAGAAAGTCCCAATCCTGCATAAGATCCTCCGCCCATTCTCTTGGCGGATCTCGCACTGCACTACCTCCCATTTTTTCAGACGAGTGAAGGGTGAGATTGAGGTCTCCAGCAATAATAATATTTTCCAGATTCGTTAAGTCTGCTTGGTGCCTTATCGAATCCCAACAATCCTTTTTTTCCCCCGCATTGACTGGAGAGTATACATTGAAGAGGCAAAGAATTTCCTTAGTATCCAAATTCTGTATTTTCAGCAGCAACTAGTGAGTATTACTAACCTCAAAGATGACTGCAAATTTGTTAGCGTTCCATAGAGTGCCAATCCATCCCGAGGTGCCCCTGACAGAGGCTGCTCTTGCTTCACTTTTAAATCAAAGTTTTTTGCTTGCTTGCAGGAAGATTGTCTTCCAGCTTAGTCTCCTGGATGAGAAGTATGTTTGGAGTTTCTGTTCTTATTATGCTTCTTATGGCTTCTTCCTTAACTTTACTCCCCATACCTCTGCAATTCCAGGAGATGACCTTCATTATTTATGTTTCTGGTGGGCTCCCTTGGAGCCTAGGGGCTGATTTTTCAACATCTTAGGCTTTGAGGCTAGCAGTTTTTCCAGAGTTGGCTCGCTGCCTTGTAGTTTATCTTTGTACGTCTCCTGCTCTCTTTTTTCCCTGTCAGATTTACGGTCTCTCGTAGATCTTCTTATCGAGGTTTGGGACTCTCCTATTTTTCCTTCCTCCTCTGACTCGTCCGTGTCCTGCTCTTCTTCATTATTTTCTAAATTCATATCTTTGGGGTTTTTAGCACTTGTACCTTTAAGGGAGGCTGAAGATGAACCTTTGCTTGGAGAGACTAGTTTTTGGTTCTCGATTTCATGAATAGCTTCTGTCTCCTTTTGGACCTCGGCCTCCTGGGTATCCTCTGGTTGCGAGCTAAGAGGATCGAACTTATTTTTTGGCGCAGACTTAGGCGGGATCTGTTGAGCAGAACACTGATAAGGGCCTTTGCCATTAGGGCCTCCTGGCTTCTGTGTCTTGGGATAAGATTTGGGTCGCTTGACTTGATTCCATCCATCCTCCTTCCCCTGCACAACCTCATTGTTGGTCGAGCAGCCTCTGGCGAAGTGGCCATAAACATGGCATTTTCGTCATTTGAAGGGCAACTGCTCATATAATCCAGTTTCTGCAAGTGCGTCCAACTTCCGACATTTATTTTGATGGCCTCTGGTAGCCCTACCTCCAGATCTACTTCTACGCAGATCCTGGCGCAGTCATATTGGTCCTTATTGTTCGCTCGGTCTATAAATTTCCCCAGGGCATTTCCAATGCGCATCAGTGAGTCCCAGTTCCAACAATGCACTGGGAGATTTGGAAGTCTAACCCACACCGGTACTGCTTTGGGCACATCTACTGCCGGATCGAAATCCGGGGTCCATTTATTTAGATACAAACCCTGAGGACCCATGAAGTAGGGGCAGTTTTGGAAGATCAGAGCTTTGTCATCCTTTGAAGTGAATTCGAAGAGGAAGTATCCTCTCCCCAGAAAGTAAGAGGTAACACTTTCTTTGATCAACGACGCCCAATTTCTGTTGACCTAGCTCTTGGTGGTTTTTGGAGACGGCCATAGCCCAGTGAACTCGCTGATGAGAGCCCGTTCAGCCAAAGACAATGCAACTTGGATCGGGGTTTCTGGAGGGAGGGAGATCACAAGGATATCATCTAGCTTTTTAACAAATTTTGAGGCTTCAAAATTCTTCTTCTTTGGAAGCCCTGCCAGGAGCCGATTGAAGGCTTCAGAAGGCGAGAGAGGCAGAGAAGAAGGAAGGGACGCTTGGGGAGTGCCCAGTACCTCCATGGCCGCAAGCCCTAGGGAATGGGCCTGTTAAAAATTGTCAGACAACAATGCGGTCCTCCATGAAACAGCTCGCCCGCAGAGTGAAGGAGAGCCCCAGGCGGATCCGCCCGTAGGGAGCAGAGCAGCGGAGTGCAGCCGCGCTCGCTGTTTATCAGTCCTGCAAGATGCGGGCTCGAGGGTTTGCAGCAGGATCCAAGTTTCAGAGCTTGGATCGTCAACTTCGAGAAAAAAACCTCTAATTACTTACAATCACACTGATCCTTACTGTTAGCCTTGTCTATAAATTTTTCCAAAGGTATTTCCGATGTGCTTCAAAAAATCCCAGTGCCAGTAATGAACTGGGAGGTTGGGGAGTCTCACCCACACCAGGACCGCTGTGGGCACGTCCACCGCCGGATCGAAGTTTGGCGTCCATTTGTTTAAATACAACCCTTGGGGGCCCATGAAGTAGGGGCCATTCCTAAAAATAAGGTCTTTGTCTTCTTTTGCAGAGAATTCGAACAAAAAATAGCCTCTCCCGAGGAAGTAAGAGGTTACCTTATTTTGGATTAGAGGTGCTCAGTTTCTGGCTACCCAATTCTCGGTCGACTTCGGGGAAGGCCAAAGTCCTGTAAACTGACCCACCAGGGCCCGATCTGTCAGAGAAAAAGCTACTTGGATTGGTCCTTCCGGCGGAAGAGCGATCTTCGGGATATCTTCCAGCGTTTTCACAAACTTCGCTGTTTCCATGCATTTCTTCTTAGGCAGGGATGCTAGAAGGGTTTTGAAGGCCTCTGCTGCGAAAGGTGTAGGAGTGGGGGTTGGCTCCTCCATGGAGAGCCAATAGCTCTAGCTAGGGCGGCCGCGGCCGAAAGTAGGACCCTTGGCGGACCCCCGCAAGCACAAAATAGATCCCTTCGCGAGCTCCCTCGCAGACTCCAGGCAGGATCTTCCGCGGACTCCCACGCTGGCTTAGAACACATGAAGTGCGGGCGCGCTCGCAGACTCGGCTCCTGCGGAAAGTGGATCTTCGCAGGTTGCAGAGCACTCTCCCCAATTTTTCTGTAATTTTGTTTTTGTTAATAAAATGACATAATTTTTAAATAAAAGAAAATCATAATACACATAGCACATTAAAATATATCACATATAAATATAGTAGTTATAAATTTAAACTCATTTTACCTTATAAATTAAAATAATGATATGTAACTATATTTAAATTTAATTAATAAGTATATAAAATTTTAATATTTACAATACAACAAGTGCTTTAACTATGAATATTCACCTCATTTTACCATAGATATTATTAACAAGAGCCTTAATTATGAATATTCACCCATAGAATTTTTTACAATACCATGGGCCAATACCATGACTTATTAATACCACATGCCCAAAAACCATAACTCATTTAATATATATATATATATTATTTCAATTTAATTTTATAGCAATTTTGAAATTGAAACTTAATTCTTACGATAAATATACAATATAACAAGATTTTAAAACCATGTATATTAATCCAATTTTTTTTAATAAATACTTTATTTCAATTTAATTTTATAACAATTTTTAAATTAAAACTAAATATTTACAATAAACATACAATATAACAAATTTGTTACCCATGTATATTCTCTATTAACTCGTAAATAAGATTTGTTACAATGCCATCCCTTATCAATACCAGGTGCCCAAAAACCATAAATCATTTCAAAATCAAAATATTTTATAAATATTTAATTTTATAATTTTTTTAAAATTAAATCTAAAAGCAAAATGCTATGGGGAAATGTTGTAGTGATGTAAATGTTTGTAAACATTGGCATGTGTGCACAATTGAAAAATAATAAATGTTAAAAGTAAAAATAATAATGATAATTATTAATAAACTTAAAACTAAAACTAAAATAAAATAAATATAAAATTAATAATTGTAATTATAAGTTGCATAATAAATGTTAAAAGTAAATATAATATTGATAATTATTAATAAAACAATTTGACTTTTTCAAATTACTTAAAACTAAAACTAAAATGAAATATAATATAAAATTAATAATTATAATTATAAGTTGCATAATAAATGTTAAAAGTAAAAATAATAATGATAATTATTAATAAAACAATTTAACTTGGTCAAATTACTTAAAACTAAAACTAAGATAAAATATAATATACAATTAATAATTATAATTATAAGTTACAGATATCCATCTTAATTTTAGATGTGGATTTACGTAATTTACTTAGAGAGATCAAATCTTTTGAGATTCCCTCTCTAGGTAACGTGGATTTTTAACCATGTATATTAATCCATTTTTTTTTTTTTAAATACTTTATTTCAATTTAATTTTATAACAATTTTTAAATTAAAACTTAATATTTACCATAGACATACAATATAACAAATTTGTTAGTCATGTATATTCTCTATTAACTGGTAAATAAGATTTGTTACAATGCCATGGTTTAAATACCAGGTGCCCAAAAACCATAAATCATTTCAAAATCAAAATATTTTATAAATATTTAATTTAATAAATTTTTTAAATTAAATCTAAAAGCAAAATGCTATGGGGAGATGTTGTAGTGATGTAAATGTTTGTAAACATTCGCATGTGTGCACAATTGAAAAATAATAAATGTTAAGAGTAAAAATAATAATGATAATTATTAATAAACTTAAGACTAAAAGTAAAATAAAATAAATATAAAATTAATAATTGTAATTATAAGTTGCATAATAAATGTTAAAAGTAAATATAATATTGATAATTATTAATAAAACAATTTGACTTGTTCAAATTACTTAAAACTAAAACTAAAATGAAATATAATATAAAATTAATAATTATAATTATAAGTTGCATAATAAATGTTAAAAGTAAAATTAATAATAATAATTATTAATAAAAAAATTTGACTTGGTCAAATTACTTAAAACTAAAACTAAGATAAAATATAATACAAAATTAATAATTATAATTATAAGTTGTGGATATCCATCTTAATTTTAGATTCATGTTTGTTAAATGCCTTTTTATTTTGGATCATTGAGTTTATGGAAATTGCACTGTTATTGAATAAAAATGATTTAAAATTATATTTCAAAATTAAAAAATGATTTAATTTTGATAGTATTTAATTTTTAATTCTATCCATTTTTTTAAAAGTTTAATTTAATTAGAGAAGTAAAATGTTTCATAAAACATTAAATTTGTGAAAATACAAAAGAAGAAACTTCGAAAAATATGGAGAAATAAACAGAAAGTCAATTGCTATTGCAAGTTTTTCAACTTCATGAGGAAATGGTGATGAGGTTTTGTGTTGACATTGATAGAGGCCATTTAAACATGTGATGCTTAATTAGGTTTTTGTAAACAATCTAATCTTGATATCTTTTGTGCTTGTCATGTATAAAACTTGAAAGTATTATGTGATTATCTAGGCCTTTAATGCAGGATCACTTAGAGTTTTGAGTTGAAAATTTTACATTGAAAGTAATGTAGTGTATGGATTTCACACATTAATTCTCACACACGTGGAGGTGTGGTGAAACATATTTTTATGCTTTCACTATGCACAACTAATTTGTCGATGACATTGATATCTCTTGTTTTTTATTTGAACACTCTTTTATGCTATATTAGTCTCCCTTGAGTCACCTTGCTTTATCCTAGATGCATGACCTCTTTTGGATATCAAGAATTAAATTAGGGTCCCTTATTGCCTTCTCTTCAAGGCCTTGTCTTCCGTTGCCAGTTTGACTTTGCTACACTATTTAAGGCACCCATTTAGGATATTGTCCTATTGCTTAGGCTCTATCTTGCCCTCCGCACCCTTACTTTGGGTTACAATTAGTAAGAAAGTTTCATGTTGGGTCCTCAAAGACCCAAATTTATTTGGGCATGTTTGTTGGAAACTAGGATAATATTGAGAGGGGGCAGGAAGGGGGAGTTGGCAGGTGCGGTGAATCAATTATATATATATATATATATTTAACAATTATAATGTAAATGCAAGCACCACCTTTATTATACATTAGATTTTGTAGGCACCAACCCCTTTTTGTTCATTTGTTGGAAGCACCAACTCCCACTAGCTTGCAGACACCGACCTACTAGAGGAACCAAACGCTTGATCTTTACGGGCACCAACTTAAAGGAGACCCCTGTCCTCTGATTTGCAAGCACTGATTTGCTTCAGCGAATCAAATCCCTTTTGCATACATTTTCAAACTCAGATCCATAGGATTTTTGATTAAAGTTTTACACATGGTGCAATCTTTAGTCTCTGATCTGCTCTCTCTTCCTTTGGCTCAGATTTGATCTCAACTATTTAGTTTTGCTCTGCTCTTTTTTGCATTTTTTCAGATTTTCCAATTCTCTTATGACAACAACTCCATATTTTAGCCATACTGCACACTCAACTTTTTCCTAGTGATCCTCTGAACCTCTATCTCATATCTCCTCTTCTGTTTAATGCAATGACATTTTCCAATCCTTCTTTTCTTGGTCTACTGTAGGTTTTTTCTATTCTCTTTGAACAATTACCCTCTTTTCATATCCACAGGTTCAACACTTAATGCAATTGTTTTTCTCAATATTTAGAGATCATGGTCTTTCTTTACCATGGGTGGCGTTCCTTGGTATTGCAGCTTGATCGGGTCATGCGACCTTGACCAGTTTAGCATGTCGCACTCTGTTCACACACAATACTCTCCCATTTCTCTCATGTTCACATTTTGTAACTAAATTCCTTTGGTGACAACTCGTTCAACTTGAATCATTGCACTCACTGTTTGCAACACTCCAGATTGACTACATTTATGTTCTAATGCGTAATTCATGTTCAATGTTGTGCCAAGATCTTTAACTATGCTTATATTCATCAATGCCATGATGTGCCAAAGGTCCTTCTCCTTTAGCACTTTTCTTCATATAATTATAGACTCAGATCAAGGGCTAATCCTTTAAATCCTGTATATGACATCCAAGTGTTTCCTTTGTAGCTAAAATTACAATGGGTGGATTTTAGATGACCCTCTTAGTTTTTCTTCAGTACCAAGTGTTGAGCCCTTGGCTCTATGTGATCTGAGGCTGGAACTGTTCCTTCAAGTGTCTTCTCTAACATATCTGGGGCCCGAGTACTTTGATAACACTTACACTCAATAATGCTTAGATCCAAGATTTCCATATGACTTTGCACACTCCTAGATATCTGGATAACTCGGTAATGCCCCTATTGGAATTTAATCCTTCTGTTGTTTTTGGCACATTTGCCTAGTTAAGTGCCATTTTGGCCAATACTAAAATATACTGGAAAACCTTTGCCAAACCACTGCCTTGGCGCAAATTTGGAGACCTCAGAGTCTGCCACATTGATGCTCCATGGACCAATAAAAAAATGTTATGTGGACCTAATTTCCAAGTCATCTATGCTATGTCATATGCACAGTCAACACATTGCCACATGTCCCTTGCTCCCTATCCAATTAGGCACCCAAAAATGAAAAAAATGGATGCCACGTGTTACTCTCACATGTTGCCATGTCATTGTGGCTCTATCATCCACATTGATACTAAATCAAGTGAGTTCCATATGTCAATGACTGCTCATGTGTGAGCCCGATATGGATCTATCCAACCATTGGATCTAGACAATCCTAACCGTTGGATCCATCATACTCTTTATCGTTCATAAATTTTGTGCATGTAGAAAGACAAATGTAGGTGATCCATTTTATCAAGTCATTATTAACCATTAGATCCATCACATGCTATGCCATCCATAAAATTTGTGCATGTTGTGGACACAATATCAATCATAGTCGTTGATCTTGTTGGTGGTGATGAATCGTGGAAGTGGATTTTTCATTTAGCGTCCGTGCCATTCATTTGACCAACTGCTGCATAAACGCACTCTACTTGGTCTGCAGTGGGTTTTCTATCCTACTTTGCTTACTCTGCATGATCATCTAAGAGCCATTGATATTGCTAGTGGTGATGAATCACGACCATTGATTTTTCATCCAAATCTTGTGCCATTTACTTGACCATTTGCTACATAAATTCACTATACTTGATCTATTGTGATTTTCAAACCTACTCTTCTTACTCTGCATGATCATTTGATGCGCTACTAATCCTTCGATCTGATGAGATCATTACCCTGCTCAACACTGCAATCATGTTCGACCTTTGTTTCTCGATCTTAGTTCGGCTTCCCCTGTGCTTGACATTTGTGACCTTGGGGTTGACATCAATGAGAACACCTTCAACAATCCCTCCCTTTGGCATTGATGAAAACAACATTTGACCTTGCTGGTCATTGATGGCTTTGGGCTTGCCTCCTCTTATCTAACTACTGAAGCTAATGTCTACTCCAATGTTTTCCCACTCTCCCCTATAATTCTAGGCTACTCCAATGTCTGCTCACTTTCCCCCTTTGACATCAATGGCAAGGTTTGAAAACAACTATATTCTGATTCCAACGCTGCAAGTATTCTAAAAACCAATACCAAATCGACAGCTGTTATACCAATTGAGTAAGATTTACTTTGGTTGTTGTATTATTGTACCAATAGAATAACATACCAGTGGTTGTTCCAAAAACAAAAATTCACCCTGTTGAATGATACCAATGTAATTGAGATAAAACATATAAGGTAATCAAACTTTCCATGTTATCATCTTTCATGGATAAACAAATCCCCCTGAGTATATGCTACTGTTGCTAATCATGCAACTCTTCCTGAGTTGATTTCATTTTCTTCTCTTTGACCTCTTGGCATGTAGCTATTCTGAAAAAATTGAACAACTACTTTGTTTCCCTCTATCCTAAAGGAATTCATTGAAGAAATGAGAGAGATACCACTCCCATCTTCTACCTTAAGTATTCAAAAGGTTCTCTTACAAGAGGCTTAGTGAATATATAAGCTATTTGTTCCTTTGTTGATATCTATTTTATCCTCACAATTTGATCAATCACTTGTTTTCTAATAAAATGATACTTGATAGGTATATGCTTGGTTTTTGAGTGAAGAACAAGGTTCTTTGACATATATATAGCACTAGTATTATCACATAAAATGGGAATTGGTTCATTATTTGTTACATTCATGTCTTGTAATGTTTGCTTCATCCATTAAAATCTGTTTGCAACACAAAACAACTTCTATATACTCAACTTCAGTCATGGATAACGAGATGGATGTCTGCTTTTTGCTTAACTATGTGATCCAGGTGGATATTGGTGGCCACCCGCTAATTCCACTTGGATCCCCTCTAGTGCTTCTTACAGTTTTTATCAGTTTCCTTAATTATAGCACAGTTTACTATTTTTAGCAGTTTTTTGGGTCCTAAACTTCCGGAGCCGTTTTGAGGCCCTAAACGACGTTTTTTGGGGAAATCCATCGCCAGTGATTTTTCTGATAAAAATCGTCTTTTCCGTCGTAGTCCTCGGAGAGATCTTTCCAACGGGGTATCATGCACGTCAAACGGAGATAGTATGACCAATTCGCGACCCCGGGAAGTTGATGTACCAACTTACCCAAAAACGAGGCCCACAATTTGGCGTTTCATCTTCTAGGGTTAGGTTTTGGAATGTGAAGGGTTTTCCATTGTTTCTCAACAATAAATAGGCCCTCGAGCCTCATTGTAACACAGTTCAAAACAGTTCAGAGGCATGTAGCCGACACATCTCTTCTCAGAGATAAGCTACCATCGCCCTAGCTGGGTTATTTCTATTTGTAAGCATATTTCAGTATTCTCCATTAATGAAATGAAGTATTATTTCCGCGGCATCTCTGTTTTTATGGTTATCGCATATTATTATTTCTGTTGCATCTCTGTTTTTATGGTTATCGCATCTCTGTAATCCATTGCGTTCCTGCTTAAATCCGGATCAGTGGTATCAGAGCGGTCTGCTTTTTCTCTGTTTTTCTTTGCATGTCCCCAACGAGGTCGGGATATAAGGAGTTAGGGCTTGAACTGGTCGAACCTTTGCAAGACCAGCCTCGCAAATCTCGACGTCCTCCCATGGCGGATGAGAAGAAAGACGAGGGGGCAGGAGATCCTATCAAAATCTTGCTCGAAGAAGCGCTCGAGCGGCAAAGGAACGCGATGATGGATAGCTTTGCGCAGATCCTTCAGCGGCTACCCAGAGGCGACACATCGGCTTCCAATAGCTACTCTGGAAACGCCTCACCGTTTAAGGTACAAGTTAATTTTGAAATCCCCATCTTCGAGGGTCAAATAGACGCAGATGCTGTAGATAAATGGTTAAATCTGCTAGATGGGTATTTTTCTGTTCACGAATTTTCAAGTCAGGAGAAGATTGTTTTCGCTCTTCTCAAAGCAGCCCCCCACGTCAAGGACTGGTGGGAAACCTATTGCGAGCAGAAGGATGAAAGTACAGGCTCACTATTTTCAACCGCACCCACTTGGAATGACTTCCGGGATGCCATCAAGGAGCAGTACTACCCCGTCGGAAGCTATGAGGACAAATACATCAAATGGACCACACTGCGGCAGGGACGAGACCAAGATGTGTCGGAGTTCACAAACATTTTTCATACCCTTCGCACACAGTTGAGTATCAAAGATTCTGAGTTGCATCTGGTACTCAAATACCGCGGCTGCCTACACAGATACATCCAGGAAGAGATGGAGTTCTTGAACATATCCTCACTCGGCACAGCATACCGATACGCTGTCAAAATCGAGCAAAAGTTCAAACAGAAGAAGCGAGACTTTGGATCTGCAAATCCAAAGCCCAAAGGACAAAGCCAAGGTGGGGTGACCCAAGACAACCCGTCGAAGCTACAAGAAAAGAACAACACCACGAAGCCGAAGAAGGACACAGGAAAGTGGTGTGAGTTCCACAAGAGTCCCACTCATAACACAAGTGAGTGTCGGACCAAGCAGTCGCTGGTGGCCGAGTTGAAGGCTTCCGAATCAGATGCATGTTCCGACTCTGAGTCAGAACCCGACAAGGGGAATGACAAAGGGAAGCAGATTATTGATGCGGATCCCAGCGCCACTGTTGCTACTGCCAAGATCCAGAAAAATGAGCCCGAAGATCCAGAGGAGGGGGAACGTCTTTTCCACTCACAGATGTGGGTGAAGGGTTCGCCGCTGCAATTCATTGTCGACAGTGGCAGCCAAAAGAACCTCATTTCAGCAGAGGTCGTGGAGCGGTTGGGCCTACCAACTACACCACACCCACAGCCGTACAGTATCGGTTGGCTTCACGAAGGACGAGATCTCAAAGTTCGCCAGCAGTGCCGCCTTCCCTACAGCATCAAGCCCTTCACAGACGAGGTATTGTGTGATGTTACACCTCTGGATGTTTGTGATGTACTATTAGGCCAGCCATACTTGTGGAGGCGACATGCTGTGTATGAGTCAAGGCCTCGCGCTGTCATCATTTCTTTGGATAATTCATTATACAGGATACCAGAGGTAGCCCCACCTACCGCCACCTCTTTGATCACTGCTAAGAAAGGCAGCAAGCTCATCTCACAGACTAGGAAATTTATTTTCTGTCTGGTTCGTTCCCAATGTAACGGGAAGATCGTTGCTACATCCATGACCCCCGCGAAGGGTTCCTCCACACAGCAGCAGCAACAGAGGGATACAGTCATGACAGAACACAGGAACAACTTCTCGTTACCTGGAGGGGTACCACACAAGTTTCAGGTGGACGACAAAGTTTGGTTACATCTGCAGAGGGAGCGCCTTACCAGAACCCATCAGAAACTCAGACCACTTCGACATGGTCCTTACACCATTACCAAAGCTATGGGAGACAATGCATTTGAGCTCAGCATTCCCCCATTCCTTGGCCTGCACCCGGTGTTCAATGTCGACCGCCTTGGGCCATACTTTCCACCATTACTAGACACGTCCGACATTGCAGAACAACTCACACCCACAGAGTTAAATCCAGCTTGCATGGAACAAGTTGCAACTGATCGGATCATGGACACACAGATCAAGCACACTCGCCAGCAGAATATCCAACCGTATCAAGTTGTCAAAGCAGGAAAACTCCTTCACCAGGGAAAGTGGCTCACCAGGGACCAAGTGCAGCAGAAGTTCCCTCATCTCATGGAGGAACTCCACGCAATGGGGACCATTGCTTCCTAAGGGGGGAGGAATGATCCAGGTGGATATTGGTGGCCACCCGCTAATTCCACTTGGATCCCCTCTAGTGCTTCTTACAGTTTTTATCAGTTTCCTTAATTATAGCACAATTTACTATTTTTAGCAGTTTTTCGGGTCCTAAACTTCCGGAGCCGTTTTGAGGCCCTAAACGACGTTTTTTGGGGAAATCCACCTCCAGCGATTTTTCTGATAAAAATCGTCTTTTCCGTCATAGTCCTCGGAGAGATCTTTCCAACGGGCTATCATGCACGTCAAACGGAGATAGTATGACCAATTCGCGACCCCGGGAAGTTGATGTACCAACTTACCCAAAAACGGGGCCCACAATTTGGCGTTTCATCTTCTAGGGTTAGGTTTTGGAATGTGAAGGGTTTTCCATTGTTTCTCAACAATAAATAGGCCCTCGAGCCTCATTGTAACACAGTTCAAAACAGTTCAGAGGCATGTAGCCGACACATCTCTTCTCAGAGATAAGCTACCATCGCCCTAGCTGGGTTATTTCTATTTGTAAGCATATTTCAGTATTCTCCATTAATGAAATGAAGTATTATTTCCGCGGCATCTCTGTTTTTATGGTTATCACATATTATTATTTTTGTTGCATCTCTGTTTTTATGGTTATCGCATCTCTGTATTTATGGTTATCTCTGTAATCTATTGCGTTCCTGCTTAAATCCGGATCACTATGCCACCAAACAATTTCCTAGAAAGAGGACACTTCCACTTGTTCTCTTTTTATTATCTACACTTCCAACCCAATCAACATCTGTGTATGTAGTTAAAGAAAAGTTTTGACCCTTGGGATACCATATACCAAAGTCCATTGTGTCTTTTAGATATCTAAAAATTCTTTCTGCAACTAATAGATGACTCTTTTTAGGGGCATATTGATACTTTGTGACTAAACCAATAATTTTCATTATGTTTACTATTCAGTATATTAGGTACAAGAGGCTGCTAATCATTGGTCTAAACATGGTTTGATTGACCTTAGGTGATTCATCATCTTTTCTTAACTTACATCTAGTGGCCATGGGAGTGTTAATAGGTGAATATTCTTCCATCCCAAACTTCTTCAACATTTCCTTAAGGTATTTGCTTTGAGAGATAAACATTCCTCTTGCTGATTGAGTTATTTGCAAACCAATGAAAAATAATAGTCTGTTAGCATTGGCACTTCAAACTCAACTTGCATTTTCACTATAAATTTTTGCTTAGCAAGCCTGCATCACTTCTAAAAATTAGGTCATCAACATACACAATAGTGACTAAAATATTTTTATTTTCATATTTGACATACAAATTACTATCAATTGTTCCTCTTTTGAAGTTTTGTTGTTGTAGGTATTTTTCTAATCCAAAATACCATGTTCTTAGTGCTTTCTTTAGTCCATACAAAGCCATTTTAAGTTTTCATACATTATTTGGATTATCTGGATATTGAAACCCTTTAGGATACTTTATATGTTTCCTCTTCAAGTTCTCCATTTAGAAACACCGATTTTAAGTCCATTTGTTAGACTTTGAACTTCATGTGACAAGTAAATGCTAAAAACATTCTTATTGCCTCCAATATAACAAGAATAGCAAAAGTTTCTTCAAAGTCCTTTCCTTAAACCTAGGCATACTCATTGCACACTAATTTGGCCTTGTTCCTTATACTTGTCTGTCCTCATTTAATTTGTTCCTAAAGACCCATTTTGTGCCAATGGAATTTTTATTTATATTGGACTTGGGACTAATTCCCAAGTCCGATTTTTATCAAGATGGTCTAATTCCCCATTCATGGCATTTAACAAGTGCTTATATTGACTTATTTGAGAAAAATATTTGGGTTCAATCATAGATATCATGACAATATGTGCTTGACTTAGAAGTACCTATCAATTTTCTTCTAGTTTGAACTCCTACTTCCTTATCACCAACAATTTGATTTTTTGGTCGATTCTTTTGTACATACCTTGAAGGTGGTTTTGAATGAGAATACAATGCCTCTTCTTCTTCTTTCGCTTATGATTCCTCATGTTGTTTATCCTCATACTCATTGCTGATTTGGTGAGCTAGAATTATATATCTTGGTTGCTTCTCCTTGAGAGGTAAAGTTTTATCTACCTTCACATCATGTCAACAATCTTGCACACTAATTTTTTATAGCATCTATATCCTTTTATTTTAGTTGAATGTCTTAGAAATATGTCTTCATCAATAATGACATCAAACTTACCCAAATTGGCATTATTAATCTAGATGTAGCACTTGTTGCCAAACACTTTGAAGTGCTTGATTGAGGCTAGTTTTCCATACCACAATTCGTAGGGAGTCTTGTCACTATTTGGCATGAAGCGTGCTTTATTTAAAATATGAACTACTGTATGAACAACTTCATCGCAAAAGGTGTTTAGAAGATTTCTCTCATCTAATGTTGCTCTAGCCATTTGTTGTATCGATCTGTTTTTCATTTTCACCACACCATTTTGTTGTGGGGTATTTTCAATTGAGAATTGTCTTCTTATTCCACGTTCTTCACAAATATCATCAAACTCTCTTAAGGTAAACTACCCACCTCTATCAGATCCTGGGAATTTCAATCTACAATCGATTTGGTTTTCAACAAGGGATTTGAAGAATTTAAACTTATCAAACACTTCCAATTTCTCTTTAAAACATGCAACCCAAGTCAACTTGGTATAATCATCAATAATCAACATAAAATATTGTTCTCCACTCAGGGTTTCTGTTTTTGAAGGTCCACATAAGTTTGTATGAACCAGCGGTAGAGGCCTGGTTGATGTGTTTTCCTTTTTCTTGAAGGGTACTTGTATTTGTTTACCAATTTGACAGTGTTTGCAAATTGTATTGCTTAGCTTTGAACTTTTTGGCAAATCCCTTGTAGCTTGCTTAGTTTCACTATATGATCAAAGTTTAAGTGTCCCAACCTTCTGTGCCACAACCAACTCTCATCAAACTTCCCCAAACAACACTTCTCATTTTCCTCATTGAGTATGTACACATTACTTGGAGTTCTCACAGATTTTGCTACTACATTCCCTATGTTTGCCGTCTTTATCTCACAACCTTTAGAGTGAAAATTAACATCATACCCTTGGTCACACATCTGAATCAAACTTAACAAATTGTGTTTGAGTCCATCCTCAAAAAGAAAATTCTTATTCTTGCCTCTTCTGTTGTCCAATTTAACTGTGTCTTTTCCCATGATTTTTCCTGGAGCATCATTACCAAAGGTAACATTGCCTATCTTATCTTCTCTTAATGACAATAATTTAATCTTGTCATTAGTCATATCTTTGGAACATCCGCTGTCCACATTCCAATGGTTGCCTTGGTTCTGAGCATACAAGGCAATGCCACATTTATTTCTTTTCAACTCTTTTCTTTTTCCATGTTTCAGGTTCTTACATTGGGTTTGTTTGAGGGTCTGATCTGATTCCGTTCACTCTACATTTGGTTGCCTTATGCCCAAAATTGTTACAATTATAACACCTAACATGATTTAATAAAGGAACAAAGGATTGCTGCTTCTTGAGATATTCCATTGAGGATTTTTAGATTTGCAACCCCTTTTTTTCAGGACTAATAAGGGTCATTTCTAAAATAATTATATTTGAGAGAAGCTCTATAATGGACAACCTTTTGACCAAAATTTGTGCATGAATAACAATACCCATAAAATAGATTTTAATACTTGGACTTAGATGACCTTTGAGGGAAATATCTTCTTATTCATTATTGATTGTCTAGACTACACCTTTGCTGATTTTTGAAATCACTTTCATGGTTGTTCAAATTTCTGTAGGTTTCCCTCCTTTGGTGCTATTGATTTTTATCAATGTTGTCCTCAATTGTCTTGCTTCTTCTTTGTTGTTGTTATAGTTGAGTGTTTTCTTTTTTCATGACTATTACATCCTTTTAGTGCTTCAAGATAGTTGTTAGTTTGTTTGCCTTCAACTTTCTTGGTGCTTGTCTCTTCATATCCGAGACTAGTTTTAATGAGATGAGATCTTTGGATACTCAAGATTTCATCCAATTTCGTAATCTCTTAACAAGTCACAAATTTTGGTTGAGCTGAACTTGGGTCTTTTCTAATAGAGACAACTTCTTACTCCAACTTATGACATTCCTTCCTTTATCTTTCAGTTGTTCTAAACGAGTGTCTTTAATATTGTTGGCTTCCTCCAACTCCACCTTTAGAGGAAGAAACGATGAGTCTCTAGTTTCATCCCCTTCTTTTTCACATTTCATCAACAAATATTTCTGCTTTTGTTTTTCTTCCTGATCTTATGTATTTCTTCTAAGGAATTGACTAGTTCTCCTTCCATATTTACTACAACTTCTTCATTTAGTTCATAATCATATTGCCCTTCATCTTGGGTTTCTATAGCCATGAGCATGAAATCATTTGTTCTCTCTTCATAAGAAGGTTGCTCATCCTCATCCTATGAGGAGCTATTGTTCTCATGAGTATATAAGCTCTTCTTCTTTAATTTTTTTTCCTTCTTGAATGTCCTATACTTATCCTTTACTTTCCTTTATTTTCATATTCATTATTTTATTTCTTATGTGGGCATTTAGATGCATAGTGACCAACTTTTCCACAATTGAAACATTTGAAAGGAAACTTACCTTTGTATTTTTAAAACTCTCTCTTTAATCTTTTGACAAATTTGGCTTCTTCTTGATCAGAATGATAAGTTGAGTCTTCTTCATATTTTTTTGGTTTTCTCATCAGCTTTGAACGCTGCTTCCCTTTATGTAAATTTTTCTTTTTCAGTTCTCATTTCATAGGAAATTAATGTTCCATGTAGTTGATCCATTGTTAAAGTGTTGAGAGCTTGCATCTCCTCAATATTTGATACTTTGGAATTGAATTCGGAAAGAATAGATCTTAACACATTTTGAACTACTATGGAATCATTCACTGTTTCATCAAAGAACTCTTATACTGTTAACTATTTCATCTACATGACGAAGGAGTTTCGCTATGTCCTTGTCCTCATTCATTTTCAGTGATTAAAATTGCATTCTATAAACTTGGAGTTTAGTCTTATTTACCTTGCTATCACCTTCATAGAAATTTTACAACTTATCCCACGTATCTTTGGCAGTGCTACAACTCATGAATTTAACATATTTAGACTCTAACAATCCACTTAGGACTGCATTCATTGCTTTAACATTATAAATAATTTGAGCTTGTCATCTCTGTCAACTAATACATTTTCATTTTCATATCCATTCAAGGCTGCTTCCCATATGTCTGCACTAAAAGACATTAAACAAGCCATCATTCTTACCTACCAAAACACATAATTCGTTTTGGTGAAAAGAGGAACTTTTTTAGTGAGATTTCCATCCTGGATGGCCATGTTTTGGATCTAGATCTACCTTCTAGTTGTTAAACTGCTGCTGAAGGAACCTACTTTGAGACAAATTGTTGGAAACCAAGATAAATACTTAAAGGGGGTTGAAGTAGTATTATATAATTTTTAACAATTATTTAGCCGACAAAACACATTCAATCAAACAACTAATGCACCAGTCACATAGAGTTTGAACGTAGGATATTTACGTGAAAACCCATTCGAGAGAAAACCACAAAAATACTTTTGATCATAATGTATATGCAAGCACCAACTTTAGTTTACATTAGGTTTTGTAGGCACCAACCAACAGGAGGCACCAACCCCCTTTTGTTTGTAGGCACCCACTTGTTAGAAGCACCAACTGCCACTAGTTTGTAGGAACCAAGTTGTTGGAGGCACCAAATCCATGATATTTATTGGAACCAAACTAAAGGAGACTCCAGTGCCTTGATATGCAAGCACCAAATTTCTTCGACCACTCAGATCCCTCTTCCATACATTTTGAAACTCAAATCCATAGGATTTTTGATTAAAGTTTTACATAGGGAACAATATTTAGTCTCTGATATGCTTTCTCTCTTCCTTTAGCTTTGATCTAATCTTAGCTATTCACTTATGCTCTAGTATTTCTACATCTCTTCATATTAGCCAATTCTCTTATCTCAACAACTCCAAATTTCAGCCATGCATGCTCAATTTTTGCTTAGCCATCCTCTAAACCTCTATCTCGTATCTCCTCTCTTTAACGTAATGGGTTCTTCCAATCCTTCTTTTATTGGTTAGTTTCTTGTTTATGATGTTCTCTTCAAATAATTACCATCTTCTTGTATCCACAAGTTCAACCCTTATTGAAATATTTTTTTCTCAGTATTTATAGATCATTGCCTTTCTTTACCATGGGTAGTGATCCATGGTATTGCAACTTAACTAGGCCACAAAACCTTCTTCTTGACTAGTTTAACATGTCACATTTTGTTCACATGTAGTATTCTTCTAGTTCTCTCATGTTCAAATTCTACAACTAAACTCCTCTTGTGACAACTCGTTCAACTTCATTGAAACAATGCACTCACTATTTGCTGCAATTTCCACATTGATTATACCCAACTCATGTTTTTATGCATAATTCACGTTCAACACTACGTATGGAGTGCTAAATCTCCATTTCCTTTAGTGATTTTCTTCCTATAACTATAGAATCACACCAATCTATAATCCTTTAAATATGGTATTTGGCATTCAGGTGTTTTCTTTGTAGATACACATTACAACGAGAAGATTTTGGATGTCCCTCTTATCTTTTCTTTAGTATTAAGTGTTGAGACATGGGCTCTTCGTGACCTGGGGTTGGAATCATGCTTTCAAGTGCATTCTCTAAGATATCCGGTGTCCGAGTACTTTGATAACACTTACACTCAATAACGATTAGATCCTAGATTCCCAAATGACTTTGCACACTCCCAAATATCTAGATAACTCGATAATGCCCCTAGTAGAATTTAATTGTTATGCTATTTTTGGCGCATTTTCCTACTTTAGTGATGTTTTTTCCATTATTGAAATACACTGGAAAACCTTTGCCAAACCATTGCAATGGTGCAAATCCAAAGACCTTAAAGTCTACCACGTCGATACTCTGTGGACCAATTAGAACATGCCATGTGGTCCTCATTTCAAAGTCATCTTTTCTACGACATATGCCAATTCAGTACATTGCCACATGTCACTTGCCACCAGTCCAATTGGATACCCAAAAATGTCAAAAATGCATACCACATGTCACTCTCACATGATGCCACATCATCATCTATGCCACATCACTATGATTTTCATCCATGTGGATACCAAGTCGGGCGAGTTTCATATGTTAATGAATGCTCATGTGTGAGCCCGATATGGATCTGGATTGCTGGATCTACACAATCCCAACTGTTGGATCCATCATGCTCTTTACTACCATAAATTTCCTAGATGAAGAAATCTCAACGTAGATCCATTTGATCAAGTCATTGTTAATTGTTAGATCCATCGTGTGCTATACCATCCATAAATTTCACGCATGTTGTGAACACGATATCAATTAGATTCGTTGATATTGCTGGTGGTGATGAATTGCGACCATTGATTTTTCATTCAACACCCGCGCCATTTACTTGACCACCTAATGTGTAAACACACTCTACTTGCTCCCCTGCAGTTTTCCAAACCTAATTGCCACTTACTCTGCATGATCATCTGGGAGTCGTTGATCTTGCAGGTGGTGATGAATCGTGGCCATTGATTTTTCTTTTGGCGCCCATGCCATTTACTTAATCACCTGATTGTAAATGCACTATGCTTGATCTGTTTTGGTTTCTCGAACATAATTTGCTTATTATGTAGGATAATTTGATGCACTGCTAATCCCTTGATCTAATGAGATCATTTCCTTGCTCAACACTGTTGTCCAGTTTGACCTTTGTTTCTTAACCTTGGTTCGACCCCCCCTATGCTTCACATTTGTGACCCTAAGGTTGAAATCAATGATAACACCTTCAACAAGCTTGGCATTTGTGACCCCGTGGTTGACATCACTGACAACACTTTCAATAATCTCCCCCTTTGGCATTGATGGCAACAACATTAGACATTTTCGGTCATTGATGGATTTGGGTTTGATTCCCCCTGTCTGGATGCTGAAGCTAATATTTGATCCAATGTCTACTTACTCCCTCATAATGCTAGGCTACTCCAATGTCTACTCACTCTCCCCCTTTGGACATCAATGTCAAGGTCTGGATCTAGCTATAATCTATTTCCAATGATGCAAGTATTCTAAACACTAATACCAAATCGTTTGTTGTTATACCAAATGCGTAAGATTTCTTGTGGTTGCTATACTATTGTACCAATAAACTAACATACCAATGGCTGTTCTAAAAGAAAAAAAATCTTCCTCTTGAATATATCAATGTAACAAAGATAAAACATGTAAGGCATCAAACTTTCCATTCCATTATCTTTCATGGATACAAAACCCCCCCGAGTACATGCTACTATTGATGATCTCACAACTCTCCCTGAGCTTATTTCATTTTCTTCTCTTTGACCTCCTGGCATGCAACTATTACAACAAAATTGAACAACTGCTCTCTTTCCCTCTATCCTAAAGGGATTCATTGAAGAAATGAGAGAGAAACCAATCCCAACTTCTGGATAAAGTATTCAAGAGTTTCTCTTGCAAGAGGCTTGGTGAATATTTTAGCTATTTGTTACTTTGTTGATATATATTCCATCCTCACAATCTGATCAGTCACCTATTCTCTAAGAAAATAATACTTGATAGGTATATACTTGGTTTTTAACTGAAGAACATGGTTCTTTGACATACATATAGCGCTTGTATTATTACATACAATGGGAATTGATTTATAATATGTTACCTTCATGTATTGTAATGTCTACTTCATCCATAAAATTTGAGTGCAACACACAACAACTGCTATATACTCAGCTTTAGCGGTGGATAGTGAGATGGATGTCTGTTTTTTTTCTTAATTATGCCACCAAACAATTTCTTAGAAACAAGGCACCTCCACTTGTGCTCTTATATCATCTACAATGCCAACCCAATTAACATCTATGAATGTAGTTAAGGAAAATTTTTGACCCTTGGGATACCATAGACCAAAGTCCATTGTGGCTTTTAGATCTTTGAAAATTCTTTTTGTAGCTAATAGATGACTCTTTCTTGGTGCTGATTGATACCTTGTGACTAAAACAACAACTTGCATTATGTATGTCCTTGACTCTGTTAGGTATAAGATACTTCTAATCATTGATATAAACATGGTTTGATTGGCCTAAGGTGATTCATCATCTTTGCTTAACTTACCCACAATGACCATGAGAGTGATAATAGGTAAACACTCTTCCTTCCAAAATTTCTTCAACATTTCCTTGAGGTATATGCTTTGGGAGATAAACATTCCTCTTGCTAATTGAATTATTTGCAAACCAAGGAAAGACAACAGTTCTCATAACATTGACATTTCAAAGTAAGCTTGCATTTTAGCTACAATTTTTTGGCATAGAAAATATGCATCACTCTCGAAAATTATGTCATCAATATAAAAAATAATGACTAAAATGTTTTGATTTTCATATTTGACATATAAATTACTATCGATTGTCCCTCTTTTGAAGCCTTGTTGCTATAGGTATTTTTCTAATCTAGAATATCATGCTCTTGGTGCTTGTTTTAGTCCATACAAATCCTTTTTAAGTATGCATACATTATTTGGATGATCTGAAAATTAGAATCCTTCAGGCTGCTTTATATATACTTCCTCTTCAAGTTATCCATTTAGAAATTTTGATTTTACATCAGTTTGATAAACTTTGAACTTCTTGTGACAAAAAAATGCTAAAAACATTCTTATCTCTTCCAATCTAGCAACATGAGCAAAATTTTCTTCCAACTCTACTCTTTTAACCTGGGAATACCCTTTGCACACTAATCTGGCCTTGTTCCTTATAACTTGTCCATCCTCATTCAATTTGTTTCTAAATACCTATTTTGTTCCAATGACATTTTTATTTATTGGTATCGAGACTAATTCCCAAGTCCAATTTTTCTCGATATGATCTAATTCTTCATTCATGGGTTATTGTAGATGCTACAACGCCCACAAAATTTCCACCCCGCACATTCAAAATTTTGGCCCTCCCCTTGCTTTTACAAGTCTTCATGGATATTACCAACACATTTCATAGGTATACTCTTTGAAATCTCCTAATCACCAACATATATTATTCACGAATGGACCATGGTCATGCTAGGTTTTTTGTCTGTCTAGGTTTTATGCATTATCTTTGATACTTCATCTTTAGCTCTTAGACTTATAAATGACTTTGAACATCGACTGCAACATAGGTGTTTGGATTGTTCAATTCAGCCTCGAAGGATCATGACCACGAAACTGCACTAATGCTTGCTGGAAGATTTGCCTGAAAGACAAGTCCTATGTTTCTAAATGATTAGTCTATTATCTATAGATGATGTTGAAAACAATGCACCCATCAATGAATGCATTAATCACTCCAGAGATTTTGAGACACCAAGATAGAGATATGATACTTCTGGTCCCTCGTTTGGAAGGAGGTGAAGCCCATCAGGACAATTTGTTAACAACTATGCAAACTATTGTGACTCTTGTTTTGGATGAGGGTAAAGATGTTCCAAAGCAGTGATTGGCCGTTGTGCTAGTTTCCTTGGGAAGAGGAAAAGGGGATGTTTCTCCAACTGCCTGTAGGTTTGTTATGAGTATAATGGAGTAGTGTGCAATCAAGCTCAGGCCTTATGTGATTCACTCTTAGAGAAGTATCAGGTCTACTAAAAGGTTGTAGAAAGGAAACAACAAATAAGTTACTCAGGGTAGTAGGTATTTGTAGATAAAGCTTCAAAACACTGCATGATGGAGATATGCCACATGGTTTGCAATGGTATGGTCTTTCCATAGAGAAATCATGCTCAGTTGTCTGATTAGCATACGAGATTTCATGTTTTCCTTGACATGTTACCAGATTATATTCAAATGCGAGTTGTAAAGTCCATTCTTTGCATGCAAAGTTGTTAGAGTTCTACACAACCCTAGCCCATATTTTCAGAGCTAAGGGGCTAGACCTCATTAAAAAAAAATCAAGAAATTCAAATAGACCAGAAGGAGTGACAAAAAACTTTTCTTTCGAAAAGGAGTCATTCTTGGCAGAGAGACCTTCACATGATGCAAAGCTTCTGCCACAATCTGAAGCTGATAAAATTGTTGCAATACTTCAACAGTTGAAGGTATCTTTTGTCATTGAGTGAGCTACCGAGAACATGCATGAATTGCACAAGGGGTCATTTGAATGTGCTGTTGATTCTATTCGCACTGTTTCCTCTACACATATTTGGCAGCTTGTTGTACGTACAGACTTGAATGGCCATGTAAAAGCACAGATTACTTCCTTTTGGCTAAAGGATATTTCTTTCAGTACTTTACGGAGGAGAGTCATTCTTGATGCGTTTATCATTCATGACCAATAAATTCTGAGGCAGACCTTAATGTCCCTTTTCAACAGGTTGCACCCAAGACTATTGGAGATGGTGCCCCTGAAAAAGATATTGTTGATAATCCAGTTGATATTGTTGACGAGTAGGAAAAGGATGAACAAAAGGACTTTCTCTGATTCCATATGCCATATTCACGAGGGAATTTGCAACATGGTTTTGGAGTTTAATTTCTAAGAGTCTGTGGGAATTTTTCATTGTTTCGTGTATAATATACCTAGGGTAGGGTTGGAATTAGTTTGTTCTTGACATCGATGTTGGCGATATAATTTTCTAGACAAAATGGATTCGAAGTCTCAGACAGTTAAAAACTTAGTGGAGGAAGCCAAGAAGCAGACGTTGCTGCTTTGTATATGCGTCATCAGTATCACAAATCTAATGTCTGATGGAGGAGCATGGAGCTTTATTGGAAACAATCTGATGCAACAACCATAAATTGGGCATCCTTAAGTCGATCGCAGATTCTCCGAATATTCGGGAATCAGACAGACATGGGTGCCGTCAAAAAATTGACAGTGACCATGTCCATCGGATTCCCGAATATTCGGGGAATCTGCAATCGACTTAAACTCAGGGCCATAAATTTGGTCTCTTATCATTACGGACAAGAGAGGATGAGTCTTGTTCTCATTATGGACAAGTTAGATGGATGCTTTCTTGGTTTGCAGGTCGATGGATAGGAATCCCACCAAACTTTTTCACATTTCCTTGCAAACAGAGATGTGATTATAGATCCTTATGAAGATCCTCTACTCGGTGATTGCCAAGTTTATCTTGAAATGATATAGTCACATTCTCGGCAAGCCTGCAGGGGTGGACATTTACCTTCACAAATTTTGATCTAGCTACCAAGAAATGGGCAACCAAGAATATATATTCAACAACCTGTAAAAGAAGATTCATTCAACTCATATAAGTGTATGAATAATCAAAAGGATAAGTTGTGGCACATGTAGAAATTGGGAGTTGTAATGAAAAGCGTTGTGGCAGGAAGAGGAGTTGATGTCATAGTATACCAAGCAACAATGCATTCTAGGGATATTATTGATGTTAACAGGTGCCTTCTCATCATGCAAGATCCACTTTGATTTGTGGCTTCAATACAAAGATATTAGCTCTCGAAGAGATCAAGAATTGCGATATTGTTAAGTTCCATGGTTTTTGCTGTCATCATGAATCAAATTTTCTTTTATATGAATATATGCGGAATGAAAGCTTAGGTGAACTGCTTCATGATAAATATTGTATGTTGAATTGGGAGACACACTATACAATTTCTCTTGGGGTAGCTAAAGGTCTATCCTATTTATATACACTGTATCATCCACCATGACATAAAATCCAATAACATTCTTCTTGATGAGATGTTCAAAGCTCACACAACACAATCAGAGTCCAAGTTTGCTGTTGCAGGCTCTTGTGGCTATATTGTTCCAGGGTTGAAGTTGCCAGGGCAATCGTACTGGTTATATAATATTACAAGCTGCGATATCAAAATCCATTATATTCCTTTGTCATATTGTTAATATTATGTTATTATGATGAAGAAAAAGCTAAAGATATTATATATGACTGCAATTGGAAATCATGAAAGGGACTTCCCAAGTTGAGGATCATAATGCCAGTGTAAATGGATTAATGTAGATATGGTTCCTTTGGATTAAAATCATGCCCCATGGCTCATTTCCATGGGTTAGAAAAGCTTCTTAATAGTTGAAAATATGCTGAGTGATATGTGACAATCATAAGCCACAATACTCCTCTCTTATCTAGTAAGGAATCACGGAGCGTTGGATAATCACAAGATTCCCATGTACTCCTCCCCAGTGCATGCCATCATTGGAATGTTTGGATTTGAGCTTGATTCCTCCATCATGATGACTAAGAGCTGGAATTTAGGATGGATATTGAAATTTGAGAATATTAGAGTACGTGCAACTACTGAAAATCCTTGTACAGTTCAAGCTACCATTTGGGATAACCGCAGATCAATTTTCAATTGGCAGAGTTTGATATAGACAACATGTGGATCTAATGATTACAACAATTGTTATTTGCTAAAAGTTCTTTTACAAGTTCTATAAACCTAGTTGATAACTGTACATAACTGTACTCTTAAGTTGATAGGAAAAATGTGACCATGCTGGATGAAGAGGCCAAACCAAGACCAAAATCACAAGAGTGGTACAGGGATTCAAAATCACCGTATAGAAGTCACATGATGAAATCCATGAAAAGTTTTTCAAGTTACAAGGGATAATGATATAGTTCACCAAGAATATATTTCCTTGACAACTGCCATGGGCAAGAAAGAAGTTGCTATACTCTTTGGCTTGAATTTTGGCAAGATGCTTTGGTGTGACCTGATCAACCAACATATTCATTATATTCCCATGAGAAAGTTGGGCAGGTACCTTGGGGCTCATTCAAATTTAAATAAACACAACGAATGACCTCATCCATCACATGTATTCCATTGTATTATTTTGTTATAAAAATGATGAAATCATGTAAAAGGCTATATTAATTGTAAAGGTTATTCGGAATATAAGAGTCATGAGAAAATTGAAAAGTCACGGGGAAGGTGAAAGGTCACTTCCCCATTTCTATAAATGTAAATGTACTTTCACGTGGGGGGGATTTTGGCATTTGAGTTCTTTTAGCAATAAAATAGTTGTTAGTACTAAGAACTTTCAACAATCTTGCTCTTGGTGACTTTAAATATATAAATAGATAATATGAATATTTTTTTATTTAAATATATAATATAAATATTTTTATTTAAATTTTAGTACGCAGAAAAAATAATTGATAATTGTTTTTAATGTTTTTGAATATTTATGTTTTGACAAAGTACAAATATTGCAAAATTGATGTTTGATGTGCATAAAAAGTATAATTGAATTTTGTGAGTTAGGGTGAGGCAAGCAGCTTGTCTTGGAGATGATATGAGCAACCCTCATTCCACTATTTGAATTTTATGGGCTTGTAGTGCATGTACTTGATTTGCAACATTATTAATGAGAATCTTTTCTCTTTTGGCATCTATTCCCTTGCATTCCTCCACTGGTTGTAATGGCTAATCGATACTCCAATCATGTGTGAATGTGTGCTTTAATATTAGTTATACATTGATGAACTAATTCATGGCTATTGCTTATATGTTTACTTTTAATATTTTCTCTCTCATTCCATGCTAATGCTAGTAACCTATTGTGAACTAATTCACAATTAACTTCTAGCACTTTCCTATTTGTGTATGTCTTATATAGTTTTAGCTCACTGATTCTTTCTCGAGACATACTTCTCCTCATTATTTTGTTGTTACATTCTTGTATTTTGTTCTACAATTTATCAATTGTGGGATGATTTCGTCCTCATTCTTCAATTATTTCAATTTACAATTGGTTTGGTTTTCAATAAGGGCTTTGAAGACTTTGAACTTATCAAAAGCTTCATATTTCTCTTTTAAAACTGAAACCAAAGTCAACTTGGTATAATCATCAATAATCAACATAAAATATTGTTCTCCACTGAGGGTTTTAGTTCTTGAAGATTGACATTAGTTTGTACGAACTGTAGGTTTTAACACCATACAAAAATTACCTGCATACGAATTCTAAAAATAGAAAATAAACAATGGCGAGAGCATAAAACATAAAACATATATACACAAAGATTTTCCCCTAGATCCCAAAACCAGGACTACTAGATTGGTTTTTCATTATATTCCTTTCAATGTTACAAGACATATATATATACATGCTGAAGCATCCATAAAACCCAATCCATTAACCCTGGATTAGAACATAACCATAGTTCCCTTGACCGGATCTACTAAATACCATGGACAGAGAACCACTATGCCCAAAACAATGTGCAAAAACCACACACAAAACCATAAGTAGGTCCACCCACCTAATATAGGGTCCAATTTTTTTCCCCTAGGTGCTGCCCCGGACCCCGTAGAGGGGGGCTATTGCCCCCCTCAAACCCCCCGACAGAGGGGGTTTCCACCCCCCCGTGACCCCCTTGCTGCGCCTGATGCAACGAAGGGGGGTCTGCCCGACCCCCCTCTAACCCCTCGACTTCACTACTGGGGCTACTGGTGGAAAGAATATAACACACACCCAACATGAACTAGCTATAGAGGCCTAGTTGATGAGTTTTCCTTAGTATTGAAGGGTACTTGAATTTGTTTAACAAGTTGACACGATTTGAAATTTGTGTTGCTTGGATTTAAAATCTTTGGCAAGTCCCTTACAAATTGCTTTTTATTGATTTTTGCTATATGATAAAGTTTAACTATCACAACATTTTGTGCCATAGCTAGCTCTCATCAAGCTTCCCCAAACAACACTTCCCATTTTCCTCATTGAGTATGTACACGTTACTTAAAGTTCTCACAACCTTTGCTACTACCTTTCTTGTGTTTTCCATCTTTATCTCACAACCTTTGGAGTGAAAAGCAACATGGTACCCCTCACCACACATTTGAATCACACTTAACAAATTGTGTTTGAGTCCATCCACAAAAAGAACATTCTTAGAATTGTATCTTTTGTTGTCCATGTTAACTGTACCTTTTCCCATTAGTTTTCCTGGAGCATCGTTACCGAAGGTAACAATGTCTATCTTATATTATCTTAATGACAAGAATTTTCTCTTATCACCAGTCATATGTTTGGAATGTGACAACCCTTTTTGCTACCCCTCTTGTAAATGTCACTATGAATTGTAATTCATGTAAGTGGAAATGTAAACACAATGTTTGGGCTAAGAGGAGTGGACATAGATTCAAAGGTTTGAGAAAAAGGAGTTTCTTGGGAAGTGATTAAACTTAAGGTGCTTCATTTAATATGGCACCAATTCTCTGATCGAGTTTAATGGTGTGCACAATAGGAAGGGAGGTGTAGTATGGGTTCCTTGAGTGAAGGAAAAACACCACCTTTGTCCTTGTGGGGTGCATTGGTGTGGTCAAGACACAAGAATTAGATGAGGAGTTGTCAACAAAATAGGATAACGTGAAGAAAGTAGTGAAGGAGTCAGCTATACATGGAATACTGGCTCATAATGTGTGCTTTGTATGAAGAGTATGTCGAGATAGGCATATGGTAGTGGTGAGAGAAGAAAGAGCCGTGGGTACAATGACAAAGGTTCAAGAAGATGAGTCAAGTTCACTCATAAGAATACGCTAGGATACACATATGGGATTTGCGAAGTGAACTTGCAGAAGGAAGGAGCTCAAGGAGAAGTGCAGGTGCAAGAGTGAAGTATACAGGTTGATACACTTTGTTTTAGATTACTTGTGGGTTAGTTGGTGAAACAATGTGTGCTCTAGATTCCTGTTTGGAAAAGTGGAGACTCTATGAATTTAAATACCTATAGGGGTTTGCAGGTGGAAGTACTGTGTGCTCTGGATCCCTGTTGAACAGGTGGAGACACAAGGGCTATGGTTATCTATAGAAATTAGTAGGCAAAATGTGGGATTTGGATTCCCTATAAGTGGGGGGGGGGGCATATTGTGAGCTCTAGATTCCCATGTGATCAAAATGTTTGGAATTGGTGTGAATTCCCTTGAGCACATAACTCCTCAAAATATGAATTTGGCTCAAGGGTGGTCAATTGTAAGAAATATTGCAATGCATTTGGCCTATGGTTGAGTGGAGAGTTGAAGTCCCTCCCTCATTTTCCAATCATTTAATCTAATTAGATAAGCATACTTACTTGTACATATGTTTCTCTATGAATGGTGAATGATATTGTTACGTGAAACCACTAGTCCGGGTAGTCTACCTGTCCCAAGGCTTTCCTACATGGGGGATTCATTAAATTTTAATATCCCAGTATGCATCTAGCATTCTCTAATGACACGTGCATGGAGTCTTATGGCCAAGTATGTTGGTAAAAATACTAAGAGGGGGGGGGGGGGTGAATCAATATTTTAAGTTTTTATTTTTCAACTTGTATATGTGATTTTACAGAAGCCAACCAATGTATATCCATGATTACAATGAATTAAACCATCATATAGTTAATAAACTTGTAAAACAATTAATTCATTGTGTGTTGAGATTAAACCAGAGTGTGATGCATTTACTAGGCAGTAAATAGATGTAGTAAGAACAGAATAAATCAACACACATAAGTAGCACACATGAACACTAATATTTAAGGTCAAAACCTAATGCGGGAGAAAAACCACCTGCTGCTGTCATCTCTGTCTTCTTTTAATATAAAGAAAAACTGTTTACAATCTTGTATTGGTGCAGACTCATACCCCTATGCAGGCACCCACCTACAGAAGGCTTCAACCTTCACACATTCTCCAGCTTCTATTGGAAGGGAGCTACAACCCCCTAGCTCTTGTACTAGATTGTATGCTTACCAGTATGTAGGCGCCAGCCTACAGAAGGCTACAACCTTCACTCTTCCTCCAGGGACCACGTTTAATAAATTTTTAGACTGGATACTCCTGGTACATCAACACAATATGTAGGCTACGTTTCATCAAATTTTCATACTAGACCCATCAATAACATTGAAGCTCAAAATCAATCACCACTGCAATACAACTAATCACTGAAACCCATCAACTTTGAAGAAAATCACAACCAATCAATCTAAACAATCAGATCACTGTCACTAGAACACAGAGCTAAACCCATAACTCTACATTAACAACCAGAACCAACTACAACTTCAAAAATCATGTCAGAATGTATACACTACTTAGAAGTGCCTAATCCGCATGTATATGCGACTTCACCGAACCGAACCTGCGTATAGATCTACAGATAGTGACTTATAACTTCACAACTTTTTAGGATTTCAGATATGCCGAGATCATAATATTTAATGGACAAAACATGTGTTAGTACTCAGATCTAGCATATCCATTATTAGTTCATACAATGATAAGTCATTTCAAGTCTCATGATCCTGATCCATTATTATATGCAAAGGTGCACAAGATGTTTCATATCTATATCATAACCATAACCAATACAACACAAAACATAATTTAGATAGAAGTATTCATGAAAAACCCTTTCACTTGCACACTTAGCCCTTTGATCTTCTCCTCCTTATATACTTAGAGCCCTTTTCAATACCTCGGACCAAAGCAACACTTAGAACCTGTGGTATTCTTCGACGAGATCAAGTAACTGTTATTCCACTCAATATTGTGGGCTAATACCATGGTATGGACCCCTTGTATTCTTTAACCTTAATATCCATCCCATACACTCTTTTCCTTCTATGAAACTATGTGCATATGTATACACTCTTTTTATTCTGTTTACCTGCGTGTATACGCGACTTGGACTATGGTAAAAAATGTATACAACTTAAACCACCATCCTTTGTCCAATCATCCTGTTCTTCTGTACCATTACTCTGTTACCTCTGAATAGACCTGTTACAATGTGAGTTTCCCTTTATCAATTCTGAACTAACCTGTATGTGGGTTTCCATCAAGGACAACACATGTACCATAATGCCAACAATCCCCCCCTTTAGACTTTATGGCAACCATATTGGTGTTTATCACTTCAAGCTGTAGAACCTGTTAGATATATCAAGCAACAACAAGATACTCTCCCCCTTTGACATCAAGGGAAAAGGGCAGACCAATATATTCTCCCCCTTAGTACATGCTGAGATGCACTATACTGTCCATGCTCCCCCTGAGCACATGCAGAGTCCGCATAAATATTTTTCAAAGGAATAACATGACTCTATAACTCAACTATGTGAGTATGACTTTCCTATCACCAATGAATCATACATACATCAATCACCCAATCAAGTGGGGATACATATTTGAATCAACCACCCAACCAAGTGGGATTACATATTTGACATGATCTCAAATGTTCATACATGACTGAATATGACAATTATTACATCATCCTTCCCATGCATAGTGGGGGTACAAATTACATCATAGGTCTTTACATGACCTTTACATCAAATGATATTCATGACATCAAAGACCAAGGACTTAGACAAGACCATGATAGTTATCAACAACTATGATACATCATATATGATCTGCACCATAAGCATATGTTAGCAGCATCAAGAACAACAACCTGTATATGTCCATCATCAAAAGAATTATCTGAATCATCCATATTAAAAACAACTATGTGGCTCAAGCAATATAAGCTCTTATAAAGAAAACATAATGCCAACAATGCATTATTAGAAGCATAGCATATGCTCCCCCTCAACCTGTGCCAACTGTTCACTGTCAAATCTGATCATTGCATATGTCAGTAAGAGTCATCAAGGCATCATCATCAATCAGATATACATCAAATCATCAACAACTTATGAGGTCCAACATCACTTCTACATATTATTAGCAGACTGTAATCATCATTCATTAGAATAGAAAAGACAATTGATAATTGACTGAATCATATCAGATCCCTTTTCCTGAGTCTGTCCCACTGCTTCTTTATCAAACCAACATATACGTGACTGTGCAGTGTCCAGCTTGTGTATAGACGCGACTTGTCTTCATAATAATTGCGTATGAGAAGTGAAATACTGAAATTTCACACATTCATCTTCCTCCGAGTCTGTTCTGACTGTACCTGATCCTAGAACATCATTTCCATGATGGTTCTTCATTAAAGACTCCATTTTACTCTTGTATTCATCTTTGTCTTTGAAAGAGAAGAGAGCATGACCACGCCTTATTTGATTTTCCTTTTTTTGCTTTTTTATGGATTCATCTTTTAGATAAACATAACCTTTACCCTTAATGACAGCTGGTGTGTCATTTCCAAAAGAGACATTCTTTTCCTTTTTTTTAAAGCATTGTATGAAATGAGTTTTTCTTTATCACCTGTCATGTGTTTTGAGAATCTTCTATCAATGTACCACTGATTTTCTTGATCTTATGTAAATAGAGCTATGCCACATCTTTCTGATTGTAATTCCTTCCTTTTCATACCTTGGAGTTTGATGATGTTTTCTCCTTATGATATATTGGCCGAAATTTTCTCCTACATTCAAATTCTTCATGACCAAAGTTATTGCAAAATGAACATTCAATTTCATCTTCAAGAGGTGAAAAGTTATTATAAGAGCTCTTCTTGATTCCTGTCACGCTCCTTTGTTTTCTTGCTTCTCTAGTCATGATAGTTTTGTAAGCAACACATTGAGCAACTTTATGACCAAAGTTATGGCATGAAAAACATTGTCCATTAAAGAAGTAGTTTTTGAAACCATAAAATATTTTAGTATTGTTCACCTTTTGGTTAGTGCTTCTATTGATGTTCACCCTTGGAGTAAAATGAACACGATTTGCCAGGGGAGTACTTTTAGGCTTTTGTTGAGGATTGACGCATAGTTGATTGGTTTTTACTGCATTAAGATAGCTTCTGGTGATAGCTGAAGATTTTTCTGGTTGGGATGTTTCTCCAGAGTATCCAAGACTAGTCTTTATAAGAGGAGAACACTGAACCTTGATGATTTCATCTAAGGTTTCCGATCCTTTAGCAAATCTAAGATTCAAAGTTTTTGTCTTCTCAAGTTCTTTTCTTAGACTTACTACTTCACACTCTAATTTTTCATTGTGCTTGTCCTTTTCCATGAGTTGATGTGTCACCATGACTATGACTATATCCTTTTCTTCCAAACAAATTTTGAGTTGAGTGATTTCTTCAAGAAAATCTTGTTCTTCTAAGGCATCATTTTCATATACCATGAGTAGTTTAATATCTTGATTGTCTTCATCACTATTAAATAGGCCATCACTATCTTCATGAGTATAATAACTTCTTCTATTACCTTCTGCATAAATATTTCCTTTGTCATGGTTGTATTTATGAGGACATTTAGTAGCATAATGATCAACTCTTCCACAAGCAAAACATTTGAAGGGAAGCTTGCCTCTGAATCTTCTGGAACCCTGCTAAAGTTTCTTCGCAAAGATTACCTCATCTTCTTCTGATATATATCTTGATTCTTTGAGATATTCCTTTTCTTTTCCTTTCGCAGAAGCATTGAAAGCGGCTTCTTTGATTTCTGATAGGCCTCCTTTCCTCATTTCAAAGGCAGTTAAAATTCCATGAAGTTGAACAATAGTAACAGATTGTAGATCCTAATTTTCTTCAATGGCAAATACTTTTGACTCAAATTTAGAAGATTAAGATCTCAAAATTTTCTCAACTATAGTAGCCTCCTTTATTTCTTCACCCATATTCCTCATATGATTTACAATCTCATATACTCATAAAAAATAACTAGCAATACTTTCATCACTATGCATCTTGAGAGTTTCATACTGAATTCTGAGAGTTTGGAGTTTAGCATGTTTTACCTAGGAGTCTCCGTCATAGCTCTAAATGATTCTGTCCCATATTTATTTGGCTGAGTTGAACTGAATGACTTTGACGAATTCTAATTCTGATAGACTTCCCAATAAAGCATTGACGACTTTCGCATTGGTTTCATATGATTTCTTTTCTGTTGGATCTGTGGGGACTTTTGCTAGATATTGGTATCCTCTTTCCACAATTTCCCAAACATCAACTCCAAGTGATTGAAGATAGGCTCTAGTTCTTGTCTTCCAATATTCTAAGTTATCTCCGTTGAAGATTGGTGGTCTGATAGATGCCATTCCATCTTGATTGCTCATCTTGACAGATCTTCCTTCAAGTGATCAAGCTTCTTTTGAAGGACCTACTTTGATACCAATTGTTGGGAAAAATACTGGGGGGGGGGTGAATCAATATTTTAAGTTTTTCTTTTTCAAACTATATACGTGATTTTATAGAATCCAACCAACGTATATCCGCGATTACAATGAATGAAACCAGTGTATAGATAATAAACTTGTAAAACAGTTAATTCATTGTCTGTTGAGCTTAAACCAGAGTGTGATGCATTTACTAGGTAGTAAACAGATACAATAAGAACAAAATAAATTAACACACATAAGTAGCACACATGAACACCAAGATTTAACGTGGAAACCAATGTGGGGGAAAAACCACCTGCTGTTGTCATCTTTATCTTCTTTTAATATAAAGAAAAACTGTTTACAATATTGTACTGGTGCAAACTCATACCAGTATGTAGGCACCCACCTATAGAAGGCTCCGACCTTCACTCGTTCTCCAGCTTCTACTAGAAGGGAGCTACAACCCCCTAGCTCTTGTATTGGCTCATATGTTTACCAGTACGTAGGCGCTGGCCTACAGAAGGCTACAACCTTCACTCTTTCTCCAGGGACCACGTTTCATAAATTTTCAGATTGGATACTCCTGGTACATCAACACAATATGTAGGCCACATTTCATCAAATTTTCATACTAGACCCATCAGTAACATTGAAGCTCAAAATAGATCACCACTTCAATACAACCAATCACTAAAACCCATCAACTCTCAAGAAAATCACAATCAATCATTCTGAACAATCAGATCATTGTCACCAGAACACAAAGCTGAACCCATAACTCTACATCAACAACCAGAACCGACTGCAACTTCAAAAATCATGTCAGAATGTATACACTACTTAGAAGTTCCTAATCTACGTGTATACGCGACTTCACCGAACCGAACCTGTGTATATATTTGCAGATAGTGACTTATAACTTCGTAGACTTTCAGGACTTCAGATATGCCAAGATCATAATATTTAATGGATAAAACATGTGTTAGCACTCACATCTAGCCTATCCATTATCAGATCATAAAATGATAAGTCATTTCAAGTCTCATGATCCCTATCCATTATTATATCTAAGGGTGCACAAGATGTTTCAGATCTATATCATAACCATAACCCTTACAACACAAAATATACTTCAGATAGAAGTATTCATGAAAAACCCTTTCACTTGCACACTTAGCCCTTTGATCTTATCCTCCTTATATACTTAAATCCTTTTTCAATACCTCGACAAAAACAACGCTTAGAACCTGTGGTATTCTTAGACAGGATCAAGTACCCGTTATTCCACTCAATATTGTGGGCTAATACCATGGTATGGACCCCTGGTATTCTTTAACCTTAATTTCCATTCCATACACTCTTTTCCTTCTGTGAAATTGCGTGCATACATATACACTCTTTTTATTCTGTGTACCTGCGTGTATATGTGACTTGGACTATGGTAAACAATGTATACAACTTAAACCATCATCCTTTGTCCCATCATCCTGTTCTTCAGTACCATTACTCCGTTACCTATGAATAGACCTGTTACAATGTGAGTTGCCCTTTATCAATTCTAAACTGACCTGTATGTGGGTTTCCATCAAGGACAACACATGTACCATAATTCCAACAAAGTACCCATCTGTTGTGCTCCACTACACTACTCATGGAGTCTCACAGTCAAGGTGCCAATTATGAATTTCTCCCATGAGATAAAAAAAAGTGCCACAGGCTGTAATTCCATCACGATAGTCTTTTTCTTGAGCTCCTAGCTCCATAATTTCACATGTTTCACAACATTTAGTTTCCCATGAGGTATACTCAAAAATTTCAAAATATAAATTGCAATTGTCTAACTTTGCTTCACCTAGAAGCCTGATTACATAGACATGAGATATATAGTCATGTCATTGGGATCCCTTGCAGTTATTGTTGATATGTCATGGTGGCTTGGTCTCGCACACCATTCCAATACTTTTTAGCAACCAAACTTTCAATCATCCAACACTTTGTTAGTGCACATACATATATGTATATAATATTTTTATTGCAAAAATCACAATTTTCGGAAGTGATCTCATAATTTATTACACTCATAATAATTCTAGCACTCCAATTAAATTCAAAAAGATTGAATTGACATTGTCATTGCATTATACACGTGCATCACATTTATTCCAAGAATTTCATAATGAAATAAAACCTTTATTCCAACAAACCAATGAGTCAAAAATGACAAATACACATCTCTAAATTCATTAGCATTTTAATTCTCCATTTCACTCAGTAGGCATTACAATAATTATTTCAATATTTCATATTGAAGGCTCTCTGCCTTCACCATACCACTTCTTGGTATCCATGCAAAACATGCATTAATTTGAAACAATAGTATTCAAATTTAGCTAAAGGAATTCTTACCCAATTCCTTTTCTTTACCCTTTTCACCTAGGTTTATTTCTTGCCTTATTTTTTTGGCTATCACTACCAACACTTTCAATTGAAGCCCTTTTAAGGATCTATCTAGTTGATAACATTCCTGTTGATGCAATACTCAACACTTACTGAAATGATCTCAATCTCACACATTAGTTATAAATTCATCAACTCATCCATTCATAGATTTAAATGAGAACCTCATAAAGGTATCTTCACTTGCATCCCATTCCACCATGCCTTCATCCATTCTAAGCATACACTATCAATTTCCAGCCTTTATTATTTTCATTCATGCTCACAACAAATATCAGGAGAGTAAACATAGCATATTAATAATGATAATTAACAACAATATATCATTCCTACCCACTTTTCCAATGGTGTTCCTTACATCATGGAACCCATTAAGTAACCTCACTTTGTCACCCAAAACATTTCCAATCACAAATTCTATTATAATACCATTCACACAGTGATCATATTTTTAAATATTACTCACTTATCTTACCACTATGGTGGTTTTGAAATATTGACCTTTCAGACCAATTAGCATCCTCATCCCTTTATTTAATTTTCTCATATTCCTCATATTCATAGAAGACATAATGTACATATATATATATATATATATATATATATATATATATAGATAGATATATATATATATATATATATATATATAGATATATATATATATATATATATATAGATATATATATATATATATATATATCAACCATACACAGTTTCAGTTAAGGAAACTTCCTTCTTATGCTATTTTCATAGTTGTCATGTCATTGTCCATTTTGTTCATGTGGACCCAGCCAGGTCCAACTAGTTGTTCTGTCATCCTCTTCTACCTTCTGCTATCATTCATTTGAGGTGCAAGGTTTAATCGGGGTCTTGACTTCTAGGTGGGTTTTATTTAGCTCTTCTCCATGATCTCCTTTTTTTTCCTTTCCCACACCTAACGAACCACAAATACCAAACCATAAAAGACAATAAGAATGAATGAAAATAGTGAAAATACCACAAAAACAATACAAGATAAAAACACAAGGTATCATGGCCATGCTCAAAGTAAAAAAAAAAAAAAAAAACCACAAAAATATGAAGCCCACAATGACAACAAAGACATGAAAAACATCACCTATACACATCATCCATTAATCCACAACTACTCAATCCCTTGAGTGTTGGTGTTCATTGTGTCCATCACCAATATATGCACAAAATTTAAGTCAAAATCCTTTCCAAGGTTTATAGCAACCTCAAAATTCCAACATTCCTTTATATAAATCAAGAAGAAACTTTTCAGTATTCCAGAGAGCTTGAGGGGATGACCCGTCATCTCTTTTTGTGCTACAGATTGTTGGTTCATGTGCCTAGAATTCACATGAACTATTCTTCCTCTTTCATTTTTTGTTAGGGCAATCTTTCTTCAGATGTGCCTCTCCATAGTGCCAACATGAAACTGGCTTTCTTTTCTCTCCAACCTTATAATGTTCCTTTCTGGGTTTGTCATCATTTCATTCCTCTATATATCCATAGGTTGATGTTTGTTGCAAGAAATATTTCATGTATGAAAGGTGTTTTAGAAACACTATGTTTAGCCTTTCCCATTTTCTTTTATTTCTCATGAACCTTTCATTCTCTGCCTTGCAAGTCTTCAGCTCAGATTTCAAGCTCCTAAAGGCTTTTGTCCCACCATGGAAACTTTCCCCCTCTTGCTCATGATGGGCTTGGTCCATGTTATGCCGCATCATATTGTTTTCCATCTTTTTACTTCTTACTACAATTGGGTCCTCTTATGTGCTATGGCACACACATAGTTGTTAGTCATATAAATCATAAACAAATTTAATTTATTACCTTGTCATGCCAATACTATGCATGTTGGCCTAAAGAATGTTGTTTGTTGGTGTTCACACATCTAGAACTCATGTCATCCACATATTCTAGGAATCAAAATTGTATATCAACATGTTTATATTCATATCATCACTAAGTTTGAAATCAACATTTCACCAATACTAGCAGTCATGACATCCGCAAGTTAGTATGCCAGTTAGAAAACAACTAACATATTAGAATCTGTCATTCCCATCACTTCACAATTACGATATCAACACATGCATAAACCATACAAGCACGAGTCAAATTCAACAATCAACACACATTTGTACTTAGCAACAATCATCCTTTAAATGCCATTCTCTATAACAAAGGTTCAAACTTTATCCCCAAAGGTCCAATGTAGAAACTTTGCTTATCATTTCATCTGTTCTTGAGCCCCATTCAATCTAAGCATTTAACTTGTGTGCTCTGTTGACACACTCTGTAACTAAACTCTAAACTTGTCCTCCTAGGCCAATTTAGTTTGAGTGTTGAACCTCGCTTTGATACCACTTTGTAATGCTCCCTTTCACCCCCTTGGAATTTTCCATGCTAATGGTAGGAGTCACTTTTAACTAACCCAACCTCCATGGTCTTGTTACGAAATGGGATTAAAAAATTTCTTCCTTCCCAAAGTTGGCAGAATTAACTTCATATAACACCATTGCATCCATCTCATCAAGAGATATCTAGTGATATAATTTTTATCTCAATCCGACCTATAGATCTAGAGATATGCCCTTTAAAGTTTAACCAATCAGGAAGTTCCATGTGGCACTGATTTGTTTTTGATTGCTAGTTTATGCTGTGCTAATATCAATTACAAATTTCTAAACATGTGCTTGCTTATTGCTTCTTGTACTGAGGTTTCATTAGCTGTTTGTGTATGTAATCAGGTAAATTTCCTTAAGTTTAAAATGACATTCATGAGAAAAATAGCTTCAAAAAAAGTACTAAACAACAAACATTTAAAGTACAACAAACCATCAAAGAGACACTTTAACACAATGTTTTGATGAAGGAGTTCACCCCTCCTGGGCTACATCTCCTTGGTCCAACTTCCATGGCTTGGGCCTCTATATTATCTCAATATGGAAAAATGCTGTTTTACAAAGCTCTATGGCTCTTGATACATGCACCAATGTGTTCAGAATATCCAAATTAGCGAATAACACCTTTTCCTGAGCTCAATTTGGTCGAAAATTTCCTTCTCTATGACTTAGACAATATTTTCTTAGAAAAACTCCTCTAAATTGGAATGACTCCAGTTAGAGCGCTAAATGTGGAGGCAGACCAGAAATTGGTGGCACCACCAAACTTCTGCCGTTTTAAACTTGAGCTTAATTTGTTGGGTCCCTATAATACTGGTGATTACCCCATTACTATTGTATTTATACCCCTTATTAATATTGTTGTGCCCCTATTGCCCCCATATTGTTATTACTGTGCCCCATAGAATCCCTCTATTGTTATTTTTGTGGCTTTATATTATTATTGTTAGGTCGGCTGGATTATATTGTGACTCCTTAGACTCCTATATATAGAAATGAGGTTTTGTCATTTGAATCATCCAATAATTGTTCATTTATGTGATGTAAAGGAGGTTTCCCCCTCGAAGAGGCTGAATTCTAAGGCATTGATCTATCTTTTCTATCTTTTCTTGAGCTAGTTTCATAACATTTGGTATCAGAGCTTTGGATTCGAGGGTTTCGCTGCTCCAAACAGGTCATCGTGGCATTTTCAATATAACTTTTTTTCTGTGACGTTTCAGAAGTTACAAAAAAAAACCCATTTGAGAAGAAATCGCGCTGAACCTCGGGTCTAAATTTCAGAGCTTTTCGCGCTCTATTTGCAGAGATATGATCTGAGGAAGTTGGTCTTTTTGCAGACTCCTGAATTACATTCCAAACAGGTGACCTGGGGAAAATCGTCATAACTTTCTCTCTGGGGATCAGATTGAAATTTCGTAAGAAGGTACAAAAAGAGGACGAACTTTAGTTTCTTGTATGCATTTTTCAGATCCAAAGGTCAAAACAGTGACTCGTGGCACGTCATACAAGTTCGCTCTACTGAACTAGTCTATAATGAAGTAACTGTGGGAAATTTCGCATAACTCTTCCTTGGAGAATCCAATTTGGGTCAGACTTGTGGCATTGGAAAGAGGACACAAAGGGATACTGCAGGTCACAAATTCAGAACTAGATGATCAGAAAGTACATAGATACATCAGAGGCAATATCGAGCTCCTACAAAGTGAAAAAAGGTGTGTAGATTTTTTAAATTTTTGCTTAAGCTTGGTTTGAAAATTTATTTTGAAGGAATTCAAAGGGCATAATAGAGCATTATTATCGGTAACTAATGCCCCGAGGAAAGAAAATGCAAACACCTAGTAAGGAACCTGAAAGCTCTATCATGACTCATGAAGAAGAAGAAGAAATGCTATATGATATATCAAAATTAGAAGAACAAGTGCAACAAGTGTCACTTGCACAAAATGCAATAGAATCTAAGATGGATAGTTTAAGGAAAGATGTAGAAGCTAATATGGATGGTTTAAAGAAAGGTGTAGAAGCTAAGATGGATTGTTTAAATAAAGATGTAGAAGCTAAAATTGATGGCATGGATGATAAGATGGAAGAATTGAAGATAAATATGAATAAGTTGCTACAAGAAATGGTCACTAAGGATGAAAGGGTACTAAAGGAAACTCATGATGTGTTGAGATTTTCTGTTTGTAGCAAAATAGGAAAAATCTCAGCTGATGACAACAATAGAATTCAGGTCCTAGATTAACTCCAGGTTGTTGGGAGGGAGTTAATGCCTCCTATATTTGATGTGAGGGAGTTAATGAGGCTGTTAGATTCTCTATGCTATATAACAGGCAACCATTCGGATGGTTTGCTGAGAGGGTGAGAGTTTTATGAGGTTTTCATTATGTAATCTCCAATTTGATTAATAAATTCTTGATGCCTATGTTTGGTGGACGTAGCCTAGATTGGTTGGGTGAACCACGTTAAACTCTTGTGTTTATGTGCTTGATATTCTGCTGCGTGTAATTTTTTGTTTGCTGTGCCTCTGGATTCCAACAATTGGTATCAGAGCACGTTGGAGGAGCGGACTGCTGGAGGTGGAGCGCAGAGTTTGGATGCTGGTGAGCAGGTCGATTGCTGCCTGGAGGTGCTGCGCCAGTTCGTAATAAGCTTCTCTTCATTAACTGAGGTAATGTCTGGCGCTCTGTTGGGTTTGCGTACAGAATGCTGTATGTGGTGATTACATTCTCCTGCGGTGGTGATATTAATTGTTTTGAATGCAATTTAGAAAAATCTTGTGACCTCGTTTAATGCTTCAGTCTTGGCATCGTCTATTTTTTATTCTGTTACAACAAATATTTGGTGGGAAAGTGTGCGGACTGGCTTTTACGTTTTTCTGTTTCAAACGCTATCGGGGTTCTGAACTACTGTATTGAGTACTTAAAACTGAAAGGACGGAATTTATATTTAGAAACCTTGCTGCTATCCCTATCCACGAGGCTTTTCAGGATTAAAGAATGCATAAAGATGAAAATGCGAATAGTGTAGCCTAATGTCTGCCTTGATAGATTATAAAATTGCAGTGCAGCTTGATGGGAGGGTTATAAGGTATTTTTTATAAGCAGTGGTCTTGAATATATTTCTAAATAAAAGCAAGCGTTGTATCAGACAGAAAATTCGTATTTTAGGCTATCCTTTTTTGAGGTAGCCAAAATCGTATTTGCTACAAGGATTGTTAGCTGTAAATACGTAAATACTTGAATCACTAGCATCGCTGAATGCGAAAATAAAGACTTTCTCGTTCGATGGTGTTGAGATTTTCTGGCATGAATTTTTTTGATTCGTGTCAAAGAACTGGTTTTTACTTCAGTTTGGGGCATCGTTGCAAGTAAGGAATGCATTTGGTGTTGAGATTTTCTGCGAAACTAATTGCCCGAAACATTTGAGAGAGTAATTCATTGCTGGATGCTCAGTACTGAAAGCGCTTCTGTTATTAATCAGGTTTGGTATTATTTTTTTTTAATGCCGGCGCGGAGGTATTTTGACTGTAATTTTGCACAACAATAAGTCATTTTTTTTTTGTTGTGTACAAACAAAGGCATAGGCAATTTGTTTTTTTAAATTGCTGGTATTTAAACATTGGTATTGGAGATTATTGTGTTTTTTGATACAAATGGCGAAAACTCAAAGTGCCCGGTTTGAAATTGAGAAATTTAATGGCAAGAATAATTTTGAGATCTGGAAGGTGAAGATGCACGATCTGCTGGTTCAACAAGGTGTGGCGAAAGCACTGTTGGGGAAAAAAAAAAGACCTCCTTCCATGACGGAGGATGAATGGGATGAGATGGACGATAGAGCTTTGAGCGCAATTCGGTTATGTCTGGCGGACGATGTTCTGTTCAACATTGTGTCAGAGAAATCTGCCGCAAGCTTGTGGTCAAAGCTTGAGAAGCTCTATATGACGAAATATTTGACAAATCGGATTCTCCTGAAATGGCAGCTTTACGGTTTGCGGATGAAAGAAGGTACCTCAATTGCTGATCACCTGAATGTTTTTAATACCTTATTGGTGCAATTAGACAATCTAGATGTGAAATTTGATTCAGAGGATAAGGCAATAACTCTATTATGTTCATTGCCCGAATCCTGGGATCACTTTGTTACTTCCATAAGCTTTAGTACATCAGAAATCCTTGAGTTTGACGATGTTTTTGGAGCCTTGTTGGCTAAAGAGACAAGGAAGAGGTTGAATGCAGAAACCTCTACATCAGAGGTAATGATGGCCAGAGGTCGCTCAAGAGAGAGACACTCCGGGGGAAAGCATAGCGACTCTCGCTCAAAGTCCAAAGGAAAGAAGCCAAAGGTGAAGTGCTGGCATTGTGGCAAGGCTGGACATCTGAAAAAGGATTGCTGGAAGCAAAAGCAGGCTGCTAAAGAAGGCTCTTCGACAAAAAGAAGGAAGCCAACACCACAGATACAGGTTCAGTATCTGGTTCAGGTATGAGTGATGAGGTATTGTCTGTTAATGTTTCAAAGCATGATCAACATTGGTTGTTAGATTCCGGGGCATCTAACCACATGTGTATACATAGAGATTGGTTTAAAACATATAGATCAGTTGATGATGGAGTCGTGTACATGGGTAATGATGTCACATGCAGTATTGTTGGAATAGGAAGTGTACAACTACAAATGTTTGATGGCACAACCAAAATGTTAACTGATGTGAGGCATGTACCAGATTTAAGGAAAAATTTGATTTCATTAGGAGCACTTGATTCAAATGGATATAAAACTGTAATTCAAGGTGGAGTAATGAAAATTTACAAAGGCATCTTACTAGTTATGAAAGCTAAGAAAGTAGGAAATCTATTTCAGTTAGAAGGTAGAACTGGGTCAGATCATGTGTCTGTGTCTAAACATGACAGTAGTTCCATTCACTTATGGCATCAAAGATTGGGGCATATGAGTGAAAGAGGATTGAAAATTTTGGCTGACCGAAAGTTACTTCCTAATCTAAGATCTGGAAAATTGGATTTCTGTAAACATTGTCTGTTTGGTAAACAAAGTAAACAAAAGTTTAAAACAGGCAAACATACTAGTAAAGGCATACTTGATTATATCCATTCAGATGTTTGGGGTCCAGCCCCTACAACGTCATATGGTGGCTCGTCATATTTTGTATCGTTTATTGATGACTTTTCTAGAAAAGTGTGGGTCTACATGTTGAAAAGGAAGTCTGATGTTTTTACAGTTTTCAAGCAGTTTAGAGCATTGGTAGAAAACAACACTGGTAGAACTATAAAATGTTTAAGAACTGACAATGGTGGTGAGTTTACTTCCAAGGAGTTTGACAGCTATTGCAAGGATGCAGGGATTGAGAGGCATAAGACCACGGTTTATACTCCTCAGCAAAATGGAGTTGCTGAACGCATGAACACGACTCTTCTAGAAAGAGCAAGGTGTATGCTGAGTAACGCCGGGTTGCAAAAGGAGTTGTGGACGGAAGCAGTGGCAACAACTTGTTATGTGATAAACCGATCTCCATCAACGGCAATAGGATGCAAGATTCCGCAAGAGGTATGGAAAGGACACCCTTGTGACTATTCTAAACTCAGAGTGTTTGGCTGTGATGCATATGCTCTAGTGCCTAAACATCAGCGAACTAAATTAGATCCAAAGTCTAAAAGGTATATCTTTGTTGGGTATGGTGATGGAACAAAGGGATATAGATTGTGGGATCCTACTACCCGCAAAATCATCATCAACAGAGATGTAAAGTTTGATGAATCCTCTCTTGTACAGTTAGATGTAAATAGTAGATTGAAACAGGATGATGTATCTGATTTCCAGCATATTCAGTTTGACAAAATTTCTAATGATAGTCATAACGACCATAGTTCAGATTCTAGTCATGAACAGGTTTCAGAATCAGATTATGAACAGGGTTCAGATGGAGATCATGAACAGGTCTCAGATGGCGATCATGAAGAAGTTCCTACAGATGATAGACATCCAATTGTGGAAGCACTAGAAACATTCTTAAGGAGGTCTACAAGGATCAAACGTCCTCCGAGAAGGTATGATGATCATGTTACTTCAGTTGCTTTGATAGCTAATGATGATGAACCTTTGTGTTATCAGGAAGCTGTAGAAGGTTCAAATAGTGACAAATGGAAAGCAGCCATGAAGGAAGAAATGATGGCCTTAAGTAAGAATGGTACATGGGATCTGGTTGAACTTCCTAAAGGCAAGAAAACTGTGGGATGCAAGTGGGTGTTCAAGGTGAAACGGGGTGTGAATGATACGGAAGACAGGTACAAAGCGAGACTGGTTGCAAAGGGGTTTTCTCAGAAAGCTGGCATAGACTTTCATGAGATATTTTCACCAGTGGTTAAAATTGTTTCAATTAGAATTGTGTTAGCATTAGTGGCTTTGTTTGATTTAGAGTTGCAACAATTAGATGTTAAGACTGCATTTCTACATGGAGACTTAGATGAGGAAATATATATGGAACAACCGGAAGGGTTTGTTCAGCATCGCAATGAGAAATTTGTATGCAGGCTCAAGAAGTCATTATATGGCCTGAAGCAGTTGCCTCGGCAGTGGTATAAGAAGTTTGATTCTTTCATGTTGAGTCAGAAATATGTAAGAAGTGAATATGATCATTGTGTTTACTTTAAGCAGTTAAATAATGGCATGTTCATTATCTTAGTGTTGTATGTTGATGATATGCTTTTAGCAAGCAAAAGCATTGAAGAAATCAACAGGTTGAAGACTCAGATGGCAAGGACGTTTGATATGAAAGATCTAGGAGCGGCAAGACAGATTTTGGGCATGGAGATTTTCAGAGACAGGGGCAATGGTAAGCTGTGGCTATCACAACAGAAGTATGTTGAGAAAATACTTTTGAGGTTTGGTATGAATAATGTGAAGCCTGTGTCAGTCCCTTTAGCTTCCCATTTTAATCTTTCTTCGAGTTTATGTCCTAATACAGATGAAGAAAAGGATTATATGTCTCGAATTCCATATGCCAACGTAGTAGGGTGTTTAATGTATGCGATGTTTTGTACTCGACCAGATATTTCACATGCAGTTGGGGTTGTCAACAGGTACATGGCAAATCCGGGTAAAGAACACTGGTCAGCAGTGAAATGGGTGCTTCGGTACTTGAGAGGCACAAGTAGTTATTGTATTTCTTACAATAAGAGTAGTGAATTTGTTTGCGGGTATGTTGATTCCGATTTTGCAGGTGATTTGGATAAGAGAAGGTCAACTTCAGGGTACGTCTTTACTCTTGCAGGTGGAGCTATCAGCTGGATGTCAAAGCTACAGAATATTGTTGCTTTGTCCACTACTGAAGCAGAATACATTGCTGCTTCTCATGCTTGCAAAGAGGCGGTTTGGTTGAAAGGTTTGCTTGGTGAGTTTGGTAGGTTACAGGACAACATCAGGTTACTTTGTGATAGTCAAAGTGCAATACATTTGGCTAAGAATCCGGCCTATCATAGCAAATCAAAGCATATTCCAATTAAGTACCATTTTGTAAGACAGGTTATCACTGAAAGGGGAGTCTCTCTGGAAAAGGTGCATACAAAGGAGAACTGTGCAGACATGTTCACGAAACCAGTTTTGTTAGAGAAGCTACGCTGGTGTTTGGCTTCTCTTGGCTTGCAGAAAAGATAAAATAATAATAACAGGGCATCAGGCGAATTGTTGTCAAGGTGGAGATTGTTGAGATTTTCTGTTTGTAGCAAAATAGGAAAAATCTCAGCTGATGACAACAATAGAATTCAGGTCCTAGATTAACTCCAGGTTGTTGGGAGGGAGTTAATGCCTCCTATATTTGATGTGAGGGAGTTAATGAGGCTGTTAGATTCTCTATGCTATATAACAGGCAACCATTCGGATGGTTTGCTGAGAGGGTGAGAGTTTTATGAGGTTTTCATTATGTAATCTCCAATTTGATTAATAAATTCCTGATGCCTATGTTTGGTGGACGTAGCCCAGATTGGTTGGGTGAACCACGTTAAACTCTTGTGTTTATGTGCTTGATATTCTGCTGTGTGTAATTTTTTGTTTGCTGTGCCTCTGGATTCCAACATGATGAGAACAAAAGAACTGTTAATCATGATTCCATAGACTCTAATGTTGGATCGAAGACTCACCATATTCCAAAAATCAATGTGAGGAAGTTTGATGGCAAGGATCCCGCCACATGGATATTACAGATGGAGCAATTCTTCGATCTCAATAATGTGAAAAACACACAAAAGGTACGTATGGCAACTTTATATTTGGAACCAAATCAGTTTGTATGGTATCAATGGCTTTGCTCTCGTAAACAATTTATCACTTGGGAAATTTTTACGGAAGAATTGATAGCACATTATGAGGATACAAAAAGCAACACTTTTTTTAGCCAATTGATAAGTCTCAAACAAAAGGGTTCAATAATGGAGCACATTGAGGAGTTCCAAAAATTGAACATAAGGGTAAAAGATATTCCAGAGGAGCATAGGATTGATGTGCTCATAGGGTCTTTAAAGGATAATATCCAACATGATGTTCACCTTTGGGAACCTGATTCATTAGAGAAGGCATTCAGGTTAGCAAGAAAAATGGAAAGCAAAATTATGGCAACCAGGAAGCATACCACTCACAACTATAAAGATGGAAGTGTTGTTGCCCCTAGTCTTCCACAACCTATAAGGTTGACACCACAAAAATTGGAAGAAAAAAGAGCAAAATGGATTTGTTACAGTTGTGATAGCAAATACACTAAAGGTCATAAGTGTGCTGATAAGAAATTATTCTACATAGATTGTGAAGAGGAAGAAGAAAAGGAGCAAGAAAGGTCAAAAGAAGAGGATATACTCCAGGAACAAAGCCTAGATGAAGAACAAATAAATCCGACCATATCTTGTAATGCATTGGGGGAATTACCACTCCTCAAACCATCAAGATAGAAGGACAAATCAAGAAGAAAAAGGTAATAGTGTTGATTGATTCAAGAAGCACCCACAATTTTATTCATTGTAAGGTAGCAAAATAATTGAATTGCTTCCTATATCTAGCACCAGAGTGTCAAGTGATGATTGCAAATGGAGGAACACTAAATTGCTCTGGAAAGTGCCATAATATCAAGCTATCCATGGGAGAATATGTATTGACTAGCCCAATGCTTTCCATTCCAATGGGAGGTGCTGATGTTGTACTAGGAGTCCAATGGCTACAATCCTTGGGTACAATAGCTTTTAATTTTCAAGAACTTTTCATCAATTTTTCTACGGAAGGAAAGGAAGTTGAATTAAGGGGTATTGCAGGGAAACCAGGAAAGATAATCAGCTCTAATGGTATGACAAAGCTTCTAAAAAAGGAGCAAAGAGGTGTAATTGCACAATTATGTTTGCTAGATGTTTCCACATCGGAATCATCTATTTCTCCAGATCTCCAAAAATTCCTGGACAATCATTCCAAGGTATTTGAGACTCCCAAAGGTCTCCCACCTATGCGTGATCATGATCATGCTATTCATCTGATTCCAGGAAGTGTTCCTCCAAACATCAGGTCGTACAGATATCCCTATGTCCAAAAGAGTGAAATTGAACGTATGGTTGCAAAAATGCTAGAGGCTGGTATAATTCAACTGAGTCAAAGTTCTTTCTCTACTCCAGTAGTATTGGTGCACAAGAAGGATGGATCATGGCGCATGTGTCCGGATTATAGGGAGCTCAACAAGCTCACTATTAAAGATAAGTTCCCCATTCCTGTCATTGATGAATTATTGGATGAATTGCATGGATCACTTTACTTCACCAAGTTGGATCTTCGTTCAGGATATCATCAAATCAGAATGAAGACTGAAGACATTCTGAAAACAACATTTAGAACTCATGAGGGTCATTATGAATTTTTGGTCATGCCTTTTGGCCTTACCAATGCACCTTCAACATTTCAAGGTTTGATGAATTCAATTTTTAAACCATTCCTTCGAAAATTTGTGTTAGTATTTTTTGATGATATACTAATCTACAACAAGTCTTGGAAGGATCATGTTGAACATGTTGACAGGGTGCTACAACTATTGGAGGAGAAACAATTATATGCAAAAAGATCCAAATGTTTCTTTGGAGTCCAGGAGGTGGAATATCTGGGTCATATTGTATCTCATGAAGGAGTTAAGGTAGACCCTAGCAAAATTAAATCCATTAAGGAATGGAAAATCCTCACATCCATAAAGCATCTGCGAGGATTTCTCGGGTTGACAGGGTATTATCGCAAGTTTGTTAAGAATTATGGGAGAATAACAGCACCTCTAACAACATTATTGAAGAAAGATGCATTTTCATGGACTCCGGAAGCAACAAAGGCCTTTGAACATCTTAAAGAGGCAATGTGCCAAGCACTGGTCTTAGCTACACCGGACTTCACAAAAACCTTTATTGTGGAATGTGATGCTTCAGGAAATGGAATTGGTGCTGTTCTAATGCAAGATGAAAGAACCATTTCTTTTGAAAGTCGTCCAATCAAGGGAAAGTTTTTAAGCAAAGCTATTTATGAGAAGGAAATGTTGGCAATACTCCATGCACTTAAGAAATGGCGACCCTACCTAATGGGAAGACACTTCAAGGTAAAAACGGATCATGATAGCCTTAAATACTTTTTAGAACAAAGATTATCCTCTGAAGAGCAACAAAAGTGGGTCACAAAGATGTTGGGTTATGAATTTGAAATCATCTACAAAAAAGGGAAGGAAAATGTGGTGGCAGATGCACTCTCAAGAAAGGATGAGGATGTGGAAGCATTGTTGTGCGCCATTTATATTATCCAACCAGATTGGATAAACGAAGCAAGGGAGGAATGGAAGAATAACGAAGACATGTGGGCACTTTTTTGAAAGTTACAACAAGATTCCAGTACGTCTGATACATTTAGCTGGAAAAATGATTCGTTATGGTACAAAGATCGCTTATACCTCTGTAAGAATTCCCAGCTAAAATAAAAGATTCTTATGGAATTGCACACTTCTCCCTTAGGAGGGCACTCAGGATTTTTAAAAACTTACCACAGGGTTAAGAAGGAATTTTTTTGGGATGGCCTTAAATCAGATATTCAAAAGTTTGTAGTGGAATGTTTGGTTTGCCAACAAAATAAAGTTGAAACAATTAAGACATCGAGTCTATTACAACCTTTATCCATTCCAAGCCAACGTTGGGAGGAGGTTTCAATGGATTTTATCACAGGTTTACCCAAGTCTAAGGGAAAGAGTGTCATCATGGTGGTAGTTGAAAAACTTACCAAGTATGCACACTTTTGTGCATTATCACATCCATTTAAAGCTAGTACAATTTCTACTGCATTTATGGAAACAATTCAAAAGCTACATTGAAACTCAAAGATTATTGTAAGTGACAAAGATCCCATTTTCACTGGAAATTTTTGGACAGAATTATTTTCTTGTCTTGGTACTTAGTTAGCTCATAGCTCATCTTATCATCCTCAATCTGATGGGAAAACTGAGATAGTAAACAAATGTTTGGAAGGATATCTTCGTTGCTTTGTATATGATAAACAGACACAATGGGTCAAATGGTTGCCTCTGGCTGAATGGTGGTATAACACTTCCTTCCATACAACAACAAAAATGACCCCATTTATGGAACTTTATGGGTATCAACCACCATCCATCACATCATATTTAAGAGAAAATTCTAAGGTTCAAGCAGTGGAACATCACATCGAACATCAACAACAAGTCCTCCAACTCTTAAAGGATAACCTCGTGTTGGCACAGAATAGAATGAAACAACAGGCAGATCAACATCGCAGTGAAAGAAGTTTTGATGTAGGTGATTGGGTATTCCTACGGCTACAACCATATAAGCAAATGTCCCTCAAGCAAGCTAAGGAGGATAATAAATTATCACCAAAGTATTATGGTCCGTACAAGGTGTTGCAAAAGATTGGTACTATGGCATACAAATTGGAGCTTCCTGCAGCTTCTCGATTGCACCCAGTTTTCCATGTTTCATGTTTAAAGAAGGTTATAGGCAACAAGCTCCCAGTTCAAACAATATTGCCAGAACTTGTCGAGGAAGGAAAAATTATATTGGAACCGGAAGCAGTCACAGAAACAAGAACTCGACAACTACGAAATCGATCAATTTTAGAGTATCTTATCAAGTGGAAGAACTTATTCGTTGAAGATTCCACATGGGAGGATGAGAATTTTATGCAGAAGTATCCAGAACTACTCAAGCATTGAGGACAACACTTTTTTGAAGGAGAGGGGCATGTTGGGTCCCTATAATACTAGTGATTACCCCATTACTATTGTAGTTATACCCCTTATTAATATTGTTGTGCCCCTATTGCCCCCATATTGTTATTACTGTGCCCCATAGAATCCCTTTATTGTTATTTTTATGGCTTTATATTATTATTGTTAGGTCGGCTGGATTATATTGTGACTCCTTAGACTCCTATATATAGAAAGGAGGTTTTGTCATTTGAATCATCCAAGAATTGTTCATTTATGTAATGTAAAGGAGGTTTCCCCCTCGAAGAGGCTGAATTCTAAGGCGTTGATCTATCTTTTCTATCTTTTCTTGAGCTGGTTTCATAACATAATCAGTGTTTAATTGCGCTTATTTAATCACTAAAAGTGATTAGCGCAAACCATTAGCCAAACCGTTAGCAAAACTCTGTTTGCGTGTTCACATGTGGCGCTTAATTATCACATTAACAGCTGGGGATAACAAAAACCGTAACCACCAGTGATAGAGCACGTTCATATGTTGTGGTTACCTCACAGTTTTGGAGCCCGCCGCACTAACTGTTTGGTGTAACAACAATTGCATTCACATGTGGAGATCACTGACCATAGTGGAGTTGGTGCATTGGAGCCATTGGATAAACTGTAACCATGACCGCAAACATTTGGGTTGTTGCGATCACATGTAGAGGGCTAGCCTACGCGCTGGCCCTCCTAACCACTCATTCAAAACACGTTAAACTTTAAATACAATCAGTGAACTAACAGGGTAAGCATCACTCAATAGTGGAGGAAATTAAGGCATGTGGACTGTGTGCTGGAGGTCATGGGTTCGACCCCAACTTCCACCAAAATTTTGTTGAACTGCACTCTGCTTAGGCTCTTGGGAGGTGCCACGTGGCATTCTTCCATTGATCCAAAAATAAACCAATAAGATTGCGCAAACACACCACCTGTGTAACCAAATGAAATGATGCCACTTGCCCATCTGTGATTTGTCGTTGACCATCATTGACCCTGCCCAGCCACTTGCCACGTTAGTAGTACGGACTGCTGAATATGTAGTGACTGGGCATTTTTTTTGTAAATTTCCCCTGTTTAGCAAAGTGATCAGAACGCAATAACTTTCTCATACGAACTCGGTTTTCGACGAAACAAGTTGCGTTAGGATCGTTTTTCAGAGACAGACACGGTTGTTCAGGTTTTGAGCCATTATGAGAACTTTGATTTTTGAGCTAAATACTCAGCGCTTGATTAGGAACCCACATGGCCAATGGTTAAATCCCTCACATCTTTAAGCCCTCATGTGACCAACTTGATCAGATCAATGGTCTATATTAATTGCAGGGTCCGCCCTACCTTCCCAAATTTAACAAAAGGGGTGGGAGGGTGGGGGGTCTGCTATTTGTCACTTATGCGACAAGACCTCTATAAATTACCCCCTAATTGATCTTCTCCACATGGCCACCCCTTTAAATTGACAACATGTATTCATAGTGGGGCCCCCTTCCTTCCCAATAGTTAACAAGGGGGCGGGGTTCGCTATTTGTCATTTATGAGATCGTTGTCCCATCCAAACTTGTATCCATGTCATACGTGGAACCACCATGACATCTACGTAATGTCCACATCACTCTTTCTTCCATGTCTTAATGAATTCATACTGACATCATGGTGACATCACTCTACCATGTGGAATACTATGATGCTTCCACATGTCATCGAAAAATTGATCCCTTGGCTACCCCAAAAGGTCATTTCTACCTACAATGTGTCACACTAACAACATGCCACATCAACATTATGGCCACATCAAAAAATCCATGTCCCTCAGGAATCCTCACATGGCATCCACATAGCCTCACCAGGTCCTTGTGGCACTTGCCACCTCATCCAAACTAGCATGCCCCACCGGGTCTGACCCCCTTAGTGACATTCATCAATTTCCTTTGTATCCGGCCAAAGGGGAAATTTGAGTGCGCATTACTTTTACACCTCAACAAACCTCCTAGACCATGGGACCCTCGAATTTACACATTACCTTGCATGTATCCTGACCTGGCCCACATCTAGCCCTGGTCCACATCCAGTGCTACACAAACTTGCACTGTGCTCTCTTCCCCTAATGTTCCAAATCCCTGAAAACATCCACCTCTCAACTATGCATTTGGCCTCATTCCAAGCTACCACCCAAGGAACCCACCCTGGATACGACTTATCCTACCCTTTTCTGAGACATATATGGATTAATTTGAATCTAGCACCTTTGCACAAGTGTTTGCACAAGTGCAAATGGGAAAACAACCCAGATGTCTAAACTCCCAAATACGTCCATTAAGCTCACAATGTATCTAGCCTAGATACAAACCAATGATAAGGAATCATATAGCCCCAGATACAAGTCCATATCTTTGTAGTATGCATACTTAGAAATTCTAAGGGATTTCTAGGGACTTACCCAAGCTTCCCTTGAAGCACAATGTTGGTTAGTGTTGATTTTTTGTGTAACATCGGGAGGTATTCCCACATGGAAAAAGGCCTCCCAAGTCGACCAAAGAAAATTATGAAAATGGAAAATTAAAGTTTATATTTTTGGGCTTCATGTAGGCCCTAAGTGTCAAGTCGTCCCCACAAATGAATGGGTATGTCTCTTGGCCAAAACCCACCTATTTGAAAAATATAAATACACAAATACACTACTTCATTTCAACCTCACACAACAAAACAATATATTCTAAAGCAACCACATAGAGGAGGATATTAGAGGAAGAATTGACCAAGTTTGAACATATCTGAAATTTTACTAGAGTTAACCTTTGACTTGTTGTTTGATTGAGTTGACTGGCTATAATTGATTGATATTTCTAGTTGACTTTGACTGCAGAAAAGAGGCTAAGTTTGACTGTAGTAAAGAATGGTTTGAACACAAGGGTCAACCATAGGTCTGAAGTTGACCACAGGAGATAGGTTGACTTGGTAGAAATTTGACTTGAAGTAACTATTTTTTGGGGTTTGACCAACATTGACTAATCTAAAATTTTGACAAGGTTTCACTGGTATCTTGGGCTTGGATTTTAGCACGAATTTATAGAATATTTTTTAATTATAAATATTGTTGAAGAATAACTTCTCCTTAGAAGAAAAGTTGTTGGGTTTTCTCAGGGTGCATTTTGTTGTCTCTATTGTGGATGGTTATCTCCTATTGTTTTCATTGCATTACTGTTAACATTTTTAATGTGCATAACTGCTTAATGATATATGTGACATAAGAGAACTTAATTGGAAATAATTATAAAGTAATTATTAGACCAGAAGATTAGTTTCTACCATGCATCTTTGTAGAAAATTGAACATGGTATCAAAGCCTTGATAAAGCAACAATCATTGAAGTATCTTGAAGAGGCCAAGTTTAGGAGAAGCTAAGTACAAGAATAATGAAGCCCACTCTGAGCCAAATATTCGGCCCTCCACAAGCCCTTTTGGACTGAGTTTTTAAGGCATCCAAGAAACTTGTTTAGGGCACAAGAAGTGGCAAATTGATAGTAGAAGGAAGGCTAAATTTTGATGGATGTCTAGGCCAGATTACAAAGATTATTAAGGGCTTGTTTAGAGTTTAGTTTTAGGACCTCTTGTGATGCATTTTTAAGGGCATTTGAAGGGGCTCATTAAGTTTGGTTGCATGACGATTCCAAGGGAAGAAATCAAGATCCAAGGAAGTATTCTAAGGTTGTAGAAATTATGACAAGCATGGAAAGCCTTCTCAAAAATTAAGTTGAGGTATGAATATTTTGTTATATTGATATTATAACAATTAAGGACAACTTGCTACCTGAAATTGATCAATGGTCTAATTCTAGTCTAGGGACAATCTATTTTTGTGAAATGACCTAAGTTTTGAGATTACGCTTTAGACATTATGCAATATGGCTATTTTCACTCATGACATGTGGTGTGACAACAAGCACAAATATAAATTTGACACGAAGTAAAACCCTTGTTTATTTTCCACATCAGAAATGGCTAACTTGATCATTTGGAATTTAATTAAGTACACCTCTTTGATTCGTCCAAAGGAAGTTACTCCATAACTAGAGGGAGTTGAGGAGAAAGGCTCCTTCACTTACTTTTACAAAGAAAGAAAAATTCCTATCATAACACTTGTATTAAAGTATGTGCCTTTATTTAGAGTCTTTATGGTCATATGGTGCAAGAGTTGGAAGACTTATGGTTTATAAACCCTAGAAGAATTGAAGTTACGACTTGTATTGAAATATTGGATGAAAAAGTCCTATGTTTTTTGAGATAAAACCCTAGAGAATGACCTAAAGTGTTGGATGAAAGTGGAGTTGGTGCAATGCATACTTGGTTTATCTCCTTAATAACATGATGATGACTTGGCATTGATGCTAGCTCATTTTTGAGCCTTTGGCGTGGCTAGATAACTCGATGAATCCATAAGATGAAGAAACCCTAGCTATTATGCAAAAAAGGAAAGTAACATGCATCAACAAATAATGTTGAGGACGAGGATGAGCATCCACCTCAAAAGAAGATAAGGAATCCAAGCATGATGAGATTGCAAATGGAATTCATTGACTTCTGCAAGGATGCAAAGATCAAGTGGGAGCTGGCAATTCCATACAACTTGTTATCACCTAAGAAATAATTTCTAAATTGTTCACATCATTTTGATTGTAAAGGTTTGGTGTTAGTCCGGGTTTAGTTTTCTTTCAAATTTTCTTAGTATCTAAGTCCTAGGAGTCTTGGTGGTATGTTTAAATAAAGGTCAAACACTTCGTTCTCATTCATCACTGGTTACATAACTCACACAGATTCCATGTATCAGATTTGTTTTAAGCTTCTTATGTGTTATGAAACTGTCTAGGTGTTTTCGTAGTTCAAAACCCAGAATTTACACTGGCTACACTACGAAATCAGGGATTCGTTTGGATCCATAGCAAACCTCACCCAGCTGTCATATTTATCAAAATCCGCTGTGTTTGCATCAACAATTGCCAGCTTATACACTTCGTCTATCATATCCAACCGCTTATCCTCATCATTAGGTCGTTAGGTGTCTTGGTACTGGCACATGCTTGTAGTTGTACTTTTCTCTGCGGTTTTGGTTGTTCAACTAGGCTTTTCGAAATGGTATCAGAGCAATCGAGGAAATGTCCTCTTGGGTTTTGCATCTGTTCTTTGGATTTGGGGCAGTTTGAAACTATTCCTTGTAAACAATCTTGAGCTTAGTTTTAGTTTTCCATGTGGTCTTGGGGATGGGCATCTATTCAACTTCATATTGAATATGAGCACTGGAGAGTTGTCTGAAAGGAAGAAGATTTCGTTGGGTACAAAAGCTATCACCTTGAGGACTTTTCGCTCTAAGAACACAACACATGTTTTTGCAGCATCAGACAGGCCGACAATTATTTACAGTAGCAATCGGAAGTTGCTGTATAGCAATATGAATCTCAAGGAAGTTGATCACATGTGCCCTTTCAAATCAGTTTCCTTTCCAGACAGTTTTGCAGAGCGAGAGGGCTACAATTCATGTACTCCATTAATTCAAGGGTTTCACGCGACAATGGCGATCCATTTCTTCTACTTCGCCATTCTCATTCATGTGGCTGTAGCTGCTGGTGCGCAACATAGCTCCATAGAATCAATTCCAGAGCTTGAAAGGGCCATGTATATAAGAGTTGATGGAACTCCTTGCGTGAGGATTTTGAATATTTCGGGTGAAATTGGATGTGCAAATCCAGGTCGTGTAAAAGTTACTGCTCCAATAAAGCGACTTGAAAATGTTGGGGAACATCTGGATCAACCTTTAGCTCTTCTTTTTCCTTCACATGAAATGGAAGCTGTTTTCAACAGGATATTAGATGAACTTGGGTTTACTCAGCAAGTAGCAGGGCTATTTATTGAGTATGGTTTTGGGAATCAGATTCATGCATCAGGGTTTTCTCCTGATAAGACGTTTCCATAGGCTGAATTTTCCCCTTATGAGAACAAGACCTATTTATGGAATCCCGTTGGAGGTGGCATTTTGCAACATAGCTACAACTTTCCTATCTTTATGCTGTCTCAATTGCAAAGGAGGACCTGCTTACTATTGGGTAAATTGATGACATCCAGAAACTTCATATCTGTGCAGTTCCTCTTGGAGAGCATGCTCGTCGTATTTTCCATCAGGAGCAATTTCACACCTTTGCCATTTGCAGTGTGAAGTATTCTCAGACAAATATTGAGGAGACTGAAACACACTTTGTGCGCCTGCTAGATGATCAGACATTTTAAGTTCTTTCATAATATCAACTTGAAACTTATAAAAATGGATGTTCCATCCTCAGTTGTTCATTTACAGATGACAACAATGCTTATTATTGTGTTGGGACAACATATGTATTGCCCGAGGAGAAAGAACCTAACAAGGGCTGAATTTTAGTATTTTCAGTTGAAGATGGTAAACTGCAACTTGTTACTGAGAAGGAGACAAATGTTTCTGTTTACAATCTGAATGCATTTAATGGAAAGTTGCTTGCTGGCATCAATCAAAAGATTCAGTTATACAAATGGGTGCTCCATCTATACACTATATGTTCAATCTCGTGGAGATTTTATTGTAGTTGGTGATTCGATGAAATCAATCTCTTTATTGATATACAAACATGAGGAGGGAGAAATTGAAGAGAAGGCTCGTGATTATAATGCAAATTAAGTGACAACAATTGAAATTCTGGATGATGATATATACCTTAGAACAGAGAACAATTTCAACCTTTTTACAGTGAGGAAAAATAGCGATGCTGCAACTGATGAAGAGAGAGGAAAGTTGGAAGTTGTAGGTGAATACCAATTAGGAGAGTTTGTTATATCTTTTTAGGCATGGATCTCTTGTTATGCGTCTTCCAGTTTCAGAATCTAGCCAGATTCCTACAGTTATATTTGGAACAGTCAATGGTGTTATTGGTGTCATTGCATCTCTTCCTTAGGAGCAATATATGTTTCTTGAAAAGTTGCAAGCAAATCTTGTCAAGGTGATCAAGGGAGTAGGGGGCTTAAGCCATGAATAGTGGCAATCATTTAGCAATGAAAGAAAGACCGTGGATGCAAAAATTTTCCTGGACGGTGATTTGATTGAGTCATTTCTGGATCTCAGTAGAAATCGGATGGAGGAAATTGCAACTACAATGTCTGTTCCAGTAGAGGTCTACAGTACACGAAAAACGTGGCAGTCCAATACATTTTTGTGTAATCAAAGAAGAACAACAAGGATAATCGATTTCAAATATCCTAGTGGAGACCAAAAACAGAAAAACAGGGGCAGTTCCCTACTTTCTAGGAACAGTAAAGAGGTAAGACATCAAGGGCCAGCAAGGAGTTTCAAATCATCACCACAACTAAACTGAAGAAGGACATGTGTCATAGAACGAATTTGGGTTGTAATAAATGCTATCATCAGCATGATGTGGAGTTAGACTCCTAATTGTCTTAGATTTCTAAAAACTTCTAGTTAGTAGTTTGTTATATTTAATAGTTAGTTAAAGTTTGAGTAGGTGTCATAGCAAGCATAATTCGAGTTCCCCTCATGCTGGAGGAGGAATCTCAGCCTTGTAAATAATTCTATATATAGGAGAGAGGGCAATGTACCAAGGGTTGGAAAATTATTGAGAACAACTCTCATATTTGGCTTTATGTACAGACTCTGTTTTATATTAATACAGTATTGGCCTTGCTTCTCAGGAATCATAAAGAATTCGATGTTTTGAATGTCTTGTGTTTTCTTCTTCCTATTATCTACAATGTTATGAATGTGTGATCACTTAGGAATCACTTAAAGTGCTCTAATTTCCTGCATGCATTTGTAAACTGTGTTGGTCCCCTATGTGTTTGATATGTTCTACATATGTTGGATTCTGAATGCCCTGATTTCTATGCAAAGCTAACTTTACTGTCAATACTGAAGCATGTCTGACTCCATAAGCCCAATGGATACTTTCTAATTGTATTTCAACCTCTTTCATTTGTCATTTGTTTACTAGAGTTAGCCATCTAATCTATTATCAATATCATTAATCCTTTTGAGAGAGCCCTCTCAGGTTGAGGAGGCTAAGCCTCAGCCTAAAGTAGGTTTGAAATAGTTACTTAAGGTCTTCCTGGTCAGCAGCCTTCCAAGGTCTGATTTTGAGATAACACAACTCTTAGCAGTTTAATCAAAAGATAATTAATTTGTATCTTTCTCCCTTGATTATTATTATTTTTTCTTGGTCAACCTCTTGTGTTTGTATTTTTTTATTGGTTATAATTGTTTCTTCCATGGCATCCTGAATGAGGTTCGCAGGTACATCATGAAGCTTTCCAAGGAAATGATTCTAGCAACATTAGGAATAATGGAGAAAAGTTTGTGACAAGAGAGTTCTCCCAGTAAAAGGGAGCAACTACAATAGAAGGACTTGCTTCAATAGAAGAAATTGCTTGTGTGATAGAGGGAGTAACAGTGGGAGGAGGATTGACTTCTGTGGCAGAGGGAGAAATCAGGACTACCATAATAAAACTTGCTCCAGTATTAGAGGGAATTTTGCCTCGAAGATCAAAATGAATGATTTTGGAAGATACATTATTTCTTGGGATTAGAGATTCAAATTTGGTGAATCCCATGATGTAAAAGAAGTAGATTAGATTCGTGAAGTACCTAGTTAACACTAGGCTAGATATTTGATTTACAATAAACATCTTGAACCAGTTTATGGTTGAGTCAAGGCACATACAATAGATAATAGAAAAGCATGTGGTACCTATGTTATACAACTGGATGTGGTATGAGATATGTCACATGAGGTGAAGTGAGTCTTTGCAAGAACATCAAAAGGTATGAAGCAATGAGGCTTCAAAAGCCGGAAGGACATGGTTTGTTCACTTCATCCGAGATATGATGCAAATATGAGTAGTAGAGCTCTAGTACATATCCATAAATGAGTAGATTGTGGAAAAATACAAGCTTAGTTTGATGTTGAATGTTTTCTTCATTAGAAGGAATGATAAGGTATTTGCAGGATTGGGAAAAGTCTCTCCTGAAGACATAAAGGACTTTGGTTGGGTCATAAAGGACTTTGTACAAGAGGAGATGAATACATTCACCTTCGAAGATAGAAGGAATTGGCCAGGTCATAAAGGACTTTGACCTGAAAGGTTAATGGCCCAAGGAAATTACAAGGGAAAATTATAGGATACATTCACCATTGAATCTAGAAGGACTTAGCTAGGTCGACTAGAGGTGAATGTCCCAGGGAAATTATAATATTGGACAATTTTTGGCTATGCCAATTGAAGGAGATAAATGTAATTCACCATTAAATCCATAAGAAATTGGCTATCATAAGAACCTAGCTAGGTCATAAAGGACTTTGACCTAAAAGGTGAATGTTCCAAAGGCAAATTATCTCCTTAGAAGATAGAAGAAATTGGATGCCAAAAGGATTTGTCTAGGTCATGACTAGAGGATATTGATACATTTGCCCATGGAGCCATATAATACTTTGGCCAACCATGAATATATGAGGAGTTACATTTCCCACTCTATGATGGAGTTATTTTATAGACTTGAATCAACATGACAAGCTCATGAACTTTTCCAAAGGAAGAAGAAATTTCAGCAAGGGAAATATGTTGCAGAGAATACCTCCCTCACTAAGAGGGAGTGTCAATTTTTATGTAGCATCGAGAGGTATTCACAAACACCAAAAGGCCTCCAACATCGGTGAAAGAAAATTATGAAAATGGAAAATTAAAATTTATATTTTTGTGCTTCGTGTAGGCCCCAAGTGTCAAGTCAACCCCACAAATGAATGGGTGTGACTCTTGGTTAAAACCCACCCATTTGAAAAATATAAATACACAAAGAGACTACCTCATTTCCTCCTCACACAACAAAAATATATTTTCTAAAGTAGCCACAAAGAGGATCAAATTAGAGGATGAATAGACCAAGTTTGACCATATCTAAAGTTTGGCTAGAGTTAATCATTAACTTGTTGTTTGATTGAGTTGATTAGTTGTACTTTACCAAGATTTTTGGGTGATGGTGACCACAACTATAAGATGAATTTGAGCGCATAAATGATGCCGATTTTGACCACAGTAAAGTATGGTTTGACTGTAGGGATTAAGCACATGTCTAGAGTTGACCGCAGTAAAGGATGGTTTGACTGTAGGGATTAACCACATGTCTAGAGTTGACCGCAAGGGATGTATTAACTAAAGTAACTATTTTTTGGGGTTTAACCAGTGTTGACTAATATAGAATTTTGACCAGGTTTCACTAGTATCTTGGGCTTGGATTTTAGCACAAATTTCTAGAATATTTTTGAATTATAAATATTTCTGAAGAACAATTTCTTCTTAGAAGAAAAATTGTGGGTTTTTCCCAATGTTGTGTTTTCCTAGGGTAAATTTTATTGTCTTTATTGTGCACGGGTGTCTCTTTATGATCCCAATGTTTTCATTGCATTATTATTGATATTTTATGTGTATAATTTCTTAATTATATATGTGACATATGATAACTTGATTGAAAATCAATGGAAAGTAATTATCAGATCAAAACATTAGTTTTCACTATGCATATTTGTAGAAATGTCAACACTCAGAACACTATCTTCTATAGGAATGAAACCCTTATTCCAACACTACAAATATAGGCCTTAACATATTAAACCATGGTCCCATGAATGGATTAAAAAACATGCCCATCATCAAATATCCATGTCAGTTGAACTACAATTAACAATGCTCTGTAAATCCTAATACAGTAGCAGAGTTATCAACATGCCTACTAACATGCATAGAAACAAGCCAAAACCATGACCAATATGACTTTGTAGATTCAACATAGAAACAAAATATATTTCCACATAATGGATCCTAGAAAATGCTATCAGATCCACTTGATAAATCATATATTTCTAAATCATGAGTCCTTTACGAGGAAAGACATTTTGAATGCTTGTAAATGACATTCAATGCTTTTAAACAACCAAAGGTCCATGAATTCCATAACATGTTAAACAATGGGAATCACACATAATAATAGCTTATCTAAGCACATCAAGAATTCTTACAAGATCATGTATAAAATATGTAACTCAGGAACATACCAACAACCACAGGGATCTGCAAGTCTCTCACAACCATGAGAATCATTCACATAACCTTATCATTATATGAAAGTAGGAATAACACAATCATTTACAATCATGGTTGATACATACAATGTTATAACCACTAGAGAAATTTTGGGGTCTAAAATGGGCCTCCTAAGGAATATTATAAAATAATAGTGGAAATAATAAAATAATATTAGATTACATCATCATGTTTTGGAGGGAAAAACTAAAAATCATCTTTTTCAACTTATATCCCTATGATTTCACTCAAATTTTGAGCAGGAGCACTCATTGGATCCATAATTTAATTTTGCATCCAAGGAGTACCCATTTTGCATACTTTCGATGGACCCTACTACACAAAAAATGTGAAATACATGAAAAAACATGATTGCAATCCCATTTTTCATGTATTTCACATTTTAAGTGTAGTAGGGTCCATTAAAAGTATGCAACATAGGTATTCCTTGGATGAAAAATTAAATTATGCATCCAACAAGTGCTCCCACTCGAAATTTGAGTAAAATCATAGGGAGATAAGTTGAAAATATGAGTTGAAAAAGTAGTTTATTTATTATTATTATTATTTTTCTCCATATTTTAACCTTTTTACTCCAAAAATGGTGAATTATCCCCTATGGCTTACATCATCATGTTGAATCCTATTGGTTCTTATAAACTTGATTTTTGTAGTACACTTTTGTTTTGAGACCCATTTTTGATGTCAATATTTCTATAAGGGCTTGAGCCTGGATAGGTGAGTAGATGATGGGGGTACATACAGGAAAACTTCGGGACTGGTAGAATGCCTAGAGTGGGGGTTACCTAGGCTTGGATAGGTGAGTAACTGGTAGAAGAATAAATACGCCCATGTTCACTAGGATGTGAGCATGAGGAAGCCATTTTGGAGCTTGTTGATGCCCCGAAAATCGTTGCAACAACATTGGGGAAACCACCCGGTCCGGAACTTAGTACAGCTCCTTTTCCGTTTGGAATAGTGGCTCCGACTGGGGGTAATGGGACCAGTTTCCCAAGAATTATAAGTAAATGGGATGGATGAGTGACTTATGATATATGATGGTGATAAGCGAACAACTAAAACTATCGGCGAAATATACTAACTATAATCTAATCCCGGGACTTATCAATTTTTAGAGCGTAGCGTTTGATAATCTGTGCTTTAAGGCAGGCATATAGATGACTCTAACGCTAAAGCATAGATGTTTAAACCATTTAAGATTGCTCTGCATAATTAGTTATGCAGAGCGATAATAGCGAATTACTACACTTTGTCATTCATATCATTGCTACATGCATGATTAAAAGAGAGGGCATATCACAAAACATCCAATAGTGGAACGAAATGAAGATTTGCTGTTACAGTGCATACATGTATTCAACAATAGCAAAAATAATAACACAGCAATTCATATAAGAGGAAAGAACACAGATGCAGATAAAAGTACCATGTAAGCTGCTTAACAATCTAGTATATTAATCGCTATGTCACAGTCCTTCCTTCAAACCAGAAAGCATTCCAAACAAGAGACAATAGTGCGCAATTGTATAAAACAGCCTTCTCGTTAAATTAAGAACTATCGGTCGAGTTTCACAAAAGAATATAGGCTGAAGCACAGTAGTGCAAACTTCAGCCTTTAAGTCTATTACAAAATTTTACGACCCTTTCTAAAAACATGAAAGGGTCTATAAATAATAAGCTACTCTAAATATCTAAGAAACTGAAAAGCTATTAAAATGGCATCAATAAATATTTTTCCATCTTCCTTGGCGATCTGGCAGTCGGCAGCAATGCTTCATTAGGTGGGCTCTTTGCCTTTAAACCTCAGCTGACATATCGCCAGCATTGGCTCTACTTCTGGTGGAGTGTTGAGACGCGAAGTGAGCTGGGCATCATATGTGGCATCCTGAATGTCGGGGATCAGGCATCCGAGAGCATCTGTTAAACATTTGAGGGCCGACCTTTGAGTGTGTGGCTTGATTAGAAAGAGCCAATATGCCTCGGAGGTTAAAGTATTTACTCCAGCGATTAACCTTCCCTTTTCCTCCAAGTCATGATAACTTGTTTGTTCAATCATGTTTGCTGTTGTTATGCTTCCAGGTGTGCACTGGGAAATCATGTTTGCCAAATAGAGTGTGTTGTTGACTAAATCAATCATATTGCTGGCAATCATTTTACACCTTGAAGCTGCCCTTTCCGCTTTCATCACCCGAGTGTTCCATTCCGTGAAGAGTATGTCCTTGTATGTCTCATAGATTCTAGGCAAGTTCGCTGCCTTCCCCACATCAGAATCTTGCCAATCAAGATATCCGGCTATGGTTTCTTCGGCCTGATCTAGCTCATTTCTGGCTTTCTCTATCTGCTGACATACTGCTGTAGATATTTCGCATAATGGCTCAGCCTCAGTAAGTTGCCGGCATAGGAGTCTAATCTGAGATATTAATGCGCCATTTATTTGAGCTGCTTCTGCTCTGAAATCCTCCACTTTCTGGGTGCCCTTGATGTCTTCAAGCTGCGCTAATAGTTGAGCTATTTGCTCGTCTTTTGATTTCATCATCAGCTCATTCGCCACTCTCAACTGTGCCAATGCCTCCGACAATTCTTTCTGCTTCTGGATTGCGCTCTGGTCGATTCTCTGTTTTTCAGTCTGCAGTTGCTGGGTTAATACATTGTTTTCTTGCTGTTGTGCCAGCAACTGCTCTTCTACCTGCGCTGCCTTGTTTTTCACCTCGGTTACTTCTGCCTGTAATGCACAAATCTCCTGGTCCTTAGTCTTCAATAGAAGACTTACCTCCGATGCCTTGTCAATAGTCGCTGCAGAATAAGCTCCCGCATACTGCGACAGCTTTGTTAGATCATCGGAGGGGTCCAATTCCTCCTTCCAGACTACATTGCCCATGACTGTTTGCTCAGGAAAGATAGAAGGTTGATCAAGCCTTCGTCTCTTCCTTGAGCGCTTAACAACGGCTTTATGCCTTGGGCTGTAGAAAACATCCAGGGGAGGAATATCTTCCACCTGGAGAACAATTTGATCGGAAGGGTCTTTAGTAATTACCTCGACATCCTTTGAAATGGGTGGGCTGCTGGTTCCGCTTAGAACCTGAGAAGAAGTGGTATCTGGTGCATCGCTTGTCTTAGAGGTGTCTGTGTCTTTGGAGCCTTCCTTTCCACTGATAATGGAATCGAATTGGTTCCATTGTTTAAGCAATTCAGGATCAATGGAGGTCTGTTTATGTTGCTCTGTCTGGGATTTGCTCCGCTCTTTTTCTTGTTCTAACCTCTGCTGCTCCTCTAGTCCTTTTCGCTGCTGCTCCTCTAACTCTTTTCTTTGTCTCTCTTCTTGCTCCCTTTTCTGCCTATCTGCCAATTCCTTTTTCTGCCTATCTGCCAGTTCTTTCTTTTGTTTTTCTTCTTCTTCCTTCTTCCTCTGTTCCTCTATTTCTTTCTGCTTTCTCTGTTCTTGATCCTTCTGCGCCTTCTGCTGTTTTTCTATCTGCTCCTTCTTCTGCCTCTCAGCTTGCTCTTTTCTTTGCTTTTCTGCCTGCAGCTTCTTTTGCCTTTCCTCCTGTTGTTTCTTTTGTTCCTTAGTTGTAACAGGAGGTTGGCTCGTCTGTTGCCGACCAGGCTCGCTTGAGGAAGACGCTGGGGTTGTTGATAATAAATCTAGAGGCAGAGTTTGCAACCTCTGCTCTCTAAGTTTATTGAACTCAGTTAAGTTCTCATCGTTATATCTCATTCTAGCAAGTTCTTTGGTATGGCCTATTGTATCGGCGGCGATGAACAGGTCATCAAACTTATCTTCTTGATGGTCAACCTTTGTTAATTTGGCCTGTTCTAGGGCAGTGTAGGCGGTTTTCTTTGGATCATAGAGTCTGCTTGGGATAGTGGCTAGGGATAAAGCTTGCATCTTTATTGCCTCCTTTTCTGCATGCTTGAGATCATGCAGAGTAAAAACACCAATTCTCAAGGGAAAAGAGGGCCAGCCCCTCTTCTTTTCTTTCTTGAGAGTTTGTGTGACACTCTCGGCCATAATCTGGTAGGAGATTTCTCAGGCCAACAATTTGTCTGGAACATATAAAGGGAGAACATGCGGCTTGGCTTGGCTCCCAAAAACCCTAACATAGGTAAAATGCTCTTCTCCGAACCAACTTGCTACAGCTGGTAAGTCGAAGGAAGCCAGATAGGAGATTTTGGGAATAGGCCGATCAAAAATGGAATAATGAATGGGAACCATAAAACCATTGCAAATTTGATACAAATGGTCCTTGTAAGAGGACTTCCACAATTTCTGATGGTACAAATGAATGGGTGAAGGGTCTTGGGTGGTCCACCTCCAACCGAGGATAGGAAACTCAGAATTAAAACACAAGGTATCCATAATGTAAGCACTATAATAAAATGGTGGGATTTTCCTTTCGGTGACTACGGATTTGGCTCTAAAGTCACAAACAGCTACGGCCAACTTATCAGAAAGAATGGTGGCCCAATCCATGATTATACTATTAACAGCTGCTTCCATCAGGGGAACCATTTCTATGTCGAAATTAGCAGAGTCATGTAACCCCCATAGTCTACACATCATAATCCCCGCATAGCAATAGGGAGAAGCCAAAGAATCGACGGAGTACTTACCCGAGCTTTCGTGCTTGTGTTTGGCCGGATTCTGCCTCCAATCCCGGATGGGTTCAGATTGTACTTCATTTTCGGCTGCAAATTTCTCCACGAAGGCTTTGTTATAGATTTTCTCCGGCTCGAGCAAATGATACATTTGCCTTAGGTGCTCTGGCTTGAACGACCCGAAAATCCTTCCATCCCTTGTGTGAAACGTTCTATCGATGATTGGAATACCATCGCACTACATCAGTGTAGGGAAGGACTTGCTCTCTGGTTGCTATCCTGTGGAGGAAGGAATCGGCCAACTCTTTGAGAGTAGCATCGGACTTCTTCAGTACATCCACACTAGCCTCTGTCACTGTCACTTTCGGTTGCTCAGCCTCTAATAGATTATATGTGCCCTGCCATGAAGTCTTAGTGAGACCAGTGCACGTAGTGTCTGAAATTAGGCCTTTCTTCTTATCCGCGGCAGCTAGTCCTGCAACAGTTGTAGCAGCGGAGCCCGCGGTCCTCTTGGATTTCTTCCCCATCATGCTCAGGCTTCTCTCAACAGATGAATTCTACACAAATGCAAGAGAAATCGTAACAAGGAAATAACAATGACAATCCATAACGGGAAAGATATATCATTTGAAGCGTGGTGAGATTAATTCCCAAAAGTGGCTGCGGATCCAATCACTGGGAAGATATTGCAGATGCATTAATGGTGATTTAAGGCCTGCTACCCATTAAATGACTATTACACCGTTATCCGGCTAAATGACCCCCTTAAGCGTGCAACAGATATTTTGGCGGTTAAGCGCAGGTGTTCGTTAATCGAAGGGGCAAAGTTTTAAATACACATGCATTACCTTATCCCTGCATTTAACGGCATTTTGGAATTTGCGCTTTATCAACCGGATATCAATATAAATTTAAGGCTTTAAGTGATGGCTTTTGAGAATGCTGACCGCCGATAAGCGATATCGCATCGCTTCGGGGAGTAGGTGCTGCACAATCACTAGCAAAAGATCCTGCCGACGGCCGATAGCGACATCGCATCGGGCTAGCGCATGGAAACATAACAAGATGCATATAAAGTGATTTGCTGATTTCCGATTGCGATATCGCATCGCATCGGGGGTAAGACCCGGGCGCCTTATTAAAGTGTATGGGATTCTGCCGACGGCCGATAGCGATATCGCAACAGGTCGGGGTTTATAACTTAAAGCGTTTTTTCCCACATAAGGCGGCGCCGATAGCCGATCGCCGATATCGCGTCGCGTCGGGGCGTGAGTGATGTGCCCTTATTAGGTGTGCATGGAATATCGCCGATCGCCGATAGTGATATCGCATCGGCGGAGATCAAAATACCACTTTAATGTGTTTCTCATGTTATTGCGATATGCGATCTTGCGATCGCTTTATCGCAATAACAAAAGATTGTTTTATTATTGGAACACTATTATTCAAAAAGGCTTAAATACATAAACTCATTTGATTATCATACCTTTTTGAACACAAAAGCATTGATGCCAATTAAATTTTAAAAGGGACCCATTCCATATGTTAATTTTTTGTGAATGAAAATGTTATGAAATGGGGGGTTGTTGTAGAGCACAACAATTGGCGATTCGCTGGAAGAACCAGTTATCTCTGAAACTAATACAAACACTTAAGCTTTTCCAAAATAGAAACTCAACCAGAAGGGGAAACTTCTAATATAACTGGATATCCATGCATTCTGAACAAAGTGAACTTATTCTGTTAACCTCTTCCCTTTTGGTTTCAAGAAAATAAATACATTCTAAGTTTTTAAAACAGGCTTCTGCTGGTTTATAATGATAAAATAGAAAACTTTCCCAAATCAGCTTTTATAATTAACCCCTCTGTCATAGGTAGAGCCTCTGTTGCCAGCAAACGTTTATAGTCTCGACAGGGATACCTTTTAACCATAGTATTGTCCACTTTTCCATTCACATAAGAGTGTAGTTAACAGAATGAATCTAAAACATGTTCTCATATTTTATTTTTCATCTGTTTTTTCTTCTTTGTCATTGATAAGATAAAAAGCCATTGTCCTGGTTTGGTGGCCAGCTGTTGACAATGCCATTCACTGGTAATAATTTAACTGAACAAGCTGGCTCGTGATGAGACCTCTTGTCTTGAAATTTCAAGCCATTACCCTGTTTTGATAGGCAATATTGGTAATGTCAGTCAAACTATTTTCCTATGAACATGGTAAGCAGGCTTGTAATAAGACCTCTTATCTTTAATCTTTTATATTTTAGAATTACACTCTGAGTAACCATAAACTTTAGTGAATGGGGTGAACAATCTTCTCCTTAAGAGCAAATGGATGACAGGTGAAGAGTTGAAGATGCTGAAAATGGGTTAGTTTCTATCTTAAAATGGATAACCTTTGGAGACCAGTTTTGAAAACAGAAAATGATTCACAGAACTTTTACATCTTGAGAAGAGTCTTCAAAAGTTAGATTGTGGTTTCAGAACACACGGATATCTAGTTTCCTAGAAATTATTCCTTTTGATTGAGGGTTCTACTATCTAAAAGCAAATATTCATATTATTTTCGTGAGACGGCTTCTTCAAACACAACAAAAGGTCAATGGGGGATACTCTACAGTTTTATTTCCTACCAATCCTACAAACTACACAAATCTACAAAGAGGAGAAGGGATTACCTTCTCAATTAAAGAATTTCTTCAAGATCAGGCCATTAACAGGGAGAGAATCTCTCAACCCTGATAAGTCTTGCAATATAAAGGTTGAATGGCCTATCTTTTCACAGATCTGAAATGGTCCAAGCCACATTTTCTGAAATTTGGTATGCTTACCTTTATCTTCATGGGCCTTGTCCCATTTGAGAACTAAGTCACCGACTTGAAACTGTTTGGAGCCGGATGATGCTGAGTCAAAGGATGCTTTGATGATTTGTTGATGTTTGGCATGAGTGATTCTGGCTTTTTCCCTTTCTTCTTCTAACTTGAGAATTTGGTCATGTCTAAGTTGGATAGAAGAAGAAGGAGTCTCTTCAATGTACTGTACTAGGGCTAAAGAGGGTAGAACAAGATTGGTAGGCAATACTGCTTCTCTTCCATATACCAGATTAAATGGGGAGGAACCTATAGAAGCCTTTTGTGTTATTCTATCAGCCCATAATGCAAACACCAAAGATTTGTGCCAGTTTCTATGATTCTGTTCGACAGTTCGCTTAATGATTTTGATGAGATTTTTATTAGTAGATTCGGCTAAACCATTTCCCTGGGGATAATAATTAGCAGAATACTTCAGTTTAAACCCCCTCTTAATAGCGAAATCATATATAGCATTTCCTGAGAAATAGGAAGCATTATAAAAAACGAGAGCGTTTGGGACACCAAACCTGGTAATGATGAATTGGTCTATGAATTCAATGATTGCTTCTGAATTTGCTGCCTTCAAAGGAATAGCCTCCACCCATTTGGTAAAATAATCGGTAGCAGTGAGGATATACCTATGTTGTTTGGAAGATGGTGGAGTAATTTCCCCAATGATATCTAATCCCCATTGTTCAAATGGCTGTTCAATGTTGACTGGTTGCAGAGGGAAAGCTGATTTCCGTTGCCTTCCACTAGAAGTTTGGCAATTGAAACATTTCCTTACGTATTCATGAGCATCTCTAAACAGAGTAGGCCAATAATATCCAGCATGAATAACTTTGTGAGCTGTTGTGTCTGCTCCAAAATGTCCTCCTGCTGGTCCATCATGTAGCTCCTGCAAAACCTTTTGAGCTTCAGGTTTCTCAAGACATCTTAACAGGATAGAATCATAATTTTGCCTAAAAAGCACATCATCAATAAGAGTAAAATTCTTTGCTTTTAACCTAATGGCCCTTTTATTTTTGTAAGATAAATGTGTGGGGGCATAACCATTCTTTAAGAAAAAGATTAAATCAGCATATTGAGATTGAGAATCAGTGACACTTAGCTGATTAACTTCTTCAATTGGGCTTGTATCTCCTGGTTCTGGAATGTTGGATGCTCCTGCCAATATCCTGCAAAAACCTTGACCTCTAACAATCTTTGCTGGTTTAATTTCTAAATCATATTCTTGAAGCGCTGTGACCCAATTTGCTCTTTTTTCCCCCAATTCCCTTTGGATTAACAATTGCCTGACTGCAGAAAAAGGGACTATAACTTTTGTGTGGGTTTTCAAAAGAAAGGATCTATAATGCTTGACCGCTTTAAAAACCGCAAAGGCTTGTTTTTCTACGTCAGAGTAATTCAATTCGGCACCCTGAAGATTAGAGCTAAAGAATGAGATAGGAGCTTCCAAGTTGTCCTCATTTAATTGCGTTAATACTGCAGCATAAGATAAGTCGGATGCCATGGTGTACAATGTAAAGTGATTGGAGAAATTTGGAGTACTTAATGCTGGGGCATTGATTATCAATTGTTTGATTAGATCAAAAGCTTCCTTCTCCGCTGATCCCCACTTAAAGACCGAATTCTTTTTAATCATTGCTTGAAGTGGCAAAACAACTTGGGAAAAATCTGGAACAAACCTTTTAACGAAATTGATCTGGCCTAAAAATGACTGCATTGATTTCTTATTGTGAGGAAATGGGATTTCAGAAATTTCTTTGATTCGATCGGGATCAATGTAAATGCCATGTTTGGATACGATAAAGCCCAGGAGTTTACCTTGATCAAGAGCGAAAAATGACTTTTTAGGGTTCAGAGAAATACCGTACCTTTTGCATCGTTGAAAGATTTGATTTAAATCATGCAAATGGTTAGACCTCTCTTTAGAGAATACAGTTATATCATCTAAATAGACAACCACTGTTCTATTAATTAACCCTTTAAAAGCTGTATCCATAGCTCTTTGGAACGTCGCTCCTGCATTTATAAGTCCAAAAGGCATTTTCTGATATGCATATGTTCCCCATTTTGTCCTAAATGTGGTTTTGAGTTGGTCATCAGGATGAACCAAGACCTGGTTGTATCCTGAGAAACCATCAAGAAAGGACATCAATTCAGAACCTGCCACAGATTGCAGTATTTGTTCCATAGTGGGTAATGGAAAATTGTCCTTCAAGCTCGCTTTATTCAAGTTCCTGAAATCAATACAGATTCGAATGTCGCCATTTTTCTTTCTGACTGGCACCATATTAGAGACCCAGTTTGAATGTCGGACCGGAAAAATAATCTTGGCTTTCAAGAGCTTGTTAAGCTCCGACTTTATCTGGCTCTCCAAATTTGGATGTATTTTTCTTAACTTTTTCTGAATCGGTTTCTGATCAGGAAGCATATGAATGGTATGCTGGATAATAGATGTATCATATGTCTTCAAGTCATCATATTTCCAAGCAAAGACCTGTTTGTTTTTTCTTAATAGTTTAATAAATGCTTCCTTTTCTTCCTGAGAAAGTCCTAATCCTAAGTTTATGTTTTGAGGAGCATCGTCAGTGCCTAGATTTATCAATTCAACCCTAAGGGTAGAACTTTGAAGCTTTGCATTAATTACAGGTTTAAACCTGTCTTTGATATCATAAAGGTCTTCAAGCTTCACCACTGGTTTATGGATCGAATTTTCTTGAGGCGTTTCTTTCATCTGTAAATCATGATCATTTTCCTCAATAACTTGATTGTTATAGGATTTTTCCGAAGTTAGAAACTGCAAGATATCTTCGTCATGGTTAAATACTCTCCAATTAGTGACATTGTCAGGAATTGAAGGCCTAAAAAGTAATTCTACAGAAAATCTATCAAGGCTGTAGTCTTCAGAAGGTAGAAGCTTAGAAGCTACATTGGCTAGTAGGTCGGCTGCCGAATTTTGTGACCTAGGAATGGAAGAAATGTTGAATGCTGAAAAGTGTGAGGTAAGATCCTGTACTAGCGATTGATAATGCTTGAGGTGACTTGAAAGACAATGAATTGCATTCCTCACCTGTTTGACAATGATTTCCGAATCGCCGAATACTTTTAGATATCGCACTTCAAGGCCGATTGCTTTATATAATCCCTGGACTAAAGCTTCATATTCGGCTGTGTTATTAGTGCACTCAAATTCTAACCTACAAGACAGCATTGTCTTTTCTCCTTGCGGACTAACCAAAATGCAACCTGCTCCCGAGCCTTCACTGGACTTAGAGCCATCAAAATATAAAGACCAAAATAAAGGAGTATTAACAAAAATATCTACATTTTTCTCAGCATCATTAAAACATCTGGACTTATCAGTTTGTGAAAAATTTTCAATCTGAGATGTAAAATGATTGACTGAAAAAGGAGATGGTTGGGCAACAAAGTTGCCAAAGAATGATTCTGACGAATAGTTCCCCAAAATGTTGTTGTTGAATGCCACAGGTTGGTTTTCTTGCTCAAATTCAGTAACTGTGTGAGTCATATGCTTCTCTCGATCGATCCTTATTTGATTTGGCTTTCCCTTGTAGGGAAGCCACATATGTGACCAATCTGTGGAAATATACCCATGCAGTTTTTCGGACCAATCTCTGCTCAAAATTAAACCATAAAATTCAGGTATGTCGGCAATTAAGATGTCAATCCTCTGTACAATCCTGGGGTCGGCAGACAACCTGATGGTTACAGAATTAATTTCTCCCACAACCTGCACTTTAGTCCTATCCAACTGTACAATATGAATGGCAGACTTCTGGGGTTCAATGTTCAGCTTAGAGCAAACTGAAGCTGGCATTATATTAGATGAGGCCCCTGAATCAATTAAACAGTTGTGCAGGTTTCTATTATAAATCTCATAAGTCAGCAGGAAGGGTGGAGTATGAGAATTTGATTTATCTCCAATTAGAACTGAATCGGTAGCTTCAACCATACCTGCAGGAGGCTGGCCTGAATCGTTGGCAGCTCTTGCACTGGGAAGGGGAGTAGAGGGAACATCATTTAATTCTTTAAGAAGTAATTTTTGTTGATGCTTTAATTTGCTAAGCTCAAACATGGTTATTTTTGCCTTAGTTTTCTTCATGTCATCAACAATGTTATATTCCATTGAATCAGATACCACTAATGTCTTGGATGTTGAAGGAGAATTAGAAGTTGAAGGCTGGTTTTGGGGAACTACTACAGGCGACTTCTTTGGGGGGACTTTTTCCTTTGCTGTAGCAGCACCTGCGCTCCTCTTCTTTGAAGTTGCCTGGGCAGGTTTAGAAGTACTTTTACTTCTTGTAGTAACCGGAAAGGCTTCTTCTTCATTCTCGGTATCGGAGTTTGGGAGTATAAAATCCCACATTCCGTGGCATTCAGCTACTTCTTCTTCATCATCGGTTTGTGAAGTTGTTTCCTCTTCCTCTTCTTCTTGCTCTGAATCTGCGTTAGATATAACATTGGGCGGCTTTGATTCAGTTTTCTTATAAGTTCTAAATGGTCTTTTGTTTGAGGTTTCGGCCACCTGCTTCTTTATCTCGACCATTTCGTTAGACAATGTTTTAAGGACCTTTTGTAAACCTTCCATGTCATACGGGTCCTTTGGGGTTTTCTTCTTGGAATCTTCTTTAAATGAGACTTTTTTAGCTTTTCTATCTTCCAAAGTAGCTTTCTTTTCTAGAGCATTAATGCGCTTTTCAACAGCAAGTGCTTCTCTCATGTTTTCAGCTAAGGTGGGTTTCCCAGCCCTGTCTACAAAAATAGCTATGTTGGCAGGTAGGGCAGTAATATACCATTCGCTTCGGATTTGTTCACTTGGTTTAGAAGCGGTAGGGATTTTATTCAGGAGTTTATTAAATCTGGCATTAAACTCCTTTATTGGTTCCCTGTGCTCTATTCTCAGATTGGAGAGGTCGTTTGATGAAAACGAAGACTGGGGTGTCTCCGTTTTCAGTATTTTAACGCGCTCGATCTTGGGACCTGTGGGTTATGGGCCCACGAAGCCATTCTAGGAACTCCTCACAGCCTCAATTTCCCTTATTGGCTAACGAGTCATTCATATTCTTCAGCTGCTGATCAGCTGCGGATTCTTGCTGCCGCTCTTCCTTTAACATCTTGCGCAAGACACATGCCGCAGCATCATAATACTATAAGAATTCTTTACAAAGCTCCATCCATTTACGTCACAAACGTAAGATCTTCCTTGGCAACGTAGAAGGTCAAATCCACATACCGCTTGACCAAAGCCGATGCAAACTTCTCTTGCCATTTGCTTTTCTGTCGGTGTCAATAGAACTGGATACCTCACCTCTTTCCCATCAGGGCTCCTCATAACAACACCGTCAACAACGGGAGACTTTCTGGCCTCTGCATGAGCATAGTCAGGCCCAACTGTATAAACCTTGACATCTGTTCCCCCAGTGGCATGAATTCTTCATATATGTATGACCCTTCTCTTCGTACTGTTCTAACATCTGGATGAAACTCACTCGAATGATTTCCAACCTTCCGAAATAACTCTTTCATTCCTCCGCCAGCAGAGCTTGGGTAGTAAATCATAACACTGTGATCATCTCCATGAACTGGTTTTTCCACAAAAGGCTTCATAATTCGCTTTCCACATCGTCGGTCGATTGCAATCTCTGTAGCGCTGTCCATGGGGCATTCACACTTCCATTTTCAACAGAAAAGAAAACCAGAAAACGATTCAAACAGAAATACACAAAGACATAAATTCACAAACGCATTTGTATTATGCACAAACTTAAAATTACAGTCTTAAGGCATTTCAGCCTTAATCAAAACTCTCCAGCGACTACATTTTGCTTTCTCTCTCACACAGGATTTTCGGTTTTTTTTCCTCTTCTTTCTTCACTCAGGAATCGTTCAGTTCTTTATACATACATTCAGTTATAACTAATTTTTTTAACTAAATTTAGTTCCTTGAACATAATTCAGTTGTGGTTGTCCACTTGTCCGCTTCCTCTAATTTTCCTTCATTGACGTGTCCGGATGCTCCTGCATCAGACTCCCGAGGTACAAAAATTATGACCTCCTGGTCATATGCTCCCGAGGTACAAAATTATGACCTCCTGGTCATATGCGTCTGTTTCACTTCGTCAGTGGAACTGCCTTTTGTGAGCTGCAACCAAACCTCTGCAATAGCAAGTCCTCCCTGCTACCAGATGCCCTACCAAGCTTCTTGACTGAGCTTAGTCCTCTCGGCATCTCTGCGGTTCTCTCCTCTCGAACCCATTGAGCACTCCTGCTCCAGGTTTGCTGCAATCTTCTCACCTTCACAAACAAAGTGTACCTCTTTTTTCTTCGTACCTTCTTTCTTCCTCTCCGCAGGAAATCTTTCCCGCTCTGATACCACTTGATGAAAACGAAGACTGGGGTGTCTCCGTTTTCAGTATTTTAACGCGCTCGATCCTGGGACCTGTGGGTTATGGGCCCACGAAGCCTTCCAGGAACTCCTCACAGCCTCAATTTCCCTTATTGGCTAACGAGTCATTCATATTCTTCAGCTGCTGATCAGCTGCGGATTCTTGCTGCCGCTCTTCCTTCAACATCTTGCGCAAGACACATGCCGCAGCATCATAATACTATAAGAATTCTTTACAAAGCTCCATCCATTTACGTCACAAACGTAAGATCTTCCTTGGCAACGTAGAAGGTCAAATCCACATACCGCTTGACCAAAGCCGATGCAAACTTCTCTTGCCATTTGCTTTTCTGTCGGTGTCAATAGAACTGGATACCTCACCTTTTTCCCATCAGGGCTCCTCATAACAACACCGTCAACAACGGGAGACTTTCTGGCCTCTGCATGATCATAGTCAGGCCCAACTGTATAAACCTTGACATCTGTTCCCCCAGTGGCATGAATTCTTCATATATGTATGACCCTTCTCTTCGTACTGTTATAACATCTGGATGAAACTCACTCGAACGATTTCCAACCTTCCGAAATAACTCTTTCATTCCTCCGCCAGCAGAGCTTGGGTAGTAAATCATAACACTGTGATCATCTCCATGAACTGGTTTTTCCACAAAAGGCTTCATAATTCGCTTTCCACATCGTCGGTCGATTTCAATCTCTGTAGCGCTGTCCATGGGGCATTCACACTTCCAATTTCAACAGAAAAGAAAACCAGAAAACGATTCAAACAGAAATACACAAAGACATAAATTCACAAACGCATTTGTATTATGCACAAACTTAAAATTACAGTCTTAAGGCATTTCAGCCTTAATCAAAACTCTCCAGCGACTACATTTTGCTTTCTCTCTCACACAGGATTTTCGGTTTTTTTTCCTCTTCTTGCTTCACTCAGGAATCGTTCAGTTCTTTATACATACATTCAGTTATAACTAATTTTTTTAACTAAATTTAGTTCCTTGAACAGAATTCAGTTGTGGTTGTCCACTTGTCCGCTTCCTCTAATTTTCCTTCATTGACGTGTCCGGATGCTCCTGCATCATCATTTATTAAAGTAGCTAAGGACCTATCATCTCCATATTTGGTAAGAAACTGCTCTTGGCATGTGTTCCAACTGGTAATTGAACCAGAAGGTAAGGAAAAATACCAGGATCTTGCTGATCCTTGTAAGGTGTAGGGGAAGAGTCTTACAACAACATCTTGCTCTGTCACTCCTTTTAAGTTAACTGCTAACATAAAATTGTTAATGTGTTCTTCAGCCTGGGTTCTGTCATCTGGATTAAATTTAGGCAGCCATTTTTCGGGAGCATCTGGTAGATCATGCAATGGTGCAGGCATGTTGACTGCTCCTGGCCTAGTCCATGGGTCTGCCATTATGATAGCGACAGTGGTTGACACTACTGTTGGGATTCCAGATGTATGGGAAGGGATCAAAGATGAGGAGTGAATAGGTTGGGATATTGAGGCTTCTGATACCTGATGGGCGACAATTTGTAATGGGGGAGTGGATGGTTGACCTCGCAGAGGAGAAAATGCAATGGAGGACGTGGATGAAAGCTCTTCACTATCAGATCCTTCAGTAATTTTCTTCGCCCTTTTCCTTTTAGGTAAAGGAAACTCAGTGGGTTCAATACTGAGTTTTTCGCTCTGAAGTCTGGTGAGAGGGTGAGTGAGATTGAACTGCAAAGTCGCACTGCTTTCTGCTACCTCAGATTTCTGTGGTGAGATCGAGAAGCTCTGAATTTTATGGATTAGAGACTGGACTTCAGGTGATTCAAGACTTAATTGTTCTGTGGTATGATGGGTTTGAGCAGTGGTAGTTGATTCCCCTTCTCCTTGTTTGGATACCGGCGAACCAGTATGCAAATGGGAAGGTCGAGGGGATTCGGAGGGGGAAATACTCTTGGAATGGCTTATAGGTTTGGACTTATGTGCCATTCACAGTTGAGGCCCTCCTTCTAGCGCCAAAAATGTTGATGCCCCGAAAATCGTTGCAACAACATTGGGGAAACCACCCGGTCCGGACCTTAGTACAGCTCCTTTTCCGTTTGGAATAGTGGCTCCGACTGGGGATAATGGGACCAGTTTCCCAAGAATTATAAGTAAATGGGATGGATGAGTGACTTACGATATATGATGGTGATAAGCGAACAACTAAAACTATCGACGAAATATACTAACTATAATCTAATCCCGGGACTTATCAATTTTTAGAGCGTAGCGTTTGATAATCTGTGCTTTAAGGCAGGCATATAGATGACTCTAACGCTAAAGCATAGATGTTTAAACCATTTAAGATTGCTCTGCATAATTAGTTATGCAGAGCGATAATAGCGAATTACTACACTTTGTCATTCATATCATTGCTACATGCATGATTAAAAGAGAGGGCATATCACAAAACATCCAATAGTGGAACGAAATGAAGATTTGCTGTTACAGCGCATACATGTATTCAACAATAGCAAAAATAATAACACAGCAATTCATATAAGAGGAAAGAACACAGATGCAGATAAAAGTACCATGTAAGCTGCTTAACAATCCAGTATATTAATCGCTATGTCACAGTCCTTCCTTCAAACCAGAAAGCATTCCAAACAAGAGACAATAGTGCGCAATTGTATAAAACAGCCTTCTCGTTAAATTAAGAACTATCGGTCGAGTTTCACAAAAGAATATAGGCTGAAGCACAGTAGTGCAAACTTCAGCCTTTAAGTCTATTACAAAATTTTACGACCCTTTCTAAAAACATGAAAGGGTCTATAAATAATAAGCTACTCTAAATATCTAAGAAACTGTAAAGCTATTAAAATGGCATCAATAAATATTTTTCCATATTCCTTGGCGATCTGGCAGTCGGCAGCAATGCTTCATTAGGTGGGCTCTTTGCCTTTAAACCTCAGCTGACATATCGCCAGCATTGGCTCTACTTCTCGTGGAGTGTTGAGACGCGAAGTGAGCTGGGCATCATATGTGGCATCCTGAATGTCGGGGATCAGGCATCCGAGAGCATCTGTTAAACATTTGAGGGCCGACCTTTGAGTGTGTGGCTTGATTAGAAAGAGCCAATATGCCTCGGAGGTTAAAGTATTTACTCCAGCGATTAACTTTCCCTTTTCCTCCAAGTCATGATAACTTGTTTGTTCAATCATGTTTGCTGTTGTTATGCTTCCAGGTGTGCACTGGGAAATCATGTTTGCCAAATAGAGTGTGTTGTTGACTAAATCAATCATATTGCTGGCAATCATTTTACACCTTGAAGCTGCCCTTTCCGCTTTCATCACCTGAGTGTTCCATTCCGTGAAGAGTATGTCCTTGTATGTCTCATAGATTCTAGGCAAGTTCGCTGCCTTCCCCACATCAGAATCTTGCCAATCAAGATATCCGGCTATGGTTTCTTCGGCCTGATCTAGCTCATTTCTGGATTTCTCTATCTGCTAACATACTGTTGTAGATATTTCGCATAATGGCTCAGCCTCAGTAAGTTGCCGGCATAGGAGTCTAATCTGAGATATTAATGCACCATTTATTTGAGCTTCTTCTGCTCTGAAATCCTCCACTTTCTGGGTGCCCTTGATGTCTTCAAGCTGTGCTAATAGTTGAGCTATTTGCTCGTCTTTTGATTTCATCATCAGCTCATTCGCCGCTCTCAACTGTGCCAATGCCTCCGACAATTCTTTCTGCTTCTGGATTGCGCTTTGGTCGATTCTCTGTTTTTCAGTCTGCAGTTGCTGGGTTAATACATTGTTTTCTTGCTGTTGTGCCAACAACTGCTCTTCTACCTGCGCTGCCTTGTTTTTCGCCTCGGTTACTTCTGCCTGTAATGCACAAATCTCCTGGTCCTTAGTCTTCAATAGAAGACTTACCTCCGATGCCTTGTCAATAGTCGCTGCAGAATAAGCTCCCACATACTGCGACAGCTTTGTTAGATCATCGGAGGGGTCCAATTCCTCCTTCCAGACTACATTGCCCGTGACTGTTTGCTCAGGAAAGATAGAAGGTTGATCAAGCCTTCGTCTCTTCCTTGAGCGCTTAACAACGGCTTTATGCCTTGGGCTGTAGAAAACATCCAGGGGAGGAATATCTTCCACCTGGAGAACAATTTGATCGGAAGGGTCTTTAGTAATTACCTCGACATCCTTTGAAATGGGTGGGCCGCTGGTTCCGCTTAGAACCTGAGAAGAAGTGGTATCTGGTGCATCGCTTGTCTTAGAGGTGTCTGTGTCTTTGGAGCCTTCCTTTCCACTGATAATGGAATCGAATTGGTTCCATTGTTTAAGCAATTCAGGATCAATGGAGGTCTGTTTATGTTGCTCTGTCTGGGATTTGCTCCGCTCTTTTTCTTGTTCTAACCTCTGCTGCTGCTCTAGTCCTTTTCGCTGCTGCTCCTCTAACTCTTTTCTTTGTCTCTCTTCTTGCTCCCTTTTCTGCCTATCTGCCAATTCCTTTTTCTGCCTATCTGCCAGTTCTTTCTTTTGTTTTTCTTCTTCTTCCTTCTTCCTCTGTTCCTCTATTTCTTTTTGCTTTCTCTGTTCTTGATCCTTCTGCGCCTTCTGCTGTTTTTCTATCTGTTCCTTCTTCTGCCTCTCAGCTTGCTCTTTTCTTTGCTTTTCTGCCTGCAGCTTCTTTTGCCTTTCCTCTTGTTGTTTCTTTTGTTCCTTAGTTGTAACAGGAGGTTGGCTCGTCTGTTGCCGACCAGGCTCGCTTGAGGAAGACGCTGGGGTTGTTGATAATAAATCTAGAGGCAGAGTTTGCAACCTCTGCTCTCTAAGTTTATTGAACTCAGTTAAGTTCTCATCGTTATATCTCATTCTAGCAAGTTCTTTGGTATGGCCTATTGTATCGGCGGCGATGAACAGGTCATCAAACTTATCTTCTTGATGGTAAACCTTTGTTAATTTGGCCTGTTCTAGGGCAGTGTAGGCGGTTTTCTTTGGATCATAGAGTCTGTTTGGGATAGTGGCTAGGGATAAAGCTTGCATCTTTATTGCCTCCTTTTCTGCATGCTTTAGATCATGCAGAGTAAAAACACCAATTCTCAAGGGAAAACAGGGCCAGCCCCTCTTCTTTTCTTTCTTGAGAGTTTGTGTGACACTCTCGGCCATAATCTGGTAGGAGATTTCTCAGGCCAACAATTTGTCTGGAACATATAAAGGGAGAACATGCGGCTTGGCTTGGCTCCCAAAAACCCTAACATAGGTAAAATGCTCTTCTCCGAACCAACTTGCTACAGCTGGTAAGTCGAAGGAAGCCAGATAGGAGATTTTGGGAATAGGCCGATAAAAAATGGAATAATGAATGGGAACCATAAAACCATTGCAAATTTGATACAAATGGTCCTTGTAAGAGGACTTCCACAATTTCTGATGGTACAAATGAATGGGTGAAGGGTCTTGGGTGGTCCACCTCCAACCGAGGATAGGAAACTCAGAATTAAAACACAAGGTATCCTTAATGTAAGCACTATAATAAAATGGTGGGATTTTCCTTTCGGTGACTACGGATTTGGCTCTAAAGTCACGAACAGCTACGGCCAACTTATCAGAAAGAATGGTGGCCCAATCCATGATTATACTATTAACAACTGCTTCCATCAGGGGAACCATTTCTATGTTGAAATTAGCAGAGTCATGTAACCCCCATACTCTACACATCATAATCCCCGCATAGCAATAGGGAGAAGCCAAAGAATCGACAGAGTACTTACCCGAGCTTTCGTGCTTGTGTTTGGCCAGATTCTGCCTCCAATCCCGGATGGGTTCAGATTGTACTTCATTTTCGGCTGCAAATTTCTCCACGAAGGCTTTGTTATAGATTTTCTCCGGCTCGGGCAAATGATACATTTGCCTTAGGTGCTCTGGCTTGAACGACCCGAAAATCCTTCCATCCCTTGTGTGAAACGTTCTATCGATGATTGGAATTTCCTCGATTGCCCATCGCACTACATCAGTGTAGGGAAGGACTTGCTCTCTGGCTGCTATCCTGTGGAGGAAGGAATCGGCCAACTCTTTGAGAGTAGCATCGGACTTCTTCAGTACATCCACACTAGCCTCTGTCACTGTCACTTTCAGTTGCTCAGCCTCTAATAGATTATATGTGCCCTGCCATGAAGTCTTAGTGAGACCAGTGCACGTAGTGTCTGAAATTAGGCCTTTCTTCTTATCCGCGGCAGCTAGTCCTGCAACAGATGTAGCAGCGGAGCCCGCGGTCCTCTTGGATTTCTTCCCCATCATGCTCAGGCTTCTCTCAACAGATGAATTCTACACAAATGCAAGAGAAATCGTAACAAGGAAATAACAATGACAATCCATAACGGGAAAGATATATCATTTGAAGCGTGGTGAGATTAATTCCCAAAAGTGGCTGCGGATCCAATCACTGGGAAGATATTGCAGATGCATTAATGGTGATTTAAGGCCTGCTACCCATTAAATGACTATTACACCGTTATCCGGCTGAATGACCCCCTTAAGCGTGCAACAGATATTTTGGCGGTTAAGCGCAGGTGTTCGTTAATCGAAGGGGCAAAGTTTTAAATACACATGCATTACCTTATCCCTGCATTTAACGGCATTTTGGAATTTGCGCTTTATCAACCGGATATCAATATAAATTTAAGGCTTTAAGTGATGGCTTTTGAGAATGCTGACCGCCGATAAGCGATATCGCATCGCTTCGGGGAATAGGTGCTGCACAATCACTAGCAAAAGATCCTGCCGACGGCCGATAGCGACATCGCATCGGGCTAGCGCATGGAAACATAACAAGATGCATATAAAGTGATTTGCTGATTTCCGATTGCGATATCGCATCGCATCGGGGGTAGGACCCGGGCGCCTTATTAAAGTGTATGGGATTCTGCCGACGGCCGATAGCGATATCGTAACAGGTCAGGGTTTATAACTTAAAGCGTTTTTTCCCACATAAGGCGGCGCCGATAGCGCGTCGCGTTGGGGCGTGAGTGATGTGCCCTTATTAGGTATGCATGGAATATCGCCGATCGCCGATAGTGATATCACATCGGCGGAGATCAAAATACCACTTTAATGTGTTTCTCATGTTATTGCGATATGCGATCTTGCGATCGCTTTATCGCAATAACAAAAGATTGTTTTATTATTGGAACACTATTATTCAAAAAGGCTTAAATACATAAACTCATTTGATTATCATACCTTTTTGAACACAAAAGCATTGATGCCAATTAAATTTTAAAAGGGACCCATTCCATATGTTAATTTTTTGTGAATGAAAATGTTATGAAATGGGGGGTTGTTGTAGAGCACAACAGAGCTATACGTAAAAACTGCGTGGAGTAGTATATCCGCAAGTGGAGAAACAATATGCTCTGGATTGCTACAGTGCTTAGTAGGTGGAGACATTGTGTGCTCTGGATTCATGTGAGCTAGATTTAAAGATGGATATGGTTGGAGACTGTGTGGAGAATTTGAATCATCAATGCTTAATAAGTGGAGACGTGCTAAGGACTCCTATAGTGCTTAATATGTGGAGGCATGCTTTAGATTCTCGTAGTGCTTAAAAATGGATTGCATGGAGTTTGTCTGGTAAAGACAAATCTAAAGGCTGCATGGAACTATGGAGTGTATACACCACTCAATGATTTTAAAATCAAGTAAGAAAAGAGTAACCATAGAGATAACTATCAATTACCAATTTGAAGAATTTCTCTTTTTAAGTTGCGATTTAAAATTTTGTGGTTGGCCTCATAAAGAATTTGCTGATGAAAGTAAGGTTTAATTTTTTTTTTTACAATAAATCTCATATGAATCATATGCTTATGATGTAGGAAGAACTACTGAACTTTCTAGCATGAATATATAGGCTGATTATAAAGAAAACAACGTCAGCTCAATAATATTGGCGTGCACGTCAACATCACACTGGAGCAAAAGACTTCAGGAACTAGGCCATTGTGGTGACATTAGAACCTTATGATATGTACTGATTTCCACGAGATATGCCATGATATATGTGATGTGTTATTAAATCAAGGTAGGGGTATGCTTTGGCTGAGAAAATTCTTCCTGTGTGAGGAAGCCTTGCCAAGGGATGGATTGCCTGAGGGATTAAGGAAGCAATGAAGGGGGTGCCTAAATTTGGATGGTGAGCGACTACATAGAAGAGGAATATATCACCTTAGAGACTAATGAAGTAGAGAAGAGGATGATTTTTTTTTGAAAGTGAACTAGTTTTGAAGGAATCATGTGCCTAGTCATTGGGATTATAGATGCATTGGGTGTGTCCTAGGATGCAATGAGATGAATTGTTCTCTGAAGGAGCACTAAGCACAATGGACAACATGGTTGGACGTTGGAGGCAGATCATGCTATGGAATCAAGTAATAAAGTAGGTAAAGGTGCAATGTAAGTAATTTGGACCAGATGAAGCCACTTGGGAAATGGTTGATGAAATGAGGGTATCATGCCATTTTCTGTTTAATGTTTAAATGAATGTAAAAAGAGCCATGAAATAAAGCTCACTATTGAATTTTGTGTTCAGGAATAGAACACTATTGAATTTTGTTTTCATGTATAGAACACCTAGGACAATGTTCCTATAAGGGTGTGGGGTCTATGACAACCCTTTTTGTGACCCCTCATGTAAATTTCACTATGAATTCTAATTCATGTAAATATTATGGAAATGTAAACATAATGACAGGGATGAGAGGAGTTAACATGAATTCAAAGGTATGAGAAGGAGGTGTTGGAAATAATATTGGGGGGGGGGGGGGGGGGGAAATCAGTATTATCAAATCAATAAAACTTTTTCATTTCCATACTTAGGTACATATACGCTACTTCAATTAAGGGAACCCGCGTGTATATGCAACTGTGTCTAATGCAACTAGCGTATATCCAAAATACTTATGATTCAGTTAATCCATTAAATTTTGATCTTTAGTTAGTGCATCGAAACTTTATTAACCATATGTATAGTAAGCAGGTGCAGTAAAACAGAACAGATCATCACACACAAGAAGCACACATGAACACCATGATATAAGGTGGAAAACAAATGTGGGTGAAAACCACCTGCTGCAAGTCGTCTCTATCTTCCTTTAATAAGAAACTTCATATTACAATAGTTCTGTACTGGTGCAGTCTTATACCAGTACGCAGGCTTCTACCTACAGAGGGCTACAACCCTCTCTAGTTTTCCAGACTCTCTTGGATGGGAGCAACAACCCCCTTAGCTCTTGTACTAGCTGATCCATTTACTAGTACGTAGGTGCCTGCCTACTGAATGCTCCAATCTTCACTCGTTCTATAGCTACTATTGGAAGGGAGCTACCACCCCCTTTGCTCTTGTACTAGCTGATGTACTAGTACGTAGGCGCCGACCTACAATCTCCTTTCATCCTCCAGGGACCACATTTCATACATTTTCAGACTGGATACTCCTGAAGCACAACACTATAATCTGAAGGCCACGTTTCATCAAATTTTCATATTGGACCCATAAATATCATTGAAGCACAAAACAATCAATACTAGCATCATCAATTTCTGAATCACTGAAACACTGAAACCCTGTCAACAACACAGTCACTTGAACACAGAGCAAAACACTGAACTCTGCAACAATATTCAGAACCAACTGTATCATCAAAATCATGCATCAGAGTGCATACGCTACTTGGAAGTGCTGAACACCAAATCGAACCAGTGTATATGTCATTAATTACTTATTCATAACTTCGCTGCACTTCTTGACTCCAGACATACCCAGATCATTACATATACAAAGGTAATACGTGTGTTAGCAACCAGATCTAATCCATCAGATCACATAAATATGAGTCATTATGATCCTGATCCAATATTAGTTCTCATCCATCAAAACTGAAGCTAAACACAATCAACCAAACAGGAACTAACACCATTAAACTGTCATCAGAACTCATCAACAACCAGAACCACTTGTAACTTCAAACATCATAGCTCAAATGGTATACGCTACTACAATGAACCAAACCCGCGTACATACCTGCTTACACCAAAGCCAACCCGCGTATAGATCTATAAATATTCAATCATGACTTGCAGCGATTTCAAACTTAAATTATACCCAGTTCAGATCATTACATGCGTCAGTATACAGATCTAGAATAAACATAATCAATCATATAGAGATAGTTCATTTCAAACCATTTGATCCCGATCTATCCTTAGATCTTGTTCTCCATCAACTGGTGAGATCCCTCCTTAGCTCAGATCAAGCAATGCATCATCAACCCATAACCTGCATACTGGATCTCATCATTCATTAGATCAAGACTTTTTTTTTCAATTGCCCTTGCCTAATGATCTTCTTCTCCTTTTATAGTCTTAGGCCTTGCTGAATACCATGGTCCAAAACCATAACAAACCAATACCATGGACCCAATACTTGAGATCAACACATCTGACGAGATACTATGGTCCAAAACCATAGGTTCAAATACCAAGGACTAACTACCATGGACCAAAACTCAATGTACGTGCCTTCTCTTGCATGAAAGTGCGTGTATACGCATACGCGTCTTTTCAACGACTAACCCGTGTGTATACGTGGCTCGGTCACAATGAACCTGTGTATATATATTTTCTCTTCATTCTTGTAGTCTGATCATCAAATCCTTGCTGCTGACCAGCTGCACTATGATCTGTCATCTGTGTGATTTCAAGGATAACACTTGTCTCATATTGCCAACAATCTCCCCCTTTGGACTTGATGGCAAAGCTAACTTGTCACACTTAGAACTATCATCTGATTCCTTTGAGTTGTCCTGCATCCCATGCATTCAGTCACATCTTGATATCTCTTCTGAAGATTCATCTAGTTATAAGTAAGTGAGAAGTTCTTCTATGAGTGGGTTGCCATCAAGTACAACACATGCATCATAATGCCAACAATCTCCCCCTTTGGACTTGATGGCAACAACATCAAATCACTCTCCCCCTTTGACATCAAGGGCAAAGGGGGGACCAAGATATTCACTTTCTTTGATAAACATCCCGCTGACCATACTCCCCCTGAGTACCTGCTGAAATTTCTGAATGAGCTCCCCCTTTGTATATGCCAAGGTATACTAATCTATCCATGCTCCATTTGAGTACATGTTGAAGTCTCTGCTCTGCTGAAATGTGATGTTCATGCTCCCCCTGACTGTAAGCAAGGTCTGCAAAAAGATGTTCTACAGGAAAGAACATGACTCTATCATAAATGACCTTCCTATCACCAAAGACTCATACATACATCCATCTCCCATCCTAGTGGGGATATACCAATATTAATTCATCCACCCAACCAAGTGGGGATACATCAAAAGTTTACACATGATAAAACAAGAACATTACATCATCCATCCCAGGCATAGTGGGGAAACCAACATAGGCCGTTACATGACCTTGATAATAAAAGAAATACATGACTGAAATATTTCATCATTACATCATGTGACCAGAAGAGATTTCATCAAGTGACTACAATAGATAGAGACACATTATTACATCATGAGTCTTGATATGACCTTTATATGAGACCAAACATCTAGATAATACTATGATAGTCATTAGCAACTATCATACACAATGTATGATCTGCTCCATAAGCAACTCTCAACAACATCTAGACCAACAATCATGTTCTCCCTCTGTACCTGTGCCAGATGGTTTTTGTCAGGCCCATATCAGACTCTTCTCATTCTGAGTTTGGCCCACTGATTTCCTTCAAATTAAAATATACGCGACTGTATCCACAGAAACAAGCGTATATACGCAGATACTCCTTATGAAACTCGCGTACAACCATTTCCAAATCAGCAACCTGTAAATGTCCTATGACAAGGTATGTCTGCATATAGATATCAAATCATCATCATAAAATCATTCACATTATATCATATGCGTAAAACACCATAGCCATCTTATCAACAAGATCATCCATGTATCATCACTTGGGAATACCTGCATCAATCAACATATGTAAGTATCAACCTATCAACATGTAGGTAAGAACTCATCATCATCATGTCTCCAACAATGCAACTTAGAGTAATCATTCATGTATCCAGCACTGTGTATCTTGAGCTCAAGATCTTTTGTCAATATCATCAACATCAACAATCCTCATCCACACGAGCACCAAGAACTATAGGAATCCTGCATCATAACTGTATTATATGATCTTTATGCACATTACGACAACAACATATGAGAGACTCATCATCAAGTAATGAAGTTGTGTATTCAATCTTTGTACTTCTCCTTATCCTTATGAATATCACCATGTAAGTATCATATAAGCACCATCTGAGAATTAATCCACAAATATGATCTGAACATCAACTATGTAACCCCAAGAATCATATGAGGTTTTATCATGGACAACTCATAACCACATCATAGCAAGATATATCATTTAGCCATATAAGCATCATCACCAAGGACTATTAACCATAATGCCAACAATGCAATATTAAAGACATATGCTCCCCCTCAACCTGTGCCATTTGCTAATTATTAGATCTGATCATGCATATCTTCAGCAATAAGTATCAAGACATCATCATCATCAAGTTGGGATCAAAACACTTCTAGACATCTTACAAGTATCAAGACATTTCCACACATCCTCAGCAGACTGTGACTATTTAACCGATAGAGCATATAATGGACTGAGTCATATCAGACCCTTTTTCTGAGCCTGTCCCCACTGCTTTTCTTTAGACTGACATATACGCGACTTTGCAGTGTCTAAATCGTGTATATATGCGACTTCACTTTATGAAACTTGCGTATGAGATTTAGGACACTGAAGTTTTACACTTTCAGCTCCCCCTGAGTCTGTTATGTCTGTGCTGTGCTGTGTCTGAGTATATTGTGCTGTGCCACATCTTTCTGATTGTACTTCCTTCTTCTTCCATATCTTCAAGTGTGATGATGTTTTCTCCTTTTGGTGTGGTGCCCGAACCTTTTTCCTGCATTCCTTTGCTATATGTCCAAGCTTGTTACATGCATAACATCTCATATGTTTCATATTCCTCCTGTAGCAATCAACAGCTTTGTGACCAAACATATTGCAAGAAAAACAATATCCCTGAAAGTACCTGGAATGTGATGATCTTTCTGTGTGATGATCTTGAACCATTCTTCTTCTACATCTAGCTGCAACATGTCCAAGATTATGACATACATAACATTCAACATTATGCATTGGAGGAGTAAAATATTTCCTTTGAAGAATTTCTTTCCTTGGCTGTTGATGGGGTTTTCTTCTCATCTCTTCGTTGTGCATTTCAGATTTCTCATTAGAGTTTCTTGCCTCTCCTTGTGAGCTAGATTCACTTTCAGTGGATTCATAAAAACCAAGACCAGTTTTGATAACAGGAGACCTTTGACTACTAAGAATATCATCCAAGATCTTAGTACTATTGTGAAATCGTAAGATCTTATCTTTTTCTTCTAATTTATCATTTAGAATATTTACCTCAACCTGAAGATGCTCTTCCTTTTCACGATAGTGCTTCTTCATGTCTTCTTCAGCTTTCCTTCCTTCTTCCAACTGATGCCTCAATTCAAGAACTTCATTTTCTTGTTTTTGGAGTAGATCTTTATTCTGCTTCTTTGATTCTTCAAGATCTTCCTTTAGTGAGCGGATCATAGCTTCGAGCCTTTCATAATAACTGGATCTATCTCTGAATTTCTTGATGATTGAGATCCTTTCATTGACTTCATTTCTTAATGATGTCACTTCATCCTGCAAATTTTGACATTGGTCTTCCTTGTTCTTGAATAACTTCCTTACCTTGTTTCCTTCCTCTAGTTGAGATTTTAGTTTGGTAGCTTCTTCTTTGAAAGCACATTCCCTTTTGTTCAATAGATCTTGTTGATCTCTAATTTTGTCTGTAAGCCTTTTAAATTCTGACTCTATTTGATATCTTTCTTGCTCACCCATAAGTGCAAATTTAGTTGCTTCGCTATCACATTCATCATCTTTAAGAGGATAAATAGGTGTATCACCAGAGGATAACAAATTCATACCTGATAGATCTTGTTCATCTTCATTCTAAAGTGATTCTGAATCTGATGTGCTCCTTCCACATATTCCCCAATCAATACACCCACTGTCATAGTTCTTCTAAGATGCCTTCTTCTTCTTAGGTGCTTTCTTCTTAAGCTTCTTTCCCATAGTTCAACGGATCTCCTTCAAGTGATCAAGCTTCTACCAAAGAACTTGGCTCTGATACCAATTGTTGGAAATAATACTGAGAGGGTGGGGGGGTGAATCAATATTATCAAATCAATAAAACTTTTACATTTCCATACTTAGATACATATACGCTACTTCAATTAAGGGAACCCGCGTCTATACGCAACTGTGTCTAGTGCAACTAGCATATATCCAGAATACTTATGATTCAACTAATCCATTAAATGTTGATCTTTAGTTAGTGCATCGGAACTTTATTAACCATATGTATAGTAAGGAGGTGCAGTAAAACAGAACAGATCATCACACACAAGAAGCACGCATGAACACCATGATATAAGGTGGAAACCCAATGTGGGTGAAAACCACCTGCTACAAGTCGTCTCTATCTTCCTTTAATAAGAAACTTCATTTTACAATAGTTTTGTACTGGTGCAGTCTTATACCAGTACGCAGGCTTCTACCTGCAGAGGGATACAACCCTCTCTAGTTTTCCAGACTCTCTTGGATGGGAGCTACAACCCCCTTAGCTCTTGTACTAGCTGATCCATTTACTAGTACGTAGGTGCCTGCCTACTGAATGCTCCAATCTTCACTCGTTCTCTAGCTGCTACTGGAAGGGAGCTACCACCCCCTTTGCTCTTGTACTAGCTGATGTACTAGTACGTAGGCGCCGGCCTACAATCTCCTTTCATCCTCCAGGGACCAAATTTCATACATTTTCAGACTGGATACTCCTGAAGCACAACACTATAATATAAAGGCCACGTTTCATCAAATTTTCATACTGGACCCATAAATATCATTGAAGCACAAAACAATCAATACTAGCATCATCAATTTCTGAATCACTGAAACACTGAAACCCTGTCAACAACACAGTCACTTGAACACAGAGCAGAACACTGAACTCTGCAACAATATTCAGAACCAACTGTATCATCAAAATCATGCATCAGAGTGCATACGCTACTTGGAAGTGCTGAACACCTAAGCGAACCAACGTATATGTCATTAATTACTTATTCATAACTTCGTTGCACTTCTTGACTTCAAACATACCCAGATCATTACATATACAAAGGTAATACGTGTGTTAGCAACCAGATCTAGTCCATCAGATCACATAAATATGAGTCATTATGATCTTGATCCAATATTAGTTCTCATCCATCAAAATTGAAGCTAAACACAATCAACCAAACAGGAACTGACACCATTAAACTGTCATCAGAACTCATCAACAACCAGAACCACCTGTAACTTCAAACATCATAGCTCAAATGGTATACGCTACTACAATGAACCAAACCTGCGTACATACACGCTTACACCAAAGCCAATTCGCGTACATATTTATAAATATTCAATCATGACTTGCAGCGATTTCAAAATTAAATTATACCCAGTTCAGACCATTACATGCGCCAGTATACAGATCTAGAATAAACATAATCAATCATATAGAGATAGTTCATTTCAAACCATTTGATCCCGATCTATCCTTAGATCTTGTTCTCCATCAACCGGTGAGATCCCTCCTTAGCTCAGATCAAGCAATGCATCATCAACCCATAACCTGCATACTGGATCTCATCATTAATCAGATATTCAAGACTTTTTTTTCAATTGCCCTTGCCTAATGATCTTCTTCTCCTTTTATAGTCTTAGGCCTTGCTCAATACCATGGTCCAAAACCATAACAAACCAATACCATGGACCCAATACTTGGGATCAACACATCCGACGAGATACTATGGTCCAAAACCATAGGTTCAAATACCAAGGACTAACTACCATGGATCAAAACTCAATGTACGTGCTTTCTCTTTCATGAAAGTGCGTGTATATGCATACGCATCTTTTCAACGACTAACCCGCGTGTATACGTGGCTCGGTCACAATGAACCTGCATATATATATTTTCTCTTCATTCTTGTAGTCTGATCATCAAATCCTTGCTGCTGACCTGCTGCACTATGATCTGTCATCTGTGTGATTTGCCATCGAGAACAACACTTGTCTCATAATGCCAAAAATCTCCCCCTTTGGACTTGATGGCAAAGCTAACTTGTCACACTTAGAACTATCATCTGATTCCTTTGAGTTGTCCTGCATCCCATGCATTCAGTCACATCTTGATATCTCTTCTGAAGATTCATCTAGTTATAACTAAGTGATATGTTCTTCTATGAGTGGGTTTCCATCAAGTACAACACATGCATCATGATGCCAACGGGAGGAGCTTCTTGGGAAGTGATTAAACTCAGGGTTCTTCATTTAATATGCCACCAGTTATCTGACTGAGTTTAATGGCCTACACAATAGGGATGGAGGTGGAGTATGAGTTCCCTGATTGAAGGAAGAACCCCATACCACCTCTGTCCTTATGGGGACTGTTGGTGTGGTCAACACACAAAATGTAGACGAGGAGTCAATAGAAAAGGTGGCCAATGGGAAGAAAGTAGGGAAGGAGTCAACTATACAAGGAATACAAACACAAAATGTGTGTTGTGTATGAAGAATATGTTGGGATAGACATGGTAGTGGAAAGAGAAGAAGGAGTCACTAGTACAACAATGAAGGTTCAAGTAGACAAGCAAATTTATCTCATAAGAGAATGTGGGGATAGGCATATGATATTTCTGCAGTGAACATGTAGAGGAAAAGAGATCAAGGAGCAACATAGGCACAAGAGTCAAGTATATAGGTGTAGACACTCTGTTTCTAGACACATGTGGGTTACTGAGTGGAACACTATGTTCTATATATTCCTTTTTGGCAGAATGGAGACTCTGTGAATTTGGATTCTTGTAGGAGTTTGCAGGTGGAAGTACTGTGTTCTCTGGATCCCTGCTGTGTAGGTGGAGACACAAGGGCTATGGTTCTCTATAGAAATTAGCAAGTGGAGACATTGTGGGCTCTAGATTCCCTATAAATGGGTTGAGACACTATGAGATTTAGATTCCTATGTGATCATAATGATTGGCATTGGTGTGAATTATTTTGAGCACTTAACTCCTCATACTTTGAATCTAGTTCAGGGGTGGTCAACTGTAAGAAATATTGTATTGCAACTAGTCTATGGTTGGGTGGAGAGCTGAAGTCCCTCCCTTAGTTTCTAGTCATTTAATCCAATTAGATAAGTATACTTACTTGTAAATATGCTGCACCATGAATGGTGAATGATATTTTTATGCGTTATAACAATGTATTTATCCACACTAATTGTAAAGGAATTTGTTATTCCCAATTTCTTGTAATGAGATGGTTATGTGAATGATTCTGATGGTTATAAGGGACTTGCAAATCCATGTGGTAGCCAGTATGATACTGATTTAAAAATCTATTTACATGGTCTTGTATGAATTCTTGATGTAATCAAATAATCTATTACTGTGTGTGATTTCCATTGTTTGGCATGCTATGGATTTCATGGACCATTAGCTATTTAAAAATGTTGAATGGATTTCCTACAAAAGGACTCATGATGTAGTAATGTATGATTTATCAAGTGGATCCGATAACATTGTTTGGGATCCATTCCATGGCAAGGTATGCTACTGCTATGTTGAATTTACAAAGTGGTATTAGCCATGGTTTTGGCTTGTTTATATGCATGTTAGTAGGCATGTTGATATCTTTGCTAATGTATTAGTATTTACAGAGCATTATAAGTTGTGGTTCAACTAATTTGGATGTTTGATGATGGGTATGTTGGTGAGCTAATTCATGGGACCATGATTATGTTAATGTCTGGGTTGTTAGTGTTGGAATGTGGATTTCATTCCTGTAAAATACAATGTTATGAGCAACACTGGACTTTAAGGGAAACATGGTTAAGTCCCTAGAAATCTATTAGAATTTCTAATTCTACATACTATAGAGATATGGACTTGTATCCAGGGTCATATGAGTCCTTAGTGCTGGTTTGTATGTGGGATGGATACATTATGGGCTCAACAAATGCATCCAAGACTCTAAACATCTAGGATGTTTGCCCATTTACACTTGCATGGAGGTACCTTATTCAAATGGATCTATATATGTATCAGAAAAGGGTAGGAAAAGTCATATATAGGGTGGGGCCCTTAGTTGATATCTTGGCGCAAGGCCTTATGCATAATTGAGAGGCATATGTATCCAGGGATCCAGAACATTTAGGGAAGCAGAAACAATGCAAGTTTGTGGAGCACCGGATGTTGGTTAGGTCCAAAGATGCATGAGATAACATGGAAAAACAAGGGTCTAGGATGTTTTTCATGGTGGAAATACCTATATGTCCCCTGTGGTTGTATACAAAGGAAATTGATGAACTGTGATAAGGGGGTTGGGCCTAGTGGGACTTGTTGGATGGGCTTACGTGGCAAGCACCATGAGGGCTTGGTGGTGTTGAGCAGTAAAAAGGGTCTTTTTAACCTCTATTTACCCTACATTAATTATCAATCCAGGTACGATTTGTTATCTAAAGAGTGTACTCAGTCTGAGGTGGTCACTTGTGAAGAGTAATGCTAGTAGTAGAGTGCTGTTACAGAAGGAAATAAATGCTAGAAAAGAACTCTAAATGTAAGGCAAGAAATTGAAATGCTTTGTAACTAAATTATTCATTTAAGAAACTACAGCATTCATCAGTCAAGGGTGCAGTAATGATAACTCTTCCCTTTGTAAACTGATGCAAACGAAAAGCAATCAAAGAGAAGATCTCCAATCTGGGAACTAGACAACGATAGTCAGTGTTCACTACAGTTGCAGATCATTTTGTTCACACCAAAGCAATTACTTGAAATGATAATTCTATTAACAGAAAATGGAACAACAACTAATCTATTGAAAAGATCGAACAACAAAGCTTTAATCTTACAGGAATGAATTAAGCAGCGATCGTAACCTAAAGGAATTTAGCAGAAATCTTTAACTAGTAATTGAATTGAATAGCAAACCAAGAATGGAACAACAAACTTAAGCAAGTCTTATGAAATACTGAACAACAACTGAATCAAGTGCAAATGCACACCAAACTAAATCAAATGTTAACACACAGTGGATCTATAATGATGGAATTAGTAACCTGAGTTTAGCATAATAAATATTAACCACGGTTATAAAGGAACAACGATTACAATTGCAATGGAACGGTAATCCAAATGAACAGCAATCACAATTAGAGATACACCGTAGCTAAATAAATAACAATACCAATTTGTAAATGAACAACAATGTTACTCTGTAATCGAACAGTAATGTTAATCTGTAAAGGAACAACAACGTTACACAGTAATGTCAATCTATAAGGGAACAACAATGCGATACGATTTCATAATGAACAGAATAACATTTCAGTTGCAGAAGATAACCTTACCATTCAAATACGAATTAAATATAACAAAGCCAGTAAACGAAATGATAAGGAACAACATATTACTAAATGAAGCAAGTAAAAGAAATCAAACCACACAAGACTTGGAATTGGACAATAATGGTACAAGGAATGAGTGATCCAATAGGGCTGGGCCCTTAGCCTCCAGGGATGCACTGCTACGATTACTCCAGAATCAAAGACGGAACAACAACAAAGTTTATATATTGATCACGAAAATAGAGTTACAGTAAGCTCTCTTTAAAGAGAGTCGATGAACAAAGTTCAGTCTGCAACAACAAATTCTATAAAACAACAATAATCCTATCTCTGGGCTAGTAGAGCTATCCCTTTTTATAGTGGCCAGGCGGAAATTCCAACGATACCGATTTTCTTAAGGTAGTGATCCCTCAGGATCAAAGGATCCTGAGGGATTCACCATATCATTATCCTTTAGTTATCTTTTCATCCTCTTGCATTGATATGACATTTCTTCTTCCTTTTCCTAGCTCATGTGCTCCGATCTGGATTGCCTCGTCTGGATGCGGTTCCCTGTCAAAGGGACAACAGTTGATTTTGCCTTGTCTTTTCCTCTGAAATGGCGATCTCCCATTTTCTTCATTTTCTGCATAGAAAAAGGTAATATTTAGTCATTTTACGTTACTCACAAATCTCTTTAACTTTATCATAATCCTTCATCATATGCCCATCTCATAATGTAAAGAAATTATGAATTAAAGGAAAAGATAACGAAATAAGTGGCAATTACATACCTTTTCTAATGCTCAACACACCCCCCTGCTTACCCTTTTTCATGCCCTCATGAAAACATTGTAATTGACATGCAAGGAAGTTAGGGAATAGGCTAGAGAAGGATTCTTAGTCAGTGGTCTACAACCATGATTCCTAGCTAAGATTTCTCGTGCAGCGTCAGAGACCATTAACACCGGTGGCTCACTGTGAATTGATCTTCCTCCCATCTTATTCATGCTTAGCACATTGTAAAAACACAGAGATGATGATAGAACAACAAGCTGTTCAAATTTTTGGCTTACTGTTAAGAAAACACAGATAAGATGTTGGAACAACAAGCAGTTCAAATTTTTAGCTTGCTGCTAATTTTTTTGTAGAGAAAAACACAGAAATGGCATTGGAACAGCAAGCCATGCACATTGGGAAACAAAATACCGTTAGGCTTGCTATTTCCGAGTTTTGGTGAAGTCATAATACCTCCGAATAATAAGCTAACACGTATGCTAGTGAATTATGAAGATTACCTGTGCCCCCCTTGTAATGTGATAGGCCGTCCTCTGCTGTCAAATAAAGGAGCAACATGTTGAACTGTAATCATACAGTGGAATAAAGGAGCAGTGTATAGATATATGACATGTTTACAAAAATGAGTGGATTACCAAAATCGAGGCTTATGATAAAATCGCTAATAAATATGGAAATGTCGTGATATGATGCGAAAAATGGAGGATAGGAAAATTGGCGTGAATAAAAGTTCTTATGCGGTCATTATCCACTTTAATCATCATGAGTGATTTATAAATGGTTTTAATGTAGCAAAGGTTCGAAAGGGTTATATGACATAATCTCATTTGAAATCACTATAAATATATAAGAAGAAGGGTTTACAATGTCTATTGGTGTATGAAAAATATGACTTCAATACCATCAGCAGAGCTCTGCTGCCCACAGGTGTCCATAACCTTGACAGAGTTGCTTATTTCACCCTTGGAACCATAATCCTTTGTGTATGCCTAGGAAAGAGCTGTGTGATGTCAGAATGGAGACCATTGTACTAGCCTGGTAACCAGATGAATCACAATGCCATTCACCAGAAAGGAGTGAAAAGTGGACAAGCCGGCTTGTGATGAGGCCTCCTATTCCAATGACCTTTTATTTTTTTGATGTGCCTCTTGGATCATATCCCTGGTGTGGTGGCCATAGTGGGAATGACACTTCACTTTCTTCCTTATGATCATGGTAAGCTGGCTCTTGATGAGACCCCCTATCCTTCATTTAACAAATCATATTAGTAATCATATAGATATGTATGTTTTCTTTTCCTTCTTTTCTTTTATATAGCACTTTTCCTATTTATATACAGAGGGTGGCTCAACACTCCTTAAGAGTAGGGATGGTGGAAGAAGTCTGAACATCTCAATAGAGAAAAATATGCCCTTATTCTTATTCAATAATAATGATCAAAGAGAATTATGGGGGTTTAGAAAGAACCATCATGATAAAAATAATCAATCACATTGGTATTAGTGAAAATAAAGACAGAAAAGTGATATAAATAGTTGTGTCCTTTCCTCATTTCTCTTATCAATTCAAAGCGATTTCTTCTAAAGATAACGATTTTTCGTTGATTTGCTGATTTTAGTATCCTCTAATTTTTGTATTCGTGCATAAATGTATAGCTGTGCCTTAAATTACCATTGCTCACAAAAATCCTCTAAATGGTAAAGCACACATGCACACAAAAAGAAGAAAAATGCACTCAAAAAGTGCTATTCTTTAGATGGAATAGCTGCTATTTGGACAACAAAAGAATATTTGCACACACAAATCGCAGTTCCTTTAAGAGGAACAACAAGCAAAATAAAAACATACTTGGAACTGCTGTTCCTTAAGAGGAAAAACAACTGTTCCTTAATCGGAACAACAAATAAAGCAAGCGCGAAACAAAAATGCAGAAATGCTGTTCCTTTGGAAAGGAACAACAAAAATGCGGGTGCGCTGTTTCTTCAGAAAGGAACAACAAAAACAAAGGTGCTGTTCCTTCGGAAAGGAACAACAAAATGTAAAAGTGATGTTCCTTCGAAAAGGAATAGAAAACGACGAAAATGCTGTTCCTTCGGAAATGAACAACAAAATGCAAAAGTGTTGTTCCTTCGAAAAGGAATAGCAACACGGTGAAAACTCTGTTCCTTCAGAAAGAAACATCAAAATGCAAAAGTGCCATTCCTTCGAAAAGGAACAGCAACACGGTGAAAATGCTGTTCCTTCAGAAAGGAACAACAAAATGCAAACATGCTGTTCCTTTGAAAAGGAACAGCAAAATGGAGAAAGTGTTGTTCCTTCGAAAAGGAACATCAAAATGTAAAAAAAAAATTGCAGAAATGCAGAAATCTGTACAGAAAGAAATTTACACAAACAGAACAGAAAAATTTATGTACAAGATTTAAAAGCAATCAAATTACTTAGTGAACCAAAGGCGAGGAAGAGTTCTCTTCCCCAGCCAGAATCTGCATGTTAGAATCTTTCTGGAGTTGCTGGTAGAAGGATTCTCGAGTAAGTGGTTTGTGGTACAGTCGGACTCGGTGGCCATTGCTTTGAAGGTATGTCTGGATCCGTCAATAGTAGTCAAAGTAATGGTGTCATTGTCATGCACTTTTTGGATTTCATACGGTCCTAGCCAGCTAGTCTGAAGTTTTCCCAGAAAATCCTGAAACCTGGAATCGTATAGGAGTGCCCAATCTCCTTCATGGAAGATTTTCTTCTTGATCAGGGCGTCGTGCCATTTTGCTCTCTCCTATTGGATTAATGCAGTATGTTGAAGAGCCGAGAGCCTGATTTCATTTAGCTTATTAATTTGTTGTAGTCTATTGGTCTGGGCCTCATTTAAATCTAGACCGACCTCCTGTGCTATTCTCAATGTTTGTATTTTGAATTCTATTGGAAAGATGGGTTCCTTTCCAAATACTAGCTGATATGGTGAATAATCGGTAGTTTTTCTTCACGTTGTTTGGTATGCCCACAAAGCTTCCACCAATCTTGTAGCCCAATCGCGTCTATGTGACACAATGGTTTTTGTTAATATTGCCTCTATGACTTTATTCATGCTCTCTACTTGGCCATTTGCCTGTGGGTGATACAGAGTGGTAATCTTGTGCTGAATATGATAATTTTTTAATGTTGCAGTGATTTTATTACCTACAAACTGTGGTCCTCCGTCCATGATTATGTTTCTTGGGAGGCCATATCACACAAATATTTAGAACAGGAAATGAATGACAGAGTCCTCTGTAGCTCTTGAAAGTGCCTTTGCTTCAACCCATTTGGTCACATACTCAGTTGCTACCAGAATATATGTTTTCTGGTTTGATGATGGGTTGATTGGACCAACAAAATCGAGCGCCCAACACTCAAATGGTTTGATTACTAGCTGTGGGTTTAAAGGCATTTCATCAGACTGTCTAGGGTGTCCTGCTCTTTGGAAACTATCACAGGCTTGAAAAAATTTCTTCGCGTCTTTGAAGATTGTGGGCCAGTAATACCCTGTTTGCAGAACTTTGTGACCAGTTCTTCGGTCTGCGAAATGTCTGCCACATGGTCCTTCATGACAGGCTTTCAAGATGTCAAATATTTCGTCTTCATGGATGCATCTTCTGATGTGCATATCTGCCCTTGTATGAAATAGGTTGCCCCCAATCCAAGAAAATCGGGTACTATGTTGCACAATCTGTTTTCGTTCATTAGGGGTCAGATGCCTTGGTAATTAATCTACTGCTAAATAATTTGCGACATCAGCATACCAGGGTGATTTGACAGTAACAACGAATAAATGTTCATCTGGAAATTGATCTTCGACTGTTGCTGCGTCCACTGGTTTCGGCATTCGTGAGATAAAATCAACGATAGGATTCTCTTTCCCAAGTCGATCTTTTATTGTGATGTCAAATTCCTGCAATAAAATCAACCATCTTATTACTCTGCCATTTGTAATAGGTTAATTTGCTACATATTTTATGGTAAAGTGATTTATATATAAAGCAACAGGATATCCAGTGATATAATGCCTAAATTTATTTACAGCATGTATTACAACTAAGAATTCTTTTTCAGTAACAGTATAATTTAACTCGGCAGGAGAAAAATTCTTGTTGATATAATAAATTGCATATGGTTTTTTGTCTTCTTCCTACCCAAGGACTGCTCCAATAGCTGTGTCTGAAGCGTCTGATGAAATTTGAAATGGCAAGTCCCAATTTGGGCCTCTGAGCACTGGGGCTGTTGACACAGTCTTTTTCAGATCCTCAAAAGCATGGTCGCATTTATTTGTCCAAACAAAATCAACATTCCCTGTCAGTGCATATAGAGGTGCAACTATTTGAGAAAAATGTTCTATAAATCTCCTATAATAACCAGAAAATCCAAGAAAATTGCGTACCTTTGTCTATGTGGTAGGAGTGGGTATTAACAAAATTATTTGAATTTTGGCCGGATCTACCTGTATTCCAGCTGCTGAGATATAATGACCTAGGATGAGCCCTTCGGTCATCATCATATAGCACTTTTCATGGCTCAAGCAGAGCCTGGTGGCAATACATCGTTGTAACACCTTTTCCAATGTGTCTAGTGCTGGGTCGAAATCATCTCCGTATGGTGTGAAATCATCCATGTATACTTCGAGCCCTTCATTTATTAAATCTGAAAAGATGCTGAGGATGGCCCTTTGAAATGTGGCAGGGGAATTTCATAGGCCAAAGGGTAGGACTCTGTAGGCAAATGTTCCCCAAGGACAGGTAAAAGTGGTTTTGTCCTGGTCTTCAGGGGCAATCTGAATCTGATTGTATCCACTGAAGCCATCCAAGAAAGAAAAGAATTTCTTTCCTGCTAATGTGTCTAATACCTGATCAATGAATGGAAGGGGAAAGTGGTCTTTCTGGGTGGCTTTGTTTAATTCTCTATAATCTACACAAATCCTCCACTTTCCATTCTTCTTTGGCACCACAACTAGTGGAGAGACCCACTTGCTATCGGAGATCGGATAAATAAAGTTTACATCCAAAAGTTTTTGTAGTTCAGCTTTCACAATGTCTTTCAGGTGAGGGTTAAGTCTTTGTTGGGGTTGGCAAACAGGTATCGCCTCCTTTTCTGTATAAATGTGGTGCGTACATAGTTGGGGATCGATTCCTTTCATGTCCGGATAATCCCATGCAAAAGCTTCCATATATTTTCTTAGTAGTTGGACCAACTTCTCTTCTTGTTCAAGAGTCAGGTTATTATTGATGTTCAAGGTTTTTCCTGGCTCAATCTCTATAGTTTTGCTGTTTGAAACAGAGGTAGTGGGTATTGTTTGATCATGGGTGTCTTTGAGAGGATCTTCTTCTACTTCATTGTCAAATGCTGCCTCTATCATGTGACATTGTACACGGGATCTGGATTTAGCTTGGTTAATGAATTTGTTAATAACATCATCCTCTATTTGATCTTTAAAATCAAGGGCATCTTCTATGGTTAATGGGGATCTAATGTTTTCGGTGAGGTATGATACAGGATGTTTGTTAGTTTTTATTATTGTTACACTTGGCTGGGCTGGAGGGTATAGGGCTAGGTTCTTGATGTTACTCCCTCTAGTTATGGTCATACTGCCTTGTCGGCAGCCAATGTAAGCATCAGCGGTCGCAAGCCAAGGTCTGCCTAAAATCAACGGGTGTCCATCAAGTCGGTTTTTGGGGTTTATTATCAGAAAGTTGGCAGGATATTCCCAGGAATCAACAGATACCATGACATCATGTAGTGTACCTTCTGGCCTAACCACTGATCGGTCAACCAGTATTAATAAGGCAGAGGTTGGTTCTACTGATGTAATGCCTAGTTTTTGACAAGTGGTGGTTGTTAAGATATTAATTGCAGCCCCTAAATCAACTAAGGCATTTGAAAATGTTTGTCCATTGATTTGCACTATCACTATTGGATTTCCTGGGTCTTCATATTTGAAAGGTGCTTCTCTCCCTGATAATAGATCATAACTACTTGGATTGTTGGGTTATTTGTTATTCTCCTCCTTGGTCTTTTTATACAGAGTTCTTTAATGATTTTTTTATATATTGGGATATCTTGGATAGCTTGGAGGAGTGGGGTTTTTATGTACAAATTCTTTAGTTCTCCCAGAATATCAAATTCAGGATGTTCTATAGGGTGTGGTATGATTAATTGTTTTGGGAATGGGGGAGAAGATGTGGTTGCTTGGTCATGAGTCTGTTTTCTGACCACATCTTTTTCTTGTAATGGTTGTTCTACAGGTAACTAATTTTCAACTTGGGCCTGTTTGTTTCCCTAGGTTTCTATAATATGCCCAGACCTTAATTGAAGGTCATTGCACTCCCTTAGATCGGTTTCTAGTTCTGGTGTTCTGATTATTTGAACGGATTGAACCGACCTGTTATTTGGGTTCGGGTTGGGTTGGGCTGGGAGTTGCGGTCTTAAGTTGGACTCCGGGTTTTGTTGTAGTGCTGGCAGTGTAGGTTGAGGGAGTGGAATGGTTCCCACTGGCTGATTCATCGGTCTTTGCTAGTTTGTCTGCCAGGCTTGACTCTGCGAAGTGGGAGGGGACCATTGTGTTGGATATGCATTGTTTTGCCAATATGGTGGAGCGTAGGGAAAATTAGGCCAATTAGATTGGCTTGTTTGGTTTAGCCATGGAGATGATGAAGGAAATGGTTGTTGTGACCAATTTGAGAAGGGAGGTTGATTTTTCCACATTGTATTATATTGCTGAGCATGATATTGCGGAGGCTGGAAAGAAGAAGATGGATCGAGGAACATACCTGATTGTCGCGGTTGCCATTGACGGCGCTGATTAAGTAGGTACACCGGTTCTGGTTCTTCTTCCGCTTCTTTGTATACTGCTTTCAAACCAGGAAGTGAGGGGCAACTCTCCATAGAGTGGTCTTTTGTACAAATAGCACAGACTTGAACTGCGTCTAGTGGGCACTCTTTGTGGCTGTGTTTCTTTCTGCATCTGGGACATAATATTGCCAGATTTTTCTCTGCCTTTGTTTGTTTATGTTTCTCTTGCATAATATCGAGCTGCGTTTTTAGACTCCCCAATATATCAGTTTTGAAATTCTCCAATAAATTTCCAATTTCTGCGCGAGTTACTCCTTCTCCAGAGATCTTGTTGTCCCTTGTAAACCTGTCATGTTCCACTAGTTTTAGCCTTGTGTTGCCCCGCGAACTCCTGATACATAAGTTAATAATGTCAGCAAAATTTTCTTGATAAATATCTCCTTTTCCCATAATATTTAGTGTTTCAACCCATTGTTCCTTCATGCCCTTAATTAATGTTGTTTTTAATACATTGTCAGGTAAGGGTAATGATGCAAAGGAGATCTTTGAAGATTATACTGAAAATGTTCAATATATTTTTCTAATGTCTCATTAGGTCTAGCTACCATTTGAAATATTTCATCTTTCAACTCTCTAGACCTACAATAATCCTGATATTTTTTTAAGAAAGCACCTTTCATCTGATCCCAGTCGTTTATGACACCTCCACCTAATCCCATAAACCATCGTAAAGCAGCCCCTTTCAATGTAGAGGGAAATAATTTCAGCTTTTGGGGATTGGTGGTATAGTCGTAACCTCTACACAGCACATCGAATTCAAACAAAAATGCATCTGGATCTTCCGATGTTAGGCCATGGAATGTAGGGATGTGCTGGAGAGGAATGGCTTTCAGAGGTGCATTAACTACAATATCTACAACGGGATATTGCAGTGTAGAGGTTTGGGGGGTTTGCTGGTTGTGGGCCATTTGGGCAAATATGTGCGAATAACCTTCTGGGATTTCTAGGAGGGTATTCCTAGGTTGGCCAGAAGGAGCAGGAATGGTCTTAACAGGGATGACCTTAAGAACACTTCCTTTGTCTCGGATGATGAGAGTTCCTTGTTGAATTAATGTTTGGGGGGATTTTAGCTCTTTAGGTTTTTCAGCTTCGTTCTGGATGATATTTACAGCACTTCCTTTATCTGGGCTGCTTAATGGCTGAATTATTCCAAGAGGAGATTTTGGCTTTTCAGTTTCCCCTGTTTCTCCTCTTTCCTCGCAGAGATTACTAAGTTTCCCTTCTTGCAATGATTTTGGGCTAGAATTCTCAATTTCTTGAAAATATTGCTCCTCTGTTTGGCTGTGCACCTCAGCAAAGGCTACAGATGGTGATCTTGTGGCCTGAAGGGAACTAGTAGGTTGTCTAGAAGCAGCTTTTCTAGGTCCTACTGAAGGCTGAGATTCTGCTTTTTTAAGGATTTCGTCTATAAAGGTCGATCGGCCAAGGGTCACCGGCCCCTTAGCTTTATCAGGTTTGGGTAGTGGTTTAGGATTCTTTTCAGGTTTTTTCTGCTTAGTCATGCACACAAATCAAATGCTGATTTCTACCCAAAATAACAACAAATCTGCAGGAAAGCGGGCAGGGGAGCAGGGCTGTTACATGCTCTGTACGCAGGTTCTTACCTTCCGTTTTTAAAACCCAACTCTCTCCTAGCAGGTACTTACACTACTCTCTAAAGAAACAAATGGCTACACTCTTCCCCGGCAACAACGCCAAAATGTCGAGCAGTAAAAAGGGTCTTTTTAACCTCTATTTACCCTACATTAATTATCAATCCAGGTACGATTTGTTATCTCAAGAGTGTACTCAGTCTGAGGCGGTCACTTGTCAAGAGTAATGCTAGTAGTATAGTGCTATTACAAAAGGAAACAAATGCTAGAAACAAACTCTAAATGTAATGGCAAGAAATTGAAATGCTTTGTAACTAAATCATTCATTTAAGAAACCACAAAATTCATCAGTCAAGGGTGCAGTAATGATAACTCTTCCCTTTGTAAATTGATGCAAACGAAAAGCAATCAAAGAGAAGATCTCCAATCTGGGAACTAGACAACAATAGTCAATGTTCACTACAGTTGCAGATCATTCTATTCACACCAAAGCAATTACTTGAAATGATAATTCAATTAACAGAAAAGGGAACAACAACTAATCTATTGAAAAGATTGAACAACAAAGCTTTAATCTTACAGGAATGAATTAAGCAACAATCGTAACCTAAAGGAATTGAGCAACAATCTTTAACTAGTAATTGAATTGAAAAACAAACCAAGAATGGAACAACAAACTTAAGTAAGTCTTACGAAATACTGAACAACAACTGAATCAAGTGCAAACGCACAACGAACTAAATCAAATGTTAACACACAACGGATCTATAATGATGGAATCAGTAACCTGAGTTTAGCATAATAAATATTAACCATGGTTATAAAGGAACAACGATTAAATTGCAATGGGACGGTAATCCAAATGAACAACAATCATATTTAGAGATACACCATAGCCAAATAAATAACAATACCGCTCTATAAATGAACAACAATGTTACTATGTAATCGAACAATAAAGTTAATCTATAAAGGAACAACAATGTTACACAGTAATGTCAATCTGTAAGGGAACAACAATGCGATACGATTTCAGAATGAACAACATAACATTTCAATTGTAGAAGATAAACTTACTATTCAAATACGAATTAAATATAACAGAGCTAGTAAACGAAATGATAAGGAACAACAGATTACTGAATGAAGCAAGTAAAAGAAATCAAATCACACACGACTTGGAATTGGACAATAATGGTACAGGGAACGAGTGATCCACTAGGGCCGGGCCCTTAGCCTCCAGGGACGCACTACTACGGTTACTCCAGAATCAAAGACGGAACAACAACAAAGTTTATATATTGATCATGAAAACATAGTTACAATAATTTCTCTTTAAAGAGAGTCGATGATCAAAGTTCAGTCTGCAAAAACAAATTCTATAAAACAACAATAATCCTCTCTTTGGGCTAGCAGCGCTATCCCTTTTTATAGTGGCCAGGCGGAAATTCCAACGATACCAATATTCTTAAGGTAGCGATCCCTCAGGATCAAAGGATCCTGAGGGATTCGCCATATCGTTATCCTTCAGTTATCTTTTCGTCCTCTTGCGCTGATATGGCATTTCTTATTCCTTTTCCTAGCTCATGCGCTCCGATCTAGATTGCCTCGTCTGGATGCGGTTCCCTTTCATTTTCTGCATAGAAAAAGGTAATATTTAGTCGTTTTATGTTACTCACAAATCTCTTTAACTTTATCATAATCCTTCATCATATGCCCATCTCATAATGTAAAGAAATTATGAATTAAAGGAAAAGATAACGAAATAAGTGGCAATTACATACCTTTTCTAATGCTCAACAGGTGGAATTATGTGGATGCTACATGAGGTTTCCTGAGGGTCATGTATCATCTCATGTGGCTAGGTTGCTGACACTGCACGCTGTCAACATGACATGTGGTAGGTATAAACAACCTTTTGGCATGGTCAAGAGGCCAGTTTCTAGATGAAGAATGGAAGCATTAGAGGATGCCATGTCATAGGTGACATCACAATGAAATCAACATGATATGAACAATATGTGGAAGAAAGACTAATGTGGACGTCAGGTAGATGCTAGGGTGGCATTGCATATCACATGGACACAAGTGTGGTGGTGACCATGGTCACATAAATGACAAATAATAAACCCCCCCTCGTTAACTGTCAAGAAGACAAGGGGGCCCCACTATGAATACATGCCATTTATTTAAAGGGTGGCCATGTGGATAAGATCAATTAAGGGGGAACCGAGAGAGGTCTAGTTGCATAAGAGAAAAATAGGGGACCCCCCTCCCCCTTTGTTAACTATCGGAAGGTAAGGGACCCCACAATTATTATAGATTGTTGATCCGATTAGGACATTTATGCGAGGGCTTGAAGTTGTGAGGGGTTTAACCATTGGCCACATGGGTGCCACATGACACTACTTGATTAGTTAAAATTTGAAGGATCATATCCCTCAAGCTAGAGCTCAGATTGAGATACAAATTATATTGCAAAAAATCTCTTAACGAGATGGATGCAATGATGTTATTCAAAGTTAATTCCACTAACTTCCGGGAAAGAAGAATTTTTGTAACCCCATTTCCATAACGATGCCATGTAGGTTGGGTTAGTTAAAAGTAACACCTCCCATTAGTCTAGAAAATTTGAAGTGGGTAGGAGGGAGTGTTACATGGAAATCAGTTGTCCACATACCAATGGCTTCCTTGGTTTTGGGCATACAAGACAATGCCACTTCCTTCTTTATTTTAAGTTCTTTTCTTTTTCCATTTTCAAGGTTCTTGCAATTGCTTTGCTTGAGGGTATGATATGATTTCGTTTACTATAGGTTTAACTACCTTATGCCAAAAATTGTTATAGTTATAACATTCAACATGATTTAATAAAGAATAAAAAGGACCGTTTCTTCTTGAGATATGATTTCCATCCCTTATTCTTTGAGGACTAATAAGGGTCATCTCTAAAATAATTATCTTTGACATAAGCTCTATAATGGAAAAAACTATGACCAAAATTTGTGCATGAATAATAATACTCATAAAAAAAATTTGATACTTGGAATTAGATGGCCTTTGAGTGAAAGATATTTTGATTCATTGTTGATTTCCTAGACTATGCCTCTGCCTATTCTTGAAATCACTTTCATAGTTATTCAAATTGTTGTAGGTTTCCCTCCTTTGCAGCCACCGAGTTTTATCAATGTTGTTCTCAATTTCCTAGCTTCTTCTTTGTTGTTGTTCTAGTTGATCATTTTATTTTTCATGGATATTATTTCCTTTGAGTGATTCAAGATAAATTTTTAGTTCTTTGCCTTCAACGTCTTGATTATTATCTCTTATCCATAACTGAGAAAAATTTTAATGAGAGAAGATCTATGGACACTCAATATTTCATCCAATTTCTTGGATCCTTTAACAAGTCTCAAATTTTGGTTGAGCTGAGATTGGGTATTTTTTAATTCTTTTCTAATAGAGATAAATTATTCCTCCAGATTCTCACAATGTTCCTTCCCTCTTTCAACTATTTTAAAAAGGTATCTTTAATATTATTGGTTTCCTTAAGCTCCAACTTCATAGGAAGAGATGATGAGTCTCCAATTCCATCCCTTTTAGTTTTCATATTTCATCAACTATTATTTCTTCTTGTTTTTCTTCCTAAGCCTATGTGTTTCTTCTAAGGAACTAACTAGTTATCCATACAAATCTACTATAACTTCTTCTTGATTTAGTTCTGTTGTGGTGGCTACAACCACCCTCCAAAATTTTGCATATGCTTTGATTTTGGAGCCTTTCTTTATGTTGACATGACCTTACCTTTGACTATCATCAAGTATTCATGTTGATTGAGGCTTATCCCTTTCATCTATGCTTGTGTTTTCTTGTTTTTACACTTAACTGATCTTTCTAAGTCACAAAATAAACTCCCAACTTGGCCTTACAACAGTTCTTGGGTTGCCTCTAGAAACTGTGCAATACATGAGGGCAAGCCAACTTTGATGATTGGAATTGCACAATCTAGAATTACAATTCTGCCTTGAGATTAGAAACTGTGTAGTCATGGAAGGCAACCCAACACTGAGCCAAAAAAGTGCACAATCCATCACTGAGATAAAAGACTACGCAGTGCACTGAGCCAAAAAGTTTGCCAAATCCCCATAATTGTGTAATATTTTGTGGTAGTGTGCTTGGCAAGTTTCCAGAAAAAGTAAAAAGCATAAAAAAAGAAAATAAAAAGAAATCCCTAGAAAGTAGGGATTCATAATTAGTTTCCCGAAGGTGGCACAAGCCCTATTTTTAGAAATCTTCGCCAAGGTTCACTTTTTCCTTGATTTTAGACATGCACGTCAAAAACCCTAATTCTCTCAAATCTATTTAATAGACACCTATAAAGCTCATTTGTACGTTCAATATTGGAGCTCTAGAATTCTCGAGGAGACTAAGGAACCTTCGGTGAAGTTGTCGTCACTTTTGTGGGTGAGTTTTGCTTTTGTCGTCTTTTACCGCTTTTTCTGTCGCTTTTTTTTTTTTTTTCGTTTAGCTTCTATAAGTGTTGTTTTTTTTATTTCTCTTCATGGTTGATGGTGTTTTAACTTGTAGAAGTGTTGTTTCAATTTGTCATTTTCCTTTCATAAGTGGTACATTGATTTTCTTATTTTTTCACAGCGGCGATCGCCATTGTGGCGAATCTCCTCACACATTTGTTTTTCCTTCAGTTTTTTAAGTTTCTGAACTTAATTTACATTGATTAATATACACTTAGGCATATATGCATCAAACTTACATCATCACTTAGAACTACTTGTTTCCTACACTTCCACTGGGCAGATCCACATTTTCCCTTGGCTGGTTTTGACAGTGCTCAGCTGGGCATTACACAATTCAGAAGCACAAGTTGACGCTTGGCCTCTGAGACTGCACAGTACACAGTATAGGCTGGCCCAACTACATATTGCGTAGTTCCAGGGATCAATATGCCCCTTGGCCACTGAGACTGCGCAATGCACAATCTCTCCCAGTCATTACCCAGGTTGGATTGCATATTGTGCAGTCTCAAACCTCAAGGTCCACCTTGGCTACTAGGACTGTGCAATGCATAGTTCCCACTACTCGTCTCCCTCATTTGTCCAAGAAAATTGTGCAATTTTTCTCACTAGTGCATCCGTTTGCTGCCTGATCTTGCTGTGCAGATAGATTTGCAAAGGGATAATGTTTGGTTTCCATGAGTGCCTTTTCTGCTCCAAAGTTACCACATTTGTTGAGCACTTATCTCCAGCAGTCACTGTTACCATGGCACCCAAGAGAACTACTTCAAAAGATATCACTAAGAGCAAAATCGGGGAAGAAGTCGAGAAAAAGCCAGTAAACGTTCTAGTATACTCAGACACTCAATTGTATGTAGAAAAGGACTCAGACCTTACATGACAAAAAGTAAATGAAGTTTTTTTAGCAAAGGAATTCATAGCAGATCTAGAGGACCGACATGTATACATTAATATCAGAGATCAGGGCTACACTAGGTTGCATGGAGATATCCAACCTTTCCATGTGTAGATGTCATCAACTAGATTGTATCACATATTGATGTGAATACCATGAATTTGAGCAGTGCCAGCGGATGAAGGCTTGTTACTCTTCTAGTAGCAGATTATTGATGTATGTACCATTTTCCTGAGCCAAAAACACGCATGGATTCACTCTTCTATGCCACCAACATCTATGTGGTCACAACGGATGTTGTTAAGAGCTGAGTGAAGGAGCCATCAAAGTTTCGAAAGACACCCACCAACAAATATAAGACAAGCTATCTCAAGAGGGCCAATAAATTATTGATCTTCTTAGCTTGCAAAATCCACAGTCAAAATAACACAAATACCTTTTCGGAATGGTGGGAAGTCCTTCTAAACCAGGTTGTGAACAATGGGAAGCCACTCAACTGGTTAGATTTGTTGGGTCAACAGTTAAGGATCCATGTAGGTAACACCCTGAATCATCCAAAGAGTGGGAAAGAAAGATTCTATATATATGCATATTTACTGGATGAAATTTGTGCACATAACATATCCCCTGGTATGAACTGGGCTTGGTCACCTTGAGAAATTACCGTGCACATCCACTCCAAGCTGCTCTCGGATTGCAGCCATTGAGGGGTTGCAGAGAAGCTAATTTACCACTTCCTCATCCTACTATACATGATGATATTTGAGGAAGAACCACCTTACATGTTGCCTATGAAAATGAAGACAATATCAAAGATCGCAGATTGGTTTGCCTCAGCGGATGACACCTTCCTTAGTGTGTTCAACGGAGAGAAGCAGGATAAAGGAAAGTGAAAAGTTTCTCACAATATAGGGGGAGAAAGAAGCCACAAGATTAATAGAGATCTAGCTGTTATGAAAGCAAATTTAGAAATTGAGGTAGTGAGGAAACAAAGAATGCAGAGAGAAGAACAAAAGAAGAGGGAAGAGAAGTGGAGGATATTCAAGGAAGAAAAGTAGAAGAAAGAACAACAAGAGAAGTAGAAGTAAGAAGAAGAAGAAAGGAAATACGTAATCATAGAAGAAACAACGTAGAAACAAGTTGAAGAGAAAGAAAAAAATTGGAAACCAGTAGAGGAGGAGGGCAGACAGATGCATGATCAGGAAATTTCTCAGCAGATTGAACAATTTATTTAGATTGATGACATAGAGGCGGAACCAGAGCCGCAAAATAAACATATCGAGCTGATTCCTAGCACACAACAGGTCACTATTCAGTCTCCACCACCTCAAGCAATAAAGTCAGCTCCAGACAAGGAAGGGTAAGTTATTCCTCTTGCTGATGATCTTGTTATGGACACATACAATATTTCGTACGATGAAGTACAAAAGAAGAATGTACAAGCGCATAAGAAGAATTTTCCATATGATATTGCATCTCTTGCTTTTATGAAAGAAAGGGTGATTGTGGATGACACCAGGAGAGATCTTGAATCCATTTCCTCAGCAAACTTGGCCTTCTTAGGTGCATTAAAGTTGAACACTCGGTGTTTGATGACCAAAAATAAGAAATTAGCAAAGAACTTGCAGGCTGCCAGGAAAGAGGTTGAACATCTCCATGCAATAACATAGAACACAACTTCCACACAGGTCCACTTGGAGGAAATGAAGGCAATGATACTGCATGATGTGTCGACACTTGGAGAGACCATGCAATATATCTACGAGGAGATGGTTACCTTGCATAAGGCATTTTTCCATGTGCTTGCCTTGTAGAATCAGTGTAAAGACTTTGTCAAAACTCTTTGAAATGTGTAAGTTGCAATCGCTCCGTGCATGAATGGATAATGCAATACAAAGGGGAACCGCTTGAATTAAGAACGAAGATGAAGCCACAGGAAGACCTGGAGAAATCAAGAGTGTGGATGTTGATCCAGAAAAACAAGTATCTCACCTCATTCATTGGTAACATTTAGGCCTCGTATGCATGGATATACAAAAATAATTATTCCCATCAGTTGGCTTACTCACTGAAGAAAAACACAAGAACTAGGTCAGGGAGGAGGTAGAGGAATACTTGATGCAAACGAGACAAATTTCCACCAAGGAGGGCTTGGAGGTGAACAAATAGAACACGCAAAACTACATTGGTGGTCCTGTCCAAGTGTGAAAAATGTTGATCATGCTTCGGAGGGAAGCAGAAACTAGTTCCAAAACATTGTACTTGGATGCCATGGAGTTTAGAGTCTGCTTCCAGCTAGACAACATCATGCATTTTGGGGATTTCATTGCATTATACCAAGTTTGGCACCAATACATGATGGAAAAACATCGAGTGGAAGTTTCTGAGCTAGAGTTTCCCAAAACTCAAGCATCATAGTGTTTTGTCTTGTTAGGATGTCAAGTTGTCTCTACCCGATTTTGTCTTATATGGGTATGAGTGTAAAATGTAACATTATTTATAATTAATTGTAAAGTGGAAGTGTCGATATTGGAAAGTGAAGAGTCATGATGTAATGTAATGAGTTATTTTGTAAAGAAGTTGAAGAGTCATGATGTAAGTAATGAGCTATTTTGTAAAGAAGTTGAAGAGTCATGAGGGTAGTCCAAAGGTCACAAAGAGGAGTTGAAGAGTCACCCCCTCTTGTTATAAATAAAACCTCATAACTCATGTAAAGGGATTTGGGAGCCAATCCTTTAGCTAGGATTAGGCTTAGAAAGAGCTTTGGAGTTTTGTGAGAGCCTTGGCTTCTCCGTAACATAGAGGGAGTATAATTATTTGGAGGAGTAGGTGTTGTTGACTTCACGTTCCACTATTGGGGCTAGTGGTTCGTCAAAGGTCTATGTATGATTGGAACTTTAACGTTTAATAAAAAATCAAATCCAACATGCTTTAATGCATATGTTTTGAATATAGTAGGACTATTCTTATTGTATTTCCAATGTATATTATTTAAATTACGCTTATGCTTATGAACTATTTCATTTACATTTGTATGAATCTTGTTGAATGTGTGTTGTTGTATTAATTCAACACTGTTAACTTGTGGACTATTCCTCATATTATCTTGTGATGTCATTATGCTCGTATGTTCCTTTGAAGCTGTGTGTTATTGCAACCTTCTAAGGGGATCACTTCTGTTTCCCTTCATGTGTTGGAACCTTCTTGCATCACACTTGGCCTTGAGAAATGTCACGCACTTTCTCTCACCAAAGTCACCGTGCACCACTCTATGTGTTTTCACAACCAAGGCATATCATTAACACCCCACTGCTAGGACTCCTAATCCAAATGGTGTGATATCTAGTTGGGACTTCATATTGGGGAGATCCCCTGAATGTTGGCAGGTCCAACACGGTCAATATTTCTGGCACTAGAAGTAGAGCCAGATGACCAACTGAGCCCATGAAGTCTGGTTGAACTTTCCACACTCATTAATGGTTTCCTCCTATATCTTAGCCACAACATGTTTTTCAAAAACCTCAAAATTAAAAGTGTTGGTGGAGATCATTAATGACTTGTCAAATATGAAATTCAATGGCGATGGTGAAACAACATTCTTTGAGCACACCGTTCATATTGTTGAATACTACATGAAGCACAATATTCACTGCGAGGAGGCTGCTTGTAGGTTTTTCACTCTTACATTCAAAGGGCACGTAAGGGAATGGTGTTACACGTTTCCTGTCGATTCCATACACTCTTTCGAACATCTTTCCATAGAAATTTTCCATGTCTTTGATAGGTATGATTAAAAATCTATGTTCAAGAAAATTATGCGATTGTGAAAAGAGCCTAATGAATCTCTGGATGATTTTCATGATCATTTCATTCATTTTTTATTTGAATTTTCTAAAGATGATGTTTATTGGCCTTTAACGAAAGATAATTTCAAATTTCTTGTTCACATTTCGATGAATCCACACGAATATCAATCTTTCAAAAGTCTCCCAACATACTACGGTGTTATAGCTTCAAAATGTACGATGGACGAAGTTGCTGTTCCTAGTAACTCTCTGTCTCCTTCTATTTAAACAACTCTAGTTCTGCAGGTTGAGGTGGGAGAACTTGAGAATTAATCTGCTAATTTACCACCATATTCTCCCACCCCACATACTCAGAATTCAAATGCAAGTTTGAATTGTGAATCTGATGTTTACGATGAAGTGTTATCTCCTCATACTCCATCCTTTGGTTCCTTTCCTCCAGATTGTGAGTTGTTGTGTTCACCCGTTTAAAATTTTTCTCTAGATGTTCATGAGGATCAAGTTCTGTATGGAGTTGGTGTTTTGCAACAAACTTGCGATGTCATTTACGATGAATATGTGTAGGATTCCACATCTGAATAAGAACCTTTGATGAAGGTTGATTATTCTCCTTTCGCACCTCTCCCTTATTATCCTAATATTTTCCTCAATTCTGCAATTCCTGTTGAATCTTGCGAAAATTTATTTTCTGATGATATTATTACTTCCGATCATTTTCAAAACTCGTGGAATGTCAATTTCTCATCTAAATATGGAGAGGAAAAATATTCTCTTTTAAATCCCGCCAATGCGTTTTGGAGGAGCAGGTGTTGTTGAATTCACGTACCACTATTGGGGCTAGTGGTTCATTAATGGTGTATGTATGATTGGAAGTTTCACTTTTAATGAAAACTCAAAGGTGACATGCTTTAATTCATATGTTGTGAATATAGTAGGACTATTCTTATTGTATTTGAAATGTATTTTTGTTTAACTTATGCTTATGAACTATTTCGTTTTCATTTGTATGAATCTTGTTGAATGCATGTTGTTGTATTAATTCATCACTGTTAACTTTTGGACTATTCCACATATCATCTTGTGATGTCATTATGATCATGTGTTCCTTTAAATCCACACACTATTACAGGCTTATAAGGGGCTCACTTCCTTTTCTCTTTGTGTGTTGGAACCATCATGCATCACACTTGACCTTCCGTAGGGTCACACACTTTCTCTCACCAAAGTCAATGTGCACCACTCTATGCGTTTTCACAACCAAGGAATATCATTAACACCCCACTACTGGGACTCCTACTCCTAGCAGTGGGAGTGAGGTCCAGTTGGGACTTCATATCGGGGAGATCCCCTGAATGTTGGAGGGTCCAGTACTGTCAACATTTCTAGCGGCAGAAGGAGGGAAAACTGACAATATGAGCCCAAGAAGTCTGTTTGAAATTTCCGCACTCATTAATAGCTTCCTCCTATATCTTAGCCCCAATTGTTTTTTCTAAAATCTCAAAATCAAAAGTGCCGGTGGATCATTAATGACTTGTAAAATCTTAAATTCAATGGTAAGGGTGAAACAACCTTCTTTGAGCACATCGCTCGTTTTCTTGAATTCTGCACGAAGCACAACATTCACTATGATGAGGTTACTTGTAGGTTGTTCACACTTACGTTCAAAGGGTGCGTAAGGGAACGATGTTACACATTTCCCATTGCTTCCATACTCTTTTAAACATATTTCCATTGAAATTTTCTATGCCTTTGATAGGTATGATTACACATTCGTGTTCAAGAAAATTATGCGATTGCGAAAAATGCCCAATGAATCTCTGGATGATTTTCACGATCATTTCATTCCTTTTTTTTTTGAACTTTTTTGAAGATGATGTTGATTGGCCTTTAATGAAAGAGAAATTTCGAATTTCTTGTTCACATTCCGATGAATCCGCACGAATATCAATCTTTTGAAAGTCTGCCAACATACTACGGTATTAGATCTTCAAAATCTGTGATGGACAAAGTTGTTGTTCCTAATAACCTTCCATCTCCTTCTAATCAAACAACTCCAATTCCGCAGGTTGAGGTGGGGGAACTTGAGAATTCATCCTCTGATTTTTCGACCATCTTCTCCCACCCCACATACTCAAAATTCCAATGCAAGTTTGGATTGTGAATCTGTTTTTTGCATGAAGTGTTATCTCCTCATCCTCCATCCTTTGGTTCCTTTGGTCCTCCGGATTGTGATTTGTGTTTACCGGTTACAAATGTTTCTATGGATGTTCACGAGGATCAAGTTCTGGATGGAGTTGGTGTTCCGTAGAAAACTTGTGATGTCATTTACAATGGCTATGTGTGGGAGTCCACATCTAAACAAGATCCTACGATGAAGGTTGATTTTTATCCTTATGCACCTATCCCTTCTTATCTTGACATTTTCCGCGATTATGTCATTCCTATTGAATCTTGCGAAAATTTAGTTTCTGATGATATTATTACTTTTGATCATTTTCAGAACTAGTGGAATGTCAGTTTCTCATCTGAATACAGAGAGGAAAAATCTTCTCTTTTAAATCCCCCCAATTTGTTTTGGAGGAAAAGGCATTTTTACTTCACGTTCCACTATAGGGGCTAGTGGTTCGTCAATGGTGTATGTGTTGTAACATTTTTTTGCATTTTACATTTATATGTCAAAAATGAAAAAAAAGAAAATTAAAGAAAGAAAATGAATGAATATATATATATATAGATAAGGAAAAAGAAAAGAAAAGAAAAATAAAAAGGGTATTTAAAAAAACAGATATGAAAAAAATGACAAAAATAAAAAATGATGAAAACCCTTACAAAAATAAAAAATGTACGAGCCAGCTTAAATGGCACATGAGATGTTAAATTAATGAAGTTAATTAGTTTAAATCACAATTATAATTATGATTATTTAGTTTCTAATAAGGTTTTTTTGATGCGACTTGTTTTTCGTATATGATATCGGTCGCGCTACAATAAAGCGCCATGATATTTTTTGCCCAGATTGATGAATCTCATTGACTTCAGACCCCCCTTGCCTCTTCGACAATTAATCAAGGGGGGGGGGGATCCAAGAAGTGGATTCCCTCCATCCCGCTTTATGTACATGTCACTCCCTCAATGATTTCAGACCCCCCTCCACCTAAAACACTTACTTCTCACCCCGCTTCCAAATTCACCTTCCCTCATTCTTACCTAAATAGAACCTTCATTCCCATTCTCGCCTGAATAAAACAACCAATCCTCCTTCGCCAAGTGTCCCATTCCTATTTCAACTATGATTTACTGTTAACTATTCATTGAAGGATATAATCATTGCCGAATTTAATGAACCCACTCCATTGACAAATATTTCTAAATGGTAAATACTTTTAGATATAAAATAAAAAATCTCGTTCAACTTTTCCTTTCTCTATACTGTTCTACCAACTGAGCCTGCTACTACAACCAAGAAATTCATTCAAACAACTTTCTTCCTCAAATATTGCAACCAACTAGCTCCTAGGTAACTACAGTCTCCTGTTCCATTTTTTCTTCTTCAGAATGTCTTCTAAGGGTAAATCTAAAACTGTAGTAGAAAACCCTATGGTTCCCCTTGTAATTGACTTAGATCACCAACCTTTAGCAGATCAACATTATAAAATCTCTGAAACCAATTGTGAGTTTGATCTCTATGAACTCCACAATTGGTTAAAACAAAATTTTGTTGATCCTAGTGATGAATTGAGTTTGTGGGACTCCTTCCTGCCTCAATTCGTTTTTCCACAAACTCATAGTTTCCTAGAATTTATCTCATGGTGCCATTTCGGATATATACCTAGTCAGAGAGCTATTGTTGCCCAAAATATTGACATATTATTCACAATTACATTTGAATCCATATGTCAAATGCTTCAAATCCAAAATCCATCCTCTCTGCACCCTTTCTCTGTAGACTCCCTCATGGAACTCTACAAAAGCCTAACCTTTCCCCACAGAGCTAAAATTTTTGAGACATTTCTACCTGAAAATGTTCAATTGCCAAGAACAAACCCACCTTACTCGTCCTCAATGTTTCCAAAGATGAAAAATAAATCATTTCTTTAGTTTCTTGTTTGTTGGGCTATTAAAACAATCAATGGGTTGATGAAGCAATCATAGGTTTCCTATCAGTGTTCTCATCAGGAGAAAATCCTTTAGTTATTTTTCATTATAGCAAATTATTGGTAGAGGTTATCCATGAAAAATTTCTCAAATTCTCTACTGAAGGAGTTTTCAAGCATGCTTCAGTCTTGGGTTACTTGTTCTTATTTCATCAATTAGATAGATTTCAATTTCCACTGCAGAAACTAGATGAACAAGGAAATCCATAGCTTGTGATTCATTGGAATTCCTTGGTAAGGAAGAATACCAATGAATTTAGATTCAGTGATTATATGGATCAATTTTTATACAGAGTTTATTGCTTGCTCAACAGTGATGCTGAACCTAGAATTGGACATGAGATTGAGAGAATTATACATCTTAGTGAACATACAAAGACAGGTGATTGGTACCTATATCAAAATTACACAGAGATCAGAGTATATGGATGTGAATTTCCTCCATAAAAATTTCCCGAGTTTGTTCCTATAAGGATTTTTTCATTAAAGTATATGAGGCAAATTATAAATATGGATGAGTTGCACTTTGTGTCAGCAAAAAAGAAATATCAGTTTAAGAACAAAAATCAGGTTAGACCTTTCATTTGTAATGCTAGAAAAAAATAAAAGGAGGCATATCTTCTCCTTAAACAAATGAAATTCAAACTCAGTTTTTCATGGTCATATGATCCTTTAGGAATTGTCTCAAAGTTGAGGGTAGAGAAGAAAACTACTCCTTATGCTCACACTCCGAGACCTGAAATTGAGCAGTATATGAATCAAGATGAATGGGATGAAAATACATTGTAGGAAGCAGAAGAACATGAAATTTCTTCTACAACATCACATACTCCAGTTCCATAGGAAAATAAGGATAGAAGACCAAGGGAATATATTTCCCCTCTAGTCTCAGAAATTCAGGCTGAACCAAGTATATTTGCAAGATATAAGGAAATCAAAAGGAAACATGAAATTTTAAAAGCTACAACCTATTCCTAGTTCTAGAAGCAAACACCATCATCATAGCGCAAACTTATCTCTTTTTTTGATACTGAGAAAGGATAAATGCAAATAGCTTTCCTTGAACCTAAAGTTCCTTTTCATAAGACTGCAAATGACTATAAAAATTCCATTTTTTCTTTTGATGTTCAACAAATCCATCCTATTGATCAAATGGATTTGTGTAAATAGACATGTGAAATGATATATTCTACTTTGACAAATTTAGCAATGGAAACATCTAGACTCCAGGCTTCAGTAAATAATATCTAGTCTCAGTTAAAATTAGAAAATAATATCTTCTTTGGCTAAAGACACCAAAGTAAAGTCTTTAGAGGATTTGGTGATTAAATTGGGATATGATCCCAGTAACGTAAAAGATGTTGAGGAGATAATTAGAAGAAAAAATGCTAACATTGCAGCCTTAAGGAAACAACTTAGTCTTCCATCTACTGAGGATCCACAAACAAAGGAAGTTATTGAACTGGCAAAGGAGAATATCTGGATAGAGATTAATGAAGCCATGAATGAAATTTGGCCTTCAATTGAAATTATTTTCGAGCAAGAAGAGTTAGTGCAGAAATCAAAGAAGGTCATAGAAGATGTAAAGGAAGATTTGGGTCAGAAACCAGGAGAAGCTACTGCTTTGATAAGGATTTTAAATTCAAAGACAAGAGAAGAACTGGAAGAATATGAGATTGAAGATAGAACTGAGACCATTCTTGAAGTAAGAAGAGTTCTTACTAAAAGAAATTTAATGCTACAATTAGAGAATAAATGTCATAATCTGGAGGCCAACATTAAAAAATTCCACAGAAAGTTTAATATACTGCATCAAAAAGGACTTCCAAGTTTAAAAGGTATAGGAGACAAATCAGTTCAGTTGGAAGACTATCAACAAAAAATATATTCTATAGCAATAGATAATTCCAAGTTTCCACTATAAAAGGAACAATTACAGGGAAGGCATTCATGGAAGGCTTAAAGTTTGACTTATTAATCAAGCTTGAAATAAAACATATGTTTATAGTCAAGCCCACTTTCTAGAAAGATACCGAAGTGGATGAAACATATAGAAAGTTAATTAAATATTCCATTCCAGATGAAGAAGGATGGGATAAATTGTGTCAGCTTCTTTATTGAAAAAATTTGATCTTCAACAACAAAGAAACATCCTTTTCAGTCTGAGTCATCACCAAATCCTCAAAATCAGTGTTAGAGTCAGTCTGGTCAGCCCTCCGTCAGAGATCAAAACTCTTTGTGCATTTCAATTTTAGGTGTCCCTCTCCATTCACTCAGCTGCATTTCGCTAGGGACATGCCATGATCTGACGGAGAAAGTCATGCTAGTCATTTTCCCTCATGTCTGGCCCCTGCTGGGTCAGGTCTTGGTCCATAATCACTGAAATTCATGATAGTCAAGGTCTGGTCATATTACAGGACAAAGTCATCTTTTATATTTAGGTTTAGGAAATCATCAATTTGGTCTTTGAAAAAATGTCCAGAACAAGCCATGCAGGCTAGAGGGAGACCTTATACAGCTATGGTTCAGAAATTTTCATCATCACCTGAAGAAACTTTGACTCTTCTTCAAAACTCTATTTTGAAGAAAAGTCAAACAAGGTCAATTATGACAAAATTTTCCAAAAATCGCCAGTTGAATTTTTCAGATGCAATCATGGTTTCCAGGGGCCAAATGCCTAGTCACATAGTCCCCGCAAAGAAATGCAGAAAATCCCATAATGAGAGCCAAAATTTCAAAGAAAAATGAAAATCAGGGTGTTTTAAAGTCAATGAAAAATGTGCAAAACACAAACATTAGAAAGTGGGTTTTCAAGGAAGAAAAAATCAAACCAATTTCTCTCAAGCCTATATATATACTTGTTGTGGCCCAAAGCAAAGCCATGGTGCCATTGAAGACTTGGAGAGACATTACAAATGTGGGAGAGCGAAATCGTGAAAGTGTGAGTGAGTGAGAGTTGGTTTGGGAGGCGCGGCGCATATACCCAGGAGCGTGGCGCACACAGAGGGCGCGGTGCACACGCAACCTACTCGCCGTTCATTTTTCTCAAGGGCACGACGCACACCCAGTGTGCAGCGCACTGGGCTTGGCGCGCGACGCACACATCCAGGGGCATAAAAACAATGCAAATCATTCCAAATCTCGGTGAAGGCTAGCAAATCAAGAGGTAGGCCCTGTTGACACCTCTCTTCTCTCAAATTTGTCAATGATTTGGTGTGCATAAGACATTTAAATGGTACGCCAAAAGCACAAGATCGACCATGAAAAAATCATTAAAAAAACGAGAAATGGGGTTGCAAAAATGTGATGATAAGCACCAAGGTTCTGCTCCCATCCCCTTGTCCCCTCACTCCTCATCGTTCCCGCCTCCATTCCATCATGTTTCCTAAAGAAACCACCCTAAAACCCTCTCCCCTATTTTTCAAGAAAGTCTGGGTGACTTTTACAGTGCACAGCGCACACACGAGGTGGCGCGGCGCACTCAGGGCGTGCGGCGCACTGGGAGCCCGACCACAGTGCAAAATCACCACTGGCGCGGAGCACAGACTTACAAGCCCAAAAATGTACTAAATTGCCCAAAATTTTTGTGAATAACCCTCAAGGTTAGAGAGGTAGCCCAACTACCTTCACCATTGGCATTTAAAACTTGAAGAGGAATGTGATATCGATGACCATGAATCAAATATAATTTTTTTTTAAAAGTAAAGCAAAGATGACACAAAGAAGGTCAAGAAGCTAGGGTTTTGCTACAGTGACATTATTGCTAAAGTATGCTCCTACCCTACCTCTATCGGCTAATTCCCCTGTAGCAATTTCCTCTAATAATCACCCTAGCTCCACTGTAATCATATCCATTCGTTCCCTTTATTCCTATAGCTCAAAATACCCAAACCCTACCCCATCAAACACCATACCAAAAACGCTCCCAAATCCCTAATAAACTTCTCCTTTTAAACCCCTATTCCCCTTTTCATCATTCCCCTCCTAACACTCCCTGTTTTATTATCCCCTTGGTGACAGATTTTCAGAGCATCTATCAGTTTCATTGGATTCAGAGGGCAGCATAAAAATCAGGGTACAAACAACAGTAATGGCATTAGAAAATTCATCAGAGTATGAGGAGGGGACCCACAGTGACACATCTTCAGGAGAGAGGGCCCATAGGAGACATCACCGGAGTGGCAGACATCTTAGAGATGAGCCAAACACCCTCACTGAGCTGCAGGCATGCCCGCTTGCCATGTCTTGTTTCCAACACTTGGCATGTTATGAATTTTGTCAAAGGGTGGAAAATGTCAGAGTCCATCATGAGTTGGCCCGCCTTTTTGCACTTCATCTACACGGAGGTCAATCTGTCCTGGCTAGGGTCACTTTCACATTGACACCAGAAACCATATCAGTGGAAACAGGAATACCAAACATTGGGGAACAGTGGCATAAGAAAAAGAAGGTGGAGAGGCATCATTATGAGCCTTACATCAAGAACAGCTGCTTGAGCCAGCTCACCAGAGTTTTTCCATTCAGATTTTTGAGAGATGAGTATGCCCCACTCATGAGATTGATCATGAAGTATTTCAGTTGCGAGGGGAGGTTTTCTCACCTTTATGCCTATCACATCAGGTTGCTCATGCACTTCACCAGGGTGCGGATGATGAGCCTCCCATTTTTCATTTGCAACAACATTGAGAAGATGAAAAACTTCATGCAGCGCAAGACCCCTCGACAACAGCTAAACAGTGTCTATCATTTTGCTCTCATTTGGATTTTGGTGGACCATCAGTTGGGATTGCAGGGTATTGCTTGGGAGGACTTCATCTCCCGTGATTTCTTCAGCGCTCCACCGGTGATATCAGAGGCAGAACATGAGGTGGGGGGTCCTTCACATCAGTTTGAGCACCATGAGACTACCACCATGCCAGTATACATCACATACCAAAAGGGCAATAGACCGTTGTTCGCAGCAGCAAAGCGAGTGTTATCTCCACCCGGGGTGGAAGGGGCCTTGCTTTTGACATCAACACCACATGAGTAGGGTAAGGGAAAGGAGCTAGTGCAGGAGGAAGGGCCATCAGGTGAGCAAGAAACCGAGTTTGTTCTCCTCCATGATGATGAGACAGATGCAGAACCTACGAATGCTGAGCTGGGAGAGATCATTCAGGAGTAGCAATCAGTGATTGAGAACTTATCCCTGGACTTGGAGAGGGCCAAGTGGAACATCCAGTATCTGGAGCAGAGGAACAATAAACTTGAGGATCGGCTAGCTGAGATAGAGTTGCAAATGATCAAGGAAAACCAGCGACACATCCTGGCAGCACAAGGCAGACCTATGGAGCAAAGAGACGAGGACTGGGAGTATGTGTTAGAAAAAGTGAACGTTCACTTGGAGCAGTGGTTGGATAAAGAAAATAGGGAGAAAGACATGCTGAGGCGCATGACTCACCACTACCAGGCCCGAAACATGAGCTCCAAAGCAAGAATCAGGAGCCTGAAGGCAAAACTGAGCAAAGCGACAAAAGAGGCAAAGGAGGCAAAGGAGGCAAAGGAGCAAGATCAGATTTGAATCTTGGCTGAGGCTTCCTTGGCACAGCACAACACTTCATGAACCTCCAGCCCAAATTTCAAAAAATTTGGGCAAATTTTGGTCACAGGCAAAGTTTTTTGGACAAAAACAGGAAATTCCTCCCTGTGCGCCACGCCACTGGCGCGATGCTAAAATTCTAGGGCTCTAATCGAGGAAAGACTTGCATATTTGGATTCAACATCGAAAATTACGACTACTGGTGTCCGGGCAAGAAATTTTGACAAGATCTGGGTCTCCTAAAGGTCAAAAAACACCCAAAAATGGCCTCTCTGCCACTTTTTTGACACAAAGAAAGCAGTCTTGGGAGAATGAAGATTTGGAGGGGCAAATGAGCACCAAATTGGGAAATTCTAGTGGTGTTAGAAAGTAGACAGGATAGGATTTCCAACAAGCCCACTTTGGCACATTTTGGACACCTGAAAGTGCCCCAAAACAGGCTCCAAAGTGGCGCGACGCACAGAGGAAAAAACTGCCAATTTGCTCCCGTTTTGCGAAATTTCGGTTCGCGACTTCTCCAAGTGGGCCCGGTCATCTATACTTCGGTTTTTTGGCACCAAAGGAGGCATTTAAAGAGTTTTCTCTCCAGGTGGGCATCTATCCAAGTGGAAAAAGAATGCAAAGGGTCACCCCAGCCAAATGTCATGCTTGAGAGCGCTGCACCTGTAGCTGATGGTTGGCTCTCCATCTCCTTTTCATAATGATTTGAGTAACTTCCTGTTGAAGCCCCAAAAATCGGGTCGACAATAAGGGGGATACCTACCCGGTCCAGACCTTGGTTGGCAGCTCCTTATCCGTTTGGTATAGCGGGTCTGACTGGGGATAATGGGACCAGTTTCCCAATCTAAGGGTGTGTGTGTGTGCAGAGTTGGATGATGATGATCTAAGAGTTCTAATCTAAGCTACTTTAATCTAATTCTATGCTATTGTAATCTAATGAAAACAACACATCTAATCTATGCTAACCCGGGATGTATTTCTTCTATTATGCGATCTAAAGAGATTTCAAATAATAACTGGTAATAAATATTATTCAGCTATCATAAGAATGGAAATCAATGAAGATGAACTACTTTTCATAAAAAGTTAGGCAAAACAGTTGTGAACAGCATATCGCATAATAACTTATCCATATATCAAACATAAATAAATGACTCCATCATACAAAAGTGCCAAATGGTAACTCAAACATTCATGCAATAACATATAAACAACTAAAAAATGTATGTCACTTTAAGAATATAAGCAGAAATGGCCAAGAGATAAAAGTACCATTTATGACTGGTCCTACTCATAAGCTTCAAGCAACAATGATTTATCTCTACTTGTTCTAATATCTACCAAGAGTACAGAAGTGCAACATCAGTAGCAGATATCAAATGCAAACATTAATAAACCTTGATCCATTCATTCATCAAAACCTCCTCTGAGGGTGAAGAAGTGCATGTTCTGAGGACAAGTTTTTGACAAATTTCTGGACCCTTCTCTAAATGCATGAGAAGGGTTTAAATACTACTTCCTAATTCTAATAATAGTTTATTTACAAAATTTAGGATGCGGTTTTCAAATGACCGTCCTTTTTCTAATCTAATTTTTAAGAAAAACCAACATTCTAAATTAAGCTACTTCTGAATCTGGTCTTTAAAGCTGCATGCATTCATCATTGGTTTAAGGAGAGTCGGCTGGATGACTTCTGCTTTGAGCTGGGCTGAGAAAACGGAATCTATGAGAGCTGGCACCACTTTTTCGGCTGCATTTATGATACATTTCACAGTCATCCACTGACTATGCGGCTTCACCAAGTATGCCCAGTAACACTCCCAGTTTAACCTGTTTAGTGCTTGGACCGCTTTTCCCTTTTCTTGCGCCTTTTGCTTCCATTCTGCTTCTAGTCGTAGTTTATTTGGTAAATACCCCGGGGTGGTCTCTGCGATTAAATTTGCTCTGTGCAAATTTTCATTTACACAGTCGATAAGAATGCTTGCTGTCGTGGCCGCTATTCCTGCGTATGGCTTGGTATCGTCCTTCATTCTCCGTTCCTGCAGCTCACAAGTGAAATGGAAATGATTGATCAAGAAAGGTGATGGGAGAGCCTTAAATGCAGCAGATATATCAAATATGCCACCTTACGTGAAGTAATTCTTTGCAAAATCACGCGTCTACATTAATAGATGACAACTAATTCAATTATTATCATTAAAAGCGCATGATCTTGAGTCAGATTATGGTAAGTGGCTTTTCTTGAATAGTGTGCCCGAAAGATTCATGATGGAGTGATTTTGTGATTTGGTTCGCAATCGTCATAGATCGCGAAATCGCATTATTGCACTATCGCGCTCTCATACTGACTCACAAATATAACATTGCAGAGATGATTTAGCTTAATATCGCAACCATCGCTTTATCGTGATATCGCAACATCGGAGATCGCAGAAGTTTTATGCTTGCCATATTTTGTTAGCCCATTTCCTGTGATATGCGATCTTGCGATCGGTGTTATCGCAAATCGGAAAATCTTGAAGTTTTTCTTATTAGCATTACTTTATTGCGATGCGATATATTGCTTAGTACGAGAATCTTGCACATACCAGGATTATACCCAAATGGAGGTGTTTTTCTATCATTTTACGATGCAGCTTTTTAAAGAATTTTTCCTTATCATAAACTTAGGTTTTAAAGTATTCAAAAGATCTTCCTAAGCTTACGATGGTAACCTTATTTTGAAGAAAGGGAACTCTTGCTTTTCCTAAATTTTAACTAAGGGTCCCCATTCATTTAGTATTTTGGACAACACTTAAATGAAAAAGGGGGGTTGTTGCTAGCCACAACACTTCCCAACCCCTGGGTGTTCTATCTCTTCCTCACACATTCTATATATTGTATGCAAGTTATTTGCAAAGGGTTGGCTGGCTTGTAACTTCTGGGAGACTGTGGGAAAGAAACTCTGTTTCTGCACTGTATATTTTTGACAGAGAATTAAGGAAAGGCAGCGGCTCTGTTTCATGAGATTCTTGTGGTTGTGAGTGTAGCAAATGTGTTCTTATGTTCCATATGTATCTTGTTATGTTTCATAATTCAATTCACGTTTCATTTCAGTGAAATTTTCTAAGTGAGATTAGGTAGAATTCAATTTATATTGCTCTGCATATTGGAAAATTTCATGTACAGTGTTATTCTTCTGTTGAAAAGGATTCATGCGACTATGCCATTTTCACTTTCTTAAGCAATCTTTCCATTCTGTGTTACCTTAAACCGAAATTGCTGCTCTTTCCGCCTACCTTGCCTCACGGAATAATCTGTGCCTTCATATTCAATTCTCTGTTCTTTGCTGAGCGCCAGTCCCATATACATCCCAGAAGCTCAGTCATTCATAAAATTGTTTTCAAAATCCCTTTTCACTTACTAGCCTAAGGTAAATATCGCATTGTACGTCATCTCAGACCATTTTTTCTTATCCATTCACTGAGCGTGACTCAGAGAGAGCCCTCTCCTGCTCTGGTAGGGCTAGCTACCAGACTGAGCGTTGTTTGTGGTTACCCTAATTTTTGCCTTCCTTCAGCCTGAGGCAGATTTAGGTGCTAACAATCAGTACCAAAAATCTTGAGTAGTTTAATTTTCCTATATTCTTGAACTATTTTTGTAAACATTTTTTTTGATATTTTGCAAAGAAATCTTGATATTGAAATCAAGATATTTTGAGGAAAATTATATAAATACTTCATAGATCCAAGTACAAAGGGTTGAACCCTTGGGATAAGTTATTGAGCATAATTGTATATTAATGAAAGGATTTTCAATTTGCCTCTAAGAAACTTGTGTTTTTGTGAGTTATTCGTTGTTATTTCATTTCATATTGTAAATTTATGCATATATTTAATTTTGAATGGAGAAATTTGGGTAAGATAAGGTTGAGTGTCAACCTGTCTAAAATCCCCTGTGAAGTTATAATATATTAAAGAGATTAGTTTATTGGACTGTTTGTCTGAGATAACTCCTCTACATCTTTAAATTGTCACTTCTTCATCAATTTAAATATATTTTTGTTGGGTTGTAAACATTGGATACATGCATCTTTTCCATATGGTTAATTAAATACTCTGTCTGAATATTTGATAGACCATAGATTCTTTGATTTCTGCCTTACACATCTATTTTAAACAAAATTTCTGTTAACAGGTGGAGAACCAACCCTTTTATTATATCATGATTAATTAAGATTAAACACCTGTTTGAATTAGTTTAGAACATTGGTTGTCCAAACATTTTAAAAACCAAAAAAATATTTTAGATGCTCTCGCATAATTCCTAACGTAGATTTATCTTCGGAGGTAAAACATCAGACTGGCACCATTGTCGGGGATTGAAATTCTTAAATTATTTTCCTTGGGACAACAATTAAAAGATTACCTTTTAATGGTGAATAAAAGGTTAGTAGGTTAAATTAATTCACCTGACGATTCCACAAAAACAAACTAGATTCATGTAGACACACTAGGTCTTTCTCAGACCCTCAACTTTATTCTCCACTATTAGATCCTGAGAGATTGGTAAGAATTGCTTCTGCAAGACAAAGACTAGAAGCCTCTAATTCTGCTTCTGTAATTCATCCATGTGAATTCGTTTTTGAAACTGATCCTTTTAGACATGTTCCAATTCCTCCTGAACTATCAGATCTACCACAAAAAGTGAGGCAACTGCTATCTAAAGGAGTTGATTTGCAATCATCTCTCCTTGTTTATCAGTTAGAATCTTACCAGATTCTTGAACCTCTTTCAAAATTTCCTAAATCAGAAAGAGAAGTGGGTCTAGATTTACTAAAATTAAAGCCTAGTGATTTTATTTCTTTAGTAGTTCACACTTACACATCTACTTCTGTTAGTTTTGAGGACAATTTTTTGTTTAGACAAATCCTTTGTTTGATAATGAAGGAAAGTTAAGTCGTAAAGAACCTAAATTAGTCATACAAACACCAAGAAAAATAAAAACTTCCATAAAAACTTCCAACTCATATTCACCCCCTACAACTCCTAAAAGCTCAATTTCATCCCCTTCATCATCTTCATCTTCTCAAAGCTCATCCTCCTCTTCCTCATCTTCATCTAATCAAATGGCTGGTATTCAACCCATCATTTAGACTCATTATGTAGCCTTAATTCTTCCCAATCAGTTAATTAATTTCCTAGATGGATATCTAAAGCACTTACCTAGATTCAATGGTGAAACTGGTTTGTCTGCTGAAGATCATCTGGCAGATTTCTTAGACTTTGTTGATAACATGAATATAGAACATGAAGATGTCTACATGAGATTGTTTGTTCAATCTCTTGAAGGCAATGTTAGGATTTGGTTTAGAAAATTACGAGCTAATTCTATCCCTTCTTGGAATGAATTAGTTACTATTTTTAAAAACCAATGGGGTGTTAAAAAGGATCCAGTTTACTATTTGACTAAGTTTGATGACCTAAAAGAAACCCTGGTGAACCTGTGGCTGATTTTATAAAACAATTTAATAAAATTTACAATAAAATGCCACCTAATTGTAAGCCACCAGTAACTGTTGCTAAAGTCAGATTTTCTAAAGGATTTGATGATGAATTTGTAGTTATGCTTAGGGAAAGAACTTCTGTAACCCTAGCAGACATGGAAACTAATTCTATTGAGGTTGAGGAAAATAGATCATCCTCAGCTAAACTGAAAGCAAAGGTTGAAGAAGCTGAAAGGAAAATGAAAGCTAGGGAAGAAGGAGGTTCTTATTCTAAAAGCAAACCTGAGGATCACAAAATTGATGAAATCACTTCCTTAGAAATATTTCAAATGTGATTTCAAATATTGAAACACAGCCTAGAGTAGTTCAACAAGAATCAAATAGACCTCGGGCTCAGTTTAAAAGACCTTTTCAACCCCATATTTTACAAAGACCCAACCTGATCAACAAATTCAACCACAGTTGATGATTGACAATCAAGAACCTAAATAAAATGGAACATTAGTTACTAATGACAAATTATTTCGATGATCAATCACAACAACATGCTATAATTCTAGTTTCCCATGATCAAGATTTAATCTAAAATCAAGAAACTTCACATGTTTCTAAGTATTAAGCCTTTTCAGAGTTTCTAATAGTTGAATTAAACATAAGGTATTATTTGACGCCTAGACTAGGCCTTGGTAGGCCAACCAAGAATGTTACAATTAATGAGCCTCCAGTAAAAACTGCCAAAACCCAAAAAAATGTAATTCAACCATTAACTCAAGCCAATGAACATAATAATGTTGAAAAGACTATCCCAACAGTTTTCAATATAGAAAAAGAATTAGAGAGAGTCAAAATTCCTATTCCATTGTCTGAAATATCTAAAAACCCAGGATATAAATACCAAGTATCATAGTGGATCCAATATTCAAGTATAGATGCCGAGGGGGACATGATCAATTTACAGGATGAAAAACCTTTGGTGGTTTTTGGTCCTAGTTCTGACATGATTGATGAGAACATTCCTCCCTTCTATGTTACTCTCAAAGTTCATGATTTTATTCTATACAATTGCATGTTAGACTCAGGGGCCTCTCATAATTTCCCAAAGTAATCATGGATCAATTGCAATTACAAATTACCAGACCTTACCATGATTTGTACACTTTTGACTCCAAGAAAGTTCCTTGTCTTGGATTGATAAAAGACCTAGTTGTAACTTTGGCACAAATCCCTGTAAAAGGTGTAGTACTTGACATTATAGTCACAAATATCCCTCTTAAATTTGGAATGTTGTTATTGTTGGCATTATGATTCTGGTATGGCTTTATGATACATATGTTGTACTTGATGGCAACCCACTCATCTCAGATGATAAATTATAGTGCAGAAAAGTTCACGCACTTATATGAAGAGAAAAGCTTATTCTATGTAGAGAAAAGTTTATTTCATGTAGAGAAAAGTTCACGCACTTTTATGCAGAGAAAAGTTTATTTCATGTAGAGAAAAGTTTATTTCATGTAGAGAAAAAGTTCACGCACTTTCATGTTGGAGAACTTACCTTTGGTCCATGGTAGTTAGTCCTTGGTATTTGAATCTATGGTTTTGGACCATGGTACCTCGTCAAAAGTGTGTATATGTTGGAGAACTTACCTTTGGTCCATGGTGGTTAGTCCTTGGTATTATTGAGCCCCATGTTTTTGGGCCCCTTGTATTGGTTATCTATGGTATTGATCCATGATTTTAGGAAGAAGCTTGCCTATATAAAGCAAAGGAGATCACTTGGCTAATTCATTCTTGCAAATCGAATATCTTAAGATCTGAAATATTGGGTTATTGTTTTAAAAGTTTGATCTATGAAAGGGAAGTTGAAAGCGAATCTGTGAAGGGTGATCTCTCGAGCGCTGCAGTTGCGGAAGTGCGGAGGCGCCATAGAAGGCGCAGTGCGGAGGTGCCACAGAAGGCGCAGTGCAGAGACGCCACAGAGGCGCCACAGAAGGCGCAGTGCGGAGGCGCCACAGAAGGCGCAGTGCGGAGACGCCACAGAAGGCGCAGTGCGGAGGCGCCACAGAAGGCGCAGTGCAGAGGCACCACAGAAGGTGCAGTGCGGAGGCGCCACAGAAGACGCAGTGCGGAGGCGCCACAGAAGGCGCAGTGCAGAGGCGCCACAGAAGGCGTAGTGTGGAGGCGCCACAGAAGGCGCAGGTGCAGTGGTCGCGGCGCCACAGAAGGTGTAGGTGCGGAGGTAGTACAGATATCCGCAGATCTATACCAGTGAAGTTGCGATCCCTGCTTAAAATTTGTTTTAACTGCCTTTGACTATTCTGCAGGGTTTTGGGTGCATAACTGCTGTTTGGTTACTGGTATTGAGTTCAGATAACAGCATGATTAATGACTTATCTTTATGTACTAGATCTGGTTGATAACTCTCATAATATCATTGTATATGTATGGATCTGGTGATTGGGTGATTCAGAAGGTTGTTTGATTATGAGCTTCAATGTTGTTGTTGGATCCAGTTTGAAAATTTATGAAAAGTGGTCCTTGAAAGAAAAGAAGTAGGGGGTTGTAGCTCCCTTCCAAGAGAGAATGGAAAACGAGAGAGAGTTGTAGCTCTCTGCAGGTTGCAGCCTGCGTACTGGTAAAGGACTGCACCAGTACAAAATCATTGTAACAGGAGTTTCTAATTTGAAAGAAGATAGAGACATATTGCAGCAGGTGGTTTTCACCCACATTGGGTTTCCACCTTATATCTGGTGTTCTTTGGTGTGACTATCTGTTTTTCTTGTTCATGCTCATTATTTTATGGTACTGATATGCAAAAATAATTCAAAGTGTAAATAAGGAAGATTTGTTAAAAGAACTTGATAATACTGATTCACCCCCCCTCTCAGTATTATTTTCAACAATTGGTATCAGAGCAGGTCCTTCAGAGAAGCTTGATCGCTTGAAGGTAGATCATTCATCATGAGCAACTACGAGAGAGAAGCATCAATCAGGCCACCAATTTTTGATGGGACGAACTTCAATTATTGGAAGATAAGAGTTACTGCCTATCTTCAATCTCTTGGTACAGAAGTTTGGGATATCATAGAGACAGGCTACACTTTTCCTTCAGCTACTCCTACAGATTCGGCCGAGAAGAAGAAATATGAAACAAATGTGAAAGCAATCAATACTCTATTGGGATGCTTATCCCAATCGGAATTCGTGAAGGTAATGCACTATAAATCCGCAAAAGAAATATGGGACAAAATTGTCACGAGCTATGAAGGAGACAAACAGGTAAAGCGTGCTAAACTTCAAACTTTCAGGATTCAGTATGAGAATCTCAGAATGTATAATGATGAAAGTGTGGCTAACTATTTCCTTAGGGTAGATGAAATTGTTAACTGCATGAAAAACTTGGGTGAAGAAATAAAAGAGGCTATTGTGGTTGAAAAAGTCCTAAGATCCTTGTCCCCCAAGTTTGAATCTAAAGTGTCCGCTATAGAGGAAAAAGCAAATCTACAAACTCTCACCATGTCTCAACTACATGGAATTCTAACTGCTTATGAAATGAGAAAGGGAGGTCCATCAGACAGAAGAGAAGCGGCTTTCAAGGCTTCAGGCAAAGGAGATTACTATGAAGCAAGTCACGTGCCAGAAGAAGAAGAAGAAGAATCAAATTTTGTCAGAAATTTTCAAAGGGGTTCTGGAAGGTTCAGAGGTAAGTTACCTTTTAAATGTTTTGCTTGTGGAAGAGTAGGTCATTATGCTGCAAAATGTCCTTATAAGGATAAAGGAAAGGAACCTGCTAGATGGAACAAGAAACAGAGTGCAAACAAGAAAAGTTACTACACTCATGAAGATAGTGATGGTCTATCGATTAGTGATGAAGATGAACAAGGTAATCACTATAAAATGTTAATGGCATTTGAAGATGATGATTATATGGATGCTATAGATGTGGATAGCCTTTTTGAAGAAATTACTAGACTCAAGAGATGTATAGAAGAAAAGAATATGATCATTGATACTCTACAATTTCAAATTGATGAAAAGGAAAAACATCTTGAAAAATTAGAAGGTGAAATTGTTGGTCTTAGAAAAGAGATTGAGAAAACAAAAGCTATTAATCTTAAGTTTGTCAAAGGATCTGAAACTTTGGATGAGATTATCAATGTACAGCGTTCTCCACTAAACAACACAGGTCTGGGCTATAATGGAGAAACTTCTCAAGCAACCACTTCAAAAAGTTATCTTGATGCAGCAAGAAGGAATGAGAAAAAGCACAATGAAGACCATCAGGCAAGGCAGGGACGAATTGCAAACAGAGACTATCAAGGGCAATCCGTTTTAAGGGTGAACAAAAGCTACAACTAGCCACAGGTAAAATCTTCTCAATTTAGTTCAAGAATGGATGACAATAGAAATTACAATCATTTGGCCGGTAGATTTGATAACCGCAGAAATTTCTTCAATGGACAATGTTTCTCTTGCCATAACTTTGGTCACAAAGCAGCTCAATGTGTTGCATATAAAACAATCATGACTAGAGAAGCTCAAAAACAAAGAAGTATGATCGGGATTACAAAAAGGACCTATAACAACTTTTCGGCTCTTGAAAATGAAGTTGAATGTTCTATTTGCAATAACTTTGGTCATGAAGATTCTGAATGCAGGAGCAGGTTTCAGTAGACAAAGGAACAAGCCTCAAACACCAAAACATGGAGAATAAAGGAACCACAAACAGAAAGATGTGGGATAGCATTCTATGCAGAGGGACAGGAAAATCTATGGTACATTGACAGTGGATGTTCGAAGCATATGACAGGTGATAAAGAAAAACTTGAGTCATATTCTGCTCTAGAAAAGGGAAAGAAAGTTTCTTTTGGAAATGATACTCCTGCAACTATAAAAGGAAAAGGCACTGCTCAGTTAAAAGAAAAGGTCAAGGCTGGAAATGTTTTGTATGTTGATGGACTGAAACATAATCTTCTAAGTGTCAGCCAGATGTGTGATCAAGGAACCGAGGTGATATTTAGAACAAATGGATGTCTTGTTCGTGATCTTGATACAGGTAAAACGGTGATCAAAGGTAAAAGAACTCCAAATAATCTATACGTATTTGAAGAAGGACAACAACAATGCTATCTAAGAAAGGATGATGAACACTGGCTATGGCATCGGAGGTTGGGGCATCTAAGCTTTTCACAAATAAGGAAAGCATGCAAATATCAGGCAGTTCGCGATCTTCCAGATATCAAAATTCCAGACAACACCATATGCAAATCATGTCAGTTTGGAAAGCAAACCAGAACTAATTTTCGAGAGAAGGAAGGATCAGCTAGCATGCCTCTTGAGCTAGTACATACAGATACATGTGGTCCATTCAGAAAAAGAACACCTCGAGGAGAAGAATACTTGATATTATTCATTGACGATTTCTCCAGGTTTGTCTGGTTAGGACTAATGAAGCACAAAGATGAAGCATTCGAAAAATTCAAATCCTTCAAAGCCTTGGTTGAAAATGAATCAGGATACAAAATTAAGTGCCTCAGATCTGACAGAGGTGGGGAGTTTACCTCGAATGAATTTTTCGATTTCTGTGAAGAACATGGGATAAGAAGAGAATTCTCTACAACTAGAACTCCTCAGCAAAATGGAGTTGTGGAAAGAATGAACAGAACAGTCCAACAAATGGCTCGTGCTATGCTTGATGAGTCGGGTACTCCCGCAACTTTCTGGGGTGAAGCTGCACATGCTGCGGTTGTTATTCTCAACAAAACAAATGTCCGTGTTAACAACACTCAAACCCCTCATGAGCTCTGGTGTGGTGAGACTCCTTCGGTGAAGCACTTCAAAATCTTTGGGAGCAAATGTTATATTAAGAACACTGATGAGCAACTTGGCAAACTTGAACCTAGAGCAGATGAAGGCATTCTTCTTGGTTATTCTCCACATAGCAAAGCATACAAGTGCTACAATAAAAGACTTGGCAGGATTGTTGACAGCATTGATGTAGTGGTTGATGAGAAGGGATACATTCCTAGGCAAGTACATCATGAAGACATCGAAGAAGATGAAGGCTACCCTCAAAGACAGAATGATGAAGAAGAAGAACCTCAAGAAGAACCAGAGGAGCAGACAAGAATAGAAGAGAAGACTCCATCCAGATATGTTCAGAAGAATCATCCAAAATCTCAGATTGTGGGGCAGAAAGAAGCAGGTGTACAAACAAGAAGAACAATTGCAGAAGCTTCAAGCTATTTGGCATTACTCTCTTCCACTGAACCACAAAATGTCAAAGAGGCATGCAAAGATGAATGTTGGGTCAAAGCAATGGATGAAGAACTTGAGCAGATCGAAAATAACAACACTTGGGAGTTGGTTCCTAGACCAAAAGATAAGAATGTTATAGGAACAAAATGGGTCTTCAAAAATAAATTGAATGAAAATGGAGAAGTAATTAGAAACAAGGCCAGACTTGTTTGTAAAGGGTATGCGCAGCAAGAAGGAATAGATTTTGAAGAAACCTTTGCTCCTGTTGCAAGACTTGAGGCCATCCGAATGTTCCTTGCTCTCTCAAGCTTTCAAAACTTCAAAGTATTTCAAATGGATGTGAAATCAACCTTTCTGAATGGAGACTTAGAAGAAGAAGTATATATTGAGCAGCCAGATGGTTTCATTCTTGGAAATGATCCAAATCTTGTATGCAGATTGAAAAAGGCTCTCTATGGTCTCAAACAAGCTCCAAGGGCTTGGTACTATCGTTTGGTCAAATATCTTCATCAACAAGGTTTTTCAAAAGGATCAGCAGATAGCAATCTTTATATAAAAGTTGAAAATGACAAATTGCTAATACTTGTTGTGTATGTAGATGACATTATCTTTGGCAGCAATGAAGAAGCTATGAGTCAAAGCTTTGCCTTGGTCATGCAGAAAGAATTTGAAATGTCCTTGCTGGGAGAACTGACATATTTCCTTGGTTTGCAAATCCAACAAAAGGAAGGAGGAATCTTTTTGTCTCAAACCAAGTATCTCAAACAGATTTTGAAGAAATATGGCATGGAAGATGCAAAACCAGTATGTACACCCATGGTCACAGGATGTAGCCTCAGTGCAAATGATGAATCTGCAGCAGTACATCAACCAACCTACAGATCTATGATTGGAAGTCTACTTTATCTGACAGGTACCCGACCGGACATCATGCATGCAGTTGGAATAGTTGGAAGATTTCAGGCAAATCCGAAGGAGACTCATCTTCAGGCAGTGAAGAGAATTTTCAAATATCTTCAAGGGACTCAAAATTATGGTTTATGGTATCCTAGAGATACAAATCTCACACTTCATGCTTATACAGATGCCGATTGGGCCGGAAGCGTGGATGACAGGAAGAGCACAAGTGGTGGCGCATTCTTTATGGGTTCCAGACTAGTATCTTGGTTCAGCAAGAAACAGAGTTCGATTGCCTTATCTACAGCTGAAGCAGAATATGTTGCTGCTGCATCTTGCTGCACTCAACTCCTTTGGATGATGCAGACCTTGCAAGATTTTCAAATCACTTGTACACCACCTATCTCCATCTTATGTGATAACACAAGTGCAACAGGGAAAATTTTAAGAACCCCCATAAATTTATAAATATAATAAATGGGCTAATCTCCATGGTATATAGGAAAAATGGAAGGCGATTTCATCAATAATATAATATGTATATATAATTTTTTGGCGAATCTCTCACCAGGCATGGCGAATATTTTACTCAATTATAAAATCTTGTAAGATCTTGGCGAGTCTTTCACTAAATAATAAAACTTTGTAAAGTCCTAGTGAATCTTAGCATAGGCTACATGCTGGTTTAATTCTCCCATTTAAATAGGCTACATTCCAGGTGAATACCATGGGTCAATACCATGGGCCATTTTGGTGAATACCATGGATCAATACCATGTGCCATTTTTATTTTTATTAATTCTAATATTAAGGTTAATAATGGTTTTTTGCATGGTATTAATAACAATCTAGTCCATGGTATTTGTCCCATAGTATTTTGGCCATAGGTTTCACCTAAATATAACCCATTTTTTGAGTGTTCGTAAATATAAGGTGACTTATGGAGTAAATATAAAAAAATGTTTTATTTGTTTACCATACCTCTTGTTAATTTATATTTTTATTAATTTACCATACCTCTTTTACAAATATGGTATTTGGCCCATAGGATTCACTTAAATAAAACCTCTTTCTTGAGCCTTCATAAATAGAACGAGGGTTATGGACTAAATATAAAAAGAGGTTTTATTTATTTACGATAAGTCTAGTTTATTTATATTTTATTTATTTACCATACCTTTTGAGTAAGTATAAAAAGACGTTTTATTTATTTACCATACCTCCACTTATATTTTTATTTGTTTACACCCTTACATGTATATAAGGTGACTTATGGAGTAAATATAAAAAATGTTTTATTTATTTACCATACCTCTCATTTATTTATATTTTTATTAATTTACCATACCTCTTTTATAAATATGGTATTTGGCCCATAGGATTGACTTAAATAAAACCTATTCTTGAAAATGGGCGAATGGATTCACTTAAATAAAACCTATTCTTGAAAATGGGCGAATGGAAGGATGTAAGTCCTAATTTCAAGGGCTAAATTTACCTTTTTTACCCTCTCCCTTAAAATAAGGTGGGCTATTTGAGGTGATTTGTAAAAATGTACTATGATACAAAATATTCGCCCACTAAAAATTTAAAACCCCTTAATTTCGCCGAACATTCGCCCCTAAAATTATCCTTGAAGTGCAATTAGCATCTCAAAGAACCCAGTCATGCATTCAAAAACCAAGCACATACCAATCAAGTATCATTTTCTTCGGGAACAAGTGCTTGAACAAAAGGTCAAGTTGGAGTATGTTCCTTCTAAGGAACAAGTTGCTGATATACTCACCAAACCATTGCCCAAGGAGACTTTTGAATACCTCAGGCAAAAGCTGGGGGTTGTTGATGCATCATCTTGTTGTTGAATCTCTTCTGATTGTTGGTTGTACGAGAATATGCATACATGTGTTGGGTTGCGGATTGGTTGAAGATCAAATAGCACTGGTTCAGGGGGAGCTTATAATGCATTGTTGGCATTATGGAGGATGTACAGAAGGCGATCATGGATGCTGATCTGAATATTACTGCAATATGTCTCTATCTCTTTCATGGTCATTTATGGTGTTTGGTGGATTATGTTTCTTCTTTACAGATCTGGTTCATATTCAGGGGGAGCATGCTCTTAGGGGGAGCATAACCCTTTGCCCTTGATGTCAAAGGGGGAGAATGAGCTGAAGATTTTGAGGTTGCCATCAAGTCCAAAGGGGGAGATTGTTGGCATTATGATTCTGGTATGGCTTTATGATACATATGTTGTAATTGATGGCAACCCACTCATCTCAGATGATAAATTATAGTGCAGAAAAGTTCACGCACTTATATGCAGAGAAAAGCTTATTCTATGTAGAGAAAAGTTTATTTCATGTAGAGAAAAGTTCACACACTTTTATGCAGAGAAAAGTTTATTTCATGTAGAGAAAAGTTTATTTCATGTAGAGAAAAAGTTCACGCCCTTTCATGTTGGAGAACTTACCTTTGGTCCATGGTAGTTAGTCCTTGGTATTTGAACCTATGGTTTTGGACCATGGTACCTCGTCAAAAGTGTGTATATGTTGGAGAACTTACGTTTGGTCCATGGTGGTTAGTCCTTGGTATTATTGAGCCCCATGTTTTTGGGCCCCTTGTATTGGTTATCTATGGTATTGATCCATGATTTTAGGAAGAAGCTTGCCTATATAAAGCAAAGGAGATCACTTGGCTAATTCATTCTTGCAAATCAAATATCTTAAGATCTGAAATATTGGGTTATTTTTTTAAAAGTTTGATCTATGAAAGGGAAGTTGAAAGCGAATCTGTGAAGTGTGATCTCTCGAGCATTGCAGCTGCAGAAGTGCGGAGGCGCCACAGAAGGCGCAGTGCGGAGGTGCCACAGAAGGCGCAGTGCGGAGACGCCACAGAGGCGGCAGTGCGGAGGCGCCACAGAAGGCGCAGTGCGGAGATGCCACAGAGGCGCCATAGAAGGCGCAGTGCGGAGGCGCCACAGAAGGCGCAGTGCGGAGGCGCCACAGAAGGCGCAGTGCGGAGGCACCACAGAAGGCGCAGTGCGGAGGCACCATAGAAGACGCAGTGCGGAGACGCCACAGAGGCGCCACAGAAGGCACAGTGCGGAGGCGCCACAGAAGGCGCAGTGCAGAGGCGCCACAGAAGGCGCAGTGTGGAGGCGCCGCAGAAGGCGCGGCGCCATAGAAGGTGCAGGTGCAGTGGTCGCGGCGCCACAGAAGGCACAGGTGCAGAGGTAGTACAAATATCCGCAGATCTATACCAGTGAAGTTGCGATCCCTGCTTAAAATTTGTTTTAACTGCCTTTGACTATTCTGCAGGGTTTTGGGTGCATAACTGATGTTTGGTTACTGGTATTGAGTTCAGATAACAGCATGATTAATGACTTATCTTTATGTACTAGATCTGGTTGATAACTCTCATAATATCATTGTATATGTATGGATCTGGTGATTGGGTGATTCAGAAGGTTGTTTGATTATGAGCTTCAATGTTGTTGTTGGATCCAGTTTGAAAATTTATGAAAAGTGGTCCTTGAAAGAAAAGAAGTAGGGGGTTGTAGCTCCCTTCCAGGAGAGACTGGAAAACGAGAAAGAGTTGTAGCTCTCTGCAGGTTGCAGCCTGCGTACTGGTAAAGGACTGCACCAGTACAAAATCATTGTAACAGTAGTTTCTAATTTGAAAGAAGATAGAGACATATTGCAGTAGGTGGTTTTCACCCACATTGGGTTTCCACCTTATATCTGGTGTTCTTTGGTGTGACTATCTGTTTTTCTTGTTCATGCTCATTATTTTATGGTACTGATATGCAAAAATAATTCAAAGTGTAAATAAGGAATATTTGTTAAAAGAACTTGATAATACTGATTCACCCCCCCCTCTCAGTATTATTTTCAACAGTTATCAAGATCATGTTGTGCCAAATTTGAGGGGAATCTATAGATGGATATGTCCTATGCTACTATTCATGTATATGAGGGTGAACACCTTAGGTTATACAGAGAGGTGAGATTCATTAATACTGTTTGTAGAGCTGATCAAGAAATAAATCATCTGATTTATGTTGTTGATAAGGATTTTGGATGTTTCACATTGTCATCAAATGATCTCCAAAATTCTCAACTCAACATTGAACATATTGTGAACAAACCTAAATGTATAAAAACTGATGTGTGGAAGTTATACTTTGATGGGGCTTTTTCTAAAGATGGGGCTGGAGCAGGAATTGTATTAATTTCTCCAGATAGAGAAAACATAACCCAATCCTTTAAGTTAGACTTCGATGTTACTAATAATGTAGCAGAATATGAAGCCCTACTTTTAGGCCTTGAGTTGGCTAAAAGTATGAAAGTTCTAAATTTGAGTGTTTTCAGTGACTCAAAATTAATTGTCAAACAAGTAAGAAATCTATGCCAAGCAAAACATCCTAGGCTTAGATCTTACCGAAATGAGGTATGGGATTCTATAGAAAACTATTTCCAAGCTTTCAACATCACAACAATCCCAAGAGATGAGAACATTTATGAAAAATCTTTAGCAGGTTTTGCAAGCTCCTTTAAAACTCCGGATCTAATGCAACTCCAATATCAAATTTAGGTAAAATATAGGCCTTCAATCCATTATAATCTTAAACTCTGGAAAGCGTTTGAATATGATGAACAATTGAAGATTTTCCTGCAGGAAATTGATGATTTTTTCAGCCTTGCGAATTGAGGAAGAGCGAGTTATTGATCATGAATCAACTCACGCAAATGAATCCTCACAATTGGATAGCAAGATAACTGATCATAATATCCTTCAATTGCCAAGAAACTTCATTCCCAAGGGTGTAATCCCTCTTGAAAGGCTTTTTGATCATAATTATGTTCTAAAAAACTTCGTTATTAAATTCACCACAAGAGGATGTAGAAGATTGTAACATTGGGATTAATGAAGAAATTAAAAATGTGAAAAATCCAGCATCCTTACCCGAGGACATAAAAGACAAGCATATTATCAATCTTTTGAAACATTATAAAGATGTCTTTGCATGGTCCTATGATGAGCTCAAAACTTATGACAAAAATCTTATTGAGCATAGGATCCCTTTAAAACCAGAAGCCAAACCATTCCAACAGAAATTAAGAAGAACAAATCCAATCTTGATTCGAATCATAGAGAAAAAATTAAAGAAATTGCTGGATGAAAAAATTATTGTTCCTCTGAGATTTTTTGAATGGATTGCAAATTTATTTCCTGTAAGAAAAAATAATGGTGAAATTAGACTGTGTGCGGATTTTAGGAATCTGAACAAATCATCCTTAAAAGACAATTATCCATGGCCTAAAATGGATCAATTGCTACAAGACGTTTAAGGTTCTAATAGAATTTCCATGCTAGATGGTTTTTATGGATATAACCAAATTTTGGTAGCTCCAGAAGACAGAGAGAAAATACCATTCACCACTCCCTAGGGTACTTTTATGTATGCCAAAATGCCATTTGGTTTGACTAATGCAGGATAAACATTTAAAAGGGCTATGGATTTAGCTTTTGTTGGAAAAATCAATAATTTTATTGTTATTTATCTGGATGATCTAACTGTGTTTTCAAACTATGATGAAAAGCACTTAAAGCACTTGAGAAAGGTTTTTGATAGGTGCAAAAAATTCGGAATCTCGCTCAACCCAAAGAAATCTCTGTTCGCCATTAAAGAAGGGAAGTTACTTGGCCACATCATCTCAAAAGAAGGAGTGGTAATTGATCCAAAATGAGTTTCAACCATTGAGGTAATTTGTCTCCCTAGAAATAAAAAAGAAATTCAAGCTTTTTTAGGAAAGATTAATTTCTAAGGAGATTTATACCAAACTATGCTAAAATTGTTAAAGATATTACTGATATGTTGAAGAAGGATCATGAGTTTAAATGGACAGTGTAGGCTAGATATGCATTTACACAAATAAAAAAGGCTATTTCTAAAGCCCCAGTACTAGCCAATCCTGATTATACAAAACCTTTCAATATTTTCTCTTTTGCCTCTGATACCACTTTAGCTGTTGTTTTACTGCAAAAGAATGATAACCAAGATGAACAACCAATTTCCTTCTTTAGTAAATTTATGAGAGATGCAGAGCTCAAATATGACATTATTGAAAAACAAGCCTATGCCCTTGTACAAGCTCTAAAATCTTTCAGAACTTATGTCCTTCTTTCCCCTATTATTGCCTATGTCCCAAACAATGTTGTCGAAACCATTTTGACTCAACCCGATACGGATGGTAGGAAAGGGAGATGGATAGCTAAAATTCTTGAATTTGACCTAGACATCAAATCCACTAAGCTGGTAAAAGGACAGGGCTTAGCCAAGTTGTTAGTTGAATATAACTGAAAAATTCAGGGAATAAGCACTATCATGCAGGTATCAGGAGAGAAGAATCCACAAGAACCTTCCTCTAGTTCACGAGAGAAGAATCCATAAGAACCTTCTCCAGGTTTAGGAGAGAAGAATCCACAAGAACCTTCTTCTTCTACAGATTCAACTCCTCTTCCACTTCACATTGAGGAAAAGTTCATGTTATCTGAATGGTATGCTGATATTTTAAACTTTCTTCGTGATTTTGAATATCCTCCTGGTTTCACAAAAAATCAATGCAAAACTCTTAGATTAAAGGCTATGAAGTATTGTATTATCAATGTTAACTTGTATTGGAAAGATCCTTTAAATATCTTACTTCTATGCCTAACTAAGAGTGAAACATAAGGAGTTATAGATCAGTTTCATGAAGGAATATGTGGGGGTCATTATGCTTGGAGAGCAACAACACACAAGATTTTGAGAGCAGGTTTCTATTGGCCAAAGTTGTTTTCACAGGTTGGAGCAAAGGTCAGAAGCTACATTCCATGTCAGATTTTTGCTGGTAAACAAAGATTAACAACACTCCCCCTTGTTCTAGTTTTGATTCAGGCACCCTTCTTACAATGGGGACTAGATTTCATTGGAGAGATACATCCAACATCCAACAATCAACACAGATGGATCTTAACTACCACAAATTACTTTACAAAGTGGGTAGAATATATCCCGATAAAAAATGCTACATATACGGTTGTCATTAAATTCATTGAGGAAAATATATTATCTAGATTTGGTTATCCTCAACAGATAGTCACAGATAATGCACATGCATTTAGTAGTGTTAAAATGATAGAATTTTTCCAGAAATATCAGATCCTATTGCATCATTTTACTCCATACTACCCTCAAGGGAATGGAATGGAAGAGTCATCCAATAAGAGCTTAGTAAAGGTGATAAAAAAGGTACTTGCATATCATAAGAGAAATTGGGACACCCATCTTAAATATGTATTTTGGGCCAACAGAGTTTCACCCAAAAGATCAACATGTAAATCTCGTTTTCATCTTGTCTATGGCACTGAGGCCATTTTTCCTACATAGTTAGCCTTTCCTGTCATGATGTTTTTACAAGAGTAAAATGAAGAGCCTGATGATTTTTCTAGAAGAATTAATCAGATTATAGAATTAAATGAAGATAGAGATGAAGCTTAGTACAAACTTCGTCAATATCAAAATGAGATGAAAACTTTGTTTGAAAGGAAATCTAGAGAAAGAGATTTCAGGGAAGGAGATATGGTTTTAAAATGGGATGCCCGAAGAGAAGAAAAGGGAAAACATGGTAAATTTGATAATCTCTGGCTAGGGCCATTCAACATTGCAAAGGTTAAAGGAAACAATACTTTCATTCTACAGAACCTAGAAGGAGCATACTCTACATTGCATGTCAATGGACAATATCTCAAGCACTATATTTAGTAATGAAAGATGTTATAGCCATAATTCATTGTACATTTACAGTTTTATTTACTTTTTCATGGCAAGTGTGATTTTCACAGCAAAGACTCCATAGCTCGAGGAGAAGGCACATGGATCTGCATGTTCTCTGCATCTCACAGGGAAACACAGTCCCCATATGGAGCCAATGTTGTAACATTATTCTGCATTTTACATTTATATGTCAAAAATGAAAAAGAGAAAAAAGAAAAAGAAAGAAAGAAAAATGATATATATATATATATATATATATATATATAGATAATAATAAAAATAAAAGATAATAAAAATAAAAAAGGTATTTAAAAAAATAGATATGAAAAAAATGAAAAAATAAAAAAATGATGAAAACCCTTACAAAAATAAAAAATATGCGAGCCAGCTTAAATTCCGCATTAGATGTTAAATTAATGAAGTTAATTAGTTTAAATCACAATTATAATTGCGATTAGTTAGTTTCTAATAATTTTTTTTGATGTAACTTGTTTGTCGTATATGATGTCAACCGCACTACAATAAAGTGCCACGATCTTTTTTGCCCAGATTGATGACTCTCATTGACTTCAGACCCCCCTTGTCCCTCCGACAGTTAATCAAAGGGCCGGGGGGGGGGGGGGGGGGGGTCGGGGGGGTCCGAAAAGTGGATTCCCTCCATCCCACTTTATGTACGTGTCACTCCCTTGATGATTTCGGACCCCCCTCTGCCTAAACCACTTACTGCTCACCCCCCTGAAATCCACCTTCTCTCATTCCTGCCTAAATAAATCTGTCATTCCTGCTCCCGCCATAATAAAACAACCAATCCTCCTTTGCCAAGTGTCCCATTTATATTTCAATTATGGTTTACTGTTAACTATCCGTTAAAGGATATAATCATTGCCGAATTGAATGAAACCGCTCCATTAACACACTTTTCTAAACAGTAAATACTTTCAGTTATAAATTAAAAACCCCCATTCAACTATTCCTTTCTCTGTACTGTTCTACAAATTGAGCAACTGAGCCCGCTACTACAACCAAGAAATTTAGCCGAACAACTTTCTTCCTCAAATATTGAAACCAGCTAGCTCTCAAGTAACTATAATCTCTTGTTCCATTTTTTTTCTTCAGAATGTCTTCTAAGGGTAAATCAAAACTGTTGCAGAAACCCCTATGCTTCCCCTATAATTGACCTAGATCACCAACCTTTAGTAGATCAACATTATAAAATATCTGAAACCAATTGTGAGTTTGATCTCCACGAACTCCACAATTGGTTAATTTTTTTTTTTGTTAATCTTAGTGATGAATTGAATTTGTGGGACTCCTTCCTACCTCAATTTGTTTTTCCAAAAACTCACCATTTCCTAGAATTTATCTCATGATTCCATTTCTGATATATACCTAGTCAGAGAGCTATTGTTGACCAAAACAACGACATCTTATTCACAATTACCTCTGAATCCATATGTCAGATGCTCCAAATCCAAAATATAGCCTCTCAGTACCCTTTCTCTATAGACTCCCTCATGGAATTCTACAAAAGCCTAACCTTTCCCCATAGAGCTAAAATTTTTCAGACATTTCTTCCTGAAAATGTTCAATTTCCAAGAACAAGCCCACCTTTCTCATCCTTAATGTTTCTAAGATGAAAAAATAAATCATTTATTTAGTTTCTTGTTTGTTGGGCTATCAAACCGATCAATGGTTTGATGAAGAAATCATAGGTTTCCTATCAGTGTTCTCATAAGGAGAAAAGCCTTAAGTTATTTTTCATTATAGTGAATTCTTGGCAGAGGTTATCCATGAAAAATTTCTCAAATTTTCTTGTGTGTTCCTTTCAATCTGCATAATATTACAGGCTTATAAGGGGCTCACTTCGTCTTCCCTTTGTGTGTTGGAACCTTCATGCATCACACTTGACCTTCCGTAGGGTCACACACTTACTCTCACCAAAGTCACCGTCCACCACTCTATGCGTTTTTGCAACCAATGAATATTATTAACACCCCACTACTGGGCTTCCTACTCCAAACGGTGTGACATCTAGTTGGGACTTCATATCAGGGAGATCCCCTAAATGTTGGTGGGTCCAACATCGTCAATATTTCTGGAGCTAGAAGGAGGACAAGATGACAAGCTGAGCCCATGAAGTCTGTTTGAACTTTCTGCACTCATTAATGGCTTCCTCCTATATCTTAGCCACACCATATTTTTATAAAACCTCAAAATTAAAAGTGCCGATGGTGATCATTAATGAATCGTCAAATATTAAATTCAATGGTGAGGGTGAAATAACCTTCTTTGAGCACACCGCTCGTTTTCTTGAATTCTGCGTGAAGCACAATATTCACTATGAGGAGGCTGCTTGTAGGTAGTTCACTCTTACGTTCGAGGGGCGTGTAAGGGAATGATGTTACACATTTCCCATCGCTTCCATATACTCTTTTGAACATCTTTCCAAAAAGCTTTTCTGCTCCTTTGATAAGTATGAATACAAATATGTGTTCAAGAAAATTATGCGATTGCAAAAAGTGCCTGATGAATCTCTAGATGATTTTCATGATCATTTCAATCATTTTTGCTTTGAATTTTCTGAATATGATGTTGATTGGCCTTTAATGAAAGAGAAATTCAAATTTCTTGTTCACATTTCGATGCATCCGCATGAATATCAATATTTCAAAAGTCTCCCAACATACTGTTGTTGGGCGCATATAAGATGTCTTTTAGAACTCCTAAATGCCTCACATTAATTATCAACTTGGGTAAGTATTTTTGTTTCAAGAGTGTACACAGAATGTGCAGGTGATGGAAATCATTGTATTTACAGAAAGTAATGCTTTAAGATAACTTATTGATTTCAATACAAGAGTAAACAGATCAAACCATAAACTACTAAGCTTGTAACTTCAAAGAAATTAAACTATTCAAGCATGAAAACTCAACCTCAATCAAAAAGATCTAATTGCAATTACAAGCCATAAGCACATCAACCAAGTGCACTGTAGTGGTAACAGATCCCTTTCCACTGAATAGAAACTTCTGGATAACAGTAATACACCTGATCTAACCGATAATACTCTGGCTCTCAATTAACAAGAAATAACTCTTATCTAATAATTGAATCAATCTACGACATAAATAAATGAAACCAATCAACATAAATAAGAAATGATGTGTGGAATGCACAAAATCAACACCGATGATTTATATATCGAGTAGATCAATCATAAAACTATAAAACAAAGCAATTAGACTTGCAGTAAAAAGGTAAAAGTATATCACAGGGAAAAGCAGTGAAATCCACCAGTGACCGGGCCCAAGCCGCTAGTGATTACTGCCTAGTTACTCATAATATCGCGAGCAAACAGAAACACGAATTATATATTACTCATTAACTCTGAATGTCATTACAGTAACGATGTGTTCTTCAGAATAACACTCTGTCTCTTAAAATTAGAGCCGAAGTAAAAGGGAAAAAAGTTGCTCTATTCTATTCGTTTTTCCCCTCTTATAGTCAAAGAGGAAAAGAGATAACTGCGCTTCCTCAGGATCATAAGATCCTGAGGAATTCGTGACCGAATGCTATTATTAGAACAATCATCCATCCTGCGCTGATCCTTCCGATCCACTTCTTAACTTGACCGCACAAGACATGCTCTTTTCTCCTTGTTTAGCCTTTGCTGTTCAATAGATTGAACAACAATTGTCCCATTCGCTAATCTCTGCATAAAAAGCAACGAAATTTAGTTTTGACAACCAAATCATATCAAAGGTGGTTTAGTTAACTTTCTATCGAAATTCTATCAAAACCTTATTACATCATGGAACAAATGCGTAAAAAGGAGGAAAAAGATAATGTAATCAAGGGTAAATTTATACCTGTTGCACGGCCCAACAACTGTGGTATTAGATCTTCAAAATCCGTGACAGATGTAGTTGTTGTTCCTTGTAACTCTCCATCTCCCTCTAATCAAACAACTCCAGTTCCGCAGGTTGAGGTGGGAGAACTTGAGAATTCATCTATTGATTTACCACCATCTTCTACCACCCCACATACTCAAAATTCCAACGCAAGTTTGGACTATGAATTTGATGTTTGCGATGAAGTGTTATCTCCTCATCCTCCATCCATTGGTTCCATTGGTCCTCCAGATTGTGAGTTGTTGTGTTCATCGATTGCAAATGTTTCTCTGGATGTTCATGAGGATCAAGTTCTGGATGGATTTGGTGTTCTGCAGAAAACTTGTGATGTCATTTACGATGGTTGTGTGGAAGTCCAAATCTAAACAAGATTTTGTGATGAAGGTTGATTTTTATCCTTCTGCACCTCTCCCTTATTATCTTGACATTTTTTGCAATTATGTCATTGTTGTTGAATCTTGTGAAAATTTAATTTTTGATGATATTATTACTTTCGATCATTTTCAAAACTCTTGGAATGTTAGTTTCTCTTCTGAATACAGAGAGGAAAAATATTCTCTTTTTAATCCGCTCAATGCATTTTGGAGGAGCAGGTGTTGTTGACTTCATGTTACACTATAGGGGCTAGTGGTTCGTCAATGGTGTATGTATGATTGGAACTTTCAATTTTAATAAAAAATCAAAGAAGACATGCTTTAATTCATATGTTGTGAATATAGTAGGACTATTATTGTTGTATTTTCAATGTGTGTTATTTATCTTATGCTTATTCTTATGAACTATTTCATTTTCATTTGTATGAATCTTGTTGAATGCGTGTTATTGTATTAATTCATCACTGTTAACTTGTGGACTATTCCGCATATTATCTTGTGATGTCTTTAGGCTGGTGTGTTACTTTCAAGCTGCATACTATTACAACCTTCTAAGGGGATTACTTTCTTTTCCCTTCATGTGTTGAAACCTTCATCCATTGCACTTGACCTTCCGCAGGTTCACAAACTTTCTCTCACCAAAGTCATTGTGCACCACTCTATGCGTTTTCACAACCAATGAATATCATTAACACCACACTGCTAGGACTCCTCCTCCAAACGGTGTGAGATCTAGTTGGGACTTCATATTGGGGAGATCCCTTAAATGTTTGTGGGTTCATCACCATCAAAATTTCTTGCGCTTGAAGGAGGGCCAGATGATATGCTGATCCCATGAAGTCTGTTTGAAATTTCTGCACTCATTGATGGCTTCCTCCTATATCATAGCCTTGACATGTTTTTCCAAAATCTAAAAATTAAAAGTGCCTGTGGAGATCATTAATGACTTGTAAGATCTTAAATTCAATGGCGAGATTGAAACAAATTTCTTTGAGCACACAATTCGTTTTCTTGAATTCTGCATGAAGCAAAATATTCACTGCGAGGACGCTGCTTGTAGGCTGTTCACTCTTACATTCGAAGGGTGTGTAAGGGAATGGTGTTACACATTTCCCGTCGCTTCCATACACTCTTCGAACATCTTTCCACATATCTTTTCCCCTCCTTTGAAAGGTATGATTACAAATCTGTGTTTAAGAAAATTATGCGAATGCGAAAATCGCCTCATGAATCTTTGGATGATTTTCACGATCATTTCATTCATTTTTTATTTGAATTTTCTGAAGATGATGTTGATTCGCCTTTAATGAAAGAGAAATTCGAATTTATTTTCACATTTTGATGAATCCGCACAAATATAAGTCTTTTGAAATTCTCCCAACGTACTGCAATATTCGAGCTTCAAAATTTGCGATGGGTGAAGTTGCTGTTACTAGTAACTCTCCATATCCATCAAATCAAACAACTCCAGTTCCACTGGTTGAGGTGGGAGAACTTGAGAATTCATCCGATGATTCACCAACACCTTCTCCCACCCCACATACCTAGAATTCCAAAGCAAGTTTGGACTGTGAATTTGATGCTTGTGATGAAGAGTTACCTCCTCATCCTCCATCCTTTGGTTCCTTTGGTCCTTCAGTTTGTGAGTTTTTGTGTTCACCTGTTTCAAATGTTTCTTTGGATGTTCATGAGGATCAAGTTCTGGATGGAGTTGGTGTTCCACATAAAACTTGTGATTTCATTTACGATGGCTATGTGTGGGAGTCCACATCTGAACAAGAATTTTTGATGAAGGTTGATTTTTATCCTTCCACACCTCCATTATTATCCTGATATTTTTCGTGATTCTGTCATTCCTAGTTGAATCTTGCGAAAATTTAGTTTTTGATTATATTATTACTTCCGATCGTTTTCAGAATTCATGGAATGTTAGTTTCTCATCTGAATATGGAGAGGAAAAATAAAGTCTTTTAAATCCCCCTAATGCATTTTCGAGAAGCAGGTGTTGTTGACTTCACGTTCCACTATTGGGGCTAGTGGTTCATCAATGGTGTATGTATGATTAGAACTTTCACTTTTAATAAAAATTCAAAGTCGAAATGATTTAATGCATATGTTGTGAATATGGTAGGAATATTCTTATTGTATTTTCAATGTATGTTATTTAACTTACTCTTATGCTTATAAGCTATTTCGTTTTCATTTGTATGAATCTTGTTGAACGCGTGTTGTTGTATTAATTCGTCACTGTTAACTTGTGGACTATTCCACATATTATCTTGTGATGTCATTATGATTGTGTGTTCCTTTCAAGATGCATACTATTAAAGGATTCTAAGGGGCTCACTTCCTTTTTTATTCATGTGTTGGAACCTTCATGCATCACACTTAACCTTCCACAGGGTCACACACTTGCTCTCACCAAAGCAACCGTGAACCACTCTATGTGTTTTCACAACCAAGGCATATCATTAACAACCCACTACTGGGAATCCTACTCCGAAGGGTGTGAGGTCTATTTGGGACTTCATATCGAGGAGATCCCCTGAATGTTGGCGGGTCTAGCACCGTCAACATTTTTGGTGCTAGAAGGAGGGGTAGATCACAAGCGGAGCCCATGAAGTTTGTTTGAACTTTCCGCACTCATTAATGGCTTCCACCTATATCTTAGACCTGATATATTTTTCCAAAAACTCAAAATTAAAAGTGCCGTTGGAGACTACCAATGACTTGTAAAATCTTTAATTCGATGGTGAGGTGAAACAACCTTCTTTGAGCACACCACTCATTTTCTTGAATTATGCATGAAGCACAATATTCACTGTGAGGAGGTTGCTTGTAAGTTGTTCGCTCTTACGTTCAAAGGGCATGTAAGGGAATGGTGCAACACATTGCCTATCGCTTCCTTACACTCTTTCGAACACATTTCCAAAATTTTTTTCCCTGCCTTTGACAGGTATGCTTACAAATTCGTGTTCAAGAAAATTATGGGATTGTGAAAAGTGCTTGATGAATCTCTGGATGCATTAGAGAACTTTTGAGGTCTAAAATTGGCCTCCTAAGAAAAATGTACAACCAAAATAAACTTTACAAGAACCAATATGTTTCAATATGATGATGTCAACCATGGGGGACAATTCACCATTTTTGGGGTAAAAATGTAAAAAGATTAAAAAATAATAAAATAATAAAACTACTTTTTCAAGTTGTATTTTCAGTTTACATCCCTAAGATTTTGCCCAAATTTTGAGTGGGAGTACTCGTTGGATGCAAAACTTACTTCCTCATCTAAGGGGCACCCATGTCGCATACTTTCAATGGTACTTGTTACATGAAAAATGAGAAATACGTGAAAAAATGTGATTGCAATCACGTTTTCATGTATTTCTCATTTTTTGTGTAGCAAGGTCCATCGAAAGTATGCAACATGGGTACTCCTAGGATGAGGAATCCAATTTTTCATCCAACAAGCGTGCCCTCTTGAAATTTGAGTAAACCCATAGGGAGATAAGTTGAAAACATGAGTTGAAAAAGTAGTAGTGTTTTTCTTTTCCCTCTAAAATTTGATGATGTAATCTAATAATATTTATTTCCACTATTATTTTATAATTTCCTTAGGAAGCCCATTTTAGAACTCAAAATTCCCCTAATGATTTTCATGATCGTTTCATTCATTTTTGCTTTCAGTTTTTTGAAGATGATGTTGATTGACCTTTAATGAAAGAGAAATTCATATTTCTTTTTCACATTTCGATGAATCCACATGAATATCAATCTTTCGAAAGTCTCCCATCATACTATGGTATTAGAGCTTCAAAATCTGTGATGGACGAAGTTGCCATTCCTAGTAACTCTCAGTGTCCTTCTAATCAAACAAATCCAGTTCTACAGGTTGAGGCATGAGAACTTGAGAATTTATTTGCTAATTTACCACCATCTTCTCCCACCCCACATACTCATAATTCCAATGCAAGTTTGGACTTGCAATCTGATGTTTGCAATGAAATTTTATCTCCTCATCCTCCATCCTTTGGTTCCTTTGGTCCTTTGGATTGTGAATTGTTGTGTTCACCCGTTTCAAAAGTTTCTTTGGATGTTCATGAGGATCAAGTTCTGGATGGAGTTGGTGTTCCACAGAAAACTTGCGATGTCATTTATGATGGCTATGTGTGGGAGTCCACATCTGAACAAGAACCTACGATGAAGGTTGATTTTTTTAGGATATTCCGACACATAAGAAATAGTTAAGTACAACTTGGTCTAGTATAGAGTTAGGTAAAGTGTGTTTCTTTACTATGTACATTTTGTAACTTACAATCCGACGGTCACGATATGTAGTGATCCGATGGTTCATTCTCTCCTCGGTATTACCGACACTTGATCCGTGGCTTGACACCCGATTGGTCCATGATCTCTATTTAAAGAGCATGGAGGGTCATTTCTAGGGTAATCCGTCTATGAGAGAAGCATATGTAAATTTTCATTCTTTTATTAATAAATTGCCTGAAGTGGCCGCGTTGGCTCAGGCCGTGGACTGTTTCCCTCTTTGAGGGTTTTAACCATGTCAAAATACTGGTGTATTGATCTATGATCTGTTTGTGAGCGGTGTCCTTTGGTGTTCTATCTGAGGAACTTACCCTATAAATTCCTACATGGTATCAGAGCCAAGTTGAGGGCCGCGTCCGTTGGTGATCCAAATCTGAAGCCGGTAGAACTGCATCCGGCTGCCGTTTCCTAGATCTACTATTTCTGACTACTTTCGGGTCAAGAGGACTGCTTTGTTGTGTTGGGAGTATCTGTTCCAGTGAGGAACCCCTTTCGTTTCACGCGAAAAGGTTTCCGGTAGCCCTAGCTGCGTCATTTTTAAGATCTGGAGGTATACAGTGTTTATTTGCAGTTTACAGTTATTTTCTCTCTGTTTATTTCGGTTTCGGTTTATTTAGCTTTTTTTTATTACCGGATCTATACCTTTCATTTCTGCGTATGCTCTTTGCCCTGCGACTCTGTGCGATCTGGGCAAATCAGAAACAGAAAGGAAGGATTTTTCTCATGCGTATGCTCTTTTCCGTTGCGCCTTAGTGTGATCTCGGAAAATCAGAAACATTGAGGAAAATATTTAGTTTTCGGCTAAAGCTAACTTCGAGCCGCAAGGTTCTTTTTTTTTGTATGTCCGTGTTGGGTTTTGTGTTTTTTTGTTTTGTAGGGAAAAAGAGCTTTCTCAAAGCAACCACGCAACCCAAAGCATCACCCCCCCCCCTCTCTCCCTCTCTAAAACTTTTTGTATAGCTCACTTGGTGCAAAGATAATTTATGAGAGTAGAGGTCTTGGGTTCAAGTCTCCATTTTGTGGGGGCAGATTTTTTTATTTCCGCACATTCCCGCACTTCTTCAGCGACTTCATCAAATTTTCTTCAAAAAGCCATAACTTCTTCATCCGGAAGCCGTTTCAGAACCGTTTTTTTTTAAACAGCCTAATTTTTCAAGATCTTTCCATTGAAACACTTAGTTTCAACATCTATTGCTTCAGTTTTTTTAAAATGGAAAGTCCATGCCAAGTTATTCTTGACAGCACCAACTACTTCCAATGGTGGTCCTACATTGTGGATTTACTTAGAAGTAAAGGTCTTTACAGAATAGCCACAGGCCAAGAGACCAAACCGAAAGATAAAGATAAGGCAACTAAATGGGAAAATAGGCAAGACCCAGCACGTGGGTTGATAGGGATGTTTATTTCTCAGATCTTAGATTCCATATTGCAGAACTTGATACTCCTGATGAAGCACTGCAACAAATTACTAAAGTCTTTGGAATTAAAAATGAACTTAAAGCCCATCAACTTGAAAATGAATTTCTTACATTGGACCCCAATAATTTTTCTTGCATTGAAGATTTTTTGTACAAGTTCAAGACCCTTAGACTTCTCTTGGAAGGTGCTAAGGTTAAGAAAGAAGATAGTAGCCTTATCTACTCCATTCTTACTAAGTTGGGACCAGCCTATTCTGTGTTTGTTTCCACCTTCCATTCTACAAGAGAAGCCTTCATTTCTCAAGGACAAACCCACAAGTCCCCTTCCTTTGATTCCTTTTGTGATTCTTTAATAAGAGAACAAGAAAAACTCTTACATCTTGGTCTTCTTCATCTTGGAAACTCTTCTAAGAAAGCGTTAGCCGCCCAGCAACAACCAAATTCAAAGAATCCTAAGAAGTTGTATCCTGAAAAGAATGGTCCTAAACCAAACAAGGGTCCTAAGCAATTTCAGCCTCAAAATGAAAAATCATTTCAACAACATGATAAGACAAATAAAAACAAAGGGAAGAAGACTGATAGACATTGCAACTTTTGTAATCGAGATGGCCACTTAGAATCCAAATGCTTTAAGAAGATGGAAGCCTTGGAAGCAGCAATGAAGAAGCATAACATCCATTTGGAGCAATCTTCAACTTCAACTTCATCTTCAGGAATGGCACTTTCTGCATGTGGTTGTCAAGCATCTCAGTCTGGCTATGCACTAAATTTATCTTCCTCTTCTCATTCTCATGAGTGGCTCATTGATTCTGGAGCTTCTTATCACATGGCCAAAAACAAAGCCATGTTTTCTTCTTTAAATGATTGTAACACCAAAAATATATATGTTGGTGATGATAGATCTCTTAGTGTTGTAGGGACTGGAATTGTTCATCTAGACAATGGTCAGTTTAATGATGTATTATGTGTTCCAACCTTATCCTGCAACCTTCTATCTGTATATCAGATAACCCATTCAGGTGAAGGTAAAATCGTTGAATTTTCACCTCACGATGTTGTAATTAAGGACCTAAGAGATCCTAGACAGATTTTAGCTACTGGAGTTGCTGATGATTCTACGAGGTTGTATAAGTTTCACAACTTTGGGTCATCAAATATTCCCTCAGTATTTGTTGCTCATAATGATGAAGTGAGCAAACTTTGGCATGAGCGATTTGGTCACTTAAACTATTGCTCTCTTCAGAATCTATGTAAAGAAAATATGGTGACAGGTCTTCCAATGGTATCTTGCAGAGATGGTGTTTGTTTCGGATGTGTACTCGGAAAACATCATCGGGATAGTTTTGAAAAACGTGCCTCTTGGCACGCCTCAGCCTCTTTACAGCTCGTGCATAGTGATTTATGTGGTCCACTTCTAGTTGCTTCATTCTCTGGCTACAAGTATTTCTTAACTTTCATTGATGATTTCTCCAGACGCACTTGGGTATACTTCTTAAAACTCAAGAGTGAAGTATTTAACATGTTCTTGGCCTTTAAGGCCTTTGTTGAAAAACAATCTGGACATCAAATTCTTAAGCTAAGATCTGATAATGGCGGAGAATATGTAAAAAACACATTCATCAACTTTTGCACTGAGAATGGAATTCAAATGCAACATACTGTTCCATATACTCCACAACAAAATGGTGTAGCTGAAAGGAAGAATCGCACCTTAAAGGAAATGGCTAATTGTATGCTTCAATCTAAAGGACTTAGTCTTAATTATTGGGCAGAAGCAATTAACTGTGCAAATTACATAATAAATCGCACTCCTACTAAGGTTTTAAAGAATATCACTCCAGAAGAAGCATGGAGCTCAAACAAACCAGATGTAAGTCACTTTCGTGTTTTTGGAAGTGAAGCATGGGCCCATATTCCAGATGAGAAACATAAAGCTTTAGAACCAAAGAGTGAAAAATGTATTTTTGTTGGATATTCTGAAGATGTCAAAGGATATAGACTTATTCCACTTAAGTCCAAAAATGTTATCATTAGAAGATATGTAAAGTTTGATGAAAATATATCGGCCTGCGAGCCTAGTTCGACGGATGTGCCACCTCTCCCTATCTCTTCTACTTTTGAAAATATTTCTTCTTCAGATGATGAAAGCGAGGATGAAAATCCTCCCCCACCTTCTCAGGATCCTCCTTCAGCTCCTCAGCTTCCAAAATGGGTCCGTGCTACTCGGGATGCAGCAAGTGATCCTACAGATCAACGACGTACACGTTCTTAGTTTGAGAGAGCCTCTTCTTTACTGGCTCAAGCTTCAGTGAATTATGATCCTGACACCTTTGCAGAAGCTTCAGGCCATCCAAATTGGGAAGCAGCTATGAATGAAGAATATCATTCATTATTGGCAAATGATACATGGGATCTTGTTCCTCTACCAAAGGGACGAAAACTTGTTAGATGCAAATGGGTTTACAGAACCAAGTATGGACCAGATGGGAAAGTTGATAAACATAAAGCTCATCTTGTTGCTAAGGGTTTTTCACAAGTTGAAGGCATTGACTATACTGAAACCTTCTCCCCTGTTGCCAAAATGAACTCTATCCGCCTTGTTCTTTCCCTTGCTGCCTCTTTCAAATGGGAAGTCCATCAGATGGATGTTAAATCCGCCTTCTTGCATGGGGACTTGAATGAAGAAATCTATATGGAAAAACCTATTGGCTTTATACAAACAGACTCCAGCCTTGTATGTCGGCTTAAGAAATCCCTTTATGGTCTCAAGCAAGCTCCTCGAGCTTGGTATGCCAAAATGGATAACTTTCTTTTAGAATCTGGCTTCTCTAGGTGTCATTCTGACAATACTGTCTACACCAAAAAAGTGGGCAAGTCTCTTATCATTCTTGTTCTTTATGTTGATGATCTTATCCTGACTAGTAGTGATCCCAACCTTATAAACCATGTGAAGTCTAGCCTTAAAAGGAAGTTTGAAATGACAGACTTAGGACACTTACATTATTTTCTCGGTCTTCAAGTCTTGCAATCCAAGGAAGGTATTTCCCTTTCTCAGTCCAAGTATGCCTGTGATATTCTATGCCACTTTCACATGGAAGACTGTAAGCTAGCCCCTTCTCCCTTTCAGTCTGGAGTCAAACTTTCAGTCACTTGTACTTCTCCTGAAGTTGATGCTACCTTATACCGTCAACTTGTAGGAAAACTTTTGTATCTAACCCATACTCGTCTTGAACTTTCCTTTGCTGTTGGCCTTGTTGCTCGGTTTATGCAAAACCCACGTGAAAGTCATTGGAAAGCAGCTAAAAGAATATTTCATTATGTTCAAGGTACAGTTCAGTTTGGGATTCATTACAGTGTCGAAGTATCTTCTCTATTGGTTGGTTTCACTGATTCCGATTGGGCTGGTGACCCTGATGATCGGAAGTATACTGTAGGTTATGTGTTCACTCTTGGTTCAGGACCTATTACATGGGCTTGCAAGAAACAAGGTGCCATTTCTCTTTCTTCAGCAGAAGCAGAATATCGTGGTGCCGTAGAAGCTAGTAAGGAAGCCTTGTGGCTTCGTCAGATCCTGTCAGAGTTTGGCTTTCAGCAGCAGCATCCGACTACACTTTGGTGTGATAATCAAAGTGCCATTCAGATATGCAAAGATCCAGTCCAACATCAGCACAAAAAACACATTGAACTGCACATGCACTTCATCAGAAAGCTCATTCACGACCATGTTCTTGAAGTGCAATATTGTTCAACAGATGGTCAAGTTGTAGACATCTTTACAAAGGCTCTCACAAAGGCGAAGTTCACTAAACTTCGATTTATGGTTGGAGTTCAGGAAGTTGTCACTAAGGGGGGATAGGCTCTAGTGCCTCCTTCCTTCTCCTATTGTGTCATATTTGTAAATCCTTCAATCCTATCCCAAGTTGTTCTTAAGGGGGGATGTTAGGATATTCTGACACATAGGAAATAGTTAAGTACAACTTGGTCTAGTATAGAGTTAGGTATAGAGTTAGGCACATCTCTCCCTTACTATCCTGACATTTTCTGCGATTCTGTCATTCCTGTTGAATCATGTGAAAAATTAATTTATGATTATACTATTACTTCTGATCATTTTCAGAACTCATGGAATGCCAATTTATCATCTAAATAAGAAGAGGAAAAATATTATCTTTTAAATCCCCCCAATGCGTTTTTGAGGAGAAGTTGTTGTTGACTTCACATTCCACTATTGGGGCTAATGGTTCATTAATGGCATATGTATGATTGAAACATTGAATTTTAATAAAAAATCAAATTTGACACACATTAATGCATATGTTGTGAATATATTAGGACTATTCTTGTTGTATTTTCAATGTATGTTATTTAAATTACACTTATGCGTATGAACTATTTCGTTTGCATTTGTATGAATCTTGCTGAATGTGTGTTTTTGTATTAATTCGTCAGTGTTAACTTGTGGACTATTCCACATATTATCTTGTGATGTCATTATGCTTGTGTGTTCATTTCAAGTTGACTACTATTAAAGGCTTCTAAGGGGCTCACTTCCTTTTCCCTTCATGTGTGAGAACCTTCATGCATCGCACTTGGCCTTCCACATGGTCACACACTTGTTCTCACCAAAGTCACCATGCACCACTCTATGCGTTTTCACAACCAAGGCTGATCATTAACACCCCATTGCTGGGACTCCTACTCCAAATGGTGTGAGGTCTAGTTGAGACTTCATATAAGGGAGATCCCATGAATGTTTGCTGGTCCAACATTGTCAACATTTTTGGCGCTAGAAGGAGGGTCAGATGACAAGCTGATCCCATGAAGCTTGTTTGAAATTTCCGCACTCATTAATAGCTTCCTCCTATATCTTAGCCCCGACATGTTTTTCTAAAACTCAAAATTAAAAGTGTTGGTGGACATCATAAATGACTTGTAAAATCATAAATTCAATGGCGAGGGTTAAATAACCTTCTTTGAGCACACCGCTCGTTTTCTTGAATTCTGCACGAAGCACAATCTTCACTTTGAGGAGGTTACTTGTAGGTTGTTCACTCTTATGTTTGAAGGGAACGTAATGGAATGGTGTTACACATTTATTTTTCCTTCCATACACTCTTTCGAACATCTTGCCACATAAATTTTCCGTGCCTTTGATAGGTATGATTACAAATCTGTGTTCAAGAAAATTATGTGATTGCGAAAAACAACTCATGAATCTCTGGATCATTTTCACAACCATTTTATTCATTTTTTCTTTGAATTTTCTTAAGATGATGTTGATTGGCCTTTAATGAAAGAGAAATTCGAATTTATTGTTCACATTTCAATGAATTTGTATGAATATCAATCTTTCGAAAGTCTCCCAACATATTGTGGTATTAGAGCTTCAAAATCAGCAATGGACAAAATTGATATTCCTAGTAACTTTCCATCTCCTTGTAATCAAACAACTCCAGTTTCGCAGGTTGAGGTGGGAGAAATTGAGAATTCATCGAGTGATTCACCACCATCTTCTCCCACCCCACATACTCAAAATTCCAAAGAAAGTTTGGATTGTGAATCTGATGTTTGCGATGAAGTGTTATCTTCTCATCCTCCATCCTTTGGTTCCTTTGGTCCTTCGGATTGTGAGTTTTTATGTTCACCCACTTCAAATGTTTCTCTTGATGTTCAAGAGGATCAAGTTCTCGATGGAGTTGGTGTTCCGCAGAAAACTTGCAATGTCATTTACGATGGCTATGTGTGGGAGTCCAGATCTGAACAAGAAATTGTGATGAAGGTTGATTTTTAACCTTCCACACCTCTCCCTTGTTATCCTGATATTTTCTATGATTCTGTCATTTCTGTTGAATCGTGCGAAAATTTAGTTTCTGATGATATTATTACTTCTGATCATTTTAAGAACTAGTGGAATGTTTGTTTCTCATCTGAACGTGAAGAGGAAAAATATTCTCTTTTAAATCCCCCCAATGCGTTTTGGAGGAGAAGGTGTTGTTGACTTCACGTTCCACTATTGGGGCTAGTGGTTCGTCAATGGTGTATGTATGATTGGAACTTTCACTTTTAATAAAAACTCAAATCTGACACCCTTTAATATATATGTTGTGAATATAGTAGGACTATTCTTGTTGTATTTTTAATGTATGTTATTTAACATAAGCTTATGCTTATGAACTATTTCGTTTTCATTTGTATGAATCTTGTTGAATGCGTGTTGTTGTATTAATTCGTCACTGTTAACTTGTCGACTATTCTGCATGTTGTCTTGTGATGCCATTATGCTCGTGTGTTCCTTTCAAGCTGCGTAGTATTACAGGCTTCCAAGGGGATCATTTCCTTTTCCCTTCGTGATTTGGAACCTTCATGCATCACACTTGACCTTTCGCAGGGTCACACACTTGTTCTCACCAAAGTCACCATGCACCACTCTATGCGTTTTCCCAACCAAGTCATATCATTTACACCCCACTGCTAAGAATCCTACTCTAAACGATGTGAGGTCTAGTTGGGACTTCATATTGGGGAGATCCCCTGAATATTGGCGGGTCCAACACTGTCAACATTTCTAGCCCTATAAGGAGGGTCAGATGACAAGCTGAGCCCATGAAGTCTATTTCAACTTTCCACACTCATTAATGGCTTACTCCTATATCTTAGCCCCGACATATTTTTCTAAAACTTCAAAATTAAAAGTTCCAGTGTAGATCATTAATGACTTGTCAAATCTTAAATTCAACGGTGAGGGTGAAACAACCTTCTTTGAGCACACTGCTCTTTCTTGAATTTTGCACAAAGCACAATATTCACTGCGAGGAGGCTGCTTGTAGGTTTTTCACTCTTACGTTCGAAGGGCATGCAAGGGAATGGTGTTACACATTTCCCATCACTTCCACACACAAACACCTTGCCACACAAGTTTTCCCTGCCTTTGATAGGTATGATAACAAATCCGTGTTCAAGAAAATTATGTGATTGCGAAAAGCGCCTATTGAATCTCTGGATGATTTTCACGATCGTTTCATTCGTTTTTGCTTTTTGAAGATGATGTTGATTGGCATTTAATGAAAGAGAAATTCAAATTTCTTGTTCGCATTTTGATGAATCCACACGAATATCAATCTTTCAAAAGTCTCCCAACATACTGCGGTATTAGAGCTTCAAAATATATGACATACGAAGTTGCTGTTCCTAGTAATACTCTGTCTTATTCTAATAAAACAACTCTAGTTTTGTAGGTTGAGATGGGAAAACTTGAAAATTCATCTATTATTTACCACCATCTTCTCCAAACTCACATACTTAGAATTCCAACGCAAGTTTGGACATCGAATCTGATGTTTGCGATGAAGTCTTATCTCCTCATCCTCCATCCTTTGGTTCCTTTGGTCCTCCGATTATGAGTTGTTGTGTTCACACTTTTCAAATGTTTCTCTAGATGTTCATGAGGATCAATTTATGGATGAAGTTTGTGTTTCGCTGAAAACTTGTGATGTCATTTACGTGGCTATGTGTGGGATTCCACATATGAACAAGAACCTGTGATGATCAGGGATTAGTATTTTAGCTAAGAAATGAAAGTGCTCAGAATTGCTTCAGACATGAATGAATGGATAGAGCTCGTCTCTAGGATTCCAATTCCATGAATGGTTTGAAAAACTGACATCGTATGAAAACGTTAGAGCTTCTAAAAGTTTGATAAAAAAAAGCCCCACGGGGCCAGCTCCCACCCTATGTGACCAAGTGCTTGAACTAGGAGATAGGGGCAAACTATTAAGCGGGATTAGTGTGCCACTAATTATTTTAGCATTTAAATAATCCGTAATTAAGTTGGTGGAATTTATGGCAGAGCCAATAAATTCGAAACTACCACCAAACTTGGTGGACTTAACTGGAGTCTCTCCAGATTTAGCAGAGGTTTTCTAGGAAAACAGTTGGAGCCATAACTTACTCAATTCTCAGCTAAATTTCGAAAATGAATAGGCATTTTTGGCTCATTGGCATGCTGGGAACTCATTGGAGTAGGTTGCAGAGCTAGAAGAGGTCATATACAGGTGTTTTTGGTCACTTGAATATTTTTTGTAGCCTAGGGCCACCAGGTGTTGGAGGCCATTACCAGAGCTAGCTGGTAACCAAATTGAGTAACAAAATAGTCATTTTTGGCTAATTGGCATGCTGGGAACTCATTGGAGCAGGTTTCAAAGGTAGAAGAGGTCATATACAGGTGTTTTTGGTCACTTGAAGATTTTTGAAGCCTAGGGCCACCAGGTGTTGGAGGTCATTACTAGAGCAACTGGTAACCAAATTGAGTAAAAAAATAGTCATTTTTGGCTAATTGGCATGGTGGGAACTCATTGAAGTAGGTTTTAGAGGTAGAAGAGGTCATCTACATGTTTTTTTTGGTCACTTGAATATTTTTGAAACCTAGGGCCACCAGGTGTTGAAGGCCATTCCCAGAGCAATTGGTAACCAAATTCAGTAAACAAATAGTCATTTTTGATAGATTTGAATGTTTTAAACTCATTGGAATAGGTTACAAGAGAATTGGATGCATGCAACAAAAATTTGAGCACTATTGAAGCTAATACAAAGGCCCACACTATGAAGTTGGACCAAGGAAAAGTAGCCCAGGAGGGGTGAACTACTTCAACAAAAAATTGTGTATTGAGCTCTGTTATTTGTGCTTGATGTGTTTTTATATGATATTGTTCAGAAATTTAAATTCATGCTTTTAATTTCATGCAAAACACTAAATTTCACCATGTTTGATAAATTGACAATCACATGCTCATGGATAAACTCTTGATGGATAAGCAAACCAAAGCAAAGAAAATTTTATATCTGGAAATGATATTAACACAACATTAACTAGCAATCAATTTCATATCAAGTTGGAATTGGAGCACAAGGTTGCTTACTTGATTTTCTTGAAGGGTTTAATAGTTGCAATTGTTGTTATGATTACAAGGTTGAAGTTGCAGAGAGGAGAAGGGAAGCTACGGATAGCTAGTCCTGAGATTAGGACAAGAAGGAAGAAGGCTGAGAAAGCACCATTCTCACCCAAAGGACCACTCAAGCTAGCACCTGAATCACCTCAAATTCCATCTCCATCAGTTGAGATAGAAGAGGCACATATTGCACAAGAGGCTGAAGTGATTGAAGAGGTACAATCAGTACAAATTTCTGAGCATGAATCCATAGCCATTATGTTTGGAGAAAGAGAGCATGAAGGTCCATCTTCAGAAGAGGAAGAATTCAAGAAAACTTTCTATACTTTGACTGAGACGGTTAAAGTCCTCTATGAAGAGAGGAACACCAGAATGGTTGGAGAGAGTTCTAAACCTCCACATGGAGAAGGAAGCTCAGAGGACAAAAAAAATGAGAAGAAGGATTTGAAATGGAATGGTGGAAAGCCACCTCCATCTCTACCATCCTCATCATCTTCCTCATCATCTTCACCATCTCACACAACATCATCTTCCACTACCACCACTGCCCATACTCATTCCAAAGCCCCAAAAGGAAAAACCCCATTACCGAAATTCGACATAAAATTTGAACTTCCCTTGTACATTGGAGAAGTGAATTTAGAAAAGTTGGACAATTGGATTCGATAGTTGGAGGTACACTGCAAAATTCAGAACCTTCAAGAAGACGACATAAAGATCCAGTTGGCTTCACTGAGGCTAGAAGGAGCTGCACTAGTTTGGTGGGAAGCAAGGATTCAAGAGGAAATGCGAATCCATGGTAAGATATCCATTTCTTGGGTTGAATTTGTTTATACAATTAAAAGACAGTTTTATCCTTTAGCCTATATGCAAAAAGCCAATATGAGTTGGAAAAATTTTAGGTAGCTTAAAGGCCAAACAATCCAAGATTATACACTTGAGTTTAGGAAAAGGGATTTATTGTTGAGAGTAAACTTGAATTCACGAGACACACTCTTGAAATATATTGGAGGTTTACATTCCTATTTGCAACATACTATGCTTATGTTTAACCCAAGCAACTTAGATGAAGTATGTGTGCAAGCCACGCATCTTGAGGCAAAGGCAAAACAAAACATAGAGGAGAAATGTGAAAGTGAGGGTAAGGGAAAAGAGACGGGAGGAAAATGGAAGGGAAAGAAGAATGCAAGTATCAAAAAGAGAAGGAAAAGCTCACATGCAAAAATTGTTCAAGCACTGGCCATGATGAAGACCACTATTGGAAACTTCATCTAGAATTAAAACTAGATAGATTGAAAGCCAAAGAGAAGGGAAAAACTGTTGCTATAGCTGAAGAAGACTTAGGGTCAGATTTAGGAGATGAGACAAAAATTACAGCTATGGGTTTGAAAGGTCAAAATGTTGAAAGTACTAGTTTCTCAAATAGTCACAACAACACTCCAAATGAAGACAAAAGGGAAGAGTTGTTCACTGTCAGAGTAATCTCAAATCATACCAAGATTGATGCATTATTTGATAGTGGATCACAAGAAAAACCTGATATCAGAAGACTTAGTTAAAGAGCTTAAACTTGAAACCATACCACATCATAAATCATACACTTTGGGTTGGATAGTTAAGAATGCCAATTTACAAGTTTCAAGGAAATGCATTTTTAGATTTGCTATTACTGCAAACTTTGTTGATGAAGTTGAGTTAGACGTTGTTCCACTTGACATTTTTGGAATTATCTTGGGAAGTCCATATTTGTATGACAGGAAAGCGGTTTTTCATCGCTTTGAGCACAAATATCATTTGCTTAGAGATGGGGCGAAGTATATTGTGAGAGCTCATCGCAAGAAACTGAACATTTCTTTAGTTAATGCAGGAAAAGTGAAGAGGCTAGTGAATGCAAGTTAGAACTTGACATTGTTGATGATCAAGAAAAGAGATGTTTTGAATCATACCCTTCATAAAGATGTTTATATTTGTAATGAGTTGTTTCAGAATGATAACAGGTTTCCTTTGAAAGAAGGTGAAAAACATTTGCAGCTGCTAACATTGGTGTTGAGCGGTGTTGAAAACAAGGTGCGGGTGCAAGAAGTTGAAAAGGTCAAAGAGAAGAGGAAAAAGCAGCTCGACAAAGAAGGCATGGGTTTCACAAATGTTCATTGATATTTTCCAAAAGGCACAATACAATGGCGAAGAAACTTGGGCAAGTGTCGACTTAAGTACAAGGCAAAAGCAGCTAAAAATCACCATAGAGACAAAGTGTAAGGTGAGAAAGATTCCAAATTTCCTTTGGTTGTTGAGCAAGGTAGGAACATGATGTTTTCTACAAAATTAGATTGCTATTTTGTAAATTCAGAAATATTGCAGCATGATGGTGTCAAAGATAGCAATAGATGGTCGTCAGAATCAAGGAAAAATTTGACTTTTTATGAAAAGTTTCAAATGATGAAATTAGGAAAATTTCAATGGATAAGGACTGGAAGGATGAGGGAACAGTCCCCTCATCAACATAATCAGTGATCAAGATAGCTTTTGGCGTCCAAAAGGCTTCTAGTGGGGAGGAATGATCAGGGATCAATATTTTAGCCTAAACATGAAAGTGATTAGAATTGCTTCAGACCTGAATGAATGGATAAAGTTTGTCTCCAGGAGTCTAATGCCATGAACAGTTCGAAAAACCAACATCGTATGCAAAAGTTACAGTTTCTGAAAATTTTGGTAAAAAAAAAAGCCTCGTGGAGCCAACCCCCACCCCATGTGACCAAGCGCCCGAACCAGGAGCTAGGGGCCAACTGTTAAGCAAGATTAGTGCGCCACTCATCAATTTAGAATTTAATTAACACGTGATTAAGTTGGCAGAATTTATGACAGAGCCACTAAATCTGGAACTACCACCAAACTTGGCGGACTTAACTGGAGTCTCTCCAGATTTGGCGGAGGTTTTCTAGGAAAAACTGTTTGAGCCATAAATTACTCAATTATCAACCAAATTTTGAAAATGAATAGTCATTTTTGGCTAATTGGCATGCTGGGAACTCATTGGAGTAGGTTTCAGAGGTAGAAGAGGTCATCTACAGGTGTTTTTGGTCACTTGAAGATTTTTGAAGCCTAGGGCCACTAGGTGTTGGAGGCCATTACCAGAGCAGCTAGTAACAAAATTGAGTAAAAAAATAGTCATTTTTGGCTAATTGGCATGTTGGGAACTCATTCAAGCATGTTTCAGAGGCAAAAGAGTTCATAGATAGGTGTTTTTGATCACTTGAATATTTTTGAAGCCAAGGGCCACCAGGTGTTGGAGACCATTAGCAGAGCAGCTAGTAACCAAATTGAGTAAAAAAATAGTCATTTTTGGCTAATTTGCATGTTGGGAACTCATTGGAGTAGGTTTCAGAGGCAGAAGAGGTAATATAAAGGTGTTTTTGGTAACTTGAATATTTTTGAAGCCAAGGGCCACCAGGTGTTGGAGGTCCTTCCCGAAGTAGTTGGTAACCAAATTGAGTAAAAAAATAGTCATTTCTGATAGATTTGAATGTCTTAAACTCATTGGAACAGGTTACAAGAGAATTGGATTCATGTAACAGAAATATGAGCACTATTGAAGCTAATACAAAGGCCCACACTATGAAGCTGGACCAAGGAGATGTAGCCCAAGAGGGGCGAACTCCTTCAACAAAAATTTGTGTATTGAGTTCTGTTATTTGTGCTTGCCGTGTTTTTATATGCTGCTGTTCATCCATTTAAATTAATGCTTTTAAGTTAATGCAAAACACTAAATTTCACCAAGTTTGATGAATTGACAATCACATGCTCATGGATAAACTCTTGATGGATAAGCAAATCAAAGAAAAGAAAATTTTATATCTGGAAATGATACTAGCATAACACTAACTAGCAATCAATTTCAGATCAAGTTGGTATCGAAGCACAAGGTTGCTTGCTTGATTTGCTTGAAGGGTTTAATAGTTGCAATTGTTGTTATGATTACAAGGTTGAAGTTGCAGAGAGGAGAAGGGAAGCTACAGATAGCTAGTCCTGAGATTAGGGCAAGAAGGAAGAAGGCTGAGAAAGCACCATTCTCACCCAAAGGACCACTCAAGCCAGCACCCGAATCACCTCAAATTCCATCTCCATTAGTTGAGATAGAAGAGGCACATATTGCACAAGAGGCTGTAGTGATTGAAGAGGTACAATCAGTACAAATTTCTAAGCATGAATCCATAGCCATTATGTTTGGAGAAAGAGAGCATGAAGGTCCATCTTCAGAAGAGGAAGAATTCAAGAAAACTTTCTATACTTTGACTGAGACGGTTAAAGTCCTTTATGAAGAGAGGAACACCAGAATGGTTGGAGAGAGTTCTAAACCTCCACATGGAGAAGGAAGCTCAGAGGACGAAAAAGATGAGAAGGATTCCAAAGGGAATGGTGGAAAGCCACCCCCATCTCCACCATCCTCATCATCTTCACCATCTCACACAACATCATCTTCCACTACCACCACTACCCATACTCATTTCAAAACCCCAAAAGGAAAAACTCCATTACTGAAATTGGACATAAAATTCGAACTTCACATGTACAATGGAGAAGTGAACGCAGAAAGGTTGGACAATTGGATTCGACAGTTGGAGGTATACTGCAGAATTCAGAACCTTTAAGAAGATGACATAAAGATCCAGTTGGCTTCACTGAGGCTAGAAGGAGCTGCACTAGTTTGGTGGGAAGCAAGGACTCAAGAGGAAATGTGAATCCATGGTAAGATATCCATTTCTTGGGTTGAATTTGTTTCTACAATTAAAAGACAATTTTATCCTTTAGCCTATATGCAAAAAACCATTATGAGTTGGCAAAATTTTAGGCAGCTTAAAGGCCAAATAGTCCAAGATTATATAAAGGAGTTTAGGAAAAGGGCTTTATTGTTGGGAGTAAAATTGAATTCACAAGACACACTCTTGAAATATATTGGAGGTTTACATTCCTATTTGCATCATACTATCCTTATGTTTAACCCAAGCAACGCAGATGAAGTATGTGTGCAAGCCTTGCATCTTGAGGCAAGGGGAAAACAAAACATAGAGGAGAAATGTGAAGTGAGGGTAAGGGAAAAGAGAAGGGAGGAAAATGGAAGGAAAAGAACAATGCAAGTATCAAAAAAGAGAAGGAAAAACTCACATGCAAAAACTGTTCAAAGACTGGCCATCATAAAGACCACTGTTGGCAACTTCATATAGAATTAAAACCAAATAGATTGAAAGCCAAAGAGAAGGGAAAAACAATTGTTATAGCTGAAAAAGACTTAGGGTCAGATTCAGGAGATGAGACAAAAATTAATCTCACTGTCAAAGTAATCTAGAATCATACCAAGATTGATGCACTATTTGATACTGGATCACAAGCAAAACCTGATATCAAAAGACTTAGTTAAAGAGCTTAAACTTGAAACCGTACCACATCATAAACCATACCCTTTGGGTTGGTTAGTTAAGGATGCCAATTTACAGGTTTCAAGGAAATGCATTTTTAGATTTTCTATTACTGCAAACTTTGTTGATGAAGTCAAATTAGATGTGGTTCCACTTGACATTTATGGAATTATCTTGGGAAGTCCATATTTGTATGACAGGAAAGCTGTGTTTCATCGCTATGAGCACAAATATCATTTGCTTAGAGATGGGGTGAAGTATATTGTGATAGCCCATGACAAGAAACTGAACATTTATATAGTTAATGTAGGGCAAATAAAGAGGCTAGTGAATGCAAGTCAGAACTTGACATTGTTGATGATCAAACAAAGAGATGTTTTGAATCATACCTTTCATAAAGATGTTTATATTTGTAATGAGTTGTTTCAGAATGATAACATGTTGCCTTTGAAAGGTCAACATGTTGAAAGTACTAGTTCCTCAAATAGTCATAACAACACTCCAAATGAAGACAAAAGGGAAGAGTTGTTCACTGTCAGAGTAATCTCAAATGATACCAAGATTGATGCACTATTTGATACTGGATCACAACCAAAACGTGATATTAGAAGACTTTGTTAAAGAGATTAAACTTGAAACTATACCACATCATAAACCATACCCTTTGGGTTGGATAGTTAAGATTGCCAATTTATAGGTTTTAAGGAAATGCATTTTTAGATTTGCTATTACTGCAAACTTTGTTGATGAAGTCAAGTTAGATGTGGTTCCACTTGACATTTCTGGAATTATCTTGGGAAGTCCATATTTGTATGACACGAAAGCGGTGTTTCATCGCTATGAGCACAAATATCATTTTCTTAGAGATGGGGTGAAGTATATTGTGAGAGCTCATCGCAAGAAACTGAACATTTATTTAGTCAATGCAGGGAAAATGAAGAGGCTAGTGAATGCAAGTTAGAACTTGACATTGTTGATGATCAAACAAAGAGATGCTTTGAATCATACCTTTCATAAAGATGTTTATATTTGTAATGAGTTGTTTCAGAATGATAATAGGTTGCCTTAGAAAGAAGGTGTAAAAAATTTGTAGTAGCCAACGTTGGTGTTGAGCGGTGTTGAAAACAAGGTGCCGATGCAAGAATTTTCAAAGGTCAAATTGAAGAGGACAAAGCAGCCTGGCAAAGAAGGCATGGGTTTCACAATTGTTCATTGCTGGTTTCCAAAAGGCACAGTACAATGGCGAAGAAACTTGGGCAAGAGTCGACTCAAGTATAAGGCAAAATCAGCTAAAAATCACCATAGAGACAAAGTGCAAGGTGAGAAAGATTCCAAGTTTCCTTTGATTGTTGACCAAGGTAGGTGTAGGTTTTAACCCCGTACAGAAATTACCTACATACGAATTCTAAAACACAAAAAATAAACAATGCGAGAGAATAACACATAAAATACATATACACAAAGAACTTCTGAGAGCTCACAGATTTTGTCAATACATTAGCAGTATTCTTCAAAGTGTCCACCTTTACCAGCAACACCTTTTTGTCTTCTATCATATCCCTCGCAAAGTGACACTGAACATCAATGTGTTTTGTCTTTGAATGATAAGCATGGTTCTTTGCCAAGAAAATTGCACTTTGGCTGTCACAGTCTATCCTTATAGCTCCCTGTACTAACCCCATACTTGAACACAATCTCTGCAACCAAACTGCTTCCTTGCTTGCATGAGTGGCTACCATGTATTCTGCCTCTGTAGTTGATAATGCCACTACAGATTGTTTCTTACTCATCCAGGTGACTGCACCTCCAAATAGGTTAAACACATACCCACTTGTAGATCTTCTTTGATCCAAATCTCCAGCCCAGTCTACATCAACAAAGCCACGGATATCCAAAAATCTTTCCAATCCTAGTCTTCCTTGGTAGCACAAACCATAATCACTTGTGCCATGCAAATACCTGAAAACCCGCTTCACTATTGTCCAATGCTCCTTCCCTGATTTTAACATAAACACGCTCAATACTTCCACTCCATGTGCAATGTCTGGTCTAGTACAGACCATCACATACATCAGGCTACCGATTGCACTTGTATATGGAACACGAGACATGTCCTCTTCCTCTTCTTGTGTCTTGGGACACTGTTCAACAGATAAATTTACATCTACAGGAATAGGAACCTTCATTGATTTACTATCCTGCATATTAAACCTCTGCAATTTTTTCTCGACATACTTCCTCTGGTTTAACCAAATCTTCCTCTTTGCCCAATCACTTTTAATTTCCATACCCAAAATATAGTTTGCAGCACTAAGATCTTTCATGTCAAATTTGGAGGGAAATTGGGTCTTCAAATCCTGGATAATTTCTTTGTCATTTCCAACCAGCAACATATCATCCACATACAAGACCAGATAAATAACACGGTCACCAATTAATTTAAAATACACACAGTGATCTGCTTTGCTTCTGGTGAAGCCAAGTCCCCGTATAAATGTATCAAATTTCTGATACCAAATCCTTCATGACTGTTTTAACCCATACAAAGACTTCTTTAACTTGCATACCAGTTCTTTCTTACTCTTCACCGCATGTTGCTTCATGTAGATCTCCTCTTCCAGATCCCCGTGAAGAAATGTTGTCTTCACATCCATCTGTTCTGCCTCAACATCAAAAGCAGTAGCAATAGATACAAGTAATCTAATAGAAGATACCTTGGCAACAGGAGAAAAAATATCACCAAAATCAATTCCACGCACCAGGGAATAACCTTTTGCTACCAATCAAGCTTTGTATTTCTCCACCTTTCCTTCTGCATTTGTCTTATTCTTGAACACCCATTTTCTGCCAATGGATTTCCTTCTAGCCGGAAACTCCACCAGATCCCAAGCCTCAGTTTTGTGCAAAGATGCCATTTCATCAACCATGGCCTCTTTCCAAAGTTTTCCATCCTCTGAATATACTGCTTCCTTCACAGTTCTGGGATCATCATCAATAATAGGTAAAACAAAATTTGAACAGAAAGTAGATGGAATATACCTTTCTGGCTACCTTCTTTCTCGAACTGATCTTCTCACACCCGGAGTTTGTGACTCTTCATCTTCTGATTCCTCCTTTGCTGTAGAGTCTGATTCTTCCTCCTTTAGCTCAAACTATTTCTTCTTAGGTTACTTTGATGGGACTTCATGTTTAATAACATCTTTCACCTCTATGAACACCACATCTTGGCTATACACAACCTTCCTTGTTACTGGGTTCCAAAGCTTATAACCCTTTAAAGCATCCTTATACCCAATAAAGATGCGCTTTTCAGATTTACTATCCAACTTGGTTCTTTTCTCCTTTGGAACATGTACATATGCATCACATACAAATATCCTTAGATGTGAAAGAGATGGTTTCTTACCAGTCCATACATCTTGTGGAGTCTTATCCTCCAATGCTGATGAAGGTGATCTGTTGACCAAGTAACATGCTGTCTCCACCGCCTCTGCCCAGAATTCTTGTCCTAACCCGACACCACTGAGCATGCTTCTTGCCCTTTCCATCAATGTCTTGTTCATTCTTTCTGCAACTCCATTTTGCTCAGGTGTATATGGAGTAGTCTTTGCCGTGCTATACCACACTTCTTACAGAATTCTTCAAATTCCTTACTGCAAAACTCTCCACTGTTATCTGCCCTCAACACCTTTATCTTCTTCTCTGTTTGGTTTTCCACCAGAGCCTTAAATTCTTTAAACCTGTCAAAGACTTCAGATTTCTTCTTAAGGAAATATATCCATGTATTCCTTGAGAAGTCATCTATAAATGATACATAGTATACAAACTTACCCAATGATGGAACCTTCATAGGTCCAAACACATCACTGCGCACAAGCTCTAATATCTGTTTCGCCCTCTTACCACTAGAGGGGAAACTCACCTGATTCTGCTTCCCATATACACAATTTTCACAGAAATCAAAATCTAGAGAGCTATTACTCATACCTTCTATCATACCTTTACCATGAAGTATTCGAAGGCCCTTCTCTCCAATATGTCCAAGCCTTTGATGCCGTAGCGTGGTCTTCTCTCCAGAGACCACTAGATTTTCTACTCCACTTTCAGGAACCACATAACTATTGCACCCATCAACAACAGTGCTACCTTGAAGCTTGTACAGGGTTCCAATCCGAACTCCCCACATCAATACCATTGCTCTCCAAACCATCTTGCAGGTATCCTTCTCGAACAATGTTTTTACACTTGCATCATCCAACTTGCTTACAGAAATCAGAGTTCTGGCCAATTCAAGAATATGTAGAACACCCGGAAGTGTTCTAACCCTTCCACCTTGCAAATTCAACTTTACTTTTCCGCGACCAACGATTCTAGCCTTCCTTTCATCCCCCATGAAGACATCACCACCATCATATTTCTCATGCTCGCAAAACCACTCTCTATGGGGAGTGAAGTGAAATGATGCACCTGAGTCAATCAAACATGCCTCATGATCTACATGTGTACTTGAAGAAGCCAAGTACACATACCCACCTTCATCTAAGGTAGTTTTCGCCTCTGCAGAAGGGGCATCATCAGATCCCTTTCCTTTGTCAGGAGCTTTAGATTTACAGTCCCTTTTGTATTGCCCTTCCTTTCCACATTTCCAACACACCACCTTTATAGGTTTTCCTGGAGATTTAGATCTCCCACTCGATGACTTATTTTTGTTTCTGTTCTGGGACCGTCCTCGTGCAGACAAGGCATCACCATTCTGGCTCTCCATATTTTTTCATCTCATCTCCTCCATCAACAAGGATGAGACTATTTCAACAAACTGCAAGGCAGTTGCATTGCTACCTATTGCAATAACTAGACTTGCCCACGAATCTGGTAGAGAACACAACAAACTGATGCACTTATCTTCATCTAAAATTTTAATATCAACAGATAATAACTGCCTTACCACAGTATTAAATGCGTTCAGATGTTCTGTCACCGAGTCTCCATCTTTCATACTTAGGTTATACAACTTTTATGTAGGAACAATTTATTCACTAGAGACTTAGATTGGTACAAAGTCCCTAACTTGTCCCACAAAGCCTTTGCCGTAGCTTCCCCTAATACATTCAACAATACTAAATCTAAGACACACAATCGTATTGTGCTCTTTGCCTTTCGATCCAACTTCTTCCATTCTTCCTCAGACACTCCCATTGGTTTAGTACCCGGATCTACCGCGATCCACTAACAGATCCTCCATCTTGAGTTTCCACAACTCAAAACTCTGACCATTAAATTTCTCGATCTCTATCTTTCCATTGCTTGCCATTTTCTTTCACCACCAGAATCAATCCCATAGATGTCCCACTGAACAGGGTCTACCACAGGCCTGAGCAAAACCCCTCAGCAACAAAGGCATCCCCTTGAAGCCAAAACAACTCTGATACCAAATGTAGGTTTTAACCCCGTACATAAATTACCTGCATCCGAATTCTAAAACACAGAAAATAAAAAATGCGAGAGCATAACACATAAAACACATATACACAAAGATTTCCCCTGGATCCCAAAACCGGGACTACCAACTTGATTTTTCATTATGTTCCTTTCAATGTTACAATACATATTTATACATGCCGAAGCATCCAATACCATGGACTGAAAACCATCGCGTCCAAAACCTTGGACCGAAAACCATCACGTCCAAAACCATGTGCGAAAACCATGCACAAAACCATAGGTAGGTCCGTCCAACCTAATAGTAGAAACAAGATGTTTTCTGCAAAATTAGATTGCTGTTCTGCAAATTTAGAAAATATTGCAGCATGACGGTGTCAAAGACAACAATAGATGGTCAGAATCAAGGAAAAATTTGACGTTTTATGAAAAGCTAAAAATGATGAAATTAGGAAAATTTCAATGGATAAAGACTAGAAGGATGAGGGAACAATCCCCTCATCAACATAATCAGTGATTAAGAGAGCTTTTGGGGTCCAAAAGGCTTCTAGTGGGGAGGAATGATCAGGGATCAGTATTTTAGCTAAAAAATGGAAGTGCTCAGAATTGCTTCAGAACTAAATGAATGGATAGAGTACATCTCTAGGATTCCAACGTCGTAAATTGTTCAACAAACCGACATCGTATGCAAAATTTAGAGCTTCTGAAAATTTGGTAAAAAAAAAGTCCTGTGGGGCTAGCCCCCCACCCCATGTGACCAAGTGCCCGAACCAGGAGCTAGGGGCCAACTACTAAGCGGGATTAGCGTGCCACTAATCAATTTAGAATTTAATTAATTTGTCATTAAATTGGCGGAATTTATGGCGGAGCCACTAAATCTGGAACTACCAGCAAACTTGGCGGACTTAACTGGAGTCTCTCCAGATTTAGCAGAGGTTTTCTAGGAAAAAATGTTTGAGCCATAAATTACTCAATTCTTAGCCAAATTTAAAAAATGAATAGTCATTTTGGGCTAATTTTCATGTTGGGAACTCATTGGAGTAGGTTTCAAAGGCAGAAGAGGTCATCTACAGACATTTTTGGTCACTTGAAGATTTTTGAAGCCTAGGGCCACCACGCGTTGGAGACCATTTCTAGAGTAGCTGGTAACCAAATTGAGTAAAAAAATAGTCATTTGCTAATTGGCATGCTGGGAACACATTGGAGTAGGTTTCAGAGGTAGAAGAGGTCATCTACAAGTCTTTTTTGTCACTTGAAGAATTTTGAAGCCTAGGGGCACCAGGTGTTGGAGGCCATTACCAGAGCAGCTGGTAACCAAATTGAGTAAAAAATAGTCATTTTTGGCTAATTGGCATGATGGAAACTCATTGGAGCAAGTTTCAAAGGCAGAAGAGGTCACGTATAGGTGGTTTTCGTCACTTGAAGATTTTTGAAGCCTAGGACCACCAAGTGTTGGAGGTCATTCCCAGAGCAGCTGGTAACCAAATTGAGTAAACAAATAGTCATTTATGATAGATTTGAATGCTTTGAACTCATTGGAATAGGTTACAAGAGCACTGGATGCATGTAACAACAATTTGATCACTATTGAAGCTAATACAAAGGCCCACACTATGAAGTTGGACCAAGGAGATCTAGCTCAGGAGGGGTGAACTCCTTCAACAAAAATTTGTGCATTGAGCTCTGTTATTTGTGCTTGCTGTGTTTTTATATGCTGCTATTAAACCATTTAAATTCATGCTTTTAAGTCCATGCAAAACACTAAATTTCACCAAGTTTGATGAATTGATAATCACATGCTCATGGATAAACTCTTGATGGATAAGCAAACCAAAGCAGCGAATTTTATATCTGGAAATGATACTAGCACAATATTAACTAGAAATCAATTTCAGATCAAGTTGGTATCGGAGCACAAGGTTGCTTACTTGATTTTCTTGAAGGGTTTAATAGTTGCAATTGTTGTTATGATTACAAGGTTGAAGTTATAGAGAGGAGAAGGGAAGCTACAGATAGCTAGTCCTGAGATTAGGACAAGACGGAAGAAGGTTGAGAAAGCACCATTCTCACCCAAAGGACCACTCAAGCCAGCACCTGGATCACCTCAAATTCCATCTCCATCAGTTGAGATATAAGAGGCACATATTGCACAAGAGGCTAAAGTGATTGAAGAGGTACAATCGGTACAAATTTCTGAGCCTGAATCCATAGCCATTATGTCTGGAGAAAGAGAGCATGAAGGGCCCTATTCAGAAGAGGAAGAATTCAAGAAAGCTTTCTATACTTTGGTTGAGATGGTTAAAGTCCTCTATGAAGAGAGGAACACCAAAATGGTTGGAGAGAGTTCTAAACCTCCACATGGAGAAGGAATCTCAGAGGACAAAAAAGATGAGAAGAAGGATTCCAAAGGGAATGTTGGAAAGCCACCTCCATATCCACCATCTTCATCATCTTCCTCATCATCTTCACCATCTCACACAGCATCATCTTCCACTACCACCACTACCCATACTCATTCCAAAACCCCAAAAGGAAAAACTCCATTAGTGAAATTGGTCATAAAATTCGAACTTCCCATGTACAATGGAGAAGTGAATGTAGAAAAATTAGACAATTGGATTCGAAAATTGGAGGTATACTGCAGAATTCAGAACCTTCAAGAAGACAACATAAAGATCCAGTTGGCTTCATTGAGGCTAGAAGGAGTTGCACTAGTTTGGTGGGAAGCAAGGACTTAAGAAAAAATGCGAATCCATGGTAAGATATCCATTTCTTGGGTTGAATTTGTTTATGCAATTAAAAGACACTTTTATACTTTATCCTATATGAAAAAATCAATTATAAGTTGGCAAAATTTTAGGTAGCTTAAAGGCCAAATAGTCCAAGATTATACACAGGAGTTTAGGAAAAGGGATTTATTGTTGAGAGTAAACTTGAATTCACAAGACACATTCTTGAAATATATTAGAGGTTTACATTCCTATTTGCAACATACTATCCTTATGTTTAACCCAAGCAAATTAGATGAAGTATGTGTGCAAGGCACACATCTTGAGGCAAGGGGAAAACAAAACATAGAGGAGAAATGTGAAAGTGAGGGTAAGGGAATAATGAAGGGAGGAAAATGGAAGGGAAAGAAGAATGCAAGTATAAAAAAAGAGAAGGAAAAACTCACATGCGAAAACTGTTCAAAGACTGGCCATCATGAAGACCACTATTGGCAACTTCATCCAGAATTAAAACCAGCTAGATTGAAAGCCAAAGAGAAGGGAAAAACTGTTGCTATAGCTGAAAAAGACTTAGGGTCAGATTTAGGAGATGAGACAAAAATTACAGCTATGGATTTGAAAGGTCAACATGTTGAAAGTACTAGTTCCTCAAATAGTCACAACAACATTCCAAATGAAGACAAAAGGGAAGAGTTGTTCATTGTTAGAGTAATCTCAAATCATACCAAGATTGATGCACTATTTGATAGTGGATCACAAGCAAACCTGATATTAGAATACTTAATTAAAGAGCTTAAAATTGAAACCGTACCACATCATAAACCATACCTTTTGGGTTGGATAGTTAAGGATGCCAATTTACAGGTTTCAAAGAAATGTATTTTTAGATTTTCCATTACTGCAAACTTTGTTGATGCAATCGAGTTAGACATGGTTCCACTTGAAATTTTTGGAATTATCTTGGGAAGTCCATATTTGTATGACAGGAAAGTGGTGTTTCATCGCTTTGAGCACAAATATCATTTGCTTAGAGATGGGGTGAAGTATATTGTGAGAGCTCATTGCAAGAAACTGAACATTTCTTTGGTTAATGCAGGGAAAATGAAGAGGCTAGTGAATGCAAGTCAGAACTTGACATTGTTGATGATCAAACAAAGATATGTTTTGAATCATATCTTTCATAAAGATGTTTATATTTGTAATGAATTGTTTCAGAATGATAACATGTTGCCTTTGAAAGAAGGTGAAAAATATTTGCAGCAACCAACATTGGTGTTGAGTGGTGTTGAAAACAAGGTGTTGGTGCAAGAAGTTGCAAAGGTCAAAGAGAATAGGACAAAGCAGTTTGGTAAAGAAGGCATGGGTTTCACAAATGTTCATTTCTAGTTTCCAAGGGGCACAATACAATGGTCAAGAAACTTGGGCAAGAGTTGTTTCAAGTACAAGGCAAAAGCAGCTAAAAATCGCCATACAGACAAAGTGCAATGTGAGAAAGATTCCAAGTTTCCTTTGATTGTTGACTAAGGTAGGAACAAGATGTTTTCTACAAAATTAGATTGCTGTTTTGCAAATTTAGAAATATTGCAGCATGACGGTGTCAAAGACAACAATAGATGGTCGTGAGAATCAAGGAAAAATTTGACTTTTTATGAAAAGTTCCAAATGATGAACTTAGGAAAATTTCAATGGATAAATACTGGAAGGATGAGGGAACAATCCCCTCATCAACATAATCAGTGATCAAGATAGCTTTTGGGGTCCAAAAGGCTTCTAGTGGGGAGGAATGATTAGGATTAGTATTTTAGCTAAAAAATGTAAGTTCTTAGTATTGCTTTAGACCTAAATGAATGGATATAGTTTGTCTCCAGGATTCCAACGCTGTGAATTGTTCGAAAAAATGACATCCTATGCAAAAATTTAGAGCTTTTAAAAGTTTGGTAAAAAAAAAACCCCGCGGGCCCAACCCACACCCCATGTGACCAAGCGCCTGAACAAAAGGCTAGGGGCCAACTGTTAAGCGGGATTAGCGCCACTAATTAGTTTAGCATTTAATTTATCCATCATTAAATTGGCGAAATTTATGGCGGAGCCACTAAATCCGGAACTGCCACCAAACTTGGCGGACTTAACTGGAGTCTCTCCAGATTTAGTAGAGGTTTTCTAGGAAAAAATGTTTGAGCCATAAATTACTCAATTCTCAACCAAATTTCGAAAATGAATAGTCATTTTTGGCTAATTGGCATGCTGGGAACTCATTGGAGTAGGTTTCAAAGGCTGAAGAGGTCATCTACAGGTGTTTTTGGTCACTTGAATATTTTTGAAGCTTATGGCCACCAGGTGTTGGAGGCCATTACCAGAGTAGCTGGTAACCAAATTGAGTAAAAAAATAGTCATTTTTGGCTAATTGGCATGTTGGGAACTCATTGGAGTAGGTTTCAGAGGCAGAAGAGGTCATCTACAGGTGTTTTTGGTCACTTGAAGATTTTTGAAGCCTAGGGCCACCAGTTGTTGGAGGCCATTCCCAGAGCAGCTGCTAACAAAATTGAGTAAAAAAATAGTCGTTTATGATAGATTTGAATGTTTTAAACTCATTTGAATAGGTTACAAGAGAATTGGATGCATGTAACAACAATTTTAGCACTATTGAAGCTAATACAAAGGCCCACACTGTGAAGCTGAACCAAGGAGATGTAGCCCAGGAGGGGTGAACTCCTTCAACAAAAAATTGTGCATTGAGATATGTTATTTGTGCTTGCTGTGTTTTTATATTCTGTTGTTCATCCATTTAAATTCATGCTTTTAAGTTCATGCAAAACACTAAATTTCACCAAGTTTGACGAATTGACAATCACATGCTCATGGATAAACTCTTGATGGATAAGCAAACCAAAGCAAAGAAAATTTTATATCTTGAAATAATACTAGCACAACATTAACTAGCAATCAATTTCAGATCAAGAATTGATTTTTCTCCTTCCACACCTCTCCCTTATTATCCTGACATTTTTTGTGATTCTTCCATTCCTATTGAATGTTGCAAAAATTTAGTTTCTGATGATATTTTAGTACTTCCGATCATTTTAAAAACTCGTGGAATGTTAGTTTATCATTTGAATATAAAGAGGAAAAATATTCTCTTTTAAATTTCCCCAATGCATTTTGGAGGAGCAGGTGTTGTTGATTTCGCATTCCATTATTGGGGCTAGTGGTTCGTCAATGGTGTATGTATGATTGGAACTTTCACTTTTAATAAAAACTCAACGCCGACATGCTTAAATGCATATGTTGCGAATTTAGGAGGACTATTCTTGCTGTATTTGCAATTTATGTTATTTAACTTACGCTTATGCTTATGAACTATTTCATTTGCATTTGTATGAATCTTGTTGAATGCGTGTTGTTTTATTAGTTCGTGATTGTTAACTTGTGGAATATTCTACATATTATCTTGTGATGCCATTATGCTCATATGTTCCTTTCAAGCGGCATAATATTACAGGCTTTTAAGTGGCTCACTTCCTTTTCCCTTCGTGTGTTGGAACCTTCATGCATTGCATTTGACCTTCCGCAAGGTCACACACTTTCTCTCGCAAAAGTCACCGCGCACCACTATATGTGTTTTCACAACCAAGGTATATCATTAACACCCCACCGTTGGGAATCCTACTCCAAATGGTGTGAGGTCTAGTTGGGACTTCATATCGAGGAGATCCCCTGAATTTTGGAGGGTCCAACACCGTCAACATTTTTTGCGCTACAAGGAGGCCCAGATGAAAAGCTAAGCCCATGAAGTCTGTTTGAACTTTATGCACTCATTAATGAATTCCTCCTATATCTTAGCCCCAACATTTTTTTTCTAAAACCTCAAAATTAAAAGTGCTGGTGGAGATATTTAATGAATTTTAAAATATTAAATACAATGGCGAGGGTGAAACAACCTTCTTTGAGCACACCATTTGTTTTCTTGAATTCTGCACGAAGCATAATATTCACTACGAGGAGGTTGCTTGTAGGTTGTTTACTCTTAGGTTTGAAGGGTGCGTAAGGGAATGGTATTACACATTTCCCTTCACTTCCATAAACTCTTTCAAACATCTTGCCACAAAAATTTTCCACACCTTTGATAGGTATGATTACAAATCCATGTTCAAGAAAATTATGCAATTGCGAAAAGTGCCTCATGAATCTCTGGATGATTTTCACGATTGTTTCATTCATTTTTTCTTTTAATTTTTTGAAGATGATGTTGATTGACCTTTAATGAAATATAAATTCGAATTTCTTGTTCACATTTCAATGAATCCACACTGTAGGAATTTACAGGGTAAGTTCCTCAGAAGGAACACCAAGGACACCGCTCACAACCAGATCACAGATCAATACACCAGTATTTTTGACGTGGTTAAAACCCTCAAAGAGGGAAACAGTTCACGGCCTGCGCCAACGTGGCTACTACAGGCAATTTATTAATCAAAGAATGAAAATTTACATAAGCTTCTCTCATGCACGGATTACACGAACAATGACCCTCCATGCACTTTAAATAGAACTCATGGACCAATCGGGTGTCAAGCCACGGATCAAGTGTTGGTAATACCGAGGAGAGAGTTAACCATCGGATCACTACATATCGTGACCGTCGGATTGTAAGTTACAAAATGTACAACGGTAAAGAAACACACTTTACCTAACTCTATAACTAACTCTACACTAGACCAAGTTGAACTTAACTATATCCTATGTGTCGGAATATCCTAACATCCACCCTTAAGAACAACTTGGGATAGGATTGAAGGATTTACAAATATGACACAATAGGAGAAGGAAGGAGGCACTAGAGCCTATCCCCCCTTAGTGACAACTTCCTGAACTCCAAGCATATATCGAAGTTTAGTGAACTTCGACTCTGTGAGAGCCTTTGTGAAGATGTATGCAACCTAATCATCTGTTGAACAATATTGCACTTCAAGAACATGGTCATGAATGAGCTTTCTGATGAAGTGCATGTGTAGTTCAATGTGTTTGCTGCGCTGATGCTGGACTGGATCTTTGCATAGCTGAATGGCACTTTGATTATCACACCAAAGTGTGGTTGGATGCTGCTGCTCAAAGCCAAACTCTGATAGGATCTGACGAAGCCACAAGGCTTCCTTACTGGCTTCCACGGCACCACAATACTCTGCTTCTGCTGACGAAAGAGAAATGGCAGCCTGTTTCTTACAAGCCCATGTAATAGGTCCTGAACCAAGAGTGAAGACATAACCGGCAGTAGACTTTCGATCATCAGGGTCACCAGCCCAATCAGAATCAGTGAAACCAACTAATAGAGGAGCTGCTTTGGCACTGTAATGAATCCCAAACTGTACTGTACCTCGAACATAACGAAGTATTCTTTTGGCTGCTTTCCAATGACTTTCACGGGGGTTTTGCATAAAACGAGCAACAAGGCCAACAACAAAGGAAAGGTCAGGACGAGTATGGGTTAAATACAAGAGTTTTCCTACAAGTTGACGGTATAAGGTAGCATCAACTTCAGGAGAAGTACAAGAGACTGAAAGTTTGACTCCAGACTGAAAGGGAGAAGGGGTTGGCTTATAGTCTTCCATGTGAAAATGACGAAGAATATCACAAGCATACTTGGACTGGGAAAGGGAAATACCCTCCTTGGATTGCAAGACTTGAAGACCGAGAAATAGTGTAAGTGTCCTAAGTCTGTCATTTCAAATTTCTTTTTAAGGCTGGACTTCACATGGTTTATAAGGTTGGGATCACTACCAGTAAGAATAAGATCATCAACATAAAGAACAAGGATGATAAGAGAGTTGCCCACTTTCTTGGTGTAGACAGTATTGTCAGAATAACACCTAGAAAAGCCAGATTCTAAAAGAAAGCTATCCATTTTGGCATACCAAGCCCGAGGAGCTTGCTTGAGACCATAAAGAGATTTCTTAAGTCGACATACAAGACTGGAGTCTGTTTGGATGAAGCCAATGGGTTGTTCCATATAGATTTCTTCATGCAAGTCCCCATGCAAGAAGGCAGATTTAACATCCATCTGATGGACTTCCCATTTTAAAGAGGCAGCAAGGGAAAGAACAAGGCGGATAGAGTTCATTTTGGCAACAGGGGAGAAGGTTTCAATGTAGTCAATGCCTTCAACCTGTGAAAAGCCCTTAGCAACAAGACGAGCTTTATGTTTATCAACTTTCCCATCTGGTCCATACTTGGTTCTGTAAACCCATTTACATCTAACAAGTTTGCGTCCCTTTGGTAGAGGAACAAGATCCCATGTATCATTTGTCAACAATGAATGATATTCTTCATTCATAGCTGCTTCCCAATGTGGATGGCCTGAAGCTTCTGCAAAAGTGTCAGGATCATGATTTACTGGAGCTTGAGCCAGTAAAGAAGAGGCTCTTTCAAACTGAGAACGTGTACGTCGCTGATCTGTAGGATCACCGGCAAGATCACCTGCTGCATCCCGAGTAGCACGGACCCATCTTGGAAGTTGAGGATCCTGAGAAGGTGGGGGAGGATTTTCATCCTCACTTTCATCATCTGAAGAAGAAATGTTTTCAAAAGTAGAAGAGATAGGAAGAGGTGGCACATCCGCCGGACTAGGCTCGCAGGCCGATTTATTTTCATCAAATTTTACATCTCTTCTAATGATAACATTTTTGGACTTAAATGGAATAAGTCTATAACCTTTTACATCTTCAGAATATCCAACAAAAGTACATTTCTCACTCTTAGGTTCTAAAGCTTTATGCTTTTCATCTGGAATATGGGCCCATGCTTCACTTCCAAAAACACGAAAGTGACTTACATCTGGTTTAATGGAACTCCAAGCTTCTTCTGGAGTGAGATTCTTTAGAACCTTAGTAGGAGTGCGATTTATTATATAATTTGCACAATTAATTGCTTCGGCCCAAAAACTAAGATTGAGTCCTTTAGATTGCAGCATACAATTAGCCATTTCCTTTAAGGTGCGATTTTTCCTTTCAGCTACACCATTTTGTTGTGGAGTGTATGGAACAGTATGTTGCATTTGAATTCCATTTTCGGTGCAAAAGTTGATGAATGTGTTTTTAACATATTCTCCACCATTATCAGTTCTTAGCTTAAGAATTTGATGTCCAGATTGTTTTTCAACAAAGGCTTTGAAGGCCAAAAAAGTGTTAAATACTTCGCTCTTGAGTTTTAAGAAGTATACCCAAGTGCGTCTGGAGAAATCATCAATGAAAGTTAAGAAATACTTGCAGCCAGAGAATGAAGCAACAGGAAGTGGACCACATAAATCACTGTGCACAAGCTGTAAAGGGGCTGAGGCGTGCCAAGAGGCACGTTTTTCAAAACTGTCCCGATGATGTTTTCCGAGTACACATCCGGAACAAACACCATCTCTGCAAGATACCATAGGAAGACCTGTCACCATATTTTCTTTACATAGATGCTGAAGGGAGCGATAGTTTAAGTGACCAAATCGCTCATGCCAAAGTTTGCTCACTTCATCATTATGAGCAACAAATACTAAGGGAAGATTTGATGACCCAAAGTTGTGAAACTTATACAACCTTGTGGAATCATCAGCAATACCAGTAGCTAGAATCTGTTTAGGATCTCTCAGATCCTTGATTACAACATCATGAGGTGAGAATTCAACAATTTTACCTTCACCTGAATGAGTTATCTGATATACAGATAGAAGGTTGCAGGATAAGGTTGGAACACATAATACATCATTAAACTGACCATTGTCTAGATGAACAGTTCCAGTCCCTACAACATTAAGAGATCTATCATCACCAACATATATATTTTTGGTGTTACAATCATTTAAAGAAGAAAAAATGGCTTGGTTTTTGGCCATGTGATAAGAGGCTCCAGAATCAATGAGCCACTCATGAGAATGAGAAGAAGAAGATACATTTAATGCATAACCAGACTGAGATGATTGACAGTGACATGCAGAAAGTGCCATTCCTGAAGATGAAGTTGAAGTTGAAGTTGAAGAATGCTCCACATGGATGTTATGTTTCTTCATTGCGGCTTCCAAGGCTTCCATCTTCTTAAAGCATTTAGATTCTAAGTGGCCATCTTGCCTTGAGAAAGCTCTTTTTCCCTACAAAACACAAAACACAAAACCCAACACGGACATGCAAAGAAAACGAACCTTATGGCTCGAAGTTAGCTTTAGCCAAAAAACTAGATATTTTAAAAAAAGAACCTTGCGGCTCAAAGTTAGCTTTAGCCGAAAAACTAAATATTTTTCTCAATGTTTCTGATTTTCCGAGATCACACTAAGGTGCAGGGAAAAGAGCATACGCATGAGAAAAATCCTTCCTTTCTGTTTCTGATTTGCACAGATTGCACAGAGTCGCAGGGAAAAGAGCATGCGCAGAAATGAAAGGTATAGATCCGGTTAAAAAAAAAGCTAAATAAACCGGAACCGAAATAAGCAGAGAGAAAATAACAGTAAACTGCAAATAAACACTGTATACCTCCAGATCTTAAAAAAGACGCAGCTAGGGCTACCGGAAACCTTTTCGCGTGAAACAAAAGGGGTTCCTCACTGGAACAGATGCTCCAAACACAACAGAGCAGTCCTCTCGGCCCGAAAGCAGTCAGAAACAATAGATCTAGGAAACAACAGTCGGATGCAGTTCTAACGGCTTCAGATTTGGATCACCAACGGACGCGGCCCTCAAATAGCTCTGATACCATGTAGGAATTTACAGGGTAAGTTCCTCAGAAGGAACACCAAAAGGACACCGCTCACAACCAGATCACAGATCAATACACCAGTATTTTTGACGTGGTTAAAACCCTCAAAGAGGGAAACAGTCCACGGCCTGCGCCAACATGGCTACTACAGGCAATTTATTAATCAAAGAATGAAAATTTACATAAGCTTCTCTCATGCACGGATTACACGAACAATGACCCTCCATGCGCTTTAAATAGAACTCATGGACCAATCGGGTGTCAAGCCACGGATCAAGTGTCGGTAATACCGAGGAGAGAGTGAACCGTCGGATCACTACATATCGTGACCGTCGGATTGTAAGTTACAAAATGTACAACAGTAAAGAAACACACTTTACCTAACTCTATACCTAACTCTACACTAGACCAAGTTGAACTTAACTATATCCTATGTGTCGGAATATCCTAACACACACGAATATCAATCTTTCGAATGTATCCCAACATACTGCGGTATTAAAGCTTCAAAATTTGTGACGGACGAAGTTGCTGTTCCTAGTAACTCTTCATATCCTTCTAATCAAACAACACCAGTTCCATAGGTGTAGGTGGGAGAACTTGAGAATTCATCCTCTTATTTACCACCATATTCTCCCACCCCACATACTTAGAATTCCAACAACCTTCTTTGAGCACACCGCTCATTTTCTCGAATTCTGTACAAATAACAATGTAAATTTTGAAACGGGAACTATAAACTCAAAATGAGAACTTTGGCCAAACCCCCCCCCCCCCAAAAAAAAAAAAAAAACATGAAAAACAAAAAGTGTGTATACTGGAACTATCATTTTTTTTAGGGTCAATTTTCATCATTTTTAAAAAATGGCAGTAAAACCGATTTTTGTGTGTGCAAAAAACAACTGTTTTTGAGGAAAAAAATACACTAATGTTTTTGGTAGAATAACATTTTTCTTTCCTAGGTATAGTTTCAACATTTTTTAGTAATGAAGATAAAGATAAAATAATGGGATCTGAAACACATTAAAATTCTATCAGTTTTCATCCATGTTGTTAAACATATAATAACATGACACTAAATATTGCTAAAATTCTAATTGTTTTCAACCATAACAATAAAGATACAAAAAATTTTGGAAAATTTTCAATCATGAAATTAAAAAACCATGACATTATGAACAAATTACATGACTAAATTAATCAAAATGTCATTGCTTTTAGATTGAATGAAACATACATTATATCTCTAAGTTATTGTCGCATTGTAGATATTCTAAACAATAAAAATAATCATAATTAAAATATATAATCCAAAAAACATAAAAATGACTCATAACTTCATTTAACACCATATGGAAATCAAAATTTTTATTTCAAGATACGATGCAAACATCAATTATATAAACTGTCTTAGAAAATTATTCAAAATCACTCATATTTTCTTGCACACCATTAGAATTCACATCTTCAAATGGATGACTAGATGCAGATGAAGATTTTCCATATTCTTCTCTTTCATCAACTAGTGCCCCATCTGAGTCCACATGCATGCCCACCATTTCAGGTTTCAAAATTCTTCTGGATCTACAACTGGTTTCAATAGACTCCCATCTCAACACTGTTCCTTATGGTAACAACCTCTTCAGAATCTATATCGTCTTGAAGCAAAGAGTTCCTCTCTTTGTTAAATTGAAGTCATAAAAAAGTATGTCAACATCCTCCAATTTTAAGAGGTCTGTGCAGCGACGACTTATATTTTTACCCTTCTTTTTCTCTTTCTGCCAATTTTTTTATCAACTACCATCTCTGGCTTATACACACCATTGAATGGGTGTGTATTTGTGGCATACCAATGTACTTCAACACCTGCAACATCTTCATTTTTTGTAATGACTTTTATAGCCTTAGCAACCCAGAATGGATAGCCAATGGTATCTCCATCTACTAGCACTGCAATCATGCAACCCTCCTTAATATCATGTACTGAACCCCTATAAAGGTCTTCCATGGCTTCATGTTGTGCACGAGATCTTCTGGAACCAATATACATTTCTCTTTCCTCTGCTTGTGAAGAATTAATAATACCATGAGATTGTCGTTGTTGAACAATGTTTCTTTCCTTATTTTCATTTGACACATTTTGTGGCCAAATAAATGATTTTTCAAAGGTATATCTTCATTTGTTTTTCTTGAAATGATATCACTTTGATTATTGAAAAAAAACTCCCACCAAACTGAATCAGCAATATGAAAGTACTCATATGTATATCTAATACATTTTTTAATTTCTTCTAGGAAATCAGAATAATTTATATCTCTATTATGCTTGCGTGCGTTATGAACTTCAGCAACTGATTGTAATAACAATATATTTGGTGCAAATATTGGATGATGTGGAATGAACTTCAAAAATGCCAAACCTGATGACGGTGCCCATTCTGTAGTAGTTGAATACTTCGTGCCCCTTATTAGTGTTTTCCCATCAATATTTTTGATACAAAATTGATGTTGGCAGCTAATGTCATTAAGTTGTTCAATGCATTTCTCCTCACCATGCGATCCCAGAATAAACCTTCGCATGCCAATAGTTTCTTCCAACACATCAAAAGTAGGCTTTGGCATGTATGATTTCTTAATACATTCAATTAATGATGGCAAGCTCCCAACTTCCTTCCTCCTCGATGTGACTGAAAAACGACTGAACATCTGATCAATATGGTCATGAGTGTGCCCAACAAGAAGGAAACCAACCTTTACCTTCTGAAAAATTCTCAATTCAACAAGCATGTTTAGATATCCAAAAACAATCTGATTTTTTTTCATGAAAAGTGTTGTCCAATTGTAGATACAAAACTTTAGGAAGATTATCAGATCAATGAGAAAGCACATCATGAATTATGGTTATTGTCAGATTTGCATCTTTATGAATATTTGGAGTTGCGAAGTATACCCTTGGCAACATTTTCCCATTGAAGACCATACGATCGACCAAGTGATATTGAATAAAATTTTCCTCCTGTAAATTTTTGGGTGTGCGAAAAAAATGTGGTAGAAGTGTTTTCTTCTGGTCCATACCATCAATTATCAAACCCAAAAATTTATTTGGATTATAATAGCACTTCTTTCGATACTTTTATAACTTTTTCCTTTCACTTGTTTGTTGTTCGTGATGCTCTTGAAGTGATTTGACAATGGAATCTACACATTATAAAATAAAGTCATTAAGAAATACATTTTCATAGTTGATGACTATACAATTTTAAAAATTAAAGTTATGAATGCTTACCTCTTTCTGACCCTTCACATTTATCCCTTTTTGATATAAGAGAAACATATGTACTGCAAATACCCATCCTTGTCTTCTTAGGAATACACACATTGTTGAATTATTTCTTCCATATCTTCACAAAATATTGATATGTAATAAATCGACCATGTCCCTCAGCACCTTCCGCATATTCATTGTATAAGTTGTAGATTTCTCGTCTTGAGAAATAATCTAGAATATGTATTGTCTCTATATTTGGAATACACTCTCCATGCTTTGAAAATAAATCTTTCATCCTTGACATTGAAGTATTTGATAATGGCCCAAACTATTGTTTATGACGTACTTCTGAATAAAATGTGGGATCCTTTTCCAATTTTTCTTGGATTATTGACAGACAAAAATTACCCATTGAATGAAACGTTTTGAAAGCATTTCTACAAATAAATAAAGACCAAATATGATAATCATAACCTGACAATGCAGATTGCATGCACCCCACTAAATATGAATTTTATTTTTTGTATTTCAAGCTTCTGTGATTCATAGCCGTTACTTGAAGTTATGTCTCTACATTGCTCTCTATTTAAGCCTTTGCCATGGTCTGCCTCTTCATCTGGTCCTGATGATGAACCACACTTGTTGGTTCGAAATGCATCGACCAAAAATTTTTCTCATGTGATTTCTACCGAAAGACTTAGTTTAATGAATTTTATTGATAAATATCTCTTCCTTTTCTCTAATGCAAACTTGAAATCCATATGTTTGAAGCAATATTTTTGACAAAATTCACTTGAAATGCGAGAGCTAATAGAGCTTCTTCTCGTCAGATATTTTGCTTTACCCCTTGTATAACTAGAACATCTTGGATTTATACGAAAAAGGTCTTCTCCTACTCCTCGATACAATATTTCTTGGCAACATCTCCATCATTGGATCATCATTTGTGTAAGCATTTTCATCATAATTATGAGGAATGTTATCCTCACTATGATCATCTGTGATTTTGAAATACTGACTTGGAGGATATTCCTCATCTTGACCTTCTTCAGTGCTACCCTCATAATCCTTAGAATTAGGACTAAATAGAAAATTTGACTCGATGTTTATTGTATATTATTCATTATGTGCATTGTCAGTGATGCTCTCATAGTCCATAGGATTAGGACTACGTCGAAAATGTGACTCTTTACTTACTCAATATTTATCCTACCCTTCGTCACTGCTACTCTCATAGCCCTTAAGATTAGGACTAAGTGCTTCATCCTGTCCTTCGTCACTACTGCTCTCATATTCCTTAGGATTAGGACTAGGTGGAAAATGTGACTCTCGATTTATTGGAAATTATTCATCCTAGCCTTCATCGCTGCTACTCTCATAGTCCATGGGATTAGGGCTAAGTGGAAACTATGACTCTTTATTTATTTGAAAATCTTCATCATGTTCTTCATCGCTGCTGCTCTCATAGTCCATAGGATTAGGGCTAAGTGGACATCGTGACACTCTATTCATTTGAAATGATTCATCATGTTCTTCATCACTGCTGCTCTCATAGTCCATAGGATTAGGACTAAGTGGACATCGTGACACTCTATTCATTTTAAATTCTTCAACATATTCTTCATCACTTCTGATCTCATAGTCCATAGGATTACGACTAAGTGGATACTGTGACACTCTATTCATTTGAAATTCTTCATCATGATCTTCATCACTGCTGCTCTCATAGTCCATAGGATTAGGACTAAGTGGACACCATGACACTCTATCGATTTGAAATTATTCATCATGCTCTTCATCATTGCTGCTCTCATAGTCCATAGGATTAGCACTAAGTGGAAACCACAAATCTTTATTTATTTGAAAATATTCATCATTCTCTTCATCACTGCTGCTCTCATAGTCCATAGGATTAGGACTAAGTGGAAACTGTGATTCTTTATTTGTTTGAAATTCTTCATCCTGTCTTTCATCAGTGCTTCTCTCATAGTCCTTAGGATTAGGACTAAGTGGAAGTTTTGTCTCTCTATTCATAGTGGAAGAATTTCTGTTATATTCATCAATATGAATAGAGTTGTTACATGACAAAGATGTTGATGCTTCACAAAGTGAAACTTCACTATCAGAAGAATCCATGCCTTTCAAACACAAGAGGTTGAATGATACAAACGCACTCTCTCTTAATGATGATATATAGCTTAAAGAATGAATATTTCCCTCCAAAAAATTTCGCCGAAATTTTCCCCTCGAAAAATTTTGTTTCATGTATTTTCCTCCATAATTTTCTTCTAAAATTTATTGAAAAATTTTAAATAAAATTTTCTTATGAAATAAATATTTAAATTAAAATTATAAACTAAATCTTTTACCTAAATTAATTTTTTACTTAAACTATATAACATTTACTAGCCAATTGAATGTTTTTTTTTTTTTTTTTTTTTAATTTTTATTATATCTTCTAAAACAAATTAATCCCACATTGACCGCGCGGTAAAACTATTCCATAATGTTCACTTTATCATAATTTACTATATCGCCATAACAAGATTTATATGTCAAAGTCTTTATAAAAAAAAATTAATCCCACATTCAAGGTGCGGTAAACAATTCTGTAATGTTCGTTTTATCAAAGTTCCCTATATCGCCAAAACAAAATTTACATGTTAATGTTTTCACAAAAACAAATTAGTCCCACATTAACCTTGCGGTAAAATAATTCCGTAATTTCTGCTATAACATAAATTTCATTATCATTATTCCTCACATCACATCAAGGTTTTTCGAGGTTCGTTAAAATATGGAGTGAATTTGTGGAGCATCTACATTGATATCAACAACATATTCAATGAAAGATTATCACATTTTGTTAGTTTCCCTTTTGTTGTGTGCAAGTTTTAAAATTAAATAGGTTTAATGATTTTTTCTTAGAAATTAAAAATTTAGATGAGGCATATTTACCCACTACATCCGCAGTAGTCGTGGTGGGCCCGATCGTGCTCGTCGGCGGCCCAACGGGCCCGTGGGGAAGGGGCGGAGCGATTGGGCACCAGCCCTCCCGCCCCACCCCGACGGCCCAACAACCGACTGGGGTGGCGGGATGATTCTGAGAATCGACCTGCCATCTCGGCCGACTGTTGGGCCGTTGGGGTGGGGTGGGAGGGCTGGGTGCCAACCCCCCGCCCCACACCGAGGATCTGCGGGGGGGGGTCTGGCAACCAACCCTGCCACCCCACCCTGGAGGACCAACGATCGGCTGGGGTGGGGTGGGGGGGCTGACACCCAACCCTCCCACCCCACTCTGGCGGCCCAACGACCAGCCAGGGTGGGGTGGGTGGGGTGGGGCTTGCGTCCAACCCTCCTGCCCCACCCCGGTGGCCCAACAACCGATTGAGGTGGCGGGATGATTCTCGGAATCAGCCCGCCGAGCCCCTCGACCCAACGGCCCGCCACCCCAGTGGGCCATTGGGTCGCCGGGGTGGGGCGGGGGGCTGGTGCCACCTTGGTGGGCCGTTGGGCCGAGGGGCTAGGCGCAATAGGCCCACCACCCTCGGCGGGCCATTGAGCCGCGGGGGTGGGGCGGAAGGGGGCTGCACGGTTGGGGTCGCAGGGGTGGGGCAACAGGGGGTTGCATTTTTTTTTTTAAATGGTTATGTTTTACAAAATTATTTATCATTTATCGTTTTGTTTGTTAATTTAAGCTATTATTTTTTTGTAATTTACTGATTTATATATATATATATGTGTGTGTGTGTGTGTGTGTGTGTATTCTTTTGTAGGAAAATGGCATCAAGGAAGATTTCTGTGAATCTTTCTGGACCAAAGACTATTAAAATTAAAGGTGGATCCTCAAAAAGCACTGTTGAACGAACCAAAACTGAGCTGATAAATATAAATCTATCAAGTTCCTCAAACGATAAGAAGACGATTTCATACTGGAAGAAATCAAAAGAAGTGAAACTTCCAAAAAATGTATGGTATGTGAAAGAAAGAGAAGGTGAAGATGTGCAGATATATCTATATGTTGATATCCCTAATGATAGTGGAATTTATGAGGTGTTGGGAAAGGTCATAGACATGTGTTTGATACTGGACACTGAAGTTGTTTATATACTTACAAAACCGCCCAAGTCACATGACAAGATTAAATATCAGTTATCATTGTCATTGTATGACACGAGAGAGGTATCTACAAAGTTGTCTAAACAAATCGTAAATGAGATTGCACAAGATATCGTAAGTATTGTTATTTATATTTGTGTTTTGCGTTATTGTAACTATCTCATTATATTTTTATAACTTACTTTTTATTGACATGATATTTTGTTTGACAAAATTTTATTGAAAATCTTTCAATTATGTTGGGAGGCATTCATTTCATAGAGCTAGATATTATGAATGTTGTTAGCAGTTTCTACTCAGGGTCAGAAGAAGGTATGGCAAACAAGCAAAAAGTAGCAATTCATGATGCTACAAATCTACATCCAAGGGATCAGAAAAAAATGCCTCTAGTGGATAAATCTAGAAAAGGTAGGCGAGTTACTTTTGAAATTGAGGAATTTGAAACTGACACTGAAGAATATGTTTTCATTACTGAGGATGACATTGGAACTGATGCTAGAAAGGAGAAGAGCCATAAAAGACCAAAAGTAACAATGCCTAGGAATGTCTCTGTTCTAGTTAATGATGAGAATGTTAGGAGGAAGAAAATTAAAGTTGAACATTCTCAAGTAGTCATTACCAACAGTGAAGATCCTAGTAAAAATTCAAAAGAAAGTAGGGAAATAATTACACCAGGGGCTGATTTAGAGGATGTCATTATTAAAACAAAACAAAATGCTATTCAACAGAACTTGACAAAGAGAAACTTAATTAAGGGTGGTCATACATTTCAACTTAATGTGATACAATTCTATAAGGCAAGTGAAGGACAATGTAAATATCAAATCAGAAAGCCACACCACCTGCATGTTCACAACTTGAAGACATTGATGAGGTACAATCCATATGTTCATGTGGTTAATTATGTGCTTCTTGTTGATTCGGTTCAAGTTCCCAAAAAAGAAACATTTGATAAGTCAATTTTTTTTTAATACAATTATTATGTGCTTGGGGGGAACTATTCTGTAGAAGCTCAAAGGAAATTGATGGAGGAATATCCCAATAACCCACATTTTGAAACAATGAAATGTATCATTTATGCTGGTTTATCAGATATAGAAGCAAAATTATTGGCATGGGATCATAATTCATATAATGAATATAGGATGTCTATGACTTTCATCCAAAGGGTTATATTTATTCATAGTGAATTTGAAGAAAAATGTGGTGGGGATAAGATAAATGTTACTGTAGATTTACGAAAGGAATGTTGTATGGAAATAGGCTATCAAATTGAAGAGAAAAACAAATCAGAAGGCGACATAACAAATACTCATATATTCAGAGGTATTGATAACTTTTTCCAGTTGGAATTTAGAACTGGAGAGATATGGGAATTGATTAATGATATTTTTAGCATGTGGGAGAACATTGGCATTAAAAGCCAGAAGGTCAAAAGGTCTAAACCATTGATATGTAGCAACAGTAAATCAGGTCCTGAAATTAAGAAGCTTATAGAAGATATGACTATCACACCTTGGAGAGCATTGCAAGGAGTGAAGGATGAAAAACTTGTCAAAGAAATATTATGTCGTGTGAGGTCAGGGGAATTATCATTGGAGGAAATTTTTGAGGAATTTCAAAAGTATGTGTGTTGAATTATTTTTACTTATTTCTAGATTATATTTTTCTTTTAAATATAACATATTGTTCTTGGTAGTATTTGTTATACATATCATTATATTAACTTTTTTTACTTTATCGATTCAGTCACAAAGTTTGCATGAAAATACAAGAACAAAAGGTTAAATTGTTGAATGAAGATAGTTGGGATGATGTTGTATGCAACTATCCAGATTCAAGTTCTACATCAACACTAAAATATTTTTATCTTGCATTTAAAAAGGTATTCTGGTTTATACATTCATTTTTATTCATCTGTATACTATTTTTATTTTATAGCTTATACATATATTTGTTTATTTTATTAAAGATGGGGAAGGATGCAAATGGAGCACCAGATAGTTTCAAAACCTTAAAATTAAGATCAAAAGACTGAAGGAGCAACGCCTTAAGAATGTTGAATTTGATCCAACTCTTACTCATTTAATTTGGAATGGGCTTGACGCTATTCAATATCAAGTAATACAAGGCGACTGTGAAGACATTGCTAAACTCATACCTAAAAGGGATTATTCCCTAGTTATTGAAGATATTCCCCATGGTTTCAATATCCCAAAAATTGACTATGATAGTGACTCTTATACTTATCAAGATCTTATTAAAGTGGTTGTGGGATTTGTAGAAGTCACATCATCACCATTATGGAGATTTGTTACATTTCATTCAGGCACACAATTGGCAATGTAATTGTCAAGCTTCAAGGGGAAAATAAACTCAAGGATGCAAATTACATGGTAAGGCGTTGAAAATGTATGTTTGATTAATGTTAAAAAATTCATTTATGTATAAAGTTAATTGAACTTTTACTATTTCATGTTACAGGCAAAAGTCAAAACTTCTTAACTGTGAAGATCAACCATTTATAAATGATTGTGAGTTCATCCATATTGATAGTTGGGAAAAATATCATAGCTATATGTCTATGCTTTTTAATCGGGTAGATGGAAAGAGTCATAGCCAAGTAATGGTTTATGATGTTGTTTTGAAAAAACTAACATATGAAGACAAAGAAGCAAAATGAGAGATAGTTAACATTTATCAAAAACCATAGTAATTGATTAACTATCTTATAGATATATGTTCAAATGAAGGAGATTGGGTTCTAGATTTATTTTATGGCTCAGATAAGTTTTATTATATAGAATTGAATTTCAATATATTCTTTCTTAATTCATATGTCATTATACTAATTTACTTCATTATTTATTTTGTGCTTGATAATTAGGTACAACACTAGCATGTTTGATGAAAGGAGAATTTGGGGGTAAACCAATTTCCCCTTTCTTTATAAAATTTGATCTTGAGGCCTATGGGTTATGGCCTACAAACCTATCGGAAGCGTTTAATCGCTCTTTGCCTTAAAAACCTGTGGACTTCAACTCTATCGGGATACATAGGATAAACAGGAACAACGCGCTCGAACATATAATACGGACTTCAAAATTATTACACCTGCATTCATAAATCATTGGGTCCGCGCATCAAAGACACCTCCACAGCTCTGCTCCTTCCTTTTGCCGATCGCCGATCGGCCCGATCTCCACCGTCCATTTCTTTCTCCGATCCAACGGCTATTGGCACATCACTTAATCAATGTTCCATCGCGCTGTCCCCCAGCCCTTCACCTCTGCGATTAAATTGCGATCATCGATCTGGACTCGATCCGACGGTTGACGTTACATCCAATCAACGAAACTAATTGTTGACCCTGCGCCATAGATCCAACCCTCATTTGATCCAACGCTCCACAAAAATTTCGGGTGAGCAACGTGCACGAGGATTAACCGCCCGAAAAGAAATTTCCTCTCTCCTCCTCGCTGCTACGTGTCCTCCGCTAAGTGGAATCGGGTGCCCAACCAAATTACCACTTACCACTTGTGACCTCGCCCGAAATACCACCTTCTATTGTGAAACTACTTTCCTCGTGCACTAATGCTCACGCATCTAAGCTTCGCGATGACCGTTGATCTATGAGATAGACGACTCAAATCTACTTCTGGTTCTCTTCACCTTCCGCCATTACTGCCCGTCAATCTATGAGATCTGACGGCTACCATGCATACTCACATTCATCTTCTATTTGATGGATTCTACGCTTTAATCCAGTTCCACTCTGCCATCTCTGTTCTCACGACACACCATACACAATCAACTCGATATCTTGGGTTTATTATTGGATCGCCATCGATCCTTTAAGTGACCGATGGTCGATCAACAATCTACTAACACTGGATTCAAGCAATCACGCATATATACACTGATATCTCAAAAAGCCACTATTACCTAAATACACACGGAAGTCCACACAACATGCATCTATTCATTATTCACAGTATGATTACATCCTAAGGCATTTCAGCCTTAGTAACAGTTATCCTCTCGACTACATTGTAGATACTCTATGCTTACACAAATTCTATCTGTCACTCTGTCTCGTCTCTATATCTCTATTGAACACGCAAGTTCATCATTTATAAAACACATTGGATCGGATCACTGAAAGGATCCGATCAAATCCTCTCCATGAATCACTCAACTGTCCCTAATTCTCTCTACATGCATACATATGGCAGATTACATTTAATTAACTCTTCTAGAGAGTTTATTCATTCCATAAAATTAGGTTTGTTTTAACAGATTTCTCCGGTGTAGTTCCAATGGTCCACGTCCTCCTCCTTGCTCCGCTTTGGATTCCTTCTTTAATGAAGAGTGCCGAATGCTCCCGCATCAAATTCCCGAGGCACAAAAATTTATGACCTCCTGGTCATATGCTTCTCCTTATCCTTAGTAATTCTACCCACTTCTTAGTGGAACTGCCTTCATGATCTTCTGTGAGCTACAACCAACCTCTGCAGTAACAGTCTTCCTCTGCTACATGATACCTCACCAAGCTTTCTCCTCTGGAACCAATTGAGCACTCCTCACTTTAGGTTGTTGCAAGTCTTCTCACCTTCCACTGTCATTCTCTGCACAACAGTAAAGACCATAACTCTCCAGTCTTCAACACAACTGTACCTCTTCTCCTTCTGCTTGCACTCTTCTTCCTTTTCGTAGGAAATCCTTTCCCTGCTCTGATACCACTTGATGAAAGGAGAATTTGGGGGTAAACCAATTTCCCTTTTCTTTATAAAATTCAATCCTGAGGTCTGTGGGTTATGGCCCACAAACCTATCGGAAGTGTTTAATCACTCTTTGCCTTAAAAACCCATGGACTTCAACTCTATCGGGATACAGAGGATACACGAGGACAACGCGCTCAAACATATAAGTCGGACTTCAAAATTATTACACCCGCATTCATAAATCGCTGGGTCTGCACATCAAAGAAACCTTCGCAGCGCTGCTCCTTCCTTTCGCCGATTGCCAATCGGCTCGATCTCCACCGTCCATTTCTTTCTTCGATCCAACGGCTATCGGCGCATCGCTTAATCGACATTCCATCGCGCTGTCAGCCAACCCTTCACCTCTGCGATTAAGTCGTGACCGTCGATTTGGACTCGATCAGACGATTGACATTACATCCAATCAATGAAACTAATCATTGACCCTGCGCCGTAGATCCAACCCTCATTTGATCCAACGCTCCACAATAATTTCGGGTGAGCAACGTGCACGAAGATTAACCTCTCGAAAAGCAGTTTCCTCTCTCCTCCTCACTGCTACGTGTCCTCCGCTAAGTGGAATCGGGTGCCCAATCGAATTACCACTTACCACTTGTGACCTCACCCGAAATATCACCTTCTATTGCGAAACTACTTTCCTCGCACATTAACACTCACGTATCTAAGCTTCGCAATGACCATTGATCTATGAGATCGATGACACAGATCTACTTCTGGTTCTCTTCACCTTCTGCCATTACTACCCGTTGATCTGACGGCTACCGTGCATACTCACATTCATCCGCTATTTTATGGATTCTACGCTTTAATCCAGTTCCGCTTTGCCATCTCTATCCTCACGACACACCATACACAATCAAATCGATATCTTGGGTTTATTATTGGATAGCCATGTATCCTTTAAGTGATCGATGGTCGATCAACAATCTACTAACACTGGATTCAAGCCATCACGCATATATACATTGATAACTCAAAAAGCCACTATTACCTAAATACACACGGAAATCTACACAACACGCATCTATTCATTATTCACAGTATGATTACATCCTAAGGCATTTCAGCCTTAGTAAAAGTTCTCCTCTCGACTACATTGTAGATACTCTATGCTTACACAAATTCTATTTGTCACTCTGTCTCATCTCTATATCTCTATTGAACATGCAGGTTCATCATTTATAAAACACATTGGATCGGATCAATGAAAGGATTCAAATCCTCTCCATGAATCACTCAACTGTCCCTAATTATCTCTACATGCATACATATGGCAGATTACATTTAATTAAGTCTTTTAGAGACTTTATTCATTCCATCAAATTAGGTATGTTTTAATAGATTTCTCCGGTTTAGTTCCGATGGTCCACGTCCTCCTCCTTGCTCCGCTTTGGATTCCTTCTTTAATGAAGAGTGCCGGATGCTCCTGCATCAATGTTGCATACAAAAAGGAAGAAATTGCATTGCCATTGAAAAAGATCCGATACAATGCAAATTTATTCAGCAAAGAATGAATGCTCTTCAATTTCTTCCAGATGCAAAGAAAGAAATTGGGTTGAAGAAAGGATATTTTAATGAATCAAGTGTGGAAAAAAAGTCAAAGGAACATGAACCACCATTACATGGAATGATTGTAAAGGCATACATTGGGAGATTTACAGACATCAAAGATCCATTAGAAGAGGAAAATAAGCAAAATGAAGCAGAAAATATTGTGGGAGAAGACAATGATGAAACTCTAGAGGATGAAGAGTTTGGATTACGTGATATTGTTGATTAAATTTAAGTTATGCTTGGAAATCAAGCTCATTTTTTGTAACTATAAATTAGTTATACTTGTAATGTTTTTGACTTTGACATGTTATGAGAAGAATAAGCATTCAATTAATGTTGTCATGTGTTCAATATTTGTACTATGTGATTTTCGCTTTAATTTTTATGTGAATCATTATTTTTTGAAAAAACAGTGATTATTATTATTCTTTGACATGAAATTCATAAAAAAAAACTATTATTTAACCATTTTTGTTAAAATTTTCCTATAAAAATTGTGATTTTGACATGTCATTTCTAGTAAAAAATTATCAAAATGTGTAATTTTTTAGTTATATTTATGTTGAAAATGGTTATTTTTATGTCAATTGTTAATTTTTTTTTTTTTTTAGAGACAATTATTTGATGTGCATTGAAAAATTAATTAACAATATATAAATATGTAGAATATCGAAACTTTAAAATATCGACCTTCTTCTTTAACTATGCAAAAAAATAAAACCCTCACTACAAAAAAAATAAAAACAAGAAAATATGAAGAAGAAGACCACTTGAAAAATTGTTTAATTTAGAAAATAATTATTCACATTTAATACATTAGAAAAGCTTAAGTAAAAAATCATGTCTTTTAAAAAAAGGGCTCGATACAAAATCAACACTTTTTAAAATCAACGTGCAAATCACTAACATTCTAAAAACTAATGTACATAAAAAAAATTTAAAGTGTCAAAAACTATGCTAAAAAAAATATGTGTATTCTGCATCACCACTTTTCAACATCGGGTCACTTTTTTGCTACCTCTACGAAATAGGTAACCGTATTAGTTCCTGTTTCAAAGTTTACATTATTAAATCACAATATTCACTGCGAGGAGGTTGCTTGTAAGTTGTTCACTCTTACCTTTGAAGGGCACGTAAGGGAATCATGTTACAAATTTCTTGTTGCTTCCATACACTCTTTCGAACATCTTGCCACAAAAATTTTCTGTGCCTTTGATATGTATAATTACAAATCTATGTTCAAGAAAATTATGCGATTGCGAAAAGCACCTGATGAATGTTTAGATGATTTTCACGATGGTTTCATTCACTTTTGCTTTGAATTTTCTGAAGATGATGTTGATTGGCCTTTAATGAAAGATAAATTCGAATTTCTTGTCCACATTTCGATGAATCCACTAAAATATCAATCTTTCGAAAATCTCCCAACATACTGCGGTATTAGAGCTTCAAAATTTGTGACAGACAAAGTTGTTGTTCCTAGTAACTCTCCATCTCCTTATAATAAAATAGCTCCAGTTCTGCAGGTTGAGTTGGGAGAACTTGAAAATTCATCTGCTAATTTACCACCATCTTCTCCCACCCCACATACTCAGAATTCCAACACAAGTTTGGACTATGAATCTGATGTTTGCGATGAAGTGTTATCTCCTCATCCTCCATCCTTTGGTTCCTTTGGTCCTCCAGATTGTGAGTTGTTGTGTTCACCCATTTCAAATGTTTCTTTGGATGTTCATGAGGATTAAGTTCTGGATGGAGTTGGTGTTTCGAAAAAAACTTGCAATGTCATTTATGATGGATATGTATGGGAGTCCACGTCTGAACAAGAACCTGCAATGAAGGTTGATTTTTCTCCTTCCACACCTCTACCTTATTATCCTTACATTTTTTGAGATTCTATCATTCTTGTTGAATCTTGCGAAAATTTAGTTTCTGATAATATTATTACTTCTGAACATTTTAAAAACTCATGGAATGTTAGTTTATCATCTGAATACAGAGAGGAAAAATCTTCTCTTTTAAATACCCCCAATGCGTTTTGGAGGAGTAGGTGTTGTTGACTTCACGTTCCACTCTTAGGGCTAGTGGTTTGTCAATGGTGTATGTATGAGTGGAACTTTCACTTTTAATAAAAACTCAAAGATGACACACTTTAATGCATATGTTGTGAATATAGTAGGACTATTCTTGTTGTATTTGAAATGTATGTTATTTAACTTATGCTTATGAACTATTTCGTTTTCATTTGTATGAATCTTGTTGAATGCGTGTTGTTGTATTAATTTTTCACTGTTAACTTGTGGACTATTCCGCATGTTGTCTTGTGATGTCATTATGCTCGTGTGTTCCTTTCAAGATGCATAGTATTACAGGATTCTAAGGGGATCATTTCCTTTTCCCTTCATGATTTGGAACCTTCATGCATCACACTTGACCTTCCGCGAGGTCACACACTTGTTCTCACCAAAGTCACCGTGCACCACTCTATGCGTTTTCGCAACCAAGGCATATCATTATCTTGTGTTGTGACTATGCTCATGTGTTCCTTTCAAGCTGCGTACTATTACAGACTTCTAAAGGGCTCACTTCCTTTTCCCTTCGTGTGTTAGAACCTTCATGCATTACACTTGACGTTCTGCAGGGTCACACACTTGCTCTCACCAAATTCACTGTGCACCACTATGCATTTTTGCAACCAAGGCATTAACACTTGATTGCTAGGACTCCTACCCAAAATGGTGTGAGGTCAAGTTGGGACTCCATATTAGGGAGATCCCTTGAATGTTGGTGGGTTGAAAACCATCAACATTTCTGGTGCTAGAAGGAGGGCGATATGAATAGTTGATCCCATGAAGTGTGTTTGAACATTCCACACTCATTAATGAATTCCTCCTATATCTTATCCCTGACATGTTTTTCTAAAACCTAAAAATTAAAAGTGTCGGTGGAGATCACTAATGACTTGTAAAACCTTAAATTCAATGGTTAGGGTGAAACAATCTTCTTTGAGCACACCTCTCATTTTCTTGAATTATGCACGAAGCACAATATTCGCTGTGAGGAGGCTACTTGTAGGTTGTTCACTCTTACGTTCAAAGGGCACCTAAGGGAATGGTGTTACACATTTCCAGTCACTTCCATATACTCTTTCAAACATTTTTCCACATCTTTGATAGGTATGATTACAAATCTTGTTCAAGAAAATTATGCGACTGCGAAAAGCATCTGATGAATCTCTAGATGAATTTCATGATCGTTTCATTCATTTTCGCTTTAAATTTTCTAAAGATGATGTTGATTGGCCTTTATTGAAAGACAAATTCGAATTTATTGTTCACATGTCGATGAATCCGCACAAATATCAATCTTTCGAAAGCCTCCCAACATACTATGCTATTAGAGCTTCAAAATTTGCGATGGACGAAGTTGCTGTTCCTAGTAACTCTCTGTCTCCTTCTAATCAAACAACTCTAGTTCCGCAGGTTGATGTGCGAGAACCTGAGAATTCATACACTGATTTACCACCATCTTCTCCCACCCCACATACTCAGAATTCCAATGCAATTTTGGACTGTGAATATAATGTTTGCGATGAAGTGTTATCTCCTCATACTCCATCCTTTGGTTCCTTTGGTGCTCCAGATTGAGAGTTTTTTTGTTCACCCATTTCAAATGTTTCTCTGGATGTTCATGAGGATCAAGTTCTCGATGGAGTTGGTGTTCCACAAAAAAATTGTGATGTCATTTATGATGGATATGTGTGGGAGTCCACATCTGAGCAATAACCTATGATGAAGGTTGTTTTTTCTCCTTCTACACCTCTCCCTGATTATCTTAACATTTTCTGTGATTCTGTCATTCCTATTGAATCTTCAGAAAATTTAGTTTGTGATGATAATATTACTTTCGATCATTTTCAAGACTCATGGAATATAAGTTTCTCATCTGAATACGGAGAGGAAAAATATTCTCTTTTAAATCCCCCCAATATGTGATCTCATCATTCTGGAAAATTAGAGGGTGAAATTTCTTGTTTTTACATATTCCCCTCCTTATGATTCATCAGATCATGAGGAAGCCTCTGTTTTTTATCTTGAACTTTTTGATCATATTTGTTGTGGTATTTTCACTTGTCCATCCGATCACGATTATGATTTTTTATTTTTATTTTTATTTTTCTAATCCGCCGCTCTTTGATGATCTACCTCCTGATGATTTGGAAGTTTCACAAGCTGCCGGGGCACTTCAACTTGAGCTGATGGTTATGTTAGGTTCTCATAGTCTTGAGATAAGTTCCAATTCCGATCTAAACAATGATGTATCTTTCAAGGCTCCTCATCACTCTGTCGTACACATTGAAAATCAATCTCTCTCACAATTTTCACATCCTCCATCTGCATTGCACGATCATATCGCTCAGTCGTTGGAGGAGTCATATCCCGCGAGCATGGTTGCAAAATGAAAGTTTTCTTCTTTATTTATGTTCACCTGGTTTTGCAGTTCAATTTTTTTTTGTTGCGTATCTTCAAGTCACAGTGTTTTTAAACACCGAAATGCATCCGCAGAATGTCTTCCGTGAGCGTTTCTTACATAATTTTCTGCATACATTTTCAAACTTCGATCATTTTGGTTTGCATTGTCTTATCATTCTTGTTTATGTTTACTATTGAATATCTTTCTTGATACGAATTCCCTTGCATACATAGGCCAACTAATGTGCCAGTGGCTACACTGGAAGTTTCATTTCATGTGAGTCTGACCTATTTTTTGATTAGGTTAGGAGTATGAGTAGTTGTTTACTTTTCTTTGTTATTTTGACTTGTCTTGTTTTCTTTAATTTGCTTTCCGCTCCTCTTTTAATTTGTTTATTTTCTTTCGGTCGTAGAATAACTTCCACATGAGACCATCTTTGGTTTCTGAAGCAAGCATGGTGAAGTCCATGAGGAAGTTGTGCTACTGTCAACGTTTGGTTATCTGTTTATTCCCTCTCTTTACACGAGTCTTGCATTCTTTTAGTGAATGATACTTTGATGGAAAATACATTCTTTTCGGAGAAAACCATAATGGAATCAAGATGCTTGAACTTATAACTAGTACCACATACTTTAATCGGTCTTTTATTTTTCAATTAATCCTTATCAGTTAAGTCAAGTAAAGTAAGGAGGGGAGGAAAACCTTAACAAGTGTGTTAGAGTTATAAATAATATCTTTCTCTAAAGGGAAAACCTCTTCTTCTCTCAATAAGTTGGGATCCCTCTTCTGCCTCGTTAAATAAATAAGTTCCTATGCATAGTTCTTTGAAAAAAGAAAAAAATGAAAAAATAATACAAAGGTGAAATAAGACAAAGGATTCATGCACAAAGAGGTGAAGTAGGCAACTCCGCTGGGGTATTGTCCAGGCTTGCTGGTAGTGGAGCAATGTTTGTGTTCTTGAAGTGACTCTGTTGGGGTACTATTTGTTGAAATATGGCAACAAGAATATTCCAATTTAATTTTTCCTTGAATTAAATTGTGAATTAAAATCGAATTCAGTCTTAGCAGCTACTTGGAAATAATTAATTAATTAATTTTAAATTAATTAGTTGGAGAAATTCAAGTTAGAAGTCTTTCTGAAGTCATGCAAGAGTTATCCCTTAAATTAAGGAGATAAGATTGAGTTATATTTGAGTTGTAATTAGTTAACTCAGTTTACTGAGTTAACTCCAGATAAATTAGTTCCAAACTGTTTGAGGAACTAATAGTGAGTTAACAGCCAGTTGATGCATTAATGCACTCAACTAGTGCTACTCCAGTTAACTGAAGATTACCTCATCAGAAACTCATGCATGTCTATTCTGAGAAAGACCCAGTTGAGATTAAAGTTCAAGGACAGTGTACTATTAGTTGCATGTGTTTTCTCATGGATAAAACTAATGCATGCAGTCAAGGATAAATCCTAGAGGATTGCACAGTTTTGGAGGAGATCATCCACTTGGTAACAGGAGAATCATCCACAAGGAACATCGCAACGAAATAGGAGCTTGGAGGGTAGAGAGGAAGGCTGGAGAGCAGCCAAGATTTCCTGTGAGCATCTGTGAGGATTGTACTGAGCGCTGGCTAGCTGTGAGAGCTAAGTATTTGTATAATTCTTGTGTATTTCCACCATGTATGATAATACAATAGTGTGGGGTTTTTAGCTGAGGCTTTCCCCAAAGTATTTTCATGTGTATTGTGCCATTGATTCTTCTTCTTTTGGTTATATTGTTCAGCTCGATCTTTAAGCTTCCGCAAATTGATAGTAGAAGTAGGTTATAGTATTATGCTTTGATTAATATTGCATTATCGAGTTAACCAACACAGATTTTCTACATGGTATCAGAGCTGTGAACCGCATATTGAGAAGAGAATTCGAAGTTTGAAGTTTGGGGTTGTAGGTGCAAATCGAATTCATATCATACTTCAAGATTGGCCAATGACATTCTATGGCTTGAGACTCGAGTATGACTTGGAAGGTAGCTCGAATTACATAGCATGGAAAGACAGAATGGATGTTGCATTAGAAGTCAATGGTTTGAAGGAATTCATTGATCAAGAAATCCCAAAGCCAGCTTCAACTAATGCACAAGAGTTGGCTGAGTGGAAGAAGTGTGCGGTGAAGGCGAGATGGATCATCCTTGAGGGAGTTCGAGACCATATTGTCTCGAGTCTCCATGGGAAGGATACTCCATTTTCAATATGGAAGACATTGAAGGACCTCTACTAGAACACTAGTGACCAGAGGAAATTGGTGCTCAAGGATAAGCTTTGAAGAATCAAGATGGAGAGGGGAGATACTATTTCCACATACCTGAACAAGCTCACCACCTACAAAGATGAGCTTGGCAGTGCGGGAATAACTATTGTCGAGGATGATATGGTGAGCCTCGCTCTCCTTGGCCTTCCAAAGAGTTGGAATAGCTACCAGGACTCTGTGAATTGAAGGGAGAAACTATCAGATTGGGAATGAATGTGGTCGGATCTTATGCAAGAGGAGATCAGGAGGAGAACACGAGATGGTTCTTCATCCAAGAATGATGATGAAGAAAATCTGGCCTTAGAAAGTAAGGTAAGGAAAGGGAAGGGATGGCTTCCCATTTCAAATCGAATTCTTCTCATGGAGGGAAGAAGGGTGACATGTCTAAAGTAAGATGCTTTAATTGTCACAAGATGGGACATTATGTGACTAATTACCCATTGAAGAAGTCCAAGAAGGGATCCTCAGAAGGATCGGAAGGTGAGGCATTAGCCTCTCAATTCGAAATGGACTTTACCCTCATCGCATGCATGGTGTCATCGATGATAGGTTGTGTCTGGTATCTTGACAGTGGAGCCTCATTCCACATGACCGGTGATAAAAATTTATTCAGTGCCTTGGAGGAGAAAGACCTCAAGATGCACATAGAGATGGGTGACGACGGAAGGTATAGTGTTTCAGGAGTGGGCACGATTGATTTTCAGAGGGAGCATGGAGCTCCTCTCACCTTAATAGATGTGATGTATGTGCCTGGACTAAAGAAGAAATTGGTATCGGTCACGATGTTGGAGGACAAAGGCTACGATGTTGTCTTCAGTAAAGGAAATGCGTTCCTAAGACACACAGACATGGGTCAGACCAAGAGGATAGGGATTCGGGTGAAGAATCTCTATAAACTAGAGGTAGATGATTGTGCATCATTAAGTACAAAAGAAGAATTGGTGCAAAGCCAAGACATTGGCGAGTTGTGGCATAGCTGGTTGGGCCATTTGCATCACAGGGCTTTGAAGATAATGTAGCAGATATCTATAGGACTTCCCAAAGGTAAACTTGAGCAAGTTGACACATGCAAAGGTTGTACCTTGGGAAAGTACACCAAATCTTCATTTCATGATCGAGAAAGTCGAGTAGATGCTATCTTAAAGTGAGTTCATGCTAATTTGTGTGGACCATTCTCGACAGAATCCACAACGAAGCAAAGGTATTATGTGAATTTCATTGATGACTATTCTCGTAAATGCTGGATTTATTTCATGCAAAAGAAGGACCAAACTTTCACAAAGTTTTGTGAGTTCAAAGCCTTGGTCGAGAAAGAGTTAGGGAAGAAGATCAAGGGCTTGAGAAGTGACAATGGTGGAGAATATATCTCTCAAGAGTTTAAGGACTTCTATGCAGCGGAAGGAATTAAATGAGAGTTGACACACCTCATAACCCACAACAGAATGGGGTGGCCGAGAGGAAGAACATAACTATTGTAGGGGCAACATAGGCAATGCTGCATGACCAAGGCCTACCACTTCACTTGTGGGCTAAGGCATGCAACACAACGACCTATTTGTAGAATAGAAGCCCACATTGCATACTTGGGATGAAGAAACCAGAGGAAGCTTTCTCTGGTAAGAGACCAGATGTGAGTCACTTCAGGATCTTTGGCTCATCGGTATATTGCCATGTGACAAAGGATACACGAAAGAAGCTTGAGCCAACAATAGAGTTGGGGATACTTGTGGGGTACACTGTTACACCTCACAACTATTGGGTGTACTTGCCTACTAGTTGGAGGGTAGTGGTTCACAGAGATCTCAAGTTTGATGAACAGAAGGCCATGTGAGTTTCTCTTGAGAGGGAGCTCCAACTACAGGCTGTGGAGAAACTGTCGGTTCCTAAGGAGGAGGAGCCTCAGACTGATGCAGAGCAGCCGCATGCAGAGGTTCCAAAAGTGGAGACATCCACTTAAGCAGAGTTTTCCAAACATGGACGGAAGCGCACAAGAGAAGCTGATAGATTGTTGAAGGATGCGAGAGAGAATGTGGGAGCACCATCTTCTCAGCGCACACAAGGAGGTCACCTGAGAGGTACACTGAATACATGGCCCTTGCTGGGAATGTGTTGAGACGGAGCCATCTTCCTTTGAGGAAGCAGTGTAGTAGCCGATTTGGGTTGATGCTATGGTGGAGGAGTATGACTCCATAGTTCGTAACAGTGTTTGGGACGTGGATCCGAGACCAGAGAACAAGTCAGTTGTGAGTTCCCGTTGGCTTTACAATGTAAAGCAAGCTGCTGATGGTAGTGTGGAGAAGCATAAGGCAAGATTTGCTGCCTGTGGCTTTTCACAGGTCGACAGGATCATGTTGCTGCAGTATATTTCGACAGAGGAGCAAGATGCTGACATTTTGACAAAGGCATTGTCAAAGTGTAAATTCGAGTTCCATAGAGATAGGATCAGGGTGGCAGATAATACTTGTCTTGTTGAGAGGGAGTATTGAAATATGGCAACAAGAATATTCCAAGTTAATTTTTCCTTGAATTAAATTGTGAACTAAAATCGAATTTAGTCTTAACAGCTACTTGGAAATAATTAATTAATTTATTTTAAATTAATTAGTTGGAGAAATTCAAGTTAGAAGTCTTTCTGAAGTCATGCAAGAGTTATCCCTTAAATTAAGGAGATAAGATTGAATTATATTTGAGTTGTAATTAGTTAACTCAATTTACTGAGTTAAGTCCAGTTAAATTAGTTCCAAACTGTTTGAGGAACTAATAGTGAGTTAACAGTTAGTTGATACATTAATGCACTCAACTAGTGCTACTCCAGTTAACTGAAGATTCCCTCATCAGAAACTCATGCATGTCTATTCTGAGAAAGACCCAGTTGAGATTAAAATTCAAGGACAATGTACTATCAGTTTCATGTGTTTTCTCATGGATAAAACTCATGCATGCAGTCAAGGATAAATCCTAGAGGATTGCGCAGTTTTGGAGGAGATCATCCACTTGGTAACAGGAGAATCATCCACAAGGAAAAACGCAAGGAAATAGGAGCTTGGAGGGTAGAGAGGAAGGCTAGAGAGTAGCCAAGATTACCTATGAGCATCTGTGAGGATTGTACTGAGAGCTGGCTAGCTATGAGAGCTAAGTCTTTGTATAATTCCTATGTATTTCCACCATGTATGATAATACAATAGTGTGGGGTTTTTAGCTGAGGATTTCCCCAAATTATTTTCATGTGTATTGTGCCATTGATTCTTCTTCTTTTGGTTATATTGTTCAGCTTGATCTTTAAGGTTTCACAAATTGATAGTAGAAGTAGGTTATAGTATTCTGCTTTGATTTATATTGCATTATCGGGTTAATGTACGCAAATTTTCTACACTGTTTAGGTCTACTGGTAGCGAAACAACACCAAAGATTAAAAATAAGACACTAAATTTTATTTTTACTTGTGTATCTATATAATCCTCATCCCCAATCGAAACAACTTAGTCTGACTTGGCTTGGTTTAGTGTGTTGTTGATGAAGATAATGTTAGGGACTAATATTTAACACAAACTAAGTGAAGAAGCTATGGTAATTGATGAATTGAACAATACTTCCGAAAAGAGTTAGACCTGATCTACATGAGACAAGACCATACAGAGAGTTGGAGTTTTTTTTTTTGAATCAGTGACCGGAGAATCCACAGTATGAACATTTTTATGCCAACGTTTCAAATCCCAAATGGGATCCATCATCAGGACTTATGAATGATGATAAAAGAAGAGTTGCTTAGAAAGAAATAAATAATAATGAGGATAAATTTAAGGATCAGCACAATGTTGGCTGGGATATTTATTTATTAATTAGTTTTATTAATTTAATTTTAATAAATTAGTTTTATTTTTATTTTTACTGTTGAGTTTTATATATTAATATTTATTGAAGAGTTAATACATTAATTCATAACCTAATGATTAAATTAGTGTATTGTATTAATATTTAAAAATTATTTAAATTTTATTTAGAAATAAATAATAATTTTTTTTTTTTTTTTTTAAATTAATATATTAAACTAATTCATATTAATAAATGTTAATAAATCAAATATTTAATAATGTTAATAGATAATAATAGGGTTAAAATATTAATAATAATTAATTAATAGTGTTAATAAATATTAATAATATTTAATTAATTAATGATCATTTAATAATTAATTAACCGTAATTAATATTAATAACAATTAATATATCAATTAATTACTATATGAATTAATTAATAAATTAAGCTAATTAAAATAAATAAATGTTAATAATGTTAGAAAATCAATATTAATAATGTTAATAGAAATTAGTAGTGTAAAACTATTAATAATACTTAATTAATAATGTTAATAAATATAAATGATATTAAATTAATAATCACCTAATAATTAATTAATAGTAATTAATATTAATAATAATTAATATATTAATTAATTGCTATATAGAAAGCTTAATAATTAATATATTAATTATTATATAATAATTAATATAATAATTAATATAATAATGAATAGTTATTATAATAATGAATAATTATTATAATAATGAATAATTATTAATAATGAATAATTATTAATATAATAATGAATAATTAATATAATAATTATTAATAATGAATAATTATTATAATAATTATTAATAATGAATAATTATAATAATAATGAATAATTAATGAAATAATTAATTATAATAATGAATAATTAATATAATAATTATTAATAAAGAATAATTATTATAATAAGGAATATTTATTAATAATGAATAATTATTAATGAAATAATGAATAATTATTAATATAAAAATGAATAATTATTATAATAAAATTATAATGAATAATTATTATAATAATTAACAATTATAATTAATTATAATTAATTAGTATAATAATTAATATATTAATTAATAGCTATATAGAAATTATTATATTATTGTATTTTAATGTTAATTATTATATTTGATATTATTAAAATAGGGTTACTGACTTTTAATATTAGAATAGGAGAGGGATATCTTACCTATTAAATGTTATACCTGGGATGTGTTGGCGATCTTGATTTCCCTGATCAAGGGAAGCCAGCTCCCGCTAATCTCCATACCATTGTCTCTGTTCAGATTATGAGGATGCTTGATAATTTCAAGTGCTTCTCTGATCTTTCGTCTCTGATGCTGTTCTTCCCTTGCGATAATTGATGCGCTTTCCAAGCAGATATGGTGCTTAGTCTTTGAGGAGTGTTCTGCCAAGGCTGAAGTACGAGATCTTTCATTCCTAATATCAGCGCCATGTTCCTTGAGCCTTGTCTGGAGGGAGCGACCTGTTTCACCAATGTAGCTTTTTCCACATGAACAATCTATTTTATAGACTCCTTTAAGCTGATGTTTGTCAATATCATCTTTTACAGACCTCAAACCTTGCCTAATAGTTCCAGGTGCTGAGAAATGCGTGATAATGTTTTTCTTCCTTAGGATTTTAGCGATTTTGTCTGTAACTCCATGGATATAAGGTAGAAAAACTTTACCACACTGAGGCTGGTCTTGAGCCTTAGGTTCATGAGATAACAACTTTCTTTCAGCTTTCTCTATGGCTCTTTTAATCTCTTGTTCTTTGTAGCCTATACTCTTAAAGGTTGAAACTAAATGCTTCTTTTCTTCGTTCAGATGCTCCGAGTCAGAAATTCGAAGGGCTCTGATGGCAAGAGTGTTTAGAACACCCAACTTCTAGGCTGGGTGGCTACAACAACCCTCCAAAATTTTTCCTATGCTTTGATTTTGGAGCCTTCCCTTCTGTTGAAATGATGTTACCTTTGATTGTCGTCAACTATTCATATTGATTGAGGCTTATCCCTTTCATCTATGCTTGTGTTTGCTTGTTTTTACACTTAGTTGATCTTTCTAAGTCACAAGCTAACCTCCCGACTTGGACTTACAACATTTTTGGGGTTGCCTCCAGAAATTGTGCAACCTATGAGGGAAAGCCAACCTTGATGATTGGAATTGCACAATCCAGAATGGAAGTTCTGCCTTGAGCTCAGAAACTGTGTAGTCATGGAAGGAAACCCAACACTGAAGCCATAAATTACACAATCCATCACTGAGCCAGAAACTTGGCCAGTTCCCTAGAATTGCACAATCTTTCCTGGCAGTGTGCATGGCAAGTTTCATGAAAAAGAAAAAACCAGAAAAGAAAAAAAAAAGAAAAACGAAATCCCCAGAAAGTAGAGATTCATCATTAGTTTCCTGAAGGTGGCACAAGCCATATTTTTAGAAATCTCCGCTAAGTGTCACTTTTTCCTTGATTTTAGGCATGCGCTTCATAAACCCTAATTCAAAATCTATTTAATAAATGCCTCTAGAGCTCATTTGTACATTCGATCTTGGAGCTCTAGCATTCTTGAGGAGATCAAGGAATCTTTGGTGGAGATGTCATCACTTTTCTAGGTGAGTTTTTCTTTTATCATATTTTTCTTCTTTTTTTGTCACTTTTTTATCATTTAGATTATATAAGTGTTGTTTTGCTTGTTTCTCTTCATGGTTGCTTGTATTTTAACTTGGATTATATTGTAGCAGTGTTGTTTCAGTTTGTCATTTTCATTTTATAAGTTTCACATTGATTTTCTTGTTTTTGCACACCGATAATTGCCATTGCGGCAACTCTCCCCACACATTTATTTTCCTTCCATTCGTTAAGTTTATGCACTTGATATACATTGATTCATCTATAGTTAGGTATATATATACTTAGACTCACATCATCACTTAGATCTTCTAGTTTTCCACACTTACACCTGGTAGATCCACATTTTCCCTTGGCCAGTTTTCATAGTGCCCATATGGGCATTGCACAATTCAGAAGCATAAGTTGAGGTTTGGCCTTTGAGATTGCGCAATGCGCAATCTCTCATATTTACTACCTAGGATGGACTACACATTTCACAGTATCAAGCCTCAGGCTCCACATTGGCTACTGGGACTGTGTAATGCATAGTTCCCATTGTCAGTCTCCCTTACTTTCCCAAGAAAATTATGCATTTTTTCTCACTAGTGCACCAGTTTGCTACTTGATCTTGTTGTGAAGAAATATTTGTAAAAGGCCAATGTTTAGTTTCCATGAGTGCATTTTTTGTTCCATAGGTACCACAATTGTTGAGCACTTCTCTCCACTAATCACTGTTACCATGTCATCCAAGAGAACTGCTTCAAAAGATACCACTGGGATAAGTACCGGGGAAATAGTTGAGAAAATGCCAGTAAACTTGCCAGTATACTCAGACACTCAAATGTATGTAGAAAAGGACTCATATCTTACATGGAAGAAATTAAATGAAGCTTTTTCAGCAAAGGACTTCACAACAGATCCAGAGGATTGACATGTATAAATTAATGTCCAGAGATTAGGGCTACACAGGGTTGCATGTAGATATCCAAACTTTCCATGTGTATATGTCATTAGATAGATTGTCTCACATACTGATGTGAAGACCATGAATTTGAGAATTTCCAACGGATGGAGGCTTGCTACTTTTCTGGTAGCAAATTATCAATGTATGTACCATTTTCCTGAGCCATAAACACACATGGATTCACTCTTCTATGCCACAAACAAATATGTGGTCACGAGGGATGTTGTTAAGAGATGGGTGAATGAGCCATCAAATTTTTGATAGAAACCTAGCAACACATATAAGACATGGTCTCTTAGGAGGGCCTATCAACTCCTGATCATCTTAGCATGCAGAATCCATGGTCAACAGAACACAAAGACCTTTCCAAAAGGGTGGGCAGTCCTTTTGAACTAGGTTGTGAACAATGGGAAGCCATTCAACTAGTCATATTTTCTCGCTCAATAGTTAAGGATCAATGTAGGTAACACCTTGAATCCTCCCAAGGGAGGGAAAGAAAGATTCTATATGTCAACATATTTACTGGATGCAATCTGTTCACATAACACATTCCTTGGTATGAATTGGGATTGGTCGCCTTGAGAACTTGTTGTGCTCCTCCACTGCAAGCTTCTCATGGATTACAACCATCGAGGGGTTATGGAGAAGATAAATGGCCACTTTCTCATCTCGATATACGTGAGAATATTTGAGGAAGAACCATGTTGCATGTGGCTTGCGGCAATGAAGGAAATATTAGAGATCACAGATTGGTTTGCCTCACCAGATGACACCTTCCTTAGAGTGTTCGGTGGAGAGAAGCTACCGCATGTTTTTCCAAGGTATGCCACTGACAAGCTCATCATGCAAGAAGTGTCATATCATCTCGCCACAGGGTTGTCAACTACTTTGCAAAAGAAGAAGAAAACACCTTGGCCAACTCTTGCTATACAAATTAGATTGTAAGAGATAAAGAACCTGAAATTCATGGATACCGAAGGAAAGGTGATAGAGAAGTTTGTGTTCAGTACTCAAGAATTTAATCTGTATGATCCTCATGGTATTTCAAGAACCATTATGCAAGAATTAATTTTACTTGCTCAACGAGACATTTCATTGGTAGGAGGAGGATCCATGGAGTAATTTCTATAATGCCTCCAAGACCTGCGAGTCGATTAGTTTTGCAAGAACTTCATAGGTCACTCAATAGAAGGAAAAAATTCTAGAAGCAGTGCTAGCAGAAGGGAGAAACCCCGTGTAGGATAAAGGAAAGAGAAAGGTTGCTCACAATCCAGGGGGAGAAAGAAGTCGCAAGATTAAATAGGATCCAACTGTTATGAAATTGAATTCAACAATTGTGGCAACGAGGAAACAAAGAATGCAAAGAGTAGAATGGAAGAAGAGGGAAGAGTATAAAGGAAATTAGAGGAAGAAAAGTAGAAGCAAGAACAAGAAGAGAAGAATAAGTTGGAAGAAGAAGAAAGGCAACATGCAATCGTAGAAGAAACAATGCAGAAACAAGTTGAAGAGCAAGAATATAACTGACGACCAACAGAGGAGGAGGGCAGACAAATGCAGGATCAGGAGCTTACTCAACAGATTGAATAATTAATAGAGATCGTTGACATAGAGGCAAAACCAGAGTCTGAAAATCAAGATATCAACTTGATGCCTAGCGCACAATAGGTCATTATTCAGTCTCCACCACTTCGACAACAGAGTCAGCTCCAGGCGAGGAAGGGGAAGTTTTTCCTCTTGACGATGATCCATTTATGGACACATAAAATATGTCATATGATGAACTCATCCTGAAGCCATTGCCTCAACCAAATTGGCCTTGATAGGTGTAGCAAAGTTGAACACTCAGTGTTTGATGACTGAGAATAATCCATTGACAAAGAACTTGTAGGCTACCAGGAAAGAGGTTAAATAGATCCACGCAACAACTCAAGACACAACTTCCAAACAAGTCCACTTGGAGGAAATGAAGGTAGCAATAATTCACGAAGTATCAACACTTGGAGAGACCATGCATGATCACTATGAGGAGCTTCTTACAATTCATAAGGTAGTTGTCCACGTTCTTGGCTTGAAACAACAATGTAAATACTTTGTCAAAACTCTTAGAGATGTGCAAGCTGCAATCACTGCCATGCATGAATGGACAATGAGATACAAACGGACAATGCTTGAATTGCGTAAGAAGATGAAGCCATAGGCATCGCTGGAGAAAGAAATAGTGCAGATGTTGATCCAAAACAACAATAAAATCACCTCATTCATTGGAAACATTTAGGCCTTGTATGCACGGATATACAACAGTCTAGATTCCTTGGTGAAGACCAACAAGATCCCATCATTTGGCTCACTAATTGAAAAGCCAGACACAGGAACTAGGTCAAAAAGGAGGTCGAGGAATACTTGGAGCAACTGAGACAAATTCCCACCAAGGAGGACTTGGAGGTGAACAAATAGAACATGAACAACTACATTGGTGGTCCTGTCCAAGTGTGGAAATCTTGATCATGCTTCGGAGGGAAGTAGAAACTAGTTCCCAAAAACTGTACCTGTATGCCATGGAGGCTAGAGTTCACTTCTAGCCATACACCATTACACAATTTGGCGATGTCATTGCACAATACCGAGCTTGGCACCAATACGTGTCCGAGAAACATCAAGTGGAAGTTGCTGAGCTAGAGTTTCCCAAAACTAAAGCATCATAGTGTTTTGTCTTGTTAGGTTGTCAAGTTGTCTCTGCCCTATTTTGTATTATATGGGCATGAGCGTGAAATGTAATATTATTTGTAATTAGTTGTAAAGTGGAATTCCAAGTGCCAATATTGGAATATGAAGAGTTAGTTGTAATGTAATGAGTTATTTTGTAAATAAGTTGAAGAGTCATGAGGGTATTCCAAAGGTCACAAAGGGGAGTTGAAGAGTCACTCCCTATTGTTATAAATAGAACCTCATAACTCATGTAAGGGGATTTTGGGAGCCAAGATTTTGGTTAGGCTTAAGCTTAGAAAGGGCTTTGGATTTTTGTGAGAGCCTTGGATTCTCCGTAGCATAGATGGAGTATACTTCTTTGGAGGAGAAGGTGTCACTGACTTCACGTTCCACTATTGGGGCTAGTGGTTTGTCAATGGTGTATGTATGATTGGAACTTTCAATTTTAATAAAAGATCAGAGATTACACACTTTCATGCATATGTTGTTAATATAGTAGGACTATTCTTGTTGTATTTTTAATGTATGTTATTTAACTTATGCTTATTCTTATGAACTATTTCATTTTCATTTGTATGAATCTTGTTTAATGCATGTTGTTGTATTAATTCGTCACTGTTAACTTGAGGACTATTCCACATATTATCCTCTGATGTCATAATTTCCGTGTGTTCCTTTGAAGCTGCGTACTATTACAGGCTTCTAAGGGGTCCAATTCTTTTTCCCTTCATTTGTTGGAACCTTCATGCATCACACTTGACCTTCTGCGGGGTCACACACTTGCTCTCACCGAAGTCACCGTGCACCACTCTATGTGTTTTCGCAACCAAGGCATATCATTAACACCCCATTGGTGGTACTCCTACTCCAAACTGTGTGAGGTCTAGTTGGGACTTCATTTTGGGGAGATCCCTCGAATGTTGGCAGGTCCAACACCGCTAATAATTTCATAATCATATTTCCCTTCATCTTGTGTTTTTATAGCCATGAGCATGAAATCATTTGTTCTCTTTTCATCAAAAGGCTTCTCATCCTCATCCTTTGAGGAATCACTGTCCTCATGAGTAAAGAAGCTCTTCTTCTTTTAGTTTCTTTCCCTCTTAGCTCTCATATACTTATTTGATTCTTTATTGTCATATTCATTATTTTCTTTCTGATGGGGAAATTTAGATGCACAGTGACCAAATTTTCCACAATTGAAACATTTGTAAGGAAACTTACGTTTGTATTTTCCGGACCCTCTCTTTAATCTTATGAGAAATTTGTCTTCTTCTTTTTCATATCCATAGATTGAGTCTTCTTTATTTTCTTTGGTTTACTTATCAACATTGAAGGTTGCTTCCCTTGATGTAGATCTATCTTTTATAGTTGTATTTCATAGGAAATTAATGTTCCATATAGTTGATCCATTATTAAAGTCTTTATATCTCTCATATCCTTAATACTTGATACTTGGTATTGAATCTAACAAGTAGAGATCTTAACACCTTTTAAACTACTATGGAATCGTTCATGGTTTCATAAAGACTTCTTATATTGCTAGTTGTTTCATCTACATGAAGAAGGAACTTCATTATGTCCTTGTCCTCATTCATCTTCAATGATTCAAATTGCATTATATAAGCTTAGAGTTTAGCATTCTTGTTGTAGCCGCTACAACAACTTCCAAATTTTTTAGCTTGAATGCCTAAATTTTTGGGTCCCCCTCTACTTTTCAAGTATTAACGAGTGCGTTTATGTTTTGAATGATCAAATTATTTAATTGATCTAGATATCATCAAATCCTATGGTTACTCATGCTTCCATGGTACATATTACATATATCCACCGTGCTTCATCTTGGTTCACATCCTTCTGAATGCATTAGGGTTTAGGGAAGTTGATGCTCTAATGAGCCATTTTAAGCCTCATGCACCCTCAAGCTTTATGTCTCCATGAAATTCATTTCAATTCACAAACCCGGAACATGTATCACATGAAGCTAGATGACATCCTTGATTCATCTTGGTTCTTATTCTATTGAATGCAATAGGGTTTTTAAAGTTGCTTCTTTTATGATAAATTTTCAAGCTTTATGTCTCCAATATGAATTGCAAATGATAGTAAGGAATCTTGTGTTTATGGTTATACTTCACTTCAGTTGTCACTCTCTGATTTGTATCTTCAAGCCCCAACCTTCATGAGCATTTCATGACATTTTAAGTTGTATTGATTGCATTGTCTCATTGAAAGCTGGATTGCACATCAATCTCATTAAGTTATCTTATACACTTGAAATTGAATTGTTTTTAAAGCTTGAACTTATTTTTCCAAATTGGTGTAACTTCCAACACCTTATCCCTGTTTATTCGACATCATATTTAAGAATTTAATGAAGTGCAAGATTTAAATCTCATAAATCTGGTTGATTATGAATAGAGAAGAGGGTATATATGTATTATCATATTCAAGAGTAAACCTTCAATTTTCACATTATGCATTGAATTGGTTTTCAAGTTAAAACATGAGAGGCATCACAACCATCTTGTTGGGTAATTTAATTGTGAGTTAAATTACTTGTCATTAAATGTCAAACTAGGGTTCGTATTCTTATGAAGTACACTTACACAATATATGCTCAGAAATCGACTTTTAACTTGATTCTAATGAAATGGAAAATATGTGAAGCTTGTTGCAAAAGATGCAATGAAATCCTTTAATGAAAATAAAATGCTTATGAAATGAATCCTAAATCAAGGCACACAAATTGTAATTGAAAAAAAATTAACTATCTAAGAAAATAATGAAAATTGAAGTCTATAAAAGTATTGAAAGACAATTCTTGTTCTTAGGAAAAATAAATAAAAAATCTAATATATCAAAGATGGAAATCTTAATCTAGAATTTTAAAAATAATTTAACTTTTCTATGGATGTGAACTTCTATTCTTAATTTCTATTCTATGAGTTCAATACTATGAAATTGAAATACAAATCTATATTATGGGAATATTTCTATTTTTTGAACTCTGTACTATGAAAAGGAAAACAAACTAATTTGATAAAAAAAAATATTAATGTAAAGAGAAAACTATATTATTTGGAAAGCAAATGCTCTTAAGCTATTCTCAGTCAAAAATGTAAAAGTAGGCAAAACTAATTTAGTGTGAGAATGCTAGATTTAAGATATCATTCAGGTCTAAAATGTTTACGCTAATATTCATATTCCATCTATGAATATGACACTAAAATTGATTGCAGAGTCGAAATACTAATAGAAAAGGCGATTGACAAATGTTTTTGGTGTTTTTCAATAATTTATTCAAGTGATTGATGTCTGCACAGAAACAATAAACAAATGAGCAAAAAACAGTTCCAAAAGAAATGATTGAAACAAAGCATAAAATAAAGTGTTTAGAAGAATTCTCCTGGAAAATGTACATGCAAGGAAACTAGATTACAACTCATACTCAACAAGGGGCCCTTCGTGAGGTGCACGAGATATGAAAAACTTAGAAAAGTTGGCGGTCAATTGTAGACACTTCTCATTTGAACACAACCATAACAATGTGTTCGTAATCAAGAGAGCCAACATAACTAAGAGATGGATAACAAAAACATTGATAAAGTCTCAATCTCTCTCTAATATACCTATCCTTCTTTTTAAATCAAAGAGATTACAACATTTTATAGAGCTCTAAAGCAACAAGGAACTCAACATTTCAGTGCATGAATTCTAGCCATGAGATCTCAACAAATAAGTTTGAAAATAAAATCAGATATATTTTGAAGGATTTTAGGATCAAAGATGAGCCTATATCTAATAAAACTTATCTCCTTGGCACATATTTTCTAAAGAAAAGCTAGTTCTAGCCTCCTTGTTGATTGTGCATTGAATGACACATTAGCAAACTATTTTCCCATGCAATTTGCAAAATAAGGGTTGAAAGAACCAAGAAAATATGCCAAACTGTAATGAATTTGAGGAAACCACCCTAGTGGAGCCTAATTGGGACCATTCTAAAGAAAAGGCGCGTTCTTTTTTTCCAAATTCGTTTTCATTTGCTTAGAAGACATGTTTGAAGTTGATAGGTAAAAATTGCTAGTATTCCTTTGATCTCTTGTTGGATGTTCACACGAGCTTGGTGGAATTTCACCAGCACAAATGCATATTGGAGCATTTAGAAACAAAATTCATGTGCCCAGTTTCCTTCTAGAATGGTGCTAATACCTCTATCTTGGAGATGGCTACATAAAATTGGACTAAGCTACGAAAACTAAACTGGTTGAACTATCATCAATAAAACTAAGCATACTTATTTTGAATTCATTAAAAATAAAGGAAAATCGATGTTAATTAACTAATTAGACATATAGAATCTCATTATGATATTTTGTGAAAAATTAAGGTAAAATGGTGGCAAGTGATTGAGATGGTGTAATGGATGTTTGGAAGTCATGGTTTAATTAACTAAATATATAAGTGGAAAGGATGACAAATCAATGGCCCACCACATCTTATGCTTACAATCTCAATCATTTATTAGCTATCCAAATATTTAGCATTTAAAATTATAAAATCTTATCTTATGTAGCACAATCTTACTAATGCTTATTATGTTTGGGCATACATGGTAACCTTTCAAAGTTCTACATATGCAATAAGCTTCCCCATTTAAGGAGACCTTGGAATGATGGTGTCATAGGGCACAATTATATCAAGACCTAGATGATTTCTTAGAAGGATACAAAATTCTTACAAAGTCCTTATCCATTGAGAATAGGTTGATAAATGCACATGGTTTGTTCAGTTCCTTTAAGAATGGATTGAGAGACCATAAGGTAGTTCTTAAAGAGCTATTTGTTGGCTTGAGATTTGATAGGCTAAGTTTAGAAGGCTTATACTTGAAGGCTCTAAAATTTGGCTGCATGCTAAAATTTTGGAGGGTGGTGCAGATGCTACAACGCTTGGTGACCCATTATTGAATACCAGCTTCTCTATTTTAGTTCTTTTATAGCACAGGGCCTTGGCCTTTCAGGGAGTATTGATTCATTGTGCAGGTTACTTTTGCTTCCCCACTTATCCCATGGACAAACACGGTTCACCTTTTACCAACTCAGTCAAACACAACAAAATTTTCAGCTAGATCACAATGTTTGAAAATCAAGAAGGGTAGCATGGTTCGCGAGCTTAAGATTTGTAGAGTATAAGTTTTCATCTTTGGTGTTTCTCTGCTGCTAGCAGGCCTAGACAGTACCCCGACGGAGTCACACAAGAACAAAAGCGTTGTTCCACTGCTATCGAGCCTAGTCCGTACCCCGGTGGAGTTTCCTACTTCACCTCTCTACGCAGGAAGCCTTTCTCTTATTTCACATTTGTGTTTCTTGAAAGAGGATTGTGCATAGGCTCTTATTTAATTTTGGGGTGGAAGAGGGATCCTAAATTATTAGAGCAGAAGAGGTTGTTCCTTCAGAGAAGTACGTAAGACCTCTGATCTATTTTTTCTCATTTAGTTTTTTCCCCTTCTCTGTTTCTTTTAGTTGGATAAGATTTCCAATTTGGACACAGGTTCATGGTTTTAATAGAGCTTCCCTTATAAATGGATCGTGTTTTTCGTCAAGGCTTCATCAGCCAAAATTTACAACTAAGCACAAAGAAGACGGAAACAAGACTGGCTAAGTGTTGCAGTGTCACAAGAATCTTTAAGTTCAACCACATACCTATTCAAAAGCCAGAACACAGTATAGGAAGGCACTTATTTAAAAAACAAAAATGGCAAGACAAACAAAACAACTCAAAGTGAAACAAAAAAAAAAATAGCAAAGTAAAACAACAAAACAAATAAGCATTCTATGTACATAGGCAGGGCGTGGCCCCAAATAATTGGAAATAACATTTTAAATCTTGGCCATTGAACCGTGTACGGACCAATCCACAGGGATTGGAACTTCGTATGTTTTCCTTCGTCTTCGTAAGGTTTATCCCACTTCAAGACTAAGTCACCCACAACAAAGCTGGCGTTCCCTCAAGACTTTCGATTGAACCATACCTTGATATGGTTCTAGTGGGGTGAAATTTTTTCTTTTGCTTTCATTTGTTCTTCTTGTAGCTTGTGTAATGTGTCCATCCTACATTGAACCAATAGACACGAATTGCCTTGGGATTCTTGGGATAGCTAGAGAGCAGGCAAGTATATATTTGGCAGAAAGATGGCTTCTTTTATGTATACAAGGAAGTATGGAGATGTGTTCAGAGAGGGATTGGGTGTAACTCGTTCATCCCAAAGTGCATTCACTAGAGTGGAATGCTAGTTTTGTTGCTTAATGTAAATGGTATTTTTTATGATGCGAATGAGATTCTTGTTTGTAGATTTGGCAAGACCATTTCCCTACGGGTAGTAGTTAGTTGAATGTTTAAGGACAAAAACATATTGCAATGAAAAATCATAAAGTTTCAATGAAGATAAGTGAGTTACATTATTAAAAAAAATTGATACAGGAATGCAAAACCTCGAGATGATGTTCTGTTGAAGGAAGCTAATGACTTCCTAATCATTCACTTATTTGAGCGGAACTACTTCTGTCCACCACGTGAAGTATTATGTAGCAATTAGAATGTAGCAGTGCTACTTTGATGAATATGGGAAGATTTCCCCAATGATATCTAAGCCCCACTGTTGGAATGGTTCTTCCACTGCAACAAGCTGTAGCAGGGCTATTGACCTTCGAGTTCTGCCGATGCATCGCTGACAAAACGGACACTTGCGGGCATAAGCGTGTGCATATTTAAAAAATGTGGGCTAGTATAAACCGACTCTCATGACTTTGTGCACAGTTGTGTTACCTGCAAAGTGACCTCTGGTTGGTTCGTCATGCATATCACGTAACACTCTCTCTGAATCTTGTGCCACGAAGCACTTGAGAAAAATTCCATTGTTGTGTTTTCTGTAAAGTGCTCCAAGCACCAACTGGTAAGGTAAGGATTTGAGTCAAAGTGCCCTCTTCTACCACATGGAAAATTGAGAGGGAATGGTGCCATGCTCAAGGTACTAGTGCACTTCTTTGTACCAAGAGTTTTCGTGTGAAGTGGGTGGTGCTCACTCTACATTGTACATGTCGATTTCTTGCTCCCAACTGGCGAGCTCTTCTTCTTCCTCTTGCACGTGTACTAATTCTTCTAAAAGTCTGCAGAGACCGTTACCCTTGAAAGTGTGAACTGGATTGATATGAAGATCATACTCTTGTAGTCCTGTCATCTAGTTTGCACGTCTTTCACCCAACTCTTGTTGAACAAGCAACGATCTGACTCTTGGGTGTGACACAAAGACTATGCAATGATTTTTCAGTCGGTAGGGTCTAAAATGTTTCACCACCTTGTATACAACATATTATTATTTATCTATGGCAGGATAGTTGAGCTCAGGTCCTTACATGCTCGCGCTCATGAAGGAGATGGGATGTTCGCTGTTCAACTCATCCTTCTATGGAGCACTGTAGTGAGTGAATTGTTGGAAGTGAATGTATAAAGCAAGAAATCCTTGTTGAAATCTGGACTATACACTGTAGGTGCATCTGTTATCGCCTACTTGATATGGGCAAATGCATAGTTTTCCTTCTTTCCCCAGTTATAGACTACATCCTTCTTGATCATGCCTTGGATAGGTTTAACAATATGCGCATAATCTGAGATGAACTTCCAAAGGAAGTTGATCTTCCCCAAGAAGGACTGAATAGATTTCTTGTTGACTTGGCGGGGAATCTTCATGATAGTCCGAAATTGGTCCAAATCAACCTTGATCCCACTCTTGGTGATGATATGCCCAAGGAGGTTCCCCTTGGACACTACAAATACATCCTTCTTGGGATTTAAGGATATCCTGTACTTTCGACATCGCTCAAAGATCTTCTTAAGATGCCATAGGTGGTCTGCCCATTTTCTAGAAAAGACTATCACATCATCGAGGTACACCACCACGCTCTGTCCGATGAGCCCATGGAAGGCGATGTCCATAACGCGCTGGAAGGTTATGCCTGCATTTACCAACCCAAATGACATTCTTCGATAATCGAATGTACCATACTTGGTATGGAAAGTAGTTTTAATTATATCAGGTTCTGCTGGAAAAACTTGGTTATATCCATAAAAATTTTCAAGGAGAGAAAGCATTTCTGCTCCAGACACTGTTTGCAAGATGTGCTCCATAGACGACACAGGGTAGTTGTCTTTGTCTGAGGCCCTATTAAGATTTCAAAAATTTACGCACAGACGAATCTCCCTGGAATTATTCCTTACAGGAACTAAGTTTGAAACCCCAGTAGAATGACGAACCTTGTAAATGATCTGAGTATCCAACAACTTAGTCAATTCTTTCTATATGAGGGGTTTAAGTGATGGATGGACTTTTATGAGCTTCTGCTGAAATGGCTTGACCGCTTCTTTGGTCGGAATGATGTGTTGGATTATGTGTGTGTCATATGTTTTCAAGTCGTCATATGTCCATGCAAATACATCATGGTATTGTCTAAATAGGTGAACAAAGGCTTGCCACTCCTCTAGTGTGAAACACGTATCGAGATTTACGAACTTCAGATATCTTTCTGTTCCCAAGTTAATCTGTTCGTGCATTAGTGCGGAACTGTGGTTTTTAGTGTTCTTGGGCCCTTTGAAGCAGTTCTGCAAGTCATAGAGATTCTCAAGTGAAACCACACCCTTGGGGATGAGGTTGCCTTTACTGTCATCAACTGTATTTTGCATAGACTGCTCGTGCACATCTTTATCTATCGCTTATCTTTGAAGAAGTCAGCGTTGGCCATGAAATGCAGTATCTATTCATCATCATCAAAAACATGCAAATTAGTGATGTTGTCAGGGATAGATGGCTTATATAGAATTTCAACAGTAAATCTATCCCTAAGCAGTGTCATCCTGACAACTGCATTTACCAGAGCATTTGCAACTGCACTGCGCATTCTTGGTACACATATGATATTAAAAGCTTGGAAATTAGAAATAATTCGCCATAACTCTTGTTGGTAACCCTTAAGACGAGGTGAGACACAATGTATAGTGTTATGTACTTTCTGTACCACAATCTCTGAATCACCTACCACTTTCAGCATTGCAACATTGAGAATGAGGACTTTCTGTAAACCTAAAATGAGTGCTTCATATTTGGCACTATTGTTCGTGCACTCGAACTCCAAGCAGCTTGAGACTAATTGTTTTCTTTTCTTTGGGTCGATCAAAACACACCCGGCTCCAGATCCATTTTGTGTTTTGGACCCATCAAAATACAAGGTCCACAAGTCGTCTGTACAAGGACCGCTTACGGTGCTAGTAACGCTAACACTACTAATACTATTGTTACAAAGTACTGTACAAGTTTTCTTTCCACTAGTTGGGCAAGGAAGGAGACCCAACTGTGTATCTCGTTGGGTGGGCCTTAGTTGTGCAAGATAACACCCTAGCTATACTTCCAGAAATAAATTTCCGAACAAAATTTCTACAAAATCCAATGGTTCATTCTGACCATTCAAGGGAGTGTGATGCAGGCAAGTTCCCTCTGTGGATAGAGACAACCCCTCTAGCCCTAGAGTGGGTCTAATCACAGCAAGAAAAAAACAATAGCTAATTCCTTAAATAGTTCTCATTGAAGAGGCCTACCTTAAACCGGTGTTCGATGAAGTCTTCGTCACGTTGCTTAAGCTATCGCTTTCTTATCCTTAATGAATGATGCACCTGAAACAACATAACAAGACAACGAAACACATAATAGAGCACAAAAATGAACTATCCACTTATAAAGTCAAGGAACCATAAGCTATCAACATACATTTCATACATGATATAGGAAATAATCATTGATTGTAGTAATGTAAACAACAGTAAAGCTTACAACCACACCTTGATGTCGCAAGCTTCCTTGAAAGGGTCTGATCAATATGTCTCCATAAGCATTCACTCTCAAAGGTTTCCCATAAAGAATGCTGACTCTCTCTCTCACCCAAAAGTAAAAGTATGAAACTAAGGCTTCCTTCTTAGAAAACCATTTTACACTCTCACAACATGAAAGGCTATCCAAACTGTAAGCTATCAATCCAACAAGCTAAGAAATAGCACACCAACACTCAACTAGCACTCTTAGAATTCCAAACTAGCTGATCATAGTCATGGAGGATGTTTTTATAAGAGGAGGAGCCTCCATAAATGAGAGGAGAGGAAGCTTATCTTCAAGGGAGGTTACTCAAAAGGTGGAACCACCATCTCAAATGATGAGAGGCGAACTTCCTTGATACAAAAACCAGCTCCAAACCACCCAAAAGCATTATGTTTGAACTAATTCGCCATATCTGGGTCATCGTAGGTCAAACACCGAGACTCAGAGATGACGTCACAAGGCATTAGTGCATTCTGGGCTATCGTCGCAGGAAGGATATTGATGACCTGCGATGATCCCTAAAATCCGACTGTCGCAGAGAACAGATGTACTCTTACGATGGTGTCACAAGGTCCTTGTTCACTTTAGTCCATCGTCGCAGACAGGAAACTGATGTCCTGCGACGATCTTGAAACATTGGTAAAAAGGGTCAACTTCAGGATTAATGAGTATGGTTAATCTTCTTGAGTGATATGGAAGATGTGGACACATATTTTGAAGTATGACACAGAGTAGATGCCATTTAGGGACTGACTCTACTTGGGATTAGGGGATACGGGGTCGGTGACAAAATACTGTGTAACAAATGCCCCCTAAAGCATGAAGGGCGAGTGAGTGGGAGGGGTGAAATGATTTACAAAGCCATAACTGAACCAGAACACCATCACGGAGAACCATAACTGAACCGAAATAGCATCACAAAGAACCTGCAGATGCAAGTACAACTAATATCTCTGATAAAGAAATAAATACATGTAGTCGAGGTATGGGCGCAGCCATCCAAAAGACAAATAGAACTAGTCTGTGGTATGGACACAGCCATCCAGTCGAAAAGACCATATGAAAATACAGGTATGGTCGTAGCCATCCAGAAAGACTCAGGTATGGTCGCAGCCATCCAATCAAAAGAGTCATGTATAAATAATCCACGCAACCTGGACTTGTGTAATCTGAGCCCAGGGTCTTGAATCCTGACCTGTCCATTGTACAATTTCTAATATGCGAATAAATGTGTTGAAGTTGAGCATACTAGAAAATCACTTGATTACCGGCCAATGATATGAACCGTTAACAAGTGCAAGAGAGACCAGCAATAATGTCAATGGTTCTCAAGGTACTGCTAGTCCAATCCACAAAGTGTGAAGAATGATCTGGATTTGAACACTTGTGAAATCACGCGATCGAAGACCAATGATGCAAGCCTGTCATCGAATGCGAAGAACTTGCCGTTGAGGCATGCAAGCTCCAAGGTACCTGAAAGGAGTCTCTAGATCAACTTCCTGGATAACGAGTTGATGTCTACAAGAAGCGATCCATCACAGGAGGGCCATGATATATCCCACATCAACAATGCGAGACAAAGGAACAAGATGAAGATGGATGAAACAAAGAATCAACGGAGGATGTAACGGTGCAAACTGCAGAAGGATTAAGCTCTTGAACATATCGGCGACACGACTCCGGAATGCAGCAGCATTTTGGTACCAAGGGATCGAAGGTCATGTGGAGATAGTAGGGATCAAATGGAATGAGGCAAAATGAAGAACACAAATCCTGGAAGGCCAATGACAAAGTGAGGATATCCAAAACCTTGCGTGAAGCAAAAATGTGTCGATGTTCAAGAGCGACAAGATACCGTAGGTAATCAACAAAATATTTCCAAATTTTTCCCCACCATTGCTGGCGAGTACCCCAATTATTTTTGAAACACAAGCTTGAAGGGGATAACATATGCTTGCAATATAAGTTTGTCCTTTGGACAAATCCAACCCAGTGAAAGTTTAACGAGCCCTAGGGAGGAGAAGCTTAGGTCTCATCATGGTGATGAGTCCAATGTCATCAGGTTTTAACGAGTTCGACATAGGTGAAACTCAGAGTCTTTTTCATATTTAGAGAGTTTGAAAAATACATGGAAAAGATAACTCTAAAGGTCCCTTTTCGTAAATTTTCCCCTCGAATCTGAAAAGGTAGAAAACAATACCGAAGGGAACCTATCGACCATGATAGATCAACGTATACCTTTTTCGTAAGTAATCTCTCCCAGTCCATAAAAGGGGTAAACTTATACTGGGTAGATGACGCTTCACAACCTTTAACAAGTTCAAAGTGACAAGAGCTCAACAATCTTTTCGTGTTTAAAAGGGTCAGAAAAGAGCTTGAAAGCAGACCCCCCATTTTATTTCCTTTATGAGTCAAAAGGGAAAAATACTCGGCAATCTTTTCAGCTTTTATGAGTCAGAAAAGAGCTTAAAGGTGTCTCATCCTAGAGGAATGACTGGTATAAAGGGTAGCAACTGGTTCCGGCAATGGTGGAACTACTCAAAAGATGTAATGGTTAAGAGGTTGGCTAATAAAACCACTCATCGTTGCGGTCCCTTAGGAAAGGAAAAACAACCAAGTGAAAGCATATGATCAGCCAAAGAGATGGAAATGATGGAATGAAACAACCAAGGCTCATCTAGCAGAAATCCACTGATTAAAACGACAATCACGAGACGTAAATCAAGTGTGGGTTCATTTTTACACAAGCTTGAACCATGGAGAACTCTGCTTGGATTCGGTTTCATGTTTTATACAATATTGAAATGAAAAAACTATGCTTGAATAAGTTTCACATGCCCCCAACATAATGATTCAGTTGAGGTACATGCCCCCCAAGCTTCATTGTATTCAACTAGGTGGACGAAATGAATGTTCACTTTTGAGATCTTGGAAAGACTCAATTGGGATTTTACGGGATCTCAATCAAAGACTCGATTGGGAAAAGGTAGTTTTTTCATGTTTTAATGAGGTTGACACAGTGAAAGAAATATCCTCAAGAAATTTGTTTCATTTTTTAATGAGGTTGACACAAGATCAAGAACTCTCCTCAAGACGCCTTGATTCATTTTTTTAACGAGCTTGACACAAGACAAGGAACTATGCTCCATACTCCTTGTTTCATTTTTTAACGAGGTTGACACAAGATCACGAACTATCCTCAAAACCCTAGTTTCATTTTTTAAGGAGCTTGACACAAGACAAAAACTATGCTCATCACCCCTTGTTTCATTTTTTAACGAGGTCGACACAAGAAAAGAACTATCCTCGGGACTCCTTATTCATGGACCATATGAAAACAGGGCTCCCAAGAGGTCTTCACTAGACGGAAGGACCACGCTCCGAGAGGAATACAGGTCATGGGGTACCAATGACAGATCAGGTCCCAATGCCCCCAGTACATGATGTACTAGATCATCTGTGTGATCATCAATGGAGGTGGAATGGGTAGCCACATAATTGACCTGTGGTGGGGAAGGTACTATTAGCAAACAAGAGCCGATAGGGGATGATGGTTGCAAAGGAGGTACCTTGTGACCAAAGAATGACAATTGGTCTATAGTCACAATTCTTCTGTCATGTGGAAAACAAACCACATGGAAAAGTGAAGAAACAAGAGCTCCCATGACATAAATATAGTCGCGGCCAAGGAGAAGATTGAAATCCAATGCACCTTGGACGACCATCACATCTATATAGACAGTTTTACCTCCCAAAGTAATAGGGAACTTCGGAAGGATCCCTAAGGGTTGACTGGTTCCTCCGTCGAAAGCCAACAGATTCTGGGTGATAGGCACAAGCTGTGGGGAACCCAAAGCTTTCCAAGTAGTGGAAGACATGAGGCTAACAGACGCACCTTCATCCAAGAGAGTGCTAGGTACTGCCATATTATAGGCATGTACAGTGATCTGGAAAGGCACATAAGATGGGAGGCGGAAAGTAGTCAAGTGACTCCAATCGAAGGAAATGACAGAACTACTTGGTGGGGGTATCGTATGATTTCCCCCATGCTCTGCAAGAATCAAAGAATGACTCTCTTGATCAACCAGGAAAGGATGGTCACTCTTTGATTTAGGGGAATCTGACGAGATGAGAAGAAAATGAGTAGTATGATCATTATGCTCTTCAGGAATAGAATGAACAACCGGTGGTGAAACCAAGTCGAAACTCTCTTCAACCAGTGGTTGGTTGGGAACAGACATAACACAGTCAGGCTCAGGAAGAGCAGGATGGGCAAGAGATGAATCCAAGTCAATTTCTTTACCAATTTGGGGGGAATTAGAAGAAAGCCTCTGATAACCAACAAGAAGTTGGGGTTGAGGAGCCATTAGGTTTTCCAAAACTTTGGAAGCTTTATCCATGAGAGGAAAAAGGTGAAGAACATGTTTGCCTTCACATAACCTATAGGTGAACCTAATATTCCCTTTCTGCTTACCACTGCTAGCTGAAGGTGTAACTTCGACATGATCTTCAGAGGTCAATAAGGATGGTCGAATCATATCCCGAGACCATACTTCTAAGATCCTGGGAATACCAGGATAATCTCGAAGGAAATGGTCGCCCTTGCACAACTTACAAGGGAATTTGACCTTCCGTGGAGGATCAGAAGGTTTTTCTGCTGGAGGTATACTCAGAGCAATAGTTGCATGGGTGGCCTCTCGCTTATCTAACTTCTTCTTCTTTGTCTTCCTCTTCTTCTTCTTAGCCTCCTGGTTACTGGATTTAGAACTTTCACCAGGTGAAGTAGAAAGGGAGGGTGAAGAAATAGGGGAAGAAGGCGAGGGGTCAACCCTAGAATCATCGTGATGTGATCCAAATGAAGGAGACAACGGAGCAGGAGTCGGGATGCTCAGGACCACCGAGGTTGAAAACAACCAAACAAGTAGGCCAATGGTTAGCCTAGGTAGGGACAACGTTGCCATATAAGGAGCACTGGTAACATTTCCGAATTAAGGAAAAGGACCAGGATTCCCATTCGGGGGGAGATATTGACTGGTAGACTCTGGAAATGTTGCCATTGGAATTGACTTTGAAAGAAACACTAACTGTAATCAGGAATATTTTGTGGGTAGTTAATTTTACAACATTGAAACAAAACTTTGCCTTTTCATATTTCAAGAGTCGAGAAAAGGATGAAAGGTGACTCTATCACTTTCAAAGTTTAATGAGCCTGAAAGGACAAGTGCTCAGATGATCCTTTTACTTTTAAAGAGTAAAAAAGGAGAGAAAGTGACTGCTTTGGAATTCTAGGCAGACAAATCGTAAAACTGCAATATACACCTTGGTGATAAATGAAAGAGAAATGACCAAGGACTTCCCGTACGACAGTCAATATTCCCGAATGCTGTGTTCGGTGCGTTACGATCCGTAAGGCGGAAAACTTGGCTTCATAAGGGTAAAAGGATTTCAACCTAATGGGGTATCCCACCATATACTCGACAGTACAAGGAGCACAAGTCCGTACAAGCACTTATCAAATCACAAAGGAGGAATCACCCAACCCGAGTGAAAAAACAACAGCCACTAGGTTTAATGACTTCAGAACATGTCTCTAGCCTAGACTTCTAGATATAAGTGTTAAGTTCCAATGAATTTTTAGGTTAATTCAATGAATTTTAACAATTGATCTTGAATTAAGTTTCGATTTTAAGGCCTTATTGAATGTATTTCAACAATCTCTAGTATGCAACTACAATGAGTAAAAAAACATTCCTTTCAATGAAAAACTACCTAAATGAGGTTAAGGAGTTCATTTCCAAGCGAACGAAGACAATAACAAGCAAATGCAAGAACAACAGTGCAAACAAGTAATCCAATCAATAGGAAACACAATGCATCGATTTACGCTTATCTCGCAACTACTATGATGAAAAATGAAAGGTTTAAATTTTTCTTTTCAAATCCTAATCATAAAGAATATACTAATGCAAACATGCTTTCATTTTTATATACTATATGAGTTTGTTTTTTATTTTTGGAATAAATAAAAAACAAGCTAATGCACAACCTGATTGATCAAAAGGCAAATGTAATCTATGCTTCAATGGTGGAAGGAAATCAAATCAACACAACAAGAGAATTTGATGAAAAATCACTATGGATCAACAGGGAAGATGGGAAAGTAGCAAGAGAACAACTTTAAACAAGTCAACAAGACTGTTGTGGATGTAGTTCAGAAACTTGAAAGGACAAGCAACCCAAAACCAACGAATTCTTGACAGAACCCTAAAAGACCTAGGTCACACAATCCAAAAAGTCAAATTTCATACAAATGGAACCGAGAAGGACATGCCTCAGTAAACACAATCAAAACAAGCTTAAAAAGGTGAAAGAAACAGCAAAGGACACACTACACTGGTCTATTCAGGAGGCAGGGCTGTAAAAATTAACCCTACAAAAATCGTCACAGGAACAACAGTGACAACCTGAGATAGTCACAAGAGTACACCTGTTTTCAAAGACGTCGTCGCAAGAGTACACCTGTTTTTAGAGACGATCTGATTTCAGGAATTGTCGTAGATGTATGACGGGATATCCGCGACGTACAGCGAGGGTAAAGAGAACAGGAGCGATTCGTTGCAGCTGTTAGGAATTAAACAACGACGATCTCAATAAAGAGGGAAAACAAGGCAAAAACAACAGAAAGACACCAGGCTTATCACTCAGACAGTGAGGTGGACTACCAGATCTACTCAAGTGATCCAAATCACTGGTGGTTCAATCCCAAAACAAAGAGACACTATGTAATTTAATCGAAAACAACAAGAGAAAAATCAAGAGACAACATACAAATCATGTATTCCCCAGCAGAGTCGCCAACTTGTGATGTAGGTAAGTTCCCTTTGTGCACAGAGACAACCCCTCTAGCCCTAAAGTGGGTCTAGTCACAGGAAGACAAAAACAATAGCTAATTCCTTAAATAGTTCTCGTTGAAGAGGCCTACCTTAAACCGATGTTCGATGGAGTCTTTGTCACATCACTTTAGCTATCACTTTCTTCTCCTTAATGAATGATGCACCTGAAACAACATAAGAAGACGACGAAACACATAATAGAGCACAACAATGAACTATCTACTTATAGAGTAAAGGAACCATAAGCTATCAACATACATTTCATACATGATATAGGAAATAACCATTGATTGTATTAATGTAGACAACGGTGAAGCTTACAACCACACCTTGACATCGCAAGCTTCCTTGAAAGGGTCTGATCAATATGTCTCCATAAGCATTCACTCTCAAAGGTTTCCCAGAAAGACTAATGACTCTCTCTCTCACCCAAAAGTACAAGTATGAAACTAAGGCTTCCTTCTTAGATAACCATTTTACACTCTCACAACATGAAAGGCTATCCAAACTGTAAGCTATCAATCCAACAAGCTAAAACTAGCACACCAACACTCAACTGGCACTCTTAGAATTCCGAACTAGCTAATCATAGTCATGGAGGATGTTTTTATAAGAGGAGGAGCCTCCATAAATGAGGGGAGAGGAAGCTTATATTCAAGGGAGGTTACTCAAAAGGTGGAACCACCATCTCAAATGAGGAGAGGCGAACTTCCTTGACCCAATAACCAGCTCCAGAACCACCCAGAAGCATTCTGTTTGAACTAATTTGCCATATCTGGGTCATCGCAGGTCAAACACTGAGACTCAGAGACGACGTCGCAAGGCGTTAGTGCATTCTAGGATATCCTCACAGGAAGGATATAGATGACCTACGACGATCCCTAAAATCTGACTGTCGCAGAGAATAGATGTACTCTTGCGATGGTGTCGCGAGGTCCTTGTTCACTCTGGTCCATCATCGCAGACAGGAAACTGATGTCCTGTGACGATCTTGAAACATTGGTAAAAAGGGTCAACTTCAAGATTAATGAGCATGGTTAATCTTCTTGAGTGATATGGAAGATGTGGACACATATTTTGAAGTATGACACAGAGAAGATGCCATTCAAGCATCGACTCTACTCGGGATCAGGGGATACAGGGTTGGTGACAAAATACTGTGTAACATGGAGTAACGTTGTGTTTCATATATCTCTCCGAAAATACCTGAATCTAGTTGTTTCTTCCCTGGTAAGGAAGCCATAGGTGTGACGAGTATGTAGCAAAATATCCTTGAAACTTGTTGGACCAGTCTCTGCTGAGAAATAAGCCATATGCTTCTAGGATGTCCATGATCCCAATGTTAATGCACTGGTGAACTCGTCCATCGGATGATAACCGAATGATCACATCCCAGAGTTCACCAATTGATGGTGCACATGTTTGGTCAGATTGGATGATCTGCACAACTTTACTGCTCCATTTTGCATTGTTCTGTTTAGCAATGGAGAGTGGCATGACATTGATTGATGCGCCAGAGTCAACCAAACAGTTGTGGACATTGAAGTTGAATAATTCAAATGATAAAAAAATGGTGGGTAGAGCGAGTTCAATTCTTCCATGTGAAGCGTGTTGAGTACAGATGTGAGTGATCTAGGAGACTTACTTGGTCCCTTGCTGGAAGAGGCAACATTGTCTGTGGAGGTCTGCCCTAGTGCGCATAAAAGAATATCCCATTGACCCATGAATTTGGTAAGCTCATACTGAGAGATGTTTGCACGGGTCTTATTCATGTCTTCAACAATATATTGTAATCTAAAGCAGGAAGACTCACCGAGTTGTCTAGGGGAAAGCTTGTGTTTGTACTGTTTGGTGGAGTGTTTTGGAGTTTGTTTCTCATGGACGTATCTTTCACTGTAGATGTCTTTCCAGACTTACTTTGTGTTTTTTGTGTTGAGGATGCCAGTGGATCAACTGTTCTAAAGAGTTGTTGAACTTTTATTTCGGTATCTCAATCACAGCAGGAGCCCCTTGAATTCTCAATTTGTATCGACTGTTTTATTTTGGGGGCTCCTTCTTGGTGGTCGTTTTCTTCTAGGGAACATTAAGACATTGACACATGTTAACCACATGCCCAGAACTTGGGACTTCAACAGATGCAACATCCTCTTCATCCTCCGGCTGAGCCTGCTCACTAGCGTTAAAATGATCATTCATCCTTGAAGCCATGGTGTCCAAAAATCAGTTCCATTCTGGACAAGACTTATTTGAATGTCATGCTTTGTGAAACTCACAAAATTTATCCTTCGCAATCTAGTCCGTTTGGAACACAACATTGTAACTATGTGTAGATTTTGCCGGGTACCTACTGCCGCTAGTTGATGTCACATTCTTCCTCTGCATATTTCTGGGAGGTCTACTACTCACTGCTATCTCGGTCATCCGTTTCTTGAGTTCTGCTACTTTAGTTGTCAAGGACTTGAGGAGACGAGTAAGGGTCTCAATTTCACTTATTTCTTTTTCCTTTACCTTACACACAAAAGTTTGACACCTCATGCTCGTGTCTTTGGAGTCCTTAGGTGGTTCATCATCTACAATGACTTCAATTATGCGTAGGTATTTCTCCACATCAATTGCTTCTTGGTGATTTTCGAAAGTGTTGGTTTCACAGCTTGCTTAACGAACTTCAAAATGTTAGTCGAACATGTTGACTTGTAGTAGCTGAACATGCCGACTTGTAGTAGTCGAACATGCCAACTTGTAGTAGTCAACTGTGATGGAGTCATGAGGTTTAGCATTTGGAGTGAACTTATTCAAAATATGGTTAAACCTTTGGTTCAAGAATTTCACTTTCTCTTTCCGCTCCATCTTAAGACTACCCAATTCTTTCAACAACATGGTGGGGGTTTTGTCATCAACAAATTCCTCAAGGAAAATTTTCTTGAACATCCCCGTGTTCTAAATGGATTTGATAGGAAGGCTATGGTACCATACAATTGTTCTACCATCCAAGGTACATGGAAACAGTCTACATGCAACATCATCGTAACGTACCTCATGTGTCTCCAAATGTAGGTAGAACGTGTCTAGATGGTCTTCTACCTTCACTGATCTGTCAGGGTCATAATTCGTTAACAACTTCTCTGCATGTCTTGGCATCTTGTGCAAGACATCTTGGAGTGCCAATGGGCCCTATGTCATCCATTCCAGATTGGATCACCCATATTTTCCTCTTCATCATACTCCTCCTCTTCTTTTGAATCAGATGGTTCAACCTCCAAATCTGTTGGTTGGTCTCCACCTTCACCTCCTCCGCTACCTTCCCCTCCGCTACCTCTATCAGAACCTAAGCCCAAAAGTACGTTGTTAACTTCTTCTCCTTCTATAAAACAAGATTTTCCTCTTCATTCTCAATATCTTTTTCCATCTCTTCAAGAGTGGAGAGGATTACTTCTTCAACAAACGAGACTACCACTCCTGTGGGTGTAGTCTTTTGCTTCCTCTATGAAGAGGGAAGATTGTGTACTCCCAGAATCAGTCCAAAAAATTTGGAAAACTGACGGGTGATGGGACAGACAATGCAAAGGTGATGATATGAAATTTTGTGTTCAGGTCTAGGAGGTGAGGAGAAACCAACTTCAGAGTTGTGCATGGGAGAGAGGAAGTTCTTGTTACTACCTTGACTAGATGATGGATACATGGGGTTGAGAGGACATTCAACCATAAACCATTGGCGGGCCTTCTTCTAGTGCCAAAAATGTTGACGATGCTGGACCCGCCAACATTCATGGGATTTCCTTGGTATGAAGTCCCAACTAGACCTCACACTGTTTGATGTAGGAGTCCCATCCAGTACGATGGCTTGGTTGCCATTATCTTAGAGATTTTCCGTAGGTATTACTGTTCAACACATGAGAGTGTTATGCTTGTAACTTCAAGAAAGTGAGGTGAGTATGTCAGGTGAGTGCGTAATGTAACTCCATGTTCAGGTTCTCTTACTATCAAAAGGGAAGAGTGAAGTGAGCCTCTTGATGAGAGGGAATAGTCCCAACCCAGGAAGAAACACACGCGGACAACAAGGTTCTGTCTAGCATCTAGCAGAATAGTCCACAATGGATGCGGCAGTCGGGAAAATTGAAGTTCAAGGGAAAACACGTACATCGTCCAGCGAAGTACTCCACATGGGGGTGATAGTTGTTAAAAACAAGAAAACACAAGGATGGTTTGTCTAATGTACGATGGAGTAGTCCACACGGATGAGACAACAATGATAAACAATACAACACATCTTCAACAGTGTAAGTACTAAAAACACCGAAGTAGTTCAACTATCTTAGTACAGGTTAAGAAAACATGCATTACAAACATTTAAAGAATAGTCTTACAAACGGATACAAAACATGCATGAAAACATTTTGGCCTGAGACAGGTTTTTGAATTAAGAAAAAGTTCGAAGACACATATGTACACCATACATCACTAGTCCCAATAGTCGGACATTGGAGCCACTCCTCGCTCCTCAAAGAATAGACTACAGACTCTCAAGGCTATGTGGGAGGAGCCAAGGTGAAAATTCCTTTTCTCATACAATGAGGGGGTATATATAGCCAAGGGGGGATAACTAACCCTTGTGACTCTTCAACTTCCCTCATGACTGTTTGACTTCTTGTGACTTTTCAATTTACATGACTCTTTAACTTCATATGTGCATCTCTTATACTTTCACATTACATTACATTTGATTACAACAAGTATGAACCATAGTAGTGATGTGGCCGAGATAACCCATGACATAACTCAACATGAAACTACTGAAATGTACTAGCTGACTGTGGTGTCTGTGTCGAGTTGTTGTGCTGCTGAGTGATGGTGTGCTCTCGGTGTCACATGCCTATAGGTTTTAACCCTGTACATAAATTACCTGCATACGAATTCTAAAACAAAGAAAAATAAACAATGCGAGAGCATAACACATAAAACACATATACACAGAGATTTTCCCACTGGATCCCAAAACCGGGACTACCAACTTGATTTTTCATTATGTTCCTTTCAATGTTACAATACATATTTATACATGCTGAAGCATCCAATACCATGGACCGAAAACCATTGCGTCCAATACCATGGACCAAAAACCATCGCGTCCAAAAAACATTTGTGAAAATCATGCACAAAGCCATAGGTGGGTCCGCCCAACCTAACATAGGGTCCAAAACCAAAATTTTCCAAGGCGCTGCCCCAGAACCCATTAAGTGGGGTTACGGTGCCCTTCAAACCCCCTGTTAACTACGTGGAAAGAATATAACACAACCCAACAAGGTTTTCACCTCCGCATGGGAAAGTGCATAAGGCATTCAATGGTCTTGGTTTTTGCTTGATGGTGCATATGTGTGTGTCCCTTTCGCTCACTGCTCGATGTGCTTCGTGTGTTCGTTCAATTGTGAGCAAGTCTTCTAGCATGAATTCTACTTCATCCCATTCATCATCACGTCATGTTTCATCGACGTACTTGTTCCTTCAATCACTCATGATGAGATGACATCAAATCTAGAAATATCCTAGTTTAACATGATGCATTGTTTTTGGTTTCGATGCAGTTGACTGGGAGAGGGAAAGGCACTGAAATTGTGCAGAGCATAGCTCAGGCCGGGATGTTTGGTTCTAGAGCACTGTCGGGAAAAAATGTGTAGATGTAAATGGGAGGAAAATTTGTTCAATTTGGGACGACAATGATAACTGCAAGGCAAGACCCAGCTGGGAGGAAAAATTGCGTAGTTTCTGAGAGGAAGACCAAGTAAGGTGTCAGGGAACTGCTAGGAAATTTTGTACATTCTTCAAGGTGAGGATTAGGCAGGTCATCTAGGGGTCCAACTGGGAATATGCACATTTTCTTTGGGGAAGGCAACGTGGGCATCAAGAAGCACTAGCAGAAAATCTGCACAGTTTTCTAGTGGACAACGAGATTAGGCTGTGGGAGTTGCTGGTCAAAACTACGAAATTTTGGGAGATAGTCCGGGATAGGAAGCAGGGGCTCCTGGACATAACTTCATAGTTTCTGGGCTGAGATTAGAGCAGGGCAGCAGGGTAGGTGATAGCAAAAACTGCACAATTTTCTGATGGAGAGCAGAGCGGGCCAGCAAGGGGCCTTCCTGTCAGATATGCACAATTTCCCAAGATAGTGGAGCGACAGGAAATAGAGGTCTATCCCACATGTCTGCGCATTTTCTGTAGGCAGTGCGAGGCAGGTCGGCTAGACAAGTTCTACGCAGTTTTGGAGATCAATGCAGCTTTGGGTCAAAGCTCAAGTCAGTTTTTCCAATTGACTAGAGGGAGGTGTGATGGGTAATGTTGCAGGAAGTGCAGACTGGAACGGGTTCTAGGATAACTTCTGCACAATTTTGGGAGACAATCGTCTAAATTTCTTCCAGGGTTTCACAGTGTAGGCTACCCTGGAGGACAACCTCAAGCTCTGCGTAGTTTTTGGCAGTAGAGCAAGGTCACTGAGATCGGGGTCCAGTTGAAGGAGGGTTGTCCGGTTGACATACTATCAAGAAAAATGACTAAGGGTGAAAGCAAGTGTACTTGTACATACATGACATTGTGATCACACTTAGCACAACTCGATGATAAGACACCTCAAAACAACAAGACAAACATGTGGTAAGTGATACTGACTCAAAGGTTAAGAGTGAAAAGTGCGACACTTGAGATATGTCTTCAAACGACTGTGACAACACTTGCACGACAATGCATGCAACTTTGTGTGTGAGTACGACCAATGTTCATAGAGTGAAAACAACTCATGCACACAAAGACAAACCTCCAAAATCACCAGAACAAGCTTGCAAGCATGACATAGCAATCAAAATGCCAAAAGAAGATCGGTGGTCAATCAAGCAAAAAGGGTGTAAAAACTCGATAAGAGCTCATGGGATGAGCCTGAGTGTTTGCAACCATCAAGGGGAAAACCATGGAAGTCTCCAAAATTTGGGTGTAGGCCAAAATTTTGGAGGGTGTTGCAGCCGCTACAACAAAGCATAACTCATATTTTGAGTTTTCGCTCCTTGGGGTTCTCTTATGCAGTGTATTATGGAGCTTTGTATGCAAAATATGCAAAATCCTCTTTTTAACGAAGGTAGTTATGTTTTTTCTTGTTGAAGAAAAAACTCATTTTGATACATAATCTTCTTTCATCTTTTGTTATGCACTACCATTATAAAATTAATAGATATTACTTAAACAAATTTCTTGTGACTGTTGGCATATCAAATTTAAAAAGTTATATCATGATAATTTTTCTTTCTAGACTATTTATTATCTTTCCATGACCTCATAGTAATTCAAGTGGGATCTTCTCATTCTAGTTGCTTCCTCCATTTGCTACATGAACTACATTCTTCCCTCCATTTTGTAGTGGGTACAACCATGGCACTGTGTTGTGTATCTTCATAGCTTACTATTGATCTTAGAGTGGATCTAAAATACTTTAGAGTCTCGAGCATGTTTTGATTTTGAATAACTTCCTCAATCCATGGTGGTTCAATTCTATATCCTATCCTTTTACCTATTCAAGGGAAGTCATTTGTGAAGTGTATTTTCCGGTAGAAATCTAGGGTCTCTATATCTGTATTTTTGTTAGAGTTAATGAGAAAAATGTATTGTTCCAATTAATTAATGTTTCAATGCCTTCTTCTAGACCATTAGTGTTCCAATGTATTCTTCTAGAGAGTGTTATTTTCTAGTTTAAGTGTGAGTTTTAAACCTACTTATGTGCCCTTCTCATCTAGTTCTAATTGGTTTTTATTGTTATGTATTGTTCGTATCCCATTACTATAATATGGGATATTGTTGTGTAGAGGGACAACATCTAATAGATCTCTCTTCAAGAGAGTTTGGCTATCATGTTTTGTTTTTGATTTTTCAATTTGCTATTAGAGCCTAAGGTCTAAGAGCTGAGGGTGTGAGGCCTCAAGGAACCATGAAGAAGGAGTCCATGTAAAATATATAACACCTCTTATGCCTAAAGTTTGAAGTTTTAGTAAATCAAATCCTATTTTAGAGGTCACTATAAGAGATTGATACTTGGGTGTCTGTGGGTGATGAGAAATTCAAAGGACTAGATAAAAATATTGTTCTCCTATAGAGATTTACTATAGAGAGTAGATCTAAGGTCTGTGTAGATCAAATATGATCACACTTGAAAGTTTTCAAAATCAAAGCAAGAGTGTGTTGGTAGGGTTTTGTAGGGGGAGGAGGCATAGAATCCTTCATGTTGAGTAGTTGGAGGAATAGGTCATGAGGAAATACTTTCTTCTATTATATTGCTCTTGCAAATGTATGTGAAGTAGATATGTGGATTAAATAGAACACATCCAAAATTTAGATAATTGTGTGGAATGAGAGATCACTAAGAATGCTTAGTGGTGATTTATTTTGCTACTAGTTTTAGATTCTTGCATTTAAAGTATGTTTTTTCCTAGCACATAAAGTCATATTAGAGAAATATGTCGTTGATGATATTTCACATTTGTACAAATGATTCCAGCTTCACATCATCATTTTTAGGAACACTTTAAGGCATGGACCTGTTAGCTTTGCTATGCAAATGGATTAAAAATAGATTCAAAAAGCTCTCAAAGGCTGCAAATATGCTTATAGTCATGCCCAAAATCCATGTTTGCTGTTCAAATCATCAAGACATGACAAAAGCTACCCACCGATCAAAGAGGTTACAAGAGGGAAGCCCTTTGGAGGGCAGAATTACACTATCGGAAGGTGAAAATACCCAAAAAATCACATAAAAACCAAAGTTGCAGGCTTAAGGGTCCGAAATCATATCAGCCGTTGGATCTGGCCGGTCAACGGTCCAGATCGCGTTGGCATTTCGCTATCGGCGATTACGAGGGGCAGGCTTTAACATAAGTTATGTGCCGATGTGATGGGCCGGACCTGATGGCCCTTCAACACTCCATTTTATAAAATATCGGGTCCGCGGCAATATCGGCGATCGGCGGGTCGGCGGTATCGGCAGTGGCATTGCGATTGCGGTCTAGCGATTTGATCAGGGCCGTTAATCGCGTGCACAGATCAACGGCTCACATCACGTCGGCATTTCGCTATCGGGATGCCAAAGAGTACAGGGCCTTCACATAAGTTATGCGCCGATGCGATGGGCCGGACCCGATGGCCCTTCAACACTCCATTTCATATTTTTTAAAGTCCGTGCCCATATCGTTTTCAATGTATTTGGTGTATTTTCTTTGTATAAAGAAAATATAAAGGGAAGCCCTGGGCAGATGCCGATTATGATGGGTTTTGGATCCGATGGGATTCGAAAGTAAAATATATATATTCTTCAAATCCGCCAGAGCCATTTTTCATGATTTTGCAGCTGTTTTATGTATATTGTTCAAATATTAAAAAAAAACAAGGGATCGGCCGACTGCGATATGCGACTGTGACCCGAAAGGTGGACCTGATAGAAAGTTATGCCATGTGTGAGGATGTTTGAAGTCCAAGTGAAACACAAATGGGCGGGATTTAGCAGTGTCGCAGCATTTTCGTTGTTTATGACCCAGACAGACACAATAACAGAAAAGAAACATTCACAGCTATTGCCTGAAAGGGACCGGTGCAGGGATTTCATAAGAAGGGCAGCCACTCCATTGCAGGTTCAAGTAGCAAGCCATCCTTGAAGGAACCGTGCAGTTATGTTATATACCAGAAGAAGGATTCGGCGGAGGGACAGCGACCGGCAAACAAAACCCAGAAAGGGAAGGGGAAGGGCCACTACACGCCTCAACCCAAATCAAATAAAATCATGGAGCATTAACGGCCCTGCTAGTGCAGCAGTCATCCTAATGAACTTAATGGGGCATCTTTGGCACGAGGGAGCTCCTATGCATCACAGCAGGCCACCCAAAATATCTGAGTATGGTTATTTCTCTGTCAGAAGAGGAAAACCGCCAAGCCATGCCTACCTATTGAGGGAATCAATCAGTTAAACAAGACAGAAGGATAGATTAAGACACCTGAAGCCTCAAAAGGCTGAGGACCATTATAAACAAGCTATAAATAGCTGAAAACAAGATGTAACAAGGGTTCAACTTTTGGAGATTATTTCTCCCCTGTTTTCTCAAGCTTCTCATATGTAGTCTTTAGTAATACAAGCTTCTTTTGCTGCTACATGTTTAATGTCCATTTCTCTTCTGTTCTATGCTTGCACCTGAATAGTTTGTTTAGGTTTTCTGTGTGTTCGAGGCCAGATAACTGTCATCTTATCTCTGCTTTGATATATTAGATTTGCAAGCTTCTTTGCTGCCTATGGCTAGCCATTTATATGTGTAATTATATACGCATCTGCCGGTATAGTCAATAAGTTCATTTGCTGCCTGTAGCTAGCCATTCGTATAGGTCCATGTATGCAACCTGCTGGCATAGTCAGTGTTCTCCATCTATCCATTAAATCTACAAACTATTGAGCATTAGCAGTCTAAAGCCTTGTGTTATTGGGGGTGTTCATGCATGCCTTGAGTGTGAATAGAGCTGAAATGGTTATCCGACTTGATCCAAACCATCTTTCATTCCAATATTTCAGAGAACAATATTAAAATTTATATGTTACCAGGCATCTCTGATTTACAACCTCGGAGAGTTTCCTGGAGTGATAACATAATTGGCGCCGTTGCCGGGGAGAAGAGAATCGAAGCTCAGCTTCCCTGGGAGACGACACAGCTTCAAGCTTTGATGACAGACAAGGTTTGAACATAGACGTTGGTTGTAATCATCTGTCTGGCGACTCCACTGGAGGAAGGCCATCCTTTGGTGACTCCACTTTGAAGTTCTGGCTCAGTTTGTGAGGCATACTAGAAGAAATCCACAGAAGTCACCAGCTGTCCCAATGCCTGACCCTGAGAAGATTGTTAACCCGAAGAAAACATCACAGAAGGGAGCATCAAAATCAGGTAAGCCCGAAAAATCTTATTTGTCTCTGCATGAGAAGTTCTTAGTTGAGGATACGTAGTTTGAAGATTTAAAGCCTAGTATTGCTAATGAAGAAGTACCTGCAGAGATTCATAAAGCTCCTTGTCCATTTAGTTCCCCTTTGAATCTCAGTCCAAAGAAAGCTTCCCATACTATCCAAAACATCCCAATATCTCTGCCATCCATTACATTATTTCCTACTGCCCCATCTGCTAGTGTCCTTCCACAAATTCCAAACATTGCAGGACCACAAGCACCCACCAAAATGGAAAGAATCATAGCCACCAGGTATGGACCTTTAATACTGCCCACTCCCTTGAATGCTATGCCCACTGGAGAATATCAGAAGTATATGCCCAAGTTCACTGGGACTGAAGGTGTCACTGCTGAAGAACACCTTGAGTCATTTTATAGCTATGCTGATAATCTGGATATTAGTGAAGATGATGTGTGGATGAGAGTCTTTGTCCAAAGTCTAGATGGGGAGGCTAGGAAATGGTTTAGAGAACAAGCCCCAAGATCTATAGCAGATATCGAAGATTTAGATGATACGTTCCTAAAACACTGGGGAGATAAAAAGGACTTGCTATACTATCATACGGAATTTGGAAACCTGAAGAGGGAAAATGGGGAATCCTTGTCTGATTTTAATAAAATATTCAACCGTATGTATAGTAAGATGCCAGCTGAGGTAAAGCCTACCCCCACCTCTGCCAAACTTGCCTACACCAGTGCCTTTGACTCTGAGTTCTGTTTGCTGTTGAGAGAAAGAAGATGTGCCACCCTAGCTGAAATGCAGGATGCGACACTAGAAGTTGAATCTAACATTATGGCTGCAGAAAAGCTCAAAAGTCACGCTGATAGAAGGAGGCCGAGAGGCGAGGCTTCTTCTGCTTCATCTTCAGATACCAAACTTGATAAAATGAATAGAATGATCGAGTCACTGTCTGCTAAAATTTCTAAGCTGGAGATTGAGCAGAACCCTGGGAAGACAAGGCTCCCAGGCACATTTGCACCAAGAAATCCGAATCCATTCAGAAGGGCCAACGAACAATCACAAACCATTCAGAGGGGTAAGAAAACTAACACAGATCAAAAGGTTAAGGCTCCTTTCCAGAATGTGGTCATGGAGGAGGAACAAATTGAAGATGAGGATGAAATTCTCTGTATGGAAGATAAAGGCAGTGATGCCTTTTTGACATTGGCTGCATACGAAGAGTCTTTGCTGCAGGAGCAAGACAGTCAAAGGTGGGACAGAGGGGCTGTTCTGCAAACTGGGGAGAAGAAAAGATATAATCTAAGGTCAAATGCAAATAATATCAAGGAGAATCCTGCCCAAAAAGCTGCCGTCCAAACAGAGACCCAGAATAGCATACAGAAGACTAGCAGCTGATCCAGTCACCCTCAAAGCACTAGTTCAAGAGGTAAAAAGTCCTGACAAGCTACCTCTCTCTTTTAGCTTCGAATCAGAAGTTCAAAAGTTAAAAATAACCGTGCCTCTGACAGAACTGGTAAAGAGTGAGATGTTTAGAAAGCCTATCCTTGAGGCTCTCGAGCTGAAGATCACACGAACCTCCACTAACTTTGTCAATTTACAAGACGATAGGCCTGCAGTTGTGCTAAGCCCAATGACTGAACCTGCCAAGGATAATTCCCCATCTTTTTATGTCTCCATGACCATTCATGACAAAATTCTCCACAACTGCCTCCTAGATACAGGTGCCAGTCACAATCTGATGCCTAAAACCGTCATGGAAGAGTTAGGTCTTGACATCACCAAACCATATCATGACCTATTCTCGTTTGATTCAAGGAAGGTGAAATTTCTGGATTGATTAAAGATTTAGCCATTTCCCTAACCCAGCTGCCCATGAAGAGCATAATAATGGATATTGTGGTGGCAGATGTCCCTCCTAAGTTTGGCATGCTGTTGTCCAGAGGGTGGATTAAGAGACTAGGTGGAACATTGCAGAACGATTTATCTTATGCAACTGTCCCAGTGTTCGGAGGAGAGAGCAGGAGGTTATATAGAGAAGCACAGCTGGCATATATCATTAGCGATGAGAAAAATCCTACAAACCATCCCATATATGCAGTGGACACTGATTTTGGAGCTTGCATTCTCTAAATAGAAGAATCTCAAAAGGCTGCATCGCAGATCAGGAAACCAACAACTCAGGCTGAGCATAATATAGGAGGTCAGATTTGGGAGATGTTCTTTGATGGAGCATGTACCAAGGAGACTGTAGGAGCAGGGGTGGTACTAGTGTCTCCACAATAAGAAACAGTTCAATTGTCTCTAAAGCTAGTTTTTCAGGTGACAAACAACATAGCAGAATATGAAGCACTGCTGTTGGGCCTTCATGCCTCCAAAGACAAAGGAATAAAGAAGCTGAAGGTATTCGGAGATGCTGATCTGATAATTCAGCAAGTGAACAAAACATTCCAAGCAAAGCACCCAAGGCTAAAAACGTACAGAGATGAGGTATGGAGAACCAAAGAGTTCTTTGAATTTTTCAGCATTTCATATATTCCTAGAGCCCAAAATCAGCTTGCCGACTCCCTTGTTGTCTCAGCTAGTTTTTTTATACCTCCATCGCCTCCCAAACTAGTTTATGAGGTACAAATGAAGTATAGACCCTCTGTGCCTGATAATGTCCACCATTGGAGGGTTTTTGATGATGATGATGAGCTAAATAGGTTTCTTCAAGTCATTGATGAGTTTTCTGAAATGCAAATTGACCAAAATAATGATGCTTTGTTAGAAGATCCCAAGTCCAAGCTTAGAAATAAGATTGGCAAGAATAGCATAGTCCAACTCCCTAGCAACCATATTCCTAAGTCTAATTACTCTTGAGAGATTGTTTGATCACAATGATGTGCCTTACAAAGCTGCCCAAAAAGAAGATCAAACTACAGTTTGCAAACATGATATAGGAGGTCCAGGCCACCCCAAATTCATAAATCTGTCCACCAATCTATCTGCTGACCAGAGTGCTGAATACTGCAAATTAATGAGGCAATTTGCTGATGTGTTCGCTTGGGAGTACAACGATCTGAAGACATATGATGAAAATATAATTCAGCATAAAATTCCGCTTGAGAAAGACACTATTCCTTTCAAACAAAAGCTGAGACCAATGAATCCTATGCTCCTTCCTCTGGTTGAGAAAGAAATTAAAAAGTTGCTGGCTGCTAAGATCATAGTGCCTCTCAGATATTCTAAATGGGTGGCCAATCTAGTTGTTGTGAGGAAGAAGAGTGGAGAAACCAGACTATGTGTTGATTTCAGGAATATAAATAAATGTTCCAAAAAGGATAATTATCCTCTACCAAAAATGGAGCATTTGTTGCAGCAAGTCTCAGGTGCCAAAGTAATGTCTTTTATAGATGGTTTTTCAGGTTATAATCAGGTTGTTGTGCATCCGGATGATCAAGAGAAGACTGCATTCACCACTCCTTGGGGTACCTTTATGTATTCCAAGATGCCTTTTGGGTTGATGAATGTTGGAGCCACCTTTCAGAGAGCTATGGATATAGCATTTGTGGGAGAAAAGGATAAATTTGTCCTTATCTACCTGGATGATATAACAGTATACTCCAGTAGCCATCAAGACCATGTGCAACATTTGAAGAAAGTATTTTTGAAGTGCAAAAGGTTTGGGATTTCAGTAAATCCTAAGAAGTCACAATTTGCGTTAGAAGAAGGCAAGTTGCTGGGACATATTGTTTCTGCTGGAGGTGTCCGAATTGACCCAGAAAGAGTAAAAGCGATACAGACCTTGTCTGTCCCGAGATCGAAGAAGGACATCTAGTCTTTTCTAGGCAAGATTAATTTTCTGAGGAGATTTATCCCAAATTTTGCAGAACTTGTGAAGCATATTACCTCTATGTTGAAGAAGGGGTCAGAGATCAAGTGGAATGGTGTAGCGAGAAAGTCATTTGAGTCCATTAAAAGGGAAATTATGGAGGCCCCCACTTTAATCAGTCCAGATTATAGCAAGGAGTTCCGCATATTTTCTTTTGCCTCTGACGACACCCTTGCAGCAGTCTTATTGCAAGCAGATGAAGAAGGCTCAGAGCATCCGGTGGCATTTTTCAGTAAAACCTTAAGGGATGCTGAGCTGAGGTATGATATTATTGAGAAACAAGCATACGCTCTTATCAAATCTTTGAAAGCTTTCAGAGTATACATCTTGCATTCCAAAATAGTGGCATATGTGCCTTCTGCTGCAATAAAGGATGTCTTAACGCAACCTGATACTGATGGAAAAAGAGCGAAATGGATTGCAAAAATGATAGAATTCAACATAGAGCTGAAGCCTACCAAGCTGGTAAGAGGTCAGGGGCTTGCCAAACTGTTGGCTAAAGAAAATTGCAAATCTTTGGACGTCGATTTCTTGTTCAATGTAGAAGGAAATGGTCTAATGAAAGAGCATGAAACAACTGAATCGCAGAGAGGGCAGTCGGTGGCCGAGAACCTAGCTTCATGTAATTGGTATGCTGCAATAATTAAATTCCTTTTAGAGTTAGAAGTTCCTTCAGAATTTTCTCAAAGTCAAGCAAGAACGTTAAAGCTCAAGGCAATGAAATATTGCATCAATGATTGCTCGCCTTATTGGAAGGATCCATCTGGAGTGCTTTTAAGATGTCTAGACAAAGAACAGTCAATAGAAGTTATGCAGCAGTTCCATAACAGCATGTGTGGAGGACATCATTATTGGAGAACTATAGCCCAAAAGATTCTCAGAGCTGGGTACTATTGGCCATCTTTATTTTCTGATACATTTGCTTTTGTTAAATCTTGTGACAGGTGCCAGAGATTTGAAGGAAAGCAGCAGTTAAAATCCCTGCCCCTAAAGCCAATAATTGCAAAAGGACCTTTTCAGTAGTGGGGCTTGGATTTCATTGGTGAAATCAACCCGCACTCTAGTGGCCAGCACAGGTGAATATTAGTTGCCACTGATTATTTTACAAAGTGGATTGAAGCAATCCCAACAAGGAAGGCTGATCATAATGTGGTAATGAAATTTTTATCAGAAAACATTTTCAGCAGATTTGGTTGCCCACATAAGCTTATAACAGATAATGCAGCAGCCTTCAAGGCAAAAGAGTTGGTGGAAATGTGTGATTCGATGGGCATTAAGCTTGTTCATTCCACCTCCTATTACCCCCAAGGGAATGGTCTAGCAGAATCCTCTAACAAAAGTCTGATTAGGATTATTAAGAAGCTGTTAGAAGATAATAAGAAGAATTGGTATGCAAAGCTCAAATATGCACTATGGGCAGACAAAGTGACCATCAAAAGATCTACAGGCTGCTCTCCTTTCAAGCTGGTATATGGTACTGATGCTATTTTTCCAATTCAGCTTACTCTTCCTGTGGCAAATTTGCTCCAAACAACACAGAATGAAGAAGATGTTATGGCTAATAGAATCACTGATTTAACAGAATTATATCAGATCAGAGAGCAGCTGATTGAAAAAGCTACAGCACATCAGCAGAGGATCAAGGAAGTCTTTGACAAGAAGGCAAAGAGAGACAACTTGCAGGTTGGGGATTTGGTTATGAAATGGGATGCATTTAAAGAAAAGAAAGGCAATCATGGGAAATTTGATGCTCTCTGGACGGGCCCTTTCATCATTTCATAGATTCAAGGGAACAATACCTTCATACTGAAAAGTATGGAGGGAGAACCAGTTTTTGATGGCCCAATTAATGGGCGGTTTTTGAAAAGCTATGTGATTTAAGGTCTTTAGGCCTTAAAACTGTAAATATTTTATTTTTTCAGTTTTAGTATAAGCAAAGTAGACTCCATGCCCAATGGAACACTAGGAAATTTTGGCTAATTTGTTTTCTACAGGAAAGGCATTGATCTGCAGTTCTTGAGACCTCACAGGGAGGATCTCATCCCCAGAAGGAGCCAGTGTTAGCTTTGCTATGCAAATGGATTAAAAATAGATTCAAAAAGCTCTCAAAGGCTGCAAATATGCTTATAGTCATGCCCAAAATCCATGTTTGCTGTTCAAATCATCAAGACATGACAAAAGCTACCCACCGATCAAAGAGGTTGCAAGAGGGAAGCCCTTTGGAGGGCAGAATTACACTATCGGAAGGTGAAAATACCCAAAAAATCACATAAAAACCAAAGTTGCAGGCTTAAGGGTCCGAAATCATATCAGCCGTTGGATCTGGCCGGTCAACGGTCCAGATCGCGTCGGCATTTCGCTATCGGCGATTACGAGGGGCAGGCTTTAACATAAGTTATGCGCCGATGCGATGGGCCGGACCCGATGGCCCTTCAACACTCCATTTTATAAAATATCGGGTCTGTGGCAATATCGGCGATCGGCGAGTCGGCGGTATCGGCAGTGGCATTGCGATTGCGGTCTAGCGATTTGATCAGGGCCATTAATCGCGTGCACAGATCAACGGCTCGCATCACGTCGACATTTCACTATCGGGCTGCCAAAGAGTATAGGGCCTTCACATAAGTTATGCGCCGATGCGATGGGCCGGACCCGATGGCCCTTCAACACTCCATTTCATATTTTTTAAAGTCCGCGCCCATATCGTTTTCAATGTATTTGGTGTATTTTCTTTGTATAAAGAAAATATAAAGGGAAGCCCTGGGCAGATGCCGATTATGATGTGTTTTGGATCCGATGGGATTCGAAAGTAAAATATATATATTATTCAAATCCGCCAGAGCCATTTTTCATGATTTTGCAGCTGTTTTATGTATATTGTTCAAATATTAAAAAAAAACAAGGGATCGGTCGGCTGCGATATGCGATTGTGACCCGAAAGGCGGACCCGATAGAAAGTTATGCCATGTGTGAGGATGTTTGAAGTCCAAGTGAAACAGAAATGGGCGGGATTTAGCAGTGTCGCAGCGTTTTTGCTGTTTATGACCCAGACAGACACAATAACAGAAAAGAAACATTCACAGCTATTGCCTGAAAGGGACCGGTGCAGGGATTTCATAAGAACGACAGCCACTCCATTGCAGATTCAAGCGGAAAGCCATCCTTGAAGGAACTGTGCAGTTATGTTATATACCAGAAGAAGGATTCGGCAGAGGGACAGCGACCGGCAAACAGAACCCAAAAAGGGAAGGGGAAGGGCCACTACACGCCTCAACCCAAATAAAATAAAATCATGGAGAATTAACGGCCCTGCTAGTGCAGCAGTCATCCTAACGAACTTAATGGGGCATCTTTGGCACGAGGGAGCTCCTATGCATCACAGCAGGCCACCCAAAACATCTGAGTATGGTTATTTCTCTGTCAGAAGAGGAAAACCGCCGAGCCATGCCTACCTATTGAGGGAATCAATCAGTTAAACAAGACAGAAGGATAGATTAAGACACCTGAAGCCTCAAAAGGCTGAGGACCATTGTAAACAAGCTATAAATAGCTGAAAATAAGATGTAACAAGGGTTCAACTTTTGGAGATTATTCCTCGCCTGTTTTCTCAAGCTTCTCATCTGTAGTCTTTAGTAATACAAGCTTCTTTTGCTACTACATGTTTAATTTCCATTTCTCTTCTGTTCTATGCTTGCACCTGAACAGTTTGTTCAGGTTTTTTGTGTGTTCGAGGCCAGATAACTGTCATCTTATCTCTGCTTTGATATTTTAGATTTGCAAGCTTCTTTGCTGCCTATGGCTAGCCATTTATATGTGTAATTATATACGCATCTGCCGGTATAGTCAGTAAGTTCATTTGCTGCCTGTAGCTAGCCATTCGTATAGGTCCATGTATGCAACCTGCTGGCATAGTCGGTGTTCTCCATCTATCCATTAAATCTACAAACTATTGAGCATTAGCAGTCTAAAGCCTTGTGTTATTGGGGGTGTTCATGCATGCCTTGAGTGTGAATAGAGCTGAAATGGTTATCCGACTTGATCCAAACCATCTTTCATTCCAATATTTCAGAGAACAATATTAAAATTTATATGTTACCAGGCATCTCTGATTTACAACCTCGAAGAGTTTCCTGGAGTGATAACAGGACCCTTCATGTAGTGGATTGGAAACCACCTATTCCAAGACTTGTGTCTGAGCATTTTATATACTTGATTTTTTTAGATGCAAAATTCTAATTTTCATTTTCAATCTTGATCAAGAGTGTTGTGTAAATTTTCAAATTTAGGTTTCGAAGTCCAATTCCATATAATTAAGTTGAAAATGAGATGGAGATGCTTGTTTCTACTAAAGTTGGAATCCAAAATCAGGGAAAATAATATGTATTAAAGAATATAGATTTGATATGGTTGTATTCATACTTGGTCCAATTCATTAAAAATATTGACATTTTATTTGAGATGCCGATTGAAAACAAATTCTGAGAAAATCCCATGCTTCTCCCACTTATGCTGCAATAACTTTAAACTATTAGTACTTTGTCAAGCTAACAATCCCCATCCTTGGTTTATCTTTTGTTGTGGCTAGTCAGATCAATTACAAATTTGAACTCAAAAGGGGTCTTATGTTGGGCTATAGCACACACCATAATTGGGAAGTTTATGCGTCTAAGATCAGAGCTATGAGCATCATAATTCATCTTGGAGAGAGCTCACTTGTATTCCTATGCTTCAACCGATGGTGTGAAATATGAGATAAATGTAAGTTTTGCATGAGAATGTTGTGATTTGATCCACAAAAAAGGTATAAAAATGATCGATAGTAGGTGGAAATATATTTCTAATTTAAATGAAACATTTGAAAAATGTCATACTTGAAAAAAAAAATGTTTATATATGGTAAATGAAAGGGAGTTTTTAAAATTTAGAAGTTATTTCCATTATGTTGTAAGTGTGTTTTATACGGATATTATGATGTGCACCATGACACAATGGGATTAGAGAAAGTTTTTAGTGTTTGATGTTTGTTGCCCAGGAAGATATATCAATAGAAGACATGGTGTGGAGGGTGTTAGTCAGTCCACCATTGGATAAATAGTTGTGGAGTTGGAAGGTAAAATTACTCTATATAATCCCTATACCCTATTTGTTTTTTCATTCTTGACAAGTGGGGATTTAAAAAAATGGGTGAAGGAGGATAAATAATTCAAAACTCTAACCATGAAATTGATGTGCTACAACAAAATTTTGACGATTATTTGCAAGGATAATGGGCAAAGGCACATTTGAGATCATGAGATACAAAAATATATCATGAATTCACTACACATTGCATCAACATATTGGAGGAAACGTTGGTATCACTTGATCAATGGATAAGTGATTTTTTTAAAATTCAAGATCAAATGATAGATTGATAGAGCCATTGTAAAAAGATTTATTGGAAAAGGAAATGCATTGTGTGAATGAAGTTAAACAATTAAAACAAGAGGAAATAATGTGTGATGTAATTTGTGATACAAGTGACTTGATTCATAAATTTGATAGTTCATGTGATACTTGTGATTTGGTTGATGATAACAATGTTGAAGTGTCTCTTGTGTTATGAGGTGATCTTAGTGATATCTCTATATATGAATCTCTTACTAAAGATGATGAACTAAATTATTTTAAAAACACATAAAAAGGAATTGGTTATAAACTTTTGAATAAAATAAGTTTTGATGGGAAAGGTTTAGGCAAAAATGGTCATGGTGAGTCTAGAAGGCCATACAAATATATGTAAGGCCAAGAAATGAGGAAATTGGTTTTGAATTTCAAACAACTAATGGAACTATCAAGTTCGTGTAAGTAGAAACACTGATAACACATGAGTCATTTGCATGTAGCATTGCAACAAATCAAGTGCACAAGTAGGAACGATATTGCAATCATGGTAGTAGAAAACGTGTGTGCAAGTTAAGTATTGGAAAAAATACATATTAAATCCTTAAAAATAGGTATATTATGGAACGGATATATTTAATAAGTCTAATCAATTTGTAAAGGGAAAGACAAGTAAGTCAAATATGAGTAAAGATGTAACATGTCTCCATGAAAAAAAAATTTAAATACCTTAATAAGGGTAAGATCTATGCATTCATGAAATTCATGAAGAGGGGTTATACGCATCATTTCAGTGTATCCCTTATGTTATACTTCAGTTTAGATTATTATTTAACTAGTTTTACAAGGTACCTATCCATAATTGAATGTGTAGTCACATAATTTTATTGGCATCAATAAATATATCATTATTAATTCTTGTACTATATCACAGTGAGGTATTAATATACTTTTCTGGTGTGGATTGGCATGAATGTATAATACCATGGGTTGTTTGTATGGTAGTCATATATTAAATTTCTATATATGTTAACGAGGCATGGAGGCATTCATAACAGTTGGAACGTGGTGCTCCACCTTGGCACTTAGAATTGATTGTCCTAGCTTGCTGTACTCTACACCTAGACTTGTTGTCAACATGCTACTGCTACCCTGTATGTGATGTTAAACCTCCATCTAGCTTCGTGCTCTGGAAGCAAATCTTGGAGTTCACGTTAAGAGGAATTTCCACTGTTGCATTATAGACCTTGCATTAGACGGTTCTGAGCTTCTCTAGATCCGTTAGGGTAATGAGATCTACCCCCACCTTCAGCACTTCATTCATTTCCCTCGTCGCCTGGCCCGCACACGCTCTGCAACTTTTGGTTCTTTGTTTTGGGTTTTCAACTGTTCTTTGGCACCTTTATGCTGCAAGAACACTATTGTTTATGGTCTACATGATCGACTGTATTTTGTGCTCCCAAAAAGATTTGGCTGCCATCTCTGTACATTCCAGGGTTTCTTCAAACCTTCCAGGTGAGACACTTAAGCATTCTGCAATTCCACAATCTTTATCTTTTGTGTTGTCTTCCTTTTCTGTTAATAATTGAGCTCTGTCATTCCTGAAGAAGTGGCTCTGGTAGCACGGATTCCTTCGGTTTCTGAAGATGTTAGAGCCTCCTTTGCTCGATTGGTTCTGATCAAGGTTATTACTCCACATCCCTTGAAGGATGATCTATCTGCGATTTATTTTACGAAACAAAATTTTATATCTCCCATTTAAGACACATGGTGTAAGGGCCTGATTCCTATTATTAGAGCCTCAATCTATTATACACTAACAGATCTATTTTCCTGCTAATTTAAAAGTAATAAAATGAGCTTACTGACCTTCTTACATAGCTTTAAACATTTAACATCTTATCATTTTATCATAAGCAACATAAATTAAGGTGAGCATTCCATTGATATCAACTTAACAAGAGTAGTCCATGGAAAAATACCTGTTCCAGTGGTTGATGATGATACCTTTGTCTTATAGCTCCAGCTGAACGCTCCTTATCACCGACCCAACCGGATTTACCTCCCAGCCAACTAGGAAATAAATTCCTAGCCCAAGAAACCTCCACAGGTTCCCTAGCCCTGCGTGCCCAAGTCCAACCAGATATAGTGTGTCCTCAAGAAGAATGTGCAAAACTAGATAATGATACTTTCCTCCTCTCAAACCCAAGAAACCTCCACAGGTTTCCAAGGTCTCCCAAAATCATAACAAGGCCAAACAATCACAACCAACCCCCACCATCCTAAGCAAGACTCCAACCACCCTTTTCTTCCTTCGCCCTTCCCTTTTTATACCCTCTTTCCTTAACCACCTCTCATTAATGTCATTAACTTCTCATCCATCCTTAGTTGACTTCTCTTCTCCCAAGTAAGCTAGGAGTACATTTGGAATTGTAACATGAATATAAAATTGAGAATTTAATGGGAAAGGATCATGTCTTCTCCCAAGTAAATCTGAAAAGTACATTTGGGAATGTGAAGTGTAATTACATGGAGAGGACCATGTCTTCTCCTTAGTAAATGTGAGGGTACATTGGGGAATGTGAAATGAATAAATATATATTGATGATAAGATGGAGAGGACTATGTCTTCTCCCAAGTAAATGTGAGGGTACATTGGGGAATGTGAAATGTACTTACATGGAGAGGACCATGTCTTCTCCTTAGTAAATGTGAGGGTACATTGGGGAATGTGAAATGAATAAATATATATTGATGATAAGATGGAGAGAACTATGTCTTCTCCCAAGTAAATGTGAGGGTACATTGGGGAATGTGAAATGTACTTACATGGAGAGGACCATGTCTTCTCCTTAGTAAATGTGAGGGTACATTGGGGAATGTGAAATGAATAAATATATATTGATGATAAGATGGAGAGGACTATGTCTTCTCCCAAGTAAATGTGAGGGTACATTGGGGAATGTGAAATGAATACATATATTTTGAAATAATGGAAGGAGACCATATCCTACATAATATTCAATTTGAGAAGGTAAGTGGGGAATTTGAATAATGGAAATCATAAATTTATATTAGACCAATATTTCTCAATTTTTTCAGATAATGTAAATATTAACAAAATTTGTAGGATAAGGTTTAAGTGGGGCATTACATACACCCCTCCTTTAGAAAACTTCGTCCCGAAGTTAGAATGAAAAGATACAAGGAGTTTGAAAGCATAGCAAACCAGAGAGAGTTATAGCATTAAAATTCGATAAGTCAGACAATGACACTACTTCCCATCAAGAGTCTCCAACTGATCTTATCTTCCTATCCACCCTGGCCTACTTTCGCTCCCGCCCTATCCGTCCTCTGCTGCCTTATCAGTGGCAAAGGCCATACTGACCACTGATAAAACCGACATGGTGGAAGCGTCGAATGCCTCGACCAAACTTTCCCCAGCAGGAATCTGGCAATCGTCATCACACGTCTAGGGGGAGCATTCAGCTGTCCTCCCCGTGATTCTAGGTTTCGGAGGATACACGGTGGGAAACATCTCCACCCCTCCTTCAGAGCACGGACCACACTACAGAGCTGGTTGGACTTGTCATCGAATAATCCAGTCAGGTCGTCTTGCCACCTGTCATTTTCATTTTACTCATGTCATATGAGTGCATATCAAGTAGATACCAAATGTAATAGAACAATGTACATCATACCTTTCCTCATTGGTCGTCTCGACATTCCCCAATGGAATAGTAGATCTTGGTTATCATACGGTTCTTTCCAACCTGTAGTTTAGTTCTCATCCATGCATATATACAACCACAAAATAGATATAGCTACATGATCTTAAACATCATGTTTATTAAGCCCAGTGTCCACGTGTCAATTTTTGTTGTTCATACTGGAAATAAATCTTACATCAGATAAATCATAATTTCACTAAGTCATTGATTAGATAAATCATATCTATATAAGCCTATACGATGCAACAATAACTTTGACAAGTCATGCACTAGATAAATTGTAACCAAGTAAGTCATACATTTGGTCATACATCCAACATGTCCATCATCAATACCAAATCCATCAATTGATTTTCACGTGTCCAACCAAATGTATATAATGTTCATAAATAACATGGAACTGCAAAATAGAACCTTAACATAGGTGGCTATCTATGTTAAAATGGGCATCATAAACGCTCATGTGACATCCTTGTGGAACCCCTTAATAACAATTAGAGTTGAAACAGATTTAACTGTTCGTCATGGAAAATAGCATTTGAACCCGGATATGCTATAAGGTGGTACCAAAACCAAAATAATGGCAAGCAACGGATTCATGCACTATCAATTTCCACTAGAAGGTGCTAGTATAAGTTTCATGCATATAATTTATTTGATACCTTAGTGAATATAAAAGTCCCGCTCTTCCAATTTGTTGGTTTTTCATCTTCCAAACCAATTAGTTAATCTTGAAAATAAAAGACTCAAAACTTCAGAAATTGTTTCCAGCATGATTTTCATACTTTTTTTTTGTAATTTGAGAGAAATGTCCTTTACATATCAAAGGTTCAAATTTTTTTTTTTTAAATCATTGTTTACTAGTACTAAAACAATTTCATGATATATAATGCAGCTCACAATATGAGCTGTCAAATGAGAAATAATTAAACAAATGGAATAATTGCCTATATTAAAGATGTTTTTAAAGTAGAGTTGATTTTGAAATTTTTGTGTTTATATTTATATAATAATAAGCCATGTTTCCAAACAACTAAGAGGTTACATGGTTATTTTAATGCAAGAACCAAGAAGACATTAGCATAAACTGAACATAAACGGATTTTTGGAATAAGATAAATATGATTCCACAATATTCACCATCCAACAAATCTATGCATTTTATGCATATTAATGTTTGTGGAAAAGAGAAGATTAATTTATAAAATCTTCACCATAATATGATGCATGGCCACAACACATAACTTATACAATATCACTAAGATACCGCAGTACATAAATGCCACTGACAAGAGATGACACTTAATTTCATAAGGTTAAAATTTCATTTGATCAAACTAAGGTCCAAGAATCAATGTTGTTTTGTTCAAACTATAAATGACACCCTTGTAACACGTACCACATGAAAAATAAATGAATATTGCATATTTATTATTAAAAAAAACAGACTAGTCAATTGGTTAGGCATTTTGATTAGGAGAACCAGCATAGGCATTCAAATCCCACAAACAAAAAAAAAAAGACAGTCAATTTTCATTATATTTTGGACACTGCCCTCTTTGAATCCTCTCTTTATTTATGTTCATGTGAATAAGGCCTAAAAAAAAAGAGCTAAGAATTGTACATCAAGCAACAATTTGTGTCCAAATACAAACAAAATCTGCATCATCTTGATGCCCTCGGATACTCTTTCTTGTGTGAAACTCCTATTCAAGGGCTTTTCTTAAAAGCTTTCCCAAAGCATCATATTCTTGTCATATTTTCTACGGTCAACTTTGTCTCTTTGCATAATTCTCAAAATGTTGTACAAGGGAAAACGGCTATAGGCTACCATGTGGCAAGAGCACCCCTCTCCAGTGTGGTAGGTGCCTTTATAATATTGTATAAGGGCATGGTTTGTTTGGAATTATTCTCATCATTCCGTTCATACTTCCTGTTATCACTGACAAAATTTCAATACTAAATGTCTGCAAATAAGCACATGAACCCTTTTAGCAGTTTCGCAGCGCAAAATGTTTAGGTGGTTTCGTAGCGCATAATTCATGATTTGCACTGGCTGCGCTACGAAATTGGGAATTTGTCCGAAACCATTGCCATTTTCACCCAGCTGTCATGTTTATCAAAATCCATTGGGTTATGCGTGAGTACAGGCTTGAAAATAAACAACTCAGACATTCCGATGATGTTCTGGACTCCTATGTAATCCTCAAACTATATGAGAGGCAGTTAATGATGTTCAAGTTATTTATCTGCAGGATGCTCAAAAGGTAATTGAAGGGATTCCTAATACAACAGCAGATAAATATGACATCGGTAATTTGAAGGATGCATGTGAAGAAAGCCTGCTCAGTGATATCAACTCTAAAAATGTCCTTGACAGGCTCCAAGGTGCATTATTGTATCGTTTGACAAGAGCTCGGCATCAGGCCTTGGGAGTTCAATTGTTTTATTTTCAAGACTAGGCAAATTTGAGGTCGGCATATTCTGTTACACTGGTTCATGTTGGAAACAGGCTTTTTCATTTAAGGATCATGTCATGCTTGCTGGAGCACCTGCTAGTCATATTGACTTTGGAACGCAGATCGAAATCATTAGTGGTGCTAATGCAAGTTCTGCATAGCCTCGTTTTTATTTCTTACTTTGCATCCAGTACTTATCCGATTACCTAAAAGAAAATAAAGGGTTTCCTAGTGATCAAACTCAAATACAAAAGGGTGGAAAGTCAAGTTTCTGCAGTGATGATTGAACGACAGCAACGTGCACACATGGCATGCATCAGAGCATGGTAATGAACACATGGCACTTTAAATTGAAGATGCCCGACGGTGATATCAACGGATCCAGGTCTCAACAGATATATCTTATTGAATGAAGGCCATTAATGAAAGAATCGTTCTGAAGTTGACAAACATCTATAACCAGTTTTGGGGAAAGAGCAACACCACAGCTGCTCGTTTGCCATACTGTGAGGGAAAACTTCTGTAAAGCGTGTGAGAGAATCAGAATCGCGTGGGAATACTTCAGAGAGGAGATGTAAAGCTGGAAATTTGAAATGTGGACTAGAAACTGGTAAGACCAAATCTCTCAAGGCGATGAATTGTGATATAGGCTGCATCGAATTTGGTTTTTGCCGTGAATGCTCTTGTATTCTCTGTGGGAAGGCTACTGATCAGAGTGTGGCAGACTACTGTACTATCAGATGTGAGGGAAAGCTGAATGAAGAATTTGTTTGTGGGCATGTTGCTCACCTAGAGTGTGCTCTACTTTGTCATATGGCAGGCGTAGAGCAAAGCATTGGTTTAGATGTGGAATATTATTGTAGACGCTGTGATAAAAAGGTGAACCTGATGATGCTTGTTTCCAGCATACTTCATGCATCTGAATCCCTGGAAGTACGAGCTGATGTTGAGAAGAATTTGTGTCTTGCTTTACGTATCATACAGGGTACAAGGCAGATTGTGGGGAGAAGCCTGCAGAATAATATAGAGTTATCTCTAAAGAAGCTTCGCATTGGAATGAATCTGGCAGATATTGTGGAGTTACGTCAAAATTCAATAACAGTTGATGAAGACAATACTATTCAAAAGGTTAACTATCAGGTGGAGCCTCTAAATACTAACCCTGTATCTCTTGCAAACTCTAGAGATCAAGACAACAAAACAAGTGAATCTCCATTTGGCAATTCATTTGCAACTCGTACCCAACCCTATGATCTTTGCCAAGCAGCAAATACTCTACCTGATGTGACTTCTCAGAAAAGAAGTTCATTTGTTCATGATATATTACAGAGAAGATCGAGGTTGCTTCCAGAAGAAACAAATGGATCCTTGGATCTACTTAATTCACCGGTTCATATCACGGCTCTGAAATTTGAGAATAAAATTAACCAAGCTCTTCATGGCCTAAAAAAAAAAAAAAATCTCAAGAAGCAGAATACAAGCTTGCCCAAGAAAAACTATATTCCCAGAAAGATTTTCTATTGTTCCTCTTTCAGGAGCTAGACATAGCAAACAATGAATTTACAAATGATTCATCTTCATCCTCTTTGGAAAACTTTGATGATTTGCTTGTAGGTGTTTCAGATCGAGTTGGAAGACTGAGGAAAGAGAGCTGGGACTAAATGCTAAACTAGTAAACTATGTTCCAGCCAAAGTATCTCCAGAAAACAGGTTACTTCTTGCAAGCAATGGTTAAAGAACTTGAATCACTTATGGTTGAGTTGTTAACACCACATATTTGGTGGTTACCTTTGTGGTAAGCAATCTGGAGTTTCCATTTTTCATGCTGTTGTTAACTGTATTGGCCATTTGTTCATTAAATTGGGCTTTATGCACATTCGAATGGTCCATGGGGATACTTCACAATCATTTGAGGTGGATGATTTATTGATCTAATTGAACATCTGTCAAAGTTGTGTTCTTCGCGGTCTGGAATCTATTGAAGTGGCTGGAAGAAAAGGTGTTTTGCAGTGAAAGGTTCCAGGTTGACAGGTACTCTGTTTGCAGAGAAATCCGGGCATGCTGTTTGAGTTTTATAGGAAAAGCTATTGACATTGAAGCCTGGCAGCTAAACAGGATTACTTGCAAATTGTTATTCATTTGTTGGAATGAGGAGTAGTCAGAAAGTGGAGGACCAGTTATCTATGGTGGAACAGTAACTTTCTGAGATAATGCAGGATGCAGTGATTCCATCCATGAGTGCGTTGGTAAAGCCAGAGCTTCTAAGGCACCAAAACAAAGATGTCGGGCTCATTGTTGTTACTTGCATTAGTGAGAATCACACTGGAAATGTATCTGCTTCAACACAAACAATTATAAGTTTGGTTTGAATGAAAGGAAGACTGTGTTTTTTTTTACAGTTACACAGCAGTTTCGTAGCGCGCTACGAAACTGCTGTAGGTGGCGTTTTCAAAGCAGACAAACAATTTGGTGAGATGATCGGGAATTTTGAAAGAGAGACACCTGTCCATCAATACAGCCTACAACACATCCAGAATGTGGTAGTCCGCTCTATTTTGGTTAATTAAAGGATAAAAGCATACTCCTTTGGATTCGAATATGTTGAGGCAAACCAAGGACCGACAAACAGGAACAGTTTCCTATATTTCAGGGTGTTGGAAAACATGTTATATTAAAGTCCAGCAAGCAACTACAGACACCTATCACAACCAAACTAAAAGAAGCCATTTGTCAGAGAATGAGCCTGTTCTTTCCTTTTTTTCGTAGGAGCACCATCTTGATTGTAATAAATGCTATTTCCAGCATGATATAGAATTAGAGTTTTAGTTGTTTTAGGATTCTAGCGCTGTCAATTAATAGTCAATTGTAATTATTAGTTAGTTAAAGGTTAGTAGGTTTCATCATAGGCAGCATCGAGCTCCCCTCATGCTGGAGGAGGAGACTCAAAATAGTTTAGTTTTGTTTTCCTATATATAGTGAAAACTCTGATGTAATTGGGGTTGGAGATTTATAAAGAAACAGAGTTTTTATATTGGCTAATGTAAAAGACTTTTGACAGTAATAGAAAGATTACTTTTTCTTCCCAAGATTCATCTTGTGTTCAAAGGCTCAGAATATATGTGGTTTTGTCTTTATCCTTTCTGTTTTACAGCTCAATAGACATGCAATCACTCTGAATTCACCTAGTGCTCAGACTTCCTGTGTATGTTTATGAGTTGAGGTTCTTTTTGAGAAATGTTCTGAGTGTTTAAACATTATATGCCTTGGCTTCCATGATTGAGTAGTTAATAGTTTACTGCAGAGGTGTTTGACTCCATGAGCCCAATGGAAGAAGTGTTATTTTGTTGTTCCAACCAGCTTATTTTCATGTACTGTTTGAAGAGTTAGCCATCTTTTCTTGTTATTAATCCATATCAAAAATCTGTGAGAGAGCCCTCTCTGACTAAGGAGGCTAAGCCTTAGTCTGAAGCCTGGTTTGAAATAGTTGCATGAGATCTTGCTAAGTAGCAGCCCTTAGTACACGATTTTGTGATAACATTTTGGTGCGTCTGCCGGGAGCCTGAAGTCTATTCATTCCCGAAATCAATGGTTGAACTTCTGAAGGTAGCAGGAGCTCAGACATCTTTGAGGCTGCAAAACTACCTTGGCGACTCCACACAACAAATAACAAATTAGAAGGTGACTCCACTGCTAGAAGATCAGTAGCTTGATGAAGTTACAAGATGAGTTCCACTGCAAGAATGAATGCCAGGTATGCCCCTATGAATCAGTCTCATATCCCTGGTTTTCCAAATCCTATGCCAAAGGTTGATTGGTTAGATGATCTTCCAATATTCAAAGATGAAAAGAAAGACAATGCTGCTCTTCATCTGGTTAGGTTTCATATGCATGTACGCAGTCTTAAGGTTCACTTTCCTAAGGATTGTCTCATGAGGATGTTTATGGCCACTTTAGAAGGAAAAGCATGGTCTTGGTATAAAAGTTTGGAGAATGGTTCATTATCTTCTCTTGCTGATTTCCATGATGTGTTCTATGACATGTATAAAGAATGTCATCCTTCCTTATTGCTGCTCAAAGATTGCTGTACGCATTCTTTAAATCTTATTCAGTACTTGGAGGATTGTTATGGTGATGATGAATTTATGGATGAAGAAATTTTAGAGGCTCTCCATAACAATGCATTTCAGCACCAAGGAGAAAGTATATCATCTCAGGAAACGCAGCATGAAGAGCAGCAGGAATTTACTTGTGAAAACCATGTTTTATCCTTAGATATTGATGTAGAGATGCAGCAGATTTGTCAGGCTTCAGATCATGATGAAGATGAAATTGATTGCACCCAGCAAGAAGAAATATTGGAGGAAATTTTCTATGACCCTCAGGCAGAGGAAAAGCTTGCTCAATTTTGTAATTCCTTGCAGCAGCTTACTTCAAATAATGATCATAGTAGTGAGGAAAATTACATTGTTTGTGAGCATCATTTAGAAAGGCAGTTGGATAGCATATCAAATAAATTTGGTGTGGCTGAAGATAAGTTGTCTAAAGATACAGAAAGTTTTGAGAATCAGCAAACTAACCATGTGTTTTTTGACCCTATAGCTGAATACATGGAAAAGATTTACTGTTCAGGCGGCTTCCAGTTATATTTTCATGTTGAAGAACAGTTACACCTCATGCTGCCTCGGTTACTTCAGTATCTGGTTTATTCTTGTTTCAAGCACAGCCAAAGGACAAACATGGAAATTTCAGATAAGATAAATGATTGGCTACATTGGAAATTTCACATTGATTGAGCTGAATGAAGTTTGAAATTGTTAGGGTAGGTAGGTAGGTGAATACAAATAAGCTCAAGGTTGACTGAGCATTTCTTTTTTTTCAGTAGATGTAGTTTTCTTTCTCCTGCAGTCATCATCAAGCTTAAGCCCGAGGTGAAGGCCCCAGAAGCTTGAAGGGGATGATTGTCGAGCAAATTTCAGTTTGTCAAAATGGATAAGGCACTGGACCTGCGAGTTCTTAGTGTACCACAAGGGCACACTATCCCAAGTGGAGCCACTGTTATCACTGACAAAATTTCAATACTAAATGTCTGCAAATAAGCACATGAACCCTTTTAGCAGTTTTGCAGCGCAAAATGTTTAGGTGGTTTCGTAGCGCATAATTCATGATTTGCACTGGCTGCGCTACGAAATTGGGAATTTGTCCGAAACCATTGCCATTTTCACCCAGCTGTCATGTTTATCAAAATCCATTGGGTTATGCGTGAGTACAGGCTTGAAAATAAACAACTCAGACATTCCGATGATGTTCTGGACTCCTATGTAATCCTCAAACTATATGAGAGGCAGTTAATGATGTTCAAGTTATTTATCTGCAGGATGCTCAAAAGGTAATTGAAGGGATTCCTAATACAACAGCAGATAAATATGACATCGGTAATTTGAAGGATGCATGTGAAGAAAGCCTGCTCAGTGATATCAACTCTAAAAATGTCCTTGACAGGCTCCAAGGTGCATTATTGTATCGTTTGACAAGAGCTCGGCATCAGGCCTTGGGAGTTCAATTGTTTTATTTTCAAGACTAGGCAAATTTGAGGTCGGCATATTCTGTTACACTGGTTCATGTTGGAAACAGGCTTTTTCATTCAAGGATCATGTCATGCTTGCTGGAGCACCTGCTAGTCATATTGACTTTGGAACGCAGATCGAAATCATTAGTGGTGCTAATGCAAGTTCTGCATAGCCTCGTTTTTATTTCTTACTTTGCATCCAGTACTTATCCGATTACCTAAAAGAAAATAAAGGGTTTCCTAGTGATCAAACTCAAATACAAAAGGGTGGAAAGTCAAGTTTCTGCAGTGATGATTGAACGACAGCAACGTGCATACATGGCATGCATCAGAGCATGGTAATGAACACATGGCATTTTAAATTGAAGATGCCAGACGGTGATATCAACGGATCCAGGTCTCAACAGATATATCCTATTGAATGAAGGCCATTAATGAAAGAATCGTTCTGAAGTTGACAAACATCTATAACCAGTTTTGGGGAAAGAGCAACACCACAGCTGCTCGTTTGCCATACTGTGAGGGAAAACTTCTGTAAAGCGTGTGAGAGAATCAGAATCGCGTGGGAATACTTCAGAGAGGAGATGTAAAGCTGGAAATTTGAAATGTGGACTAGAAACTGGTAAGACCAAATCTCTCAAGGCGATGAATTGTGATATAGGCTGCATCGAATTTGGTTTTTGCCGTGAATGCTCTTGTATTCTCTGTGGGAAGGCTACTGATCAGAGTGTGGCAGACTACTGTACTATCAGATGTGAGGGAAAGCTGAATGAAGAATTTGTTTGTGGGCATGTTGCTCACCTAGAGTGTGCTCTACTTTGTCATATGGCAGGCGTAGAGCAAAGCATTGGTTTAGATGTGGAATATTATTGTAGACGCTGTGATAAAAAGGTGAACCTGATGATGCTTGTTTCCAGCATACTTCATGCATCTAAATCCCTGGAAGTACGAGCTGATGTTGAGAAGAATTTGTGTCTTGCTTTACGTATCATACAGGGTACAAGGCAGATTGTGGGGAGAAGCCTGCAGAATAATATAGAGTTATCTCTAAAGAAGCTTCGCATTGGAATGAATCTGGCAGATATTGTGGAGTTACGTCAAAATTCAATAACAGTTGATGAAGACAATACTATTCAAAAGGTTAACTATCAGGTGGAGCCTCTAAATACTAACCCTGTATCTCTTGCAAACTCTAGAGATCAAGACAACAAAACAAGTGAATCTCCATTTGGCAATTCATTTGCAACTCGTACCCAACCCTATGATCTTTGCCAAGCAGCAAATACTCTACCTGATGTGACTTCTCAGAAAAGAAGTTCATTTGTTCATGATATATTATAGAGAAGATCGAGGTTGCTTCCAGAAGAAACAAATGGATCCTTGGATCTACTTAATTCACCGGTTCATATCACGGCTCTGAAATTTGAGAATAAAATTAACCAAGCTCTTCATGGCCTAAAAAAAAAAAAAAATCTCAAGAAGCAGAATACAAGCTTGCCCAAGAAAAACTGTATTCCCAGAAAGATTTTCTATTGTTCCTCTTTCAGGAGCTAGACATAGCAAACAATGAATTTACAAATGATTCATCTTCATCCTCTTTGGAAAACTTTGATGATTTGCTTGTAGGTGTTTCAGATCGAGTTGGAAGACTGAGGAAAGAGAGCTGGGACTAAATGCTAAACTAGTAAACTATGTTCCAGCCAAAGTATCTCCAGAAAACAGGTTAATTCTTGCAAGCAATGGTTAAAGAACTTGAATCACTTATGGTTGAGTTGTTAACACCACATATTTGGTGGTTACCTTTGTGGTAAGCAATCTGGAGTTTCCATTTTTCATGCTGTTGTTAACTGTATTGGCCATTTGTTCATTAAATTGGGCTTTATGCACATTCGAATGGTCCATGGGGATACTTCACAATCCTTTGAGGTGGATGATTTATTGATCTAATTAAACATCTGTCAAAGTTGTGTTCTTCGCGGTCTGGAATCTATTGAAGTGGCTGGAAGAAAAGGTGTTTTGCAGTGAAAGGTTCCAGGTTGACAGGTACTCTGTTTGCAGAGAAATCCGGGCATGCTGTTTGAGTTTTATAGGAAAAGCTATTGACATTGAAGCCTGGCAGCTAAACAGGATTACTTGCAAATTGTTATTCATTTGTTGGAATGAGGAGTAGTCAGAAAGTGGAGGACCAGTTATCTATGGTGGAACGGTAACTTTCTGAGATAATGCAGGATGCAGTGATTCCATCCATGAGTGCGTTGGTAAAGCCAGAGCTTCTAAGGCACCAAAACAAAGATGTCAGGCTCATTGTTGTTACTTGCATTAGTGAGAATCACACTGGAAATGTATCTGCTTCAACACAAACAATTATAAGTTTGGTTTGAATGAAAGGAAGACTGTGTTTTTTTTTACAGTTACACAGCAGTTTCGTAGCGCGCTACGAAACTGCTGTAGGTGGCGTTTTCAAAGCAGACAAACAATTTGGTGAGATGATCGGGAATTTTGAAAGAGAGACACCTGTCCATCAATACAGCCTACAGCACATCCAGAATGTGGCAGTCCGCTCTATTTTGGTTAATTAAAGGATAAAAGCATACTCCTTTGGATTCGAATATGTTGAGGCAAACCAAGGACCGACAAACAGGAACAGTTTCCTATATTTCAGGGTGTTGGAAAACATGTTATATTAAAGGCCAGCAAGCAACTACAGACACCTATCACAGCCAAACTAAAAGAAGCCATTTGTCAGAGAATGAGCCTGTTCTTTCCTTTTTTTCGTAGGAGCACCATCTTGATTGTAATAAATGCTATTTCCAGCATGATATAGAATTAGAGTTTTAGTTGTTTTAGGATTCTAGCGCTGTCAATTAATAGTCAATTGTAATTATTAGTTAGTTAAAGGTTAGTAGGTGTCATCATAGGCAGCATCGAGCTCCCCTCATGCTGGAGGAGGAGACTCAAAATAGTTTAGTTTTGTTTTCCTATATATAGTGAAAACTCTGATGTAATTGGGGTTGGAGATTTATAAAGAAACAGAGTTTTTATATTGGCTAATGTAAAAGACTTTTGACAGTAATAGAAAGATTACTTTTTCTTCCCAAGATTCATCTTGTGTTCAAAGGCTCAGAATATATGTGGTTTTGTCTTTATCCTTTCTGTTTTACAGCTCAATAGACATGCAATCACTCTGAATTCACCTAGTGCTCAGACTTCCTGTGTATGTTTATGAGTTGAGGTTCTTTTTGAGAAATGTTCTGAGTGTTTAAACATTATATGCCTTGGCTTCCATGATTGAGTAGTTAATAGTTTACTGCAGAGGTGTTTGACTCCATGAGCCCAATGGAAGAAGTGTTATTTTGTTGTTCCAACCAGCTTATTTTCATGTACTGTTTGAAGAGTTAGCCATCTTTTCTTGTTATTAATCCATATCAAAAATTTGTGAGAGAGCCCTCTCTGACTAAGGAGGCTAAGCCTTAGTCTGAAGCCTGGTTTGAAATAGTTGCATGAGATCTTGCTAAGTAGCAGCCCTTAGTACACGATTTTGTGATAACATTTTGGTGCGTCTGCCGGGAGCCTGAAGTCTATTCATTCCCGAAATCAATGGTTGAACTTCTGACGGTAGCAGGAGCTCAGACATCTTTGAGGCTGCAAAACTACCTTGGCGACTCCACACAGCAAATAACAAATTAGAAGGTGACTCCACTGCTAGAAGATCAGTAGCTTGATGAAGTTACAAGATGAGTTCCACTGCAAGAATGAATGCCAGGTATGCCCCTATGAATCAGTCTCATATCCCTGGTTTTCCAAATCCTATGCCAAAGGTTGATTGGTTAGATGATCTTCCAATATTCAAAGATGAAAAGAAAGACAATGCTGCTCTTCATCTGGTTAGGTTTCATATGCATGTACGCAGTCTTAAGGTTCACTTTCCTGAGGATTGTCTCATGAGGATGTTTATGGCCACTTTAGAAGGAAAAGCATGGTCTTGGTATAAAAGTTTGGAGAATGGTTCATTATCTTCTCTTGCTGATTTCCATGATGTGTTCTATGACATGTATAAAGAATGTCATCCTTCCTTATTGCTGCTCAAAGATTGCTGTACGCATTCTTTAAATCTTATTCAGTACTTGGAGGATTGTTATGGTGATGATGAATTTATGGATGAAGAAATTTTAGAGGCTCTCCATAACAATGCATTTCAGCACCAAGGAGAAAGTATATCATCTCAGGAAACGCAGCATGAAGAGCAGCAGGAATTTACTTGTGAAAACCATGTTTTATCCTTAGATATTGATGTAGAGATGCAGCAGATTTGTCAGGCTTCAGATCATGATGAAGATGAAATTGATTGCACCCAGCAAGAAGAAATATTGGAGGAAATTTTCTATGACCCTCAGGCAGAGGAAAAGCTTGCTCAATTTTGTAATTCCTTGCAGCAGCTTACTTCAAATAATGATCATAGTAGTGAGGAAAATTACATTGTTTGTGAGCATCATTTAGAAAGGCAGTTGGATAGCATATCAAATAAATTTGGTGTGGCTGAAGATAAGTTGTCTAAAGATACAGAAAGTTTTGAGAATCAGCAAACTAACCATGTGTTTTTTGACCCTATAGCTGAATACATGGAAAAGATTTACTGTTCAGGCGGCTTCCAGTTATATTTTCATGTTGAAGAACAGTTACACCTCATGCTGCCTCGGTTACTTCAGTATCTGGTTTATTCTTGTTTCAAGCACAGCCAAAGGACAAACATGGAAATTTCAGATAAGATAAATGATTGGCTACATTGGAAATTTCACATTGATTGAGCTGAATGAAGTTTGAAATTGTTAGGGTAGGTAGGTAGGTGAATACAAATAAGCTCAAGGTTGACTGAGCATTTCTTTTTTTTCAGTAGATGTAGTTTTCTTTCTCCTGCAGTCATCATCAAGCTTAAGCCCGAGGTGAAGGCCCCAGAAGCTTGAAGGGGATGATTGTCGAGCAAATTTCAGTTTGTCAAAATGGATAAGGCACTGGACCTGCGAGTTCTTAGTGTACCACAAGGGCACACTATCCCAAGTGGAGCCACTGTTATCACTGACAAAATTTCAATACTAAATGTCTGCAAATAAGCACATGAACCCTTTTAGCAGTTTTGCAGCGCAAAATGTTTAGGTGGTTTCGTAGCGCATAATTCATGATTTGCACTGGCTGCGCTACGAAATTGGGAATTTGTCCGAAACCATTGCCATTTTCACCCAGCTGTCATGTTTATCAAAATCCATTGGGTTATGCGTGAGTACAGGCTTGAAAATAAACAACTCAGACATTCCGATGATGTTCTGGACTCCTATGTAATCCTCAAACTATATGAGAGGCAGTTAATGATGTTCAAGTTATTTATCTGCAGGATGCTCAAAAGGTAATTGAAGGGATTCCTAATACAACAGCAGATAAATATGACATCGGTAATTTGAAGGATGCATGTGAAGAAAGCCTGCTCAGTGATATCAACTCTAAAAATGTCCTTGACAGGCTCCAAGGTGCATTATTGTATCGTTTGACAAGAGCTCGGCATCAGGCCTTGGGAGTTCAATTGTTTTATTTTCAAGACTAGGCAAATTTGAGGTCGGCATATTCTGTTACACTGGTTCATGTTGGAAACAGGCTTTTTCATTCAAGGATCATGTCATGCTTGCTGGAGCACCTGCTAGTCATATTGACTTTGGAACGCAGATCGAAATCATTAGTGGTGCTAATGCAAGTTCTGCATAGCCTCGTTTTTATTTCTTACTTTGCATCCAGTACTTATCCGATTACCTAAAAGAAAATAAAGGGTTTCCTAGTGATCAAACTCAAATACAAAAGGGTGGAAAGTCAAGTTTCTGCAGTGATGATTGAACGACAGCAACGTGCATACATGGCATGCATCAGAGCATGGTAATGAACACATGGCATTTTAAATTGAAGATGCCAGACGGTGATATCAACGGATCCAGGTCTCAACAGATATATCCTATTGAATGAAGGCCATTAATGAAAGAATCGTTCTGAAGTTGACAAACATCTATAACCAGTTTTGGGGAAAGAGCAACACCACAGCTGCTCGTTTGCCATACTGTGAGGGAAAACTTCTGTAAAGCGTGTGAGAGAATCAGAATCGCGTGGGAATACTTCAGAGAGGAGATGTAAAGCTGGAAATTTGAAATGTGGACTAGAAACTGGTAAGACCAAATCTCTCAAGGCGATGAATTGTGATATAGGCTGCATCGAATTTGGTTTTTGCCGTGAATGCTCTTGTATTCTCTGTGGGAAGGCTACTGATCAGAGTGTGGCAGACTACTGTACTATCAGATGTGAGGGAAAGCTGAATGAAGAATTTGTTTGTGGGCATGTTGCTCACCTAGAGTGTGCTCTACTTTGTCATATGGCAGGCGTAGAGCAAAGCATTGGTTTAGATGTGGAATATTATTGTAGACGCTGTGATAAAAAGGTGAACCTGATGATGCTTGTTTCCAGCATACTTCATGCATCTAAATCCCTGGAAGTACGAGCTGATGTTGAGAAGAATTTGTGTCTTGCTTTACGTATCATACAGGGTACAAGGCAGATTGTGGGGAGAAGCCTGCAGAATAATATAGAGTTATCTCTAAAGAAGCTTCGCATTGGAATGAATCTGGCAGATATTGTGGAGTTACGTCAAAATTCAATAACAGTTGATGAAGACAATACTATTCAAAAGGTTAACTATCAGGTGGAGCCTCTAAATACTAACCCTGTATCTCTTGCAAACTCTAGAGATCAAGACAACAAAACAAGTGAATCTCCATTTGGCAATTCATTTGCAACTCGTACCCAACCCTATGATCTTTGCCAAGCAGCAAATACTCTACCTGATGTGACTTCTCAGAAAAGAAGTTCATTTGTTCATGATATATTATAGAGAAGATCGAGGTTGCTTCCAGAAGAAACAAATGGATCCTTGGATCTACTTAATTCACCGGTTCATATCACGGCTCTGAAATTTGAGAATAAAATTAACCAAGCTCTTCATGGCCTAAAAAAAAAAAAAAATCTCAAGAAGCAGAATACAAGCTTGCCCAAGAAAAACTATATTCCCAGAAAGATTTTCTATTGTTCCTCTTTCAGGAGCTAGACATAGCAAACAATGAATTTACAAATGATTCATCTTCATCCTCTTTGGAAAACTTTGATGATTTGCTTGTAGGTGTTTCAGATCGAGTTGGAAGACTGAGGAAAGAGAGCTGGGACTAAATGCTAAACTAGTAAACTATGTTCCAGCCAAAGTATCTCCAGAAAACAGGTTAATTCTTGCAAGCAATGGTTAAAGAACTTGAATCACTTATGGTTGAGTTGTTAACACCACATATTTGGTGGTTACCTTTGTGGTAAGCAATCTGGAGTTTCCATTTTTCATGCTGTTGTTAACTGTATTGGCCATTTGTTCATTAAATTGGGCTTTATGCACATTCGAATGGTCCATGGGGATACTTCACAATCATTTGAGGTGGATGATTTATTGATCTAATTAAACATCTGTCAAAGTTGTGTTCTTCGCGGTCTGGAATCTATTGAAGTGGCTGGAAGAAAAGGTGTTTTGCAGTGAAAGGTTCCAGGTTGACAGGTACTCTGTTTGCAGAGAAATCCGGGCATGCTGTTTGAGTTTTATAGGAAAAGCTATTGACATTGAAGCCTGGCAGCTAAACAGGATTACTTGCAAATTGTTATTCATTTGTTGGAATGAGGAGTAGTCAGAAAGTGGAGGACCAGTTATCTATGGTGGAACGGTAACTTTCTGAGATAATGCAGGATGCAGTGATTCCATCCATGAGTGCGTTGGTAAAGCCAGAGCTTCTAAGGCACCAAAACAAAGATGTCAGGCTCATTGTTGTTACTTGCATTAGTGAGAATCACACTGGAAATGTATCTGCTTCAACACAAACAATTATAAGTTTGGTTTGAATGAAAGGAAGACTGTGTTTTTTTTTACAGTTACACAGCAGTTTCGTAGCGCGCTACGAAACTGCTGTAGGTGGCGTTTTCAAAGCAGACCAACAATTTGGTGAGATGATCGGGAATTTTGAAAGAGAGACACCTGTCCATCAATACAGCCTACAGCACATCCAGGATGTGGCAGTCCGCTCTATTTTGGTTAATTAAAGGATAAAAGCATACTCCTTTGGATTCGAATATGTTGAGGCAAACCAAGGACCGACAAACAGGAACAGTTTCCTATATTTCAGGGTGTTGGAAAACATGTTATATTAAAGGCCAGCAAGCAACTACAGACACCTATCACAGCCAAACTAAAAGAAGCCACTTGTCAGAGAATGAGCCTGTTCTCTCCTTTTTCTCGTAGGAGCACCATCTTGGTTGTAATAAATGCTATTTCCAGCATGATGTAGAATTAGAGTTTTAATTGTTTTAGGAGTCCAGCGCTGTCAATTAATAGTCAGCTGTAATTAATAGTTAGTTAAAAGTAAGTAGGTGTCATCATAGGCAGAATCGAGCTCCCCTCATGCTGGAGGAGGAGACTCAAAGTAGTTTAGTTTGTTTTCCTATATATAGTGAAAACTCTGATGTAATTGGGGTTGGAGATTTATAAAAAAACAGAGTTTTTATATTGGCTAATGTAAAAGACTTTTGACAGTAATAGAAAGATTACTTTTTCTTCCCAAGATTCATCTTGTGTTCAAAGGCTCAGAATATATGTGGTTTTGTCTTTATCCTTTCTGTTTTACAGCTCAATAGACATGCAATCACTCTGAATTCACCTAGTGCTCAGACTTCCTGTGTATGTTTATGAGTTGAGGTTCTTTTTGAGAAATGTTCTGAGTGTTTAAACATTATATGCCTTGGCTTCCATGATTGAGTAGTTAATAGTTTACTGCAGAGGTGTTTGACTCCATGAGCCCAATGGAAGAAGTGTTATTTTGTTGTTCCAACCAGCTTATTTTCATGTACTGTTTGAAGAGTTAGCCATCTTTTCTTGTTATTAATCCATATCAAAAATTTGTGAGAGAGCCCTCTCTGACTAAGGAGGCTAAGCCTTAGTCTAAAGCCTGGTTTGAAATAGTTGCATGAGATCTTGCTAAGTAGCAGCCCTTAGTACACGATTTTGTGATAACATTTTGGTGCGTCTGCCGGGAGCCTGAAGTCTATTCATTCCCGAAATCAATGGTTGAACTTCTGAAGGTAGCAGGAGCTCAGACATCTTTGAGGCTGCAAAACTACCTTGGCGACTCCACACAGCAAATAACAAATTAGAAGGTGACTCCACTGCTAGAAGATCAGTAGCTTGATGAAGTTACAAGATGAGTTCCACTGCAAGAATGAATGCCAGGTATGCCCCTATGAATCAGTCTCATATCCCTGGTTTTCCAAATCCTATGCCAAAGGTTGATTGGTTAGATGATCTTCCAATATTCAAAGATGAAAAGAAAGACAATGCTGCTCTTCATCTGGTTAGGTTTCATATGCATGTACGCAGTCTTAAGGTTCACTTTCCTGAGGATTGTCTCATGAGGATGTTTATGGCCACTTTAGAAGGAAAAGCATGGTCTTGGTATAAAAGTTTGGAGAATGGTTCATTATCTTCTCTTGCTGATTTCCATGATGTGTTCTATGACATGTATAAAGAATGTCATCCTTCCTTATTGCTGCTCAAAGATTGCTGTACGCATTCTTTAAATCTTATTCAGTACTTGGAGGATTGTTATGGTGATGATGAATTTATGGATGAAGAAATTTTAGAGGCTCTCCATAACAATGCATTTCAGCACCAAGGAGAAAGTATATCATCTCAGGAAACGCAGCATGAAGAGCAGTAGGAATTTACTTGTGAAAACCATGTTTTATCCTTAGATATTGATGTAGAGATGCAGCAGATTTGTCAGGCTTCAGATCATGATGAAGACGAAATTGATTGCAGCCAGCAAGAAGAAATATTGGAGGAAATTTTCTATGACCCTCAGGCAGAGGAAAAGCTTGCTCAATTTTGTAATTCCTTGCAGCAGCTTACTTCAAATAAAGATCATAGTAGTGAGGAAAATTACATTGTTTGTGAGCATCATTTAGAAAGGCAGTTGGATAGCATATCAAATAAATTTGGTGTGGCTGAAGATAAGTTGTCTAAAGATACAGAAAGTTTTGAGAATCAGCAAACTAACCATGTGTTTTTTGACCCTATAGCTGAATACATGGAAAAGATTTACTGTTCAGGCGGCTTCCAGTTATATTTTCATGTTGAAGAACAGTTACACCTCATGCTGCCTCGGTTACTTCAGTATCTGGTTTATTCTTGTTTCAAGCACAGCCAAAGGACAAACATGGAAATTTCAGATAAGATAAATGATTGGCTACATTGGAAATTTCACATTGATTGAGCTGAATGAAGTTTGAAATTGTTAGGGTAGGTAGGTAGGTGAATACAAATAAGCTCAAGGTTGACTGAGCATTTCTTTTTTTTCAGTAGATGTAGTTTTCTTTCTCCTGCAGTCATCATCAAGCTTAAGCCCGAGGTGAAGGCCCCAGAAGCTTGAAGGGGATGATTGTCGAGCAAATTTCAGTTTGTCAAAATGGATAAGGCACTGGACCTGCGAGTTCTTAGTGTACCACAAGGGCACACTATCCCAAGTGGAGCCACTGTTATCACTGACAAAATTTCAATACTAAATGTCTGCAAATAAGCACATGAACCCTTTTAGCAGTTTCGCAGCGCAAAATGTTTAGGTGGTTTCGTAGCGCATAATTCATGATTTGCACTGGCTGCGCTACGAAATTGGGAATTTGTCCGAAACCATTGCCATTTTCACCCAGCTGTCATGTTTATCAAAATCCATTGGGTTATGCGTGAGTACAGGCTTGAAAATAAACAACTCAGACATTCCGATGATGTTCTGGACTCCTATGTAATCCTCAAACTATATGAGAGGCAGTTAATGATGTTCAAGTTATTTATCTGCAGGATGCTCAAAAGGTAATTGAAGGGATTCCTAATACAACAGCAGATAAATATGACATCGGTAATTTGAAGGATGCATGTGAAGAAAGCCTGCTCAGTGATATCAACTCTAAAAATGTCCTTGACAGGCTCCAAGGTGCATTATTGTATCGTTTGACAAGAGCTCGGCATCAGGCCTTGGGAGTTCAATTGTTTTATTTTCAAGACTAGGCAAATTTGAGGTCGGCATATTCTGTTACACTGGTTCATGTTGGAAACAGGCTTTTTCATTCAAGGATCATGTCATGCTTGCTGGAGCACCTGCTAGTCATATTGACTTTGGAACGCAGATCGAAATCATTAGTGGTGCTAATGCAAGTTCTGCATAGCCTCGTTTTTATTTCTTACTTTGCATCCAGTACTTATCCGATTACCTAAAAGAAAATAAAGGATTTCCTAGTGATCAAACTCCAATACAAGAGGGTGGAAAGTTAAGTTTCTGCAGTGATGATTGAACGACAGCAACGTGCACACATGGCATGCATCAGAGCAGGGTAATGAACGCATGGCACTTTAAATTGAGGATGCCGACGGTGATATCGACGGATCCAGCTCTCAACAGGTTTATCTTATTGAATGAAGGCCATTAATGAGAGAATCGTTCTGAAGTTAACAAACATCTATAACCGGTTTTGGGGAAAGAGCAACACCACAGCTGCTCGTTTGCCATACTGTAAGGGAAAACTTCTGTAAAGCGTGTGAGAGAATCAGAATCGCGTGGGAATACTTCAGAGAGGAGATGTAAAGCTGGAAATTTGAAATGTGGACTAGAAACTGGTAAGACCAAATCTCTCAAGGCGATGAATTGTGATATAGGCTGCATCGAATTTGGTTTTTGCCGTGAATGCTCTTGTATTCTCTGTGGGAAGAATACTGATCAGAGTGTGGCAGACTACTGTACTATCAGAAGTGAGGGAAAGCTGAATGAAGAATTTGTTTGTGGGCATGTTGCTCACCTAGAGTGTGCTCTACTTTGTCATATGGCAGGCGTAGAGAAAAGCATTGGTTTAGATGTGGAATATTATTGTAGACGCTGTGATAAAAAGGTGAACCTGATGATGCTTGTTTCCAGCATACTTCATGCATCTAAATCCCTGGAAGTACGAGCTGATGTTGAGAAGAATTTGTGTCTTGCTTTACGTATCATACAGGGTACAAGGCAGATTGTGGGGAGAAGCCTGCAGAATAATATAGAGTTATCTCTAAAGAAGCTTCGCAGTGGAATGAATCTGGCAGATATTGTGGAGTTACGTCAAAATTCAATAACAGTTGATGAAGGCAATACTATTGAAAAGGTTAACTATCAGGTGGAGCCTCTAAATACTAGCCCTGTCTCTCTTGCAAACTCTAGAGATCAAGACAACAAAACAAGTGAATCTCCATTTGGCAATTCATTTGCAACTCGTACCCAACCCTATGACCTTTTCCAAGCAGCAAATACTCTACCTGATGTGACTTCTCAGAAAGGAAGTTCATTTGTTCATGATATATTACAGAGAAGATCGAGGTTGCTTCCAGAAGAAACAAATGGATCCTTGGATCTACTTAATTCACCGGTTCATATCACGGCTCTGAAATTTGAGAATAAAATTAACCAAGCTCTTCATGGCCTAAAAAAATCTCAAGAAGCAGAATACAAGCTTGCCCAAGAAAAACTATATTCCCAGAAAGATTTTCTATTGTCCCTCTTTCAGGAGCTAGACATAGCAAACAATGAATTTACAAATGATTCATCTTCATCCTCTTTGGAAAACTTTGATGATTTGCTTGTAGGTGTTTCAGATCGAGTTGGAAGACTGAGGAAAGAGAGCTGGGACTAAATGCTAAACTAGTAAACTATGTTCCAGCCAAAGTATCTCCAGAAAACAGGTTACTTCTTGCAAGCAATGGTTAAAGAACTTGAATCACTTATGGTTGAGTTGTTAACACCACATATTTGGTGGTTACCTTTGTGGTAAGCAATCTGGAGTTTCCATTTTTCATGCTGTTGTTAACTGTATTGGCCATTTGTTCATTAAATTGGGCTTTATGCACATTCGAATGGTCCATGGGGATACTTCACAATCATTTGAGGTGGATGATTTATTGATCTAATTGAACATCTGTCAAAGTTGTGTTCTTCGCGGTCTGGAATCTATTGAAGTGGCTGGAAGAAAAGGTGTTTTGCAGTGAAAGGTTCCAGGTTGACAGGTACTCTGTTTGCAGAGAAATCCGGGCATGCTGTTTGAGTTTTATAGGAAAAGCTATTGACATTGAAGCCTGGCAGCTAAACAGGATTACTTGCAAATTGTTATTCATTTGTTGGAATGAGGAGTAGTTAGAAAGTGGAGGACCAGTTATCTATGGTGGAACAGTAACTTTCTGAGATAATGCAGGATGCAGTGATTCCATCCATGAGTGCGTTGGTAAAGCCAGAGCTTCTAAGGCACCAAAACAAAGATGTCAGGCTCATTGTTGTTACTTGCATTAGTGAGAATCACACTGGAAATGTATCTGCTTCAACACAAACAATTATAAGTTTGGTTTGAATGAAAGGAAGACTGTGTTTTTTTTTACAATTACACAGCAGTGTCGTAGCGCGCTACGAAACTGCTGTAGGTGGCGTTTTCAAAGCAGACAAACAATTTGGTGAGATGATCGGGAATTTTGAAAGAGAGACACCTGTCCATCAATACAGCCTACAGTACATCCAGAATGTGGCAGTCCGCTCTATTTTGGTTAATTAAAGGATAAAAGCATACTCCTTTGGATTCGAATATGTTGAGGCAAACCAAGGACCGACAAACAGGAACAGTTTCCTATATTTCAGGGTGTTGGAAAACATGTTATATTAAAGGCCAGCAAGGAACTACAGACACCTATCACAGCCAAACTAAAAGAAGCCATTTGTCAGAGAATGAGCCTGTTCTTTCCTTTTTTTCGTAGGAGCACCATCTTGATTGTAATAAATGCTATTTCCAGCATGATATAGAATTAGAGTTTTAGTTGTTTTAGGATTCTAGCGCTGTCAATTAATAGTCAATTGTAATTATTAGTTAGTTAAAGGTTAGTAGGTGTCATCATAGGCAGCATCGAGCTCCCCTCATGCTGGAGGAGGAGACTCAAAATAGTTTAGTTTTGTTTTCCTATATATAGTGAAAACTCTGATGTAATTGGGGTTGGAGATTTATAAAGAAACAGAGTTTTTATATTGGCTAATGTAAAAGACTTTTGACAGTAATAGAAAGATTACTTTTTCTTCCCAAGATTCATCTTGTGTTCAAAGGCTCAGAATATATGTGGTTTTGTCTTTATCCTTTCTGTTTTACAGCTCAATAGACATGCAATCACTCTGAATTCACCTAGTGCCCAGACTTCCTGTGTATGTTTATGAGTTGAGGTTCTTTTTGAGAAATGTTCTGAGTGTTTAAACATTATATGCCTTGGCTTCCATGATTGAGTAGTTAATAGTTTACTGCAGAGGTGTTTGACTCCATGAGCCCAATGGAAGAAGTGTTATTTTGTTGTTCCAACCAGCTTATTTTCATGTACTGTTTGAAGAGTTAGCCATCTTTTCTTGTTATTAATCCATATCAAAAATCTGTGAGAGAGCCCTCTCTGACTAAGGAGGCTAAGCCTTAGTCTGAAGCCTGGTTTGAAATAGTTGCATGAGATCTTGCTAAGTAGCAGCCCTTAGTACACGATTTTGTGATAACACTTCCTATGTTGCATAACAATGCTTTGCTTCCATTAGTACTTAGCTGAACAGCCAGTGAGTGGGATGATTTTCATTTCGTTCTTGAAAATTAAGCCAATAAATTTGAACTCAACCAGGGTAAACTGGTCGTTGGAAGTGACACTCACCCAAAACAATGAGATCCCTTAGAAAGGAAAAACATTTAATTTTATCTTTTCAAATTACATCAAGGAATTATTCCAATTCAAACAACCAGCTTTGGAGATTAGTATTCCATGATAAATACAAACACTATAATATTGTTGGATATAATTTCCTCACCATAATCCAGATCTCTCCTGGTTAATGAAAGTCAGGGTTTTCCTGGTATTCAGATGTTCAAGGATACCTAGGTGAATATCTAATGTACACGATTGCAAATGGACAAAAACATGATTGGAGATTTCCTACTGATGAAGCAGGGATTCAAAATGCATTTGAGTATCGTTGAACAAGCAGTCACACCTTACTTACAAAAGTGGAAGAATAGGTAAATAAAATCTTACGACCTTAAAAACCACTTTTACAGTTCCAATAATGATATATTTGAAGAAAACTGTAAAATGTTCCAAGTTACAAAAATATGAGACAACAAAGCCCATGTTGATCATCTTCCACCAGAGAGTTCGATTGCATCCTGGTTATATACAGAATCCTCAACCCACTCAAGCCTTCGAGGCATTAGTTCATATTCTTGTCGACGAATGACTTCAACCTGCTCCCACTCTTCGCAACGTTCATCCAAACCCTCTCCTTCCAACATGCGCACAACTTTTGTCATTTTGGGTCGATCTTCTGGTGAGGTCTGTGTGCACAACAGTGCTACCTGAATCATTGCCTCAACTTCTTTAACGTCATTGTTCTGCTTTAGGTTTGCATCTACAATATCATCTAATCTTTTCTCTCTTTGTAACTTCTTAATATGATCCAATAATAGAACGTCATCCTCTTCCTCGAGATGTGAAAAATCTATAGCACATTGTCCAGTGACAAGCTCCAAAAGAGTAATACCATAACCAAACACATCTATCCTCTCTGAGGATCTTCCAGTTGATAAGTATTCAGGAGCAATGTGACCCACGGTTCCACGGACTTGAGTTGTAACATGAGTTTTCCTAGCATCAACCAATTTCGCTGGCCCAAAATCACCAACAACAGATTCGAAGTCTTCATCTAGCAAGACATTAGCAGCTTTCACATCCCGATGAATGATTTTAGGATTGCAGTGCTCACGAAGGTACTCCGAACCACGGGCTGCACCTAAGGCTACATTTTTCCGAGCAGGTCAGTCTAATGGCTTTTCTGTAGGTTTGAGCTCCCTTAGCCTGTATGCAACACTAATTTTTTTCCATATATGGATAGACTAGAAGCCGCTCTAATGGTGCAACACAAAATCCTATCAAGCGCAGAAGGTTGCGGTGGATTGCCACACTGATCATCTCAACCTCCCATAGAAATGCTTGCTCCCCACTAGGGCTATGATAGTCAGTCAATCGGTTTACTGCAACCTTTGTATTGTCTGCCAGCACTCCTTTATATACTTTGCCCGTTGTTTTAAAATATTTAGTTTTTATTTATCATTTTTCTTGTACGCACATCACCTCTGAAACGAACAAATTTCATATACGCAGTAGACTACTTCAGAAGGTCTGAAATATATAAACATCCATGATAGGACAATAATATATTATAAAAGTATATTTGAATACAAGTGAGATGATTGAATTACAAATGAAACTCTGCTTTATATACCTAGGCAGGTATGCTTTCATGAATGGTCATGTCCTTAGGGACATGCCTATTGATTAACTAATTACTATTTAATTAACTATTTCTTATTATTATTATATTTATATTTTATTCCTAATAGTTAAAATGTAGGAACTTTGAACACAACAATGACCACTAAAAAGTTAAAAGTTAAAACATTTATGTTGTAACTTTTCAAATGGATTTCATGAAAGTACACGTGAGGTTCTGGTTCAACACAAATGACATTTTTGCATTTTCAATCATATTTGATTGTTTCATTCGCTGTTTGCATCAAAAGATAATAATTGTAAAAGGTATGTAATTGTATGCTGAAACATATGCATTAAACCAATAGTTTGAGAAGGCAAGCAGCTACAATAGTATATTTGTACACTTACTTTTTGATATAATATACAAGAAATAACCTGGGTTGCAATAGATAGGTCGAAAGCATAGAACAACTGATATTTCTATATGCTTGGTTTGTTATATAAATTATAAAATGGAAAAGCTTTTGAACTGATAGTCTGGACAGGAATTTCAATCTGCAGTAGGCATATTAATCCATCTTTAAGTGATAAACTTATGGAAAATTATTTGGTCATTCACGTAGAGCATACCCATAATTTTCTCTATCCCCCATCTGTTAAGCATTTTGGTTTTGTACAGTGCTAAAACAACTACAGCTGTATTAGCAAGAAAGGTCACTACTTGCTTAGCTTCATAAACATAACAAATGGTTGAACTTAAAAAAAATAATCTGGTTTGACTGCTTCATACTTTATAAATTGCTTGGTTTGATGGTGATTTTGAGCCAGGCTATTTTTAAATAATAGAGGTATATGCGAGTTAAATATTGGGTTACTGCTTTCAATATTGTCACCAACAAAGTAATTATTGAAGAAAGTATATCATTTGAATGTTTTTCAGATGAGTTTCATTGATGTTACGGCAAGTTTTATTGACTGAATTGAACAATTACATTTATATTTCGGCTATCAATTGGAGTTAGTGTGCCTGGATTCATGCTTATCATATTTTTATTTCTAGTTATGTTTAATTCTTCCTGGACTCCTACTTATCTATTGACCAGGTTACTGCTTGCAACGAATGCAATTCAAAGAAAGGCCGCAAAACCCTGGAGGAGGCAGAAATGAAACTGATTAGGACTCCTAAGGTTTTTAAGATTCCCTTTCTGTTGAACTATTTGGTTGTTATTTCTTAGAAGCATTTTGCGGTTAGTTTTGATGCATGGCAGAAAAGGTTTCTAACGGGATGTAAGTGACCATGTAGGCACCTAAAGATCATGATGAGTGGGGTATACCTTTAACATATGCAACTTACAAGCTGCTGAAGTATCGAGAAAGGATGCCCGATGAGTGGAATGATTACATATCTAAACCATTGTTTGGGTCATGATATTTGTTACTGTTCCGGATGTAAAATAGGCGTTCTGCTTGGTTTCTTTCATAATATGCCAAGCTAGTAAGATATCGATTGTATAAAATAGTATAATACCAGATCAAATCCAACAGAAATAGCCTCCAACTTGGCTCTGTGACTTTCACATCTGTATAATCGAACATGTAACTTGGATTACCAAATTAAATAAACCTCAAGTCAAATTGAGAGGAGATTATGAGAAATTTTTTCAATCTCATTTATAAATTGAACGCTTGGCAAAACAAAGAGATCAGGAATGGTCAAAGATCATGTTGAGCTGTGCTGTGCATGCTTTAACAGTGCATATAGTATATGGCCTCCAATTTTTTTAGTTGAAAATAACTTCATTAATACTTGGATTGTTATAATCACATGACAGTAATAAGTGGGTGGCTACAAGGCTACAAGGCCTTTGAACTTTTTCCTTTTTAATTATTGGATTCTTTATGTGTACTTGTTGAGTTTGATTTACTCCTCGCTCGAGCCTTCACTACCTGCATCTTGGGTTTGGGAAGTTCATCTTCATTGAATTATGAATCCTCATCCCCCTCCAGGATAGTTGGTTCATCTAGTTTTGGAACTAGTTCTAGTTCATCTAATTCATCCTTCTCTAATCTAAATTCCACACTAGTCATTATCATGGCTAGAACCAATGCTAGATATAATACAGGATATAATGCCAACCAGTGCCTTCTACATATATGGCAGGTTTGAATCTCCTCAAATAATATTAATGTTCCTATCCATAATTATCCAAATTGGCCAATATGCCAACTAATCTACCCTTAGTCATTCCTAAAACTAATGGTAAACCTAAAGAAGATCCCTCCAACCACATTATATCTGTAGGGGAGATATATTAACTGTTGGTTGTAGTTCTTCATGTTATACTTTAAGGGCATGATTATTGTTCGATCACTCACAATCTCAACTACATGCGTACCTAAGGCACTATTATGGATGAAATTAAGTTGATACCAATACAACTAGAAATTGGTACAGAAAAGCAAACCATGAAATATTAATTGAACCAACAAGGTCAAGGATGGCTTAGACAAAAGAAAAGGTTCACTCTTGGAATTCTTCATTCATAAACACTGTTAGCTGTTCACTTACCAAGCTTGTAAAATGTAAAGTAAATGTGAGTACAAAGGTCTTATGTTCAAATCCCCTATTATTTACCTGTGAACACCTGCTAGGGGTGGCCCTGTTCACCCAGCAGTTATAATGGTCGTTGTTATAGTGGTAGTAGTAGGGTAGGAATAGACCCCATATCACACAAGTATGAGACCGGTCCAGTTGCTGATTCATCTAATATTGCTGGCCAAGAATGGAAGTCAAATTGGAATTTCCATCTTTTTATTTGACAATGTTATGATCGTCACTACCCACAAAAGAAATATAGCAAGACACAGGTAAAGATATTAGCGTGTCCCTGGTGATATGATAACCATAACAAGATAGGAAACATTTTGAAACAACTTATGTTTCTTGCCAGATGTAAATATTGGATATACAACTATACTATATAGACATACCGGCAATTAAGCTAGTGTTCTGGTTTTTTTTTTGAAAAGTCAATTTATTCAGAGTGGCATGTTTCAAAATGCTGCAATGACTGGAGTCAACGAGGATGGTAAGAAGAACTGTGATTTATATTCATATATGCTTAGAAAATACTCCATCAAATCTTGCAACATACCTGGTAGCCACGCCCACACACAATACTTTCTCACAGTTTAGTTACATGTTCACTGTAAAGTTTGGAAGCAAATCAGTTACCAGTATCTTTAGTTAACACTCTAATATGACAAAACAGTAGAACATGGGTCAAAGAAAAACAGGACTGACATAAGTACAAAATTGGGATCGATCTCTTTCAAAAGTTACTTTTCCAACATATATGCATTTCACGAATCTGCCCTCTCTTCAGGCTATGCAGAGATATAATAATGGGCTCTTACCATTCACACTTTCTTTCAGGAAGCTTTGTTGGATCCCTTTGGGAGGGATTTGGAGAGCCCCCGGATCACGGAGACAATTATGAGCAAAATATAAATGGATAGACTATGATAAATGATTCTTTGTAAGCTGCAAATGCACACCTTCAACAAAATGATAATTTAGATGCCTAATAAGCATGCAGTTGCAATCAAGGCATGAGCTGAAAGCTCTGGCACGGTTGCATGGGCGTACCCAGTTCTTAGGATTTTTGGCTTAAAAATGGCCACAAATCATATGAATTTTCATCGATTTTTCTTATGCATTTTAACTTCAATGTACATTTATATCATAGCTCCTAGACAGAAACAAAAACCCAAAACACTGGATTCGAGATAACCTGGTTTCAGCTCTCCTGGGCCATCATATTCAGGAGCTCTCGAGTTCGAATCCAAGGAAACAAAGAATGAAAAGGAAAAAGCCAAGAAAACCCTGAACCATAACAGGTTTCACTGAAACAAGGCTGGATCTACTCACTCACTCGGTGAGAAATTCGGAAACGCACCCAGGCAGACCAAAGTTTTCCCGCCTTCTGGGCAATGTGGCCTATATAGTGCATACCCCAATTTATAGTGCGTATGTGACTACAATCCCGTAGGCTGATGGCACCCTTGAAGCAAAAGTAGTTTTCCCTGAAGGATTACAGCAAGGTGAAAACCGACTCCAGCTACTAACTTAACTGCTATAAGTGAATGAACATGTAACGTTGTCTTTGCCAACATGCTCTATTTAGCTATTTTGTCAAAAGAAACCCTTTTGGGAGATTTCAAGAACCACCAGTGAGTTTGATGTAGTATTTCAATACCTAGATTTTAAGAGGAAATCCAAGAGTTCCTATTTTCTTATGCCTATGCACCTGTGGCTGTGCAATTTCTTTAGATAATGTATTTATGTAACCAGTTAACAGAATCTCAATGGCATCAATCAGTTTTGCTTGTCAAGTGAACGAAGAGGAAAATTATAGGTAAGTTCACAGAATCTATGCAGATACATGGATCTTATGATTTCACAAGTGTAAACGTGGAGACTTGGACACAATATATAGAACAGAGGGGTATCATAGACCCATGTGCATGTATTCTGATTTCACTGTTCTAAAAGAGGAGACGACAAAGATATATGTAAGAGGAATGCTATGATATTCTCCCCCATTGACACAAGGAGATATGTGCAGTAGTGAAATAGGGACCTGAAAAATCAATTTAAAATTGAACAACAAATCAAATTGTCTCTCTACGGGGAAAATCAATCCAGCCAGCCCAGAAAAACGAGTAGTAAATGCAGCCACAGCCAAAGGGGAGGTTGGACTTAAATTGAGGAATACGCAGGAGTAAAGGGATTTGAATCGACATTATCATAGTAGCAGTTTGAATAGGATCCTGTGATTTCTCACAACATATTAATATTTATCTAATAACAATTCGAGATCGAAGTCGAAAGCTCTAATGCGTTCAGTTTTACACTTAAACACGTACGGTCTCTATTTCTTTGATCAAACTTGCAGGTATATATATGTATATATATAGCCTCAGAACTGTGATACTTTGCCACAAGTTCTCGTCTTTTATGGCATTATACAAGACTGCAAAATATACCTTAAATAAGGTGACTGTAATTTGATGACCGCTCTTGAGTGACTGTAATTTGACTTTAACAGAAGAGCTACTCTATATTTGCTATGTGAAACCATAAAATCGATTATCCACTGATGTATATGATGCTTCAGATCTCATAGGTGGTTCAGAATTCGAATCTCTTAAATGCTGGAAAACTTTCTTAGATGATGAGACCCTTCGTTAACTTTGTCAATGCCCTGGAGTTTGGTCACACATAAATGTGCACAAAATTCTGAGCTTCAGATTGAGGTAGCTCAGAGGCTTTGATTCTCTTCAAGGGTAAACACAGACCTCATCTATTGTGTCCAGAACTGCGCTCTCCTTACCAGGATATTCGATCATCTTTGGGCTCTAGAACTGGCCCCTCGGTTTTCTAAAATAGGGTTTTATATGATATTTATCTTGATCCACAAAACTGCAGCCTAATCACTGTTTGCAAAAGTCCCCAGAACTGCAAGCTTCTTCATCTAAGAGCTCGGTCTAGATTTTTTTATTTTTTTATTTCTATAATATTATTTATTCTGTCAGGAATTTTACAGGCGCATTTAAGTTGAAGCAAAACACTAGCTCTGTCATATCCCTAGGCACTAAGCCATTGGACTGCTGTTGAAACATTTTGACATTCTAATTTTCTGGATTTTCAACTATTTAATAAGAAATTTGATTATGGAATAGCTATTTAGTGGGCTTTGGGTCCAGATTTTGAACCAAAGCTCTGATACCATGTGTAAGGGCCTGATTCCTATTATTAGAGCCTCAATCTATTATACACTAACAGATCTATTTTCCTACTGATTTAAAAGTAATAAAATGAGCTTACTGACCTTCTTACATAGCTTTAAACATTTAACATCTTATCATTTTATCATAAGCAACATAAATTAAGGTGAGCATTCCATTGATATCAACTTAACAAGAGTAGTCCATGGAAAAATACCTGTTCCGGTGGTTGATGATGATACCTTTGTCTTATAGCTCCAGCTGAACGCTCCTTATCACCGACCCAACCGGATTTACCTCCCAGCCAACTAGGAAATAAATTCCTAGCCCAGGAAACCTCCACAGGTTCCCTAGCCCTGCGTGACCAAGTCCAACCAGATATAGTGTGTCCTCAAGAAGAATGTGCAAAACTAGATAATGATACTTTCCTCATCTCAAACCCAAGAAACCTCCACAGGTTTCCAAGGTCTCCCAAAATCATAACAAGGCCAAACAATCACAACCAACCCCCACCATCCTAAGCAAGACTCCAACCCCCCTTTTCTTCCTTCGCCCTTCCCTTTTTATACCCTCTTTCCTCAACCACCTCTCATTAATGTCATTAACTTCTCATCCATCCTTAGTTGACTTCTCTTCTCCCAAGTAAGCTAGGAGTACATTTGGAATTGTGACATTAATATAAAATTGAGAATTTAATGGGAAAGGATCATGTCTTCTCCCAAGTAAATCTGAAAAGTACATTTGGGAATGTGAAGTGTAATTACATGGAGAGGACCATGTCTTCTCCTTAGTAAATGTGAGGGTACATTGGGGAATGTGAAATGAATAAATATATATTGATGATAAGATGGAGAGGACTATGTCTTCTCCCAAGTAAATGTGAGGGTACATTGGGGAATGTGAAATGTACTTACATGGAGAGGACCATGTCTTCTCCTTAGCAAATGTGAGGGTACATTGGGGAATGTGAAATGAATAAATATATATTGATGAGAAGATGGAGAGGACTATGTCTTCTCCCAAGTAAATGTGAGGGTACATTGGGGAATGTGAAATGTACTTACATGGAGAGGACCATGTCTTCTCCTTAGTAAATGTGAGGGTACATTGGGGAATGTGAAACGAATAAATATATATTGATGATAAGATGGAGAGGACTATGTCTTCTCCCAAGTAAATGTGAGGGGACATTGGGGAATGTGAAATGAATACATATATTTTTAAATAATGGAAGGAGACCATATCCTACATAATATTCAATTTGAGAAGGTAAGTGGGGAATTTGAATAATGGAAATCATAAATTTATATTAGACCAATATTTCTCAATTTTTTCAGATAATGTAAATATTAACAAAATTTGTAGGATAAGATTTAAGTGGGGCATTACATACACCCCTCCTTCAGAAAACTTCCTCCCGAAGTTAGAATGAAAAGATACAAGGAGTTTGAAAACATAGAAAACCAGAGAGAGTTATAGCATTAAAATTCGATAAGTCAGAAAATGACATTACTTCCCATCAAGAGTCTCCAACTGATCTATATCTTCCTATCCACCCTGGCCTACTTCCGCTCCCGCCCTATCCGTCTCTGCTGCCTTATCAGTGGCAAAGGCCATACTGACCACTGATAAAACCGACATGGTGGAAGCGTCAAATGCCTCGACCAAACTTTCCCCAGCAGGAATCTGGCAATCGTCATCACACGTCTAGGGGGAGCGTTCAGCTGTCCTCCCCATGATTCCAGGTTTCAGAGGATACACAGTGGGAAACACCTCCACCCCTCCTTCAGAGCACGGACCACACTACAGAGCTGGTTGGACTTGTCATCGAATAATCCAGTCAGGTCGTCTTGCCACCTGTCATTTTCATTTTACTCATGTCATAGGAGTGCATATCAAGTAGATACCAAATGTAATAGAACAATGTACATCGTACCTTTCCTCATTGGTCGTCTCGACCTTCCCCAATGGAATAGTAGATCTTGGTTATCATACGGTTCTTTCCAACCTGTAGTTTAGTTCTCATCCATGCATATATACAACCAAAAAATAGATATAGATACATGATCTTAAACATCATGTTTATTAAGCCCAGTGTCCACGTGTCAATTTTTGTTGTTCATACTGGAAATAAATCTTACATCAGATAAATCATAATTTCACTAAGTCATTGATTAGATAAATCATATCTATATAAGCCTATACGATGCAACAATAACTTTGACAAGTCATGCACTAGATAAATTCTAACCAAGTAAGTCATACATTTGGTCATACATCCAACATGTCCATCATCAATACCAAATCCATCAATTGATTTTCACGTGTCCAACCAAATGTATATAATGTTCATAAATAACATGGAACTGCAAAATACAACCTTAACATAGGTGGCTATCTATGTTAAAATGGGCATCATAAATGCTCATGTGACATCCTTGTGGAACCCCTTAATAACAATTAGAGTTGAAACAGATTTAACTGTTCGTCATGGAAAATAGCATTTGAACCCGGATATGCTATAAGGTGGTACGAAAACAAAATAATGGCAAGAAACGGATTCGTGCACTATCAATTTCCACTAGAAGGTGCTAGTATAAGTTTCATGCATATAATTTCTTTGATACCTTAGTGAATATAAAAGTCCCACTCTTCCAATTTGTTGGTTTTTCATCTTCCAAAACAATTAGTTAATCTTGAAAATAAAAGACTCAAAACTTCAGAAATTGTTTCCAACATGATTTTCATACTTTTTTTTTTGTAATTTGAGAGAAATGTCCTTTACATATCAAAGGTTCAATTTTTTTTTTTTTTTTTAATCATTGTTTACTAGTTAAACAATTTCATGATATATAATGCAGATCACAATATGAGCTGTCAAATGAGAAATAATTAAACAAATGGAATAATTGCCTATATTAAAGATGTTTTTAAAGTAGAGTTGATTTTGAAATTTTTGTGTTTATATTTATATAATAATAAGCCATGTTTCCAAACAACTAAGAGGTTACATGGTTATTTTAATGCAAGAACCAAGAAGACATTAGCATAAACTGAAGATAAACGGATTTTTGGAATAAGATCAATATGATTCCACAATATTCACCATCCAACAAATCTATGCATTTTATGCATATTAATGTTTGTGGAGAAGAGAAGATGAATTTATAAAATCTTCACCATAACATGCTGCATGGCCACAACACATAACTTATACAATATCACTAAGATACCGCAATACATAAATGCCACTGACAAGAGATGACACTTAATTTCATAAGGTTAAAATTTCATTTGATCAAACTAAGGTCCAAGAATCAATGTTGTTTTGTTCAAACTATAAATGACACCCTTGTAACACGTACCACATGAAAAATAAATGAAGATTGCATATTTATTATTAAAAAAACAGACTAGTCAATTGGTTAGGCATTTTGATTAGGAGAACCAGCATAGGCATTCAAATCCCACAAACAAAAAAAAAAAGACAGTCAGTTTTCATTATATTTTGGACACTGCCCTCTTTGAATCCTCTCTTTATTTATGTTCATGTGACTAAGGCCTCAAAAAAAAAGAGCTAAGAATTGTACATCAAGCAACAATTTGTGTCCAAATACAAACAAAAACTACATCATCTTGATGCCCTCGGATACTCTTTCTTGTGTGAGCCTCCTATTTAGGGGCTTTTCTTAAAAGCTTTCCCAAAGCATCATATTCTTGTCATATCTTCTACGGTCAACTATGTCTCTTTGCATAATTCTCAAAATGTTGTACAAGGGAAAACGACTATAGGCTGCCATGTGGCAAGAGCACCCCTCTCCAGTGTGGTAGGTGCCTTTATAATATTGTATAAGGGCATGGGGTGTTTGGAATTATTCTCATCATTCCGTTCATACTTCCTATGTTGCATAACAATGCTTTGCTTCCATTAGTACTTAGCTGAACAGCCAGTGAGTGGGATGATTTTCATTTCATTCTTGAAAATTAAGCCAATAAATTTGAACTCAACCAGGGTAAACTAGTCGTTGGAAGTGACACTCACCCAAAACAATGAGATCCCTTAGAAAGGAAAAACATTTAATTTTATCTTTTCAAATTACATCAAGGAATTATTCCAATTCAAACAACCATCTTTGGAGATTAGTATTCCATGATAAATACAAACACTGTAATATTGTTGGATATAATTTCCTCACCATAATCCAAATCTCTCCTGGTTAATGAAAGTCAGGGTTTTCCTGGTATTCAGATGTTCAAGGATACCTAGGTGAATATCTAATGTACACGATTGCAAATGGACAACAACATGATTGGAGATTTCCTACTGATGAAGCAGGGATTCAAAATGCATTTGAGTATCGTTGAACAAGCAGTCACACCTTGCTTACAAAAGTGGAAGAATAGGTAAATAAAATCTTACGACCTTAAAAACCTCTTTTACAGTTCCAATAATGATATATTTGAAGAAAACTGTAAAATGTTCCAAGTTACAAAAATATGAGACAACAAAGCCCATGTTGATCATCTTCCACTAGAGAGTTCGATTGCATCCTGGTTATATACAGAATCCTCAGCCCACTCAAACCTTCTAGGCATTAGTTCATATTCTTGTCGATGAATGACTTCAACCTGCTGCCACTCTTCCCAACGTTCATCCAAACCCTCTCCTTCCAACATGCGCACAACTTTTGTCGTTTTGGGTCGATCTTCCGGTGAGGTCTGTGTGCACAACAATGCTACCTAAATCATTGCCTCAACTTCTTTAACGTCATTGTTCTGATTTAGGTTTGCATCTACAATAGCATCTAATCTTTTCTCTCTTTTTAACTTCTTAATATGATCCAATAATAGAACGTCATCCTCTTCGTCGAGACGTGAAAAATCTATAGCACGTTGTCCAGTGACAAGCTCCAAAAGAGTAATACCATAACCAAACACATCTATCCTCTCTGAGGATCTTCCAGTTGATAAGTATTCAGGAGCAATGTGACCCACGGTTCCACAGACTTGAGTTGTAACATGAGTTTTCCTAGCATCAACCAATTTCGCTAGCCCAAAATCACCAACAACAACTTTGAAGTCTTCATCTAGTAAGACATTAGCAGCTTTCACATCCCGATGAATGATTTTAGGATTGCAGTGCTCACGAAGGTACTCCTTTTGGGTTTATTATTGATTCAATGTAAAGACTGTTTAAAAAGCTTGATAATTATTTCTCTTAGATAATATAGTCCCTTTTCTTTAAGTTATAAATTTTTCTTGGACTATTAGCACCTGGACTGTGAATGAACTCTTGGCCTTGTGCCATTTTCCTCCGGCTGGTGTGTTTAGCTTAATGGAAGTCGTTTTCTTGTATACTATCTTTACATACTACAAAAATTTCATCAAAGGAGTAATTGGGGTTTTGTCTTTTTGCACTGTTTAACATTTTGCAGAGATGGCTAAGAGTTTCACTTAATTTTGCATGTGAAATTGTTTAGTAACATGGTATTCTCTGGTTCTAGTTCAAATTATCCTCTTTCTAGCTTTAAAAGTGAATAATAGGTTTTGAGACTGTTTCGACCATGGGCCAACCCTCGGCGTTGGAACTTACCCATTCCTAAATAGCGGTTCTCTCGATTATCATGGAAATTCCTACCATCTTAACTACCTTACATATTTATTAGAATAAATCATTTATGTTGTTTTATTATGCACGGAGATAGGCTATGGTTATACTATATCCTGCTAACTTTTCTTATTTATTATGGGTTACATAGTTTCGCACAACATAATACATTAGTTCTTTATTTCTAGCTTGGTTCTCAAAGGGCACCCTACTGAGGTAATATGACCAAGATTAATATTCCCTGTAAATATAAGTTTGATGATGATGGTGAAAGACTATTCTCGTGTCTTCTTACCATTATTGTTAACAATAGGGTTATCAACAATATTTAATTTCGCTACTTTAGTCCACTTCCTGTAATTTTCCTTTCTCATAATGCTAAAAAGATATGTTGTACATAAACCTACTCAAATAGTTATTGCATTTGAGTTCAGGTTGAAGATTACAATGCTTGAAAATTTCAAAGGTGAATACCGCATTTAAATATCTGAATGAAGAATACAGTGTATAAATTTTTTCATATGTAGATACCACATTTAAGTTTCAGCATAAGAGATATAACGTATGAGTTCTACCATATGTAACTACTGTATTTAAAATTCAGAGTGAAAGAGGATAGTACATTATCTTTAACCTATATAGGTACTGCAATGGAATTTTAAACAAGGATATTCCTACTTATATTCATTTTTTCCTTGTCATGATTACCAATCTAAACAGAGTAATAACTCACAAAATTATACTATATCATTAGAAATCATTATGAAAAATCTACAATCCTGATAGTTCCAGTACTTATCTGCATTTTGTAAATCTGCTGGGAAAAACTCCTCATAAATGGCCACACATCCCTTCCAACGAGAATGGTATTTGAAACTAGTTCTCCCCTCGAGCTCTCCAACTTCCAGACAACAGGTACATTGGAGAGGTTTTCTTTCCAGATAATTTAAAGGCATCAGGGTCTCACTTGACCCAGCCTGAACTCACAATCGTGATAGGGATCAAGCCTTCCACTGGTCCTTACTAGCTTAGGAACCTAGCTCTTGGGCAACGTATTTCCTCAGCCCATAACTCTATTATTACTTTTGTCTTTTTCAAAAAATTGCCAACCCCCCTTCTCCCCAAATTTTCCTTTTTAAAAGAAATCCTTTGGGAAAAGGAATAACTATTTTCTCCAACTGTATGGAAGTTAGGAACTCTTGTGGTAATCCACGGGTTTTCCCTCTTCAGATAACAAAAATAATTCTTTTAACTACTAACCATTTCTTTAAATAAAAAGTATTTCCAATTCAATTAGGTCTTTAAATAACCTAAAAATATGTCAACCTCTACATGAGGTAATTAACTAACAATTTTAACTTGTTTGTAAAAAGAAATAAAACCAAAGTAACTGGGGGTGTTACATGTCCTCCCCCTTATGTGCAACACCGTCCTCGGTGTTCTCCCAGTCTTAATGAAAGGCAGAATAATCTTGTTGCGTAAAGATTTCATCTTCCCAAGTAGGTTCCTCTAGGCTAAAGTGCTTCCATTGCACTTTAACTTGGATGATAGCTCGCTTCTGGAGCATTATTTCTCTCCATTCTAGAACACACAAGGGCTCTTCCAGGAATTCTCCATCCGGTTCTACTTGCACATTCATCATGTAATTATTATTATTCATATAAATTAAATGATCTGAAAGCTAAATAGAAACCAATATTGCTAATGCTTTCTTTACCTGCACATCCTGCCAATTAATGATATTCTTGGGGTCATAAATATATCTTTTTAGTAGTGACACATGAAACACATCATGAATTCTTAGGTGGCCTAAAATATCAAGTTGGTAAGCTATTCGCCCTATCCTTTCTAGAATCTGGAAAGGTCCACAATAGCGAGGATCTAGCTTCACACAACCCCCTCATTTTAAGAAACCTTTTCTAGGATTTACTCTTACATATACATGATCACCCACACCAAACTCTCTATAGGTTCTCTTTTTATCAACATAAGATTTCTTCCTATCTTGGGTAGCTTTTAAATTTTTTTGCACTCTCTTAACTGCTTGCTCCATTTCTACCAGCATATTAGGTCCTAGAATTAGTTTATCCTCAGGACTACTCCAGTTCACTGGTGTCCTACACTTCTTCCCATGCAGCACCTCGAATGGACTCATTTTGAGGGATTCATCATAGTTGTTGTTGTATGAAAATTCCACTAAGTGGAGGTACTCTTCCCATTTTGTAGGTTGTTGCATCGCATACATCCATAACATGTCCTCTAACACTTGGTTTACTCGTTCAGTCTGCCCATCCGTCTGTGGGTGATAAGTAGTGCTAAATTGAATTTGAGTTCCCAAACCTGCAATTAAATCTTTCCAAAATGCAGAGGTGAACTTAACATCTGTGTCGGATATTACTACTTTAGGAAACCCATGCAGTCTAAATATCTCCTTCATAAATATATCATCAATTTCTACAGTTTTATAAGTAGATTTAACAAGAATAAAATGGGTTGTTTTACTTAGTTTATCCATCACTAGCATGATGGAATCATTCTACTTCCAGGATCTAGGTAAGCCCGTTATGAAATCTAATGTAATTGTATCCCATTTCTATTCAGGAATGGGAAGTGGGTGAAGCAGTCCAGTTGGGTGCTGGTGCTCTGCTTTAACCTACTGACATTTTGGGAATTTGGCTAAGTATTCCACAATCTCTCTTCTCATTCATGGCAAAAAATAACCATTTTTAATTGCAGAGAACAACTTTTGATAGCCTAGATGTGCCATATATGGACTTCTGTGAAATTCATCTAACATATATTTCTTAATGGATTTTTGATTTGGCACATACACTCTTCCTTTGAAAGTCAACAACTAGCCTGCATTTATTCCATAGTCACCTTGTCTTCCTGAGTCTATCATTTGGTTAGCTTGCTACCAAAGGAATTTGAATTCAGGGTATTTTATAATAGCTTCCCGAACTTGATTTACAAAGTTTCTTTCTATTTTACTAAATGACACTTCATATAGGTGATGAAACTTCCTACTAAAAGCATCATCTACTTAGTTTTCCTTTTCCTTTAGGTTTTTGATATCAAAATTAAATTCAATTAGGAAGGTTGTCCACCTTGCTTGTAGAGCATTCAGATTAGGCTGCTTGAAGAAACTCATCAAGATACTATGATATATCATTAGGATAAATCTTTTCCCTAACAAGTAATGTCGCCACATTTTCAAGGCGTGTACCATAGCTGTCAATTCCAAGTCATAAGCATAATATCTCTGCTCATGATATTTTAGCTTGTGTGATTCGTAAGCTATCACACTCCCCTATTGCATTAATACACCACCAACCCCCTCCTGACATGCATCCGTACAAACTATAAACTCCCGATCAAGATTAGCTACCTTAAGTACCAGGGCGGTGGTTAACAATTGTTTTAGGAGTTCAAAACTATGTTGACATTCAGTTGTCCAGCGGAAAGCTCTTCCTTTTTTCTGCAAGGAGGTGATAGGATATGAATTTTTTGAGAATCCCTTATGAATCTTCGATATAGCCAGTCAGGCTCATAAAGGATCGGATATCCATCACACTTTTTGGTACTAACCAATCCATGATAGTTCTAATTTTTTCAGGATCCACAACTATACCTTCAACATAGATAATGTGTCGTAAGTACTGAATCCGATCTTTATAAAAATCACATTTTCTATATTTAGTGTATAAATGATTCTTTCGCAATACTTGTAGCACTATCCAAAGGTGTTCTTTTTGTTCTTCTGAACTTATAGAATAAATCAGTATATCATCAATAAAAATTAAAACAAATTTATCCAAATACGGATGGAAAATACCATTCATTAGACTCATAAAAGTTGTTGGAGCATTGATGGGTTTGAATGGTAGCACAATAAACTCATAATGCCCATAACGTGTTATGAATGTTGTTTTACAAATATATTTGAACATATTTTATCCTAATCTGATGGTACCTAGATCATAGATCTATTTTAGAAAATATGGTGGCTCCTTTAACTTGATCAAACAGATCATAAACTCTTGCTAAAGGGTACTTATTTTTAATAGTTAACTTGTTAAGCTATTAGTAATTGAAGTATATCCCAGCGTACCATCATTTTTTCTTATGAACAACATAGGTGCCCCCCAAGGTGACACACTTGGGTGAATGTAGCCCTTATCCAATAGCTCTTGCAATTGCATTTTGAGTTCGGTTAACTCGGGTGCACTCATTCGGTAAGGGGATTTTGATACAGGGGTGGCCCCTTGTATTAATTCTATAGTGAAATCAATATCTCTTTTGGGCGGTAAGCCCGATATTTCTTCAAGAAATACATCTCCAAATTCCTGGATAATAGGTATGTACCTTAAAGTAGCTGTTTTACCCTTGGATTTTGTATAACCTACTTGGACAGCATACACTTGACAGCCTTTCCAAATACATTTACTTAACTGATTGGCAATATTTGGATGCAACTTAACAACTCTTTGAATTCCCTGAATTTCTTTTCTAGCACCCTCTTTAGAAAGGTAACTAATAGTCTTATCTTTGAAATTAACTCCTGACCAAATTTTTTCTAACCAATCCATTCCAATGAGTACATCATAAGATCCTAAAGATAACATGTTTAAATTTACCCTTACTGGTTATCCAACTTTTTCTAATAGGAATTTTTCTACCTTAGCTGATACCATACGCTTGGCCCTAGTGGCGAGTTGTACTAACCATGGAGTTTTAAATTTAGTAGAGTTCAAATGACATAACTCAACTATCTTAGGGCTAACACAACTCAAAGTTGCTCCTGGGTCAATTAGAATGGATACACGATGATTAACAATTTTACCTTCAAATTCTACCATGGAAGGTTGATATTAGGCTTGGTTGTCCTCTAAAGCTGGATTTATTCGGGGAATGCTTCTAGTCAAATGTCCAACTATGGAGGCCTCCTGAACATTTTCTACTTTCCTGGCTCTAGCATGGTGGGGTAAGTGTCTGTAATAATAGGGTTCCCCAAAACCCCAACATTGCAATGGTGGCTTTTGCTGCTGACTACTCTCTGGTTTATCGGATGCTTTAGTGGATCGACTCTCACTAGGTTGCCTTGGCTTCATTTGATTTTTCCCTGAAACTCCATTTTGCGGATTTCTAAATATATTCTTGGAACTACCAGATTTGATATTCTTAAAATTAGATGCATTTTTCTGTCCCTTTTTAGCTACCCAGCCTTTGCTACCTTCTCCTTTTTGTTTCATTTGTTGATAGCATATTTTGGCCTTTCGTATAGCTTCGTCCATAGTTTTTGGGCTGTCAAATTCTATTCTCTCTTTCATAAAAGCTAGTAAGATACTAAAAAAACGTTGCACCTTGGATTTTTCCTCCCATATATAAGGTACATATCTTAGTAGCGACGTGAATTTTGTCACAAAATCATCCATAGTTTGTTGTCCCAATCTCAGGTCATGGAATTCTTTTTCCTTTTCATCATAAAATTGTTCAGTGAGATATCTATCTTTGAAATGTTTTTGGAATTGCTCCCATGACACTTCTTGTTCATCTACTCCCTAAACCATTTTGACTTCCTCCCACCACAAGGTGGCTTTTCCCTGTAATTGGAAAATTGCTAGTCTGGCCTTTAAATTGTCTTTATATTCATATATTTGGAAATACTTGTTCATATTTATTAGCGAGGCTTCTGCAAATTCCTCCTTTTCTCCATCGACCGTAGGTGGTTTAATTCTTTTAAACTCCCCCTGTAGCTCAGTTTTTTGTCTTTTACTCCCTTTTCCACCTATGATGTTTTCTGATCCTTCCTCCTTATTCATTTGGCTTCCATCCAATCCAAATTTTTCTGCTCTTTGTTGGTGTTCCTCATTTTTGTTTTCATCTTTAGGACTAGGAGTGGGATGCATTTGATTTTTTTTTATTAGAAAGGCTCTTCAGGATCCTTTCTTGTTCAAGTCTCAGTCTTTCATTATTGGCTCGTAAATTTTCCATTTCGGTTTGGAGCTGTTGTACAGTTTCTAATAACATTACATCAACGTTATTGCGATGGCATTCTCCCAGTTGTACTCACACCTCTGGGTTGGCACCGATATGTGGTGTGTATTCTGTTCCAGAGGCCATCCTTCCTGATGGTGTAGACAATGTTCCTCTGCGTATATTATGCTCCCCTATGTGCAAAATAAATGTTTTGTTAATATTTATTATCCATTGAGGCCACAGTGTTGAAACCTGGCTCTGATACCACTTGTAACATGTCACCTTAAAAAAATAAAAAAATTATATACCTTAACAAGAGTAAGATCTATGTATTCATGCAATTCATGAAGAGAGGGCTTATACGTATCATTTCAATGTATCCCTTATGTTATACTTCAATTTAGATTATTATTTACAAGGTACATATCCGTAATTGAATTTGTAGTCACATAACTTTATTGGCATCAATAAATATATCGTTATTAATTCTTGTACTATATCATAGTGAGTAATTAATTTACTTTTTGGACGTGGCTTGGCATGAATGTATAATACCATGGGTTGTTTGTATGGTAGTCATATATTAAATTTCTATATCTGTTAACAAGGCATGGAGGCATTCATAATAGTTGGAGTGTGGTGCTCCACCTTGCCACTTAGAATTGATTGTCCTAGCTTGCTATACTCTGCACCTAGACTTATTGTCAACGTGCCACCGCTACCTCACATGTGATGATAAACCTCTAGCTAGCTTCGTGCTTTGGTAGCAGATCTTGGAGTTCGCATTGAGAGGAATGTCAATCGTTGATTTATGAACCTTGCATCAGATGGTTCTGAGCTTCTCTGGATCCATTAGTGTAACGAGATTTACCCCCACCTTCAGAACTTCATTCATTTCCCTATTAGTCTGGCCCAAACGTGCTCTGCAACTTTTGGTTCTTTGTTTTGGGTTTTCATCTATTCTGTGGCACCCTTATGTTGCAATATCATTATTTTTTATGGTCTACATGGCCAGCTGTGTTTTTCACTCCTTCCATCACTGTGCATTCCAGGGTTTCTTCAAACCTACCAGGTGAGACACTCAGGCATTTTGCAATGCCAGAGTCTTTGTCTTTTGAGTTGTCTTCCTTTTCCGTTAATAATTTAGCTCTGTCGTGCTTATAGAAGTGGCTCTGGTAGCATGGCTTCCACCGATTTTTGAAGATGTTGCAGCCTCCTCTGCTTGACTGGCTCTGTTCTAGGTTATGACTACACATCCCTTGAAGGATGACTTATCTGCAGTTTATTTTCTGAAACATAACTTTGTATCTCCCAGTTAAGAAACATGGGTTGTCATATTTATAAGAAATCCTACTTCATTTTTGGGGTTTATTAACAATTCAATGTAAAGACTGTTTAAAAGTCTTGATAATTGTTTCGATTGGATAATATAGTCCCTTTTCTTTAAGTTATAAATATGTCCTGGACTATTAGCGTCTGGAATATGAATGAGCTCTTGGCCTTGCACTGTTTTCCTTCAGCTAGTATGTTTAGCTTAATGGAAGTCCTTTTCTTGTATACTATCTTTATAGACTACAAAAATTTCATCAAAGGAGTAATTGGGGTTGTCTTTTTGCACTGTTTAACATTTTGTAGAGATGGGTAAGATTTTCGCTTAATTTTGCATGTGAAATTGTTTGGTAACAGGATATTCTCCAGTTCTAGTTCAAATTCTCCTCTTTCTAGCTTTAAAAGTGAATTAGAGGTTCTGGGATTGTTTCGACCACAAGCCAACCCTTAGCATTAGAACTAACCCATTCCTAAATAGCGGTTCTCTCGATTATCATGGAAATTCCTACCAGCTTAACTGCCTTACATATTTATTACAATAAATCATTTATGTTGTTTGATTACACATATAGATTGGCTATGGTTATACTATCTCCTGCTAATTTTTCTGATTTTTTATGGGTTACATAGTTTCGCACAACATAGTACATTACTTCTTTATTTCTATCTTGGTTCTCAAAGCGAACCCTACTGACGTAATACGACCAAGATTACTATTCCATGTACATATAATTTTCATGACGATGGTGAAGGACTATTCTTGTGTCTTCTTACCATTACTGTTAACAATAGGGTTATCAAAAACGTTTAATTTCGCTACTTTAGTCCACTGCCTATAATTTTCCTTTCTCAGAATGCTGAAAATAAATTCTCATAATGCTAAAAGGATATGTTGTACATAAACCTACTCAAATAGTTGTTGCATTTGAGTTCATGGTGAAGATTACAATGCCTGAACCTTTCAAAGGTGAATACCACATTTAAATCTTTGAATGAAGAATACGATGTATAAATTTTATTATATGTAGATACTGCATTTAAGTTTCAACATAAGAGATACAATGTACGGGTTGTACCATATGTAACTATTGTATTTAAATTCAAAGTGAAAGAGTACAATACATTATCTTTAACCTATATAGGTACTGCACTGGAATTTCAAACAAGGAGATTCCTACTTATATTCAATTTTTCCTTGTCATGATTACCAATCTAAATAGAGTGATAACTCACAACATTATACTCTATCATTAGAAATCATTATGCAAAATCTACAATCTTGATAGTTCTAGTACTTATCTGCATTTTGTAAATCTGCTGGGAAAAAATCCTCAGAAATGGCCACAACTCCCTTCCAAAAAGAATGGTCTTTGCAACCAGTTCTCCCCCCGAGCTCTCCCAAATTCCAGACAACAGGTACAGTGCAGAGGTTTTCTTTCCAGATTATTTAAAGGCATCAGGGGCTTACGTGACCCAACCTGAACTCATAATCGTGATATGGATTGAGCCTTCCACTGGTCCTTACCAACTCAGGAACTTGACTCTTGGGCAGCGTATTGCCTCAACCCATAAGTTTGTTATTACTTCTTTATTTTCCATAGAATTCCCCCCCTTATCCCCAGATATTCCTTTTTAAAAGAAATCCTTTGGGATAAGGAATAATTGTTTTCTCCAACTGTCTAGAAGTTAGGAACTCTTGTGGTCATCCATGAGTTTTCCCTTTTCATATAACAAAAAGCATTCTTTTAACTACTAACCATTTATTTAAATAAAAGGTCTTTCTAATTCAATTAGGTCTTTAACTAACCTAAAAATATGTCAACCTCTACATGAGGTAATTAGCTAATAATTTTAACTTGTTTGTAAAAAGAAATAAAACCAAATTAACTTGGGGTGTTACAAAAGAGATAAAGGAGAAGCTACAAGTAGTGTGTGGAGTTGATATGGGATTATATATTTGGGCATATGAATTTCTACAAAGGGGTGATGGTAACATTTTATACCTAAGATGATATGATGCTATTGTGTAAAGGGTTCATGATTGGTTGTACCCAACATCCCAAATGTTTTTTATCCAACTTATAAAAGTTTTATTTTTCCCAGGTGTTTTGTAAGCGCTATTGATTTAGGCCTACATGAATTAGAGTAATCATGTAGCGTGTATCCATCCTATGTATAGATAGGATGTGACATTAACTTGTGGAATCGACCATTTGAATAGGTACGAGGATGGTTGGTGTACTTGTATGCTAGCTTGATGTGGAATCAGAGAAGTTGAGTCTTTGATAAAAGGGGGGGAATGTGCAATGGATTGTTTTTTATATGAACATCAATAATCAATTTTGCGTAGGAAGAAAAAAAAATTTCAAGGATGAATCCCAAATGAAGAAAATAAGAATTTGATATCAGTGCACATAGAACCATGTACATGAGCGTCATCTTACTAGACTAGTTGTCGGTTACCCATGCATTTTGATGGATGGTTGTTCCTTATCGAGACGTCAACACCTTGGTAATATTTGTATCCTATAGTTATGATAAAATTATAGGTTAGATCAACCATAGATTTTGTTAATAAGGAGATTCTTAAGATCATGTGTCACAGAGAAGAGCATAATGATGAAGAGATCAACTAATGGATTACTAAGGAAAGTTAGGTGTTAAAGAGAATCCATTTCTCCATTAATGGGGAGTATTAGAGTTAACGAGATAAATGCATTATTCCAATGCATTATTATTTCTATGCATTCTTCCAAATCATGAGTGTTATAATGTATTCTTCTAGAGAGTGTTGGTTTCCAATGTAAGTGTGAGTTTTAAACCCACTAAGGTGTCCTTCTCATCCATTTGTAATTGGGTTTTATAGTTATTTGTTGTACCTACTACCTATCCCATGCTATAAATATGGGATATTGTTGTGTAGAGGGACAACATCTAAAAAATATCTCTTCAAGGGAGTTTAGGTCTCATGTTTTGTTTATGTTTTTTATTCTCTTCTCTTTTGTTTTCTCTTGAGCTATTTTCTTAACTAGTATCTTCGTCCTTAATTCTTTCTCTCAACAATAATGGGGAAAATCAAAACAATTAGTACAAGGGCCGTGATAACAATCATCAAAGATATTCATAATAAACAAATCATTTTATTTTCAAATTAGCTAGATAGATATTGTACATGTGTTATTTTGATTTATTATTAGAAGGTATTTTTTCTCTTTTTGTCTTTTACTCAAACATAGACATATTCTTTATTCTTTGAACATACACAATGATCAACACTTACATTATAGAAGAATATAAATTATTAGTGTATCCGTCAAAATTTGGTGCTGGAGTGAAATAGACAACATACATTGTGACAAATGGTAGACAACAAAGATTGTAACAGATGGCCTTCACATACTAACTACTTCACAAGTATTTCTCTACTTTAACCCTCCCCTCATAGCTGATAGTGATAATATACATAGGAAATAAAAGTAGTTCTAAAGTATTTCTTAATGTCCATCAACCTATTGATCTATATCCTTAGTCAGTGCTTAATGAATGCATTTCCTACAAGTGTTATAATTAAACATGAACATAACCTTCAAGTTGGGTAACGGAATTTGATTTAATTCCTTCCAAAAACTATTTATGGTATTACTGAGATATTCACTTGTCTTGTGGAACTCAATCAGTGGGGTGGTATTCATGACGAGTAATTTAGAAATATAAGAAATTTTTGTCTTCTTCTATCATGGATTCATTCAATTCAATTGGTTAATTATGTAAAGGTATTTACTGTGGGTGGTTTTGATGAGAAGTTGAGTGAGGATATATAGAGAAAATGATACCAAATAAATAGTGATTGGATTTTTTTCATAATTTAACTTTAATTTTTTGATATAGAATAAATTTTTTTTGATACAGAACAAAGAGAAACAAAGTTTGAATGACTTACACTTGCATTATTGAATGATTTATGGTGGTGCAATTTATAGTGGCATAGCATCAATGTGCTTACTTAGTAATAAGAGTGTTTCCATTTTCTCTAGTATGTCTTTTCTCCTCCAACTAAATAGTCTAATTGGTTACATTTTTGGGAAGAGACCGTGAAAAACAAATATCGACATCAAGCGTTGTAACATATTTCGATAGTGCATATTTCACTAATGGTGTAGGCAGTAGTGTGACAATCATACATCCTTTAAACTTAAGCAATACAAAATATTAAAATAATTCAAAGTGTCTAATACTCAAATAATTCATATGAAAATAATTCAAAGCAACTAATATTCAAATAATTGAAAAAAACTAATACTTAGTCAACTAAATAATCCATTTCCATATACACACTCCCATGACTTAAGTTAATGTAAAGTGCTTCAAGAGAATATGCACTTGGAACATAAGACATTGATTTTCCTACTTGATCTATAAAACATTAAAAACAAATTTAAATAATTTTAAATACAAATTTTCCTAAAATTTTAATTAAACAATTTATAAAAGAATTAAAATAAAAAAATAAATCAACTAAATTCCATATAAAGTAAAACTAATAAAATAAAATATTAGAAGTAACAATTCCTTCAGAACCTGAATGAAATAAGACAAAAACTAGGAGGGCGGAGGCGATTTTTGAGCTAGGGTTACAGGTTTGCAGAATTGTTCTCCATGGAGGGACGCAAAGGAGGGAGCTCCACTCCCTCCTACAAACAGGCAGTGACCAGCAGAGGTAAAAAACCGATAGAAGAAAATAGAGGTCCTTCAGATGTAAGGCAAAGAAACAGGGAAGAGGAGCAGGATGGCTCTAAATCGATGGAGAATAATAACACCACAGAAAGCAAGGAAGCGGACAAGGAACAGGGAACAAAAGACAAAGCACAAAAGGGACCATGCAAGCCCAAAACTACAATCACGCCCAGAGTAGTTTTGAATGATCCTGCTCTGTAGGCGCATAGGGACCATATGTAGACTTATGCAATCATTTGTAAATTCATGGGCTTATGGCCCACTAAAAAAGCTTTACAAACATGGATTAAATACCAATGGAAACCAAAAGGAAGCATAGAAGTAAATTTGGGGTTAAAGGGATTCTTTACTGTTGTTTGTGCAAATATTGAGGATAAGGACAGAGTGTTTGAAGGAGGGCCTACTTTTATGCAGCAACAAGCCTGTACATGCGACCATGGGTTATGAATTTTGTCCCAGAACGAAAAACTTTTACCTCAGTTCTAGTTTGGGTCAGACTCTACTCTCTACCTTTGGATTACTGACAACTGGAATCCTTATCTGCCATAGGAAACAAGCTAGGGCTTTTTTTCAAAGCCTCTGAGGCTACCAGAAGAGGAAAATACACATCCTTTGCAAGAATATGTGTGGAAATGGATCTTTCTGGAGCTTTGTCGAATGAGGTAATCTTGGAAGTATTTGATGAAGAATGGGTGCAAGCAGTGGATTATGAGCATATCCCATTCAGATGTCGTAAATGCCATGAGCATGGGCACCTATTCAGAGATTTCCCTCTCAGTAAAATGGAAAACAAGGGCAAATCAAACACCATGAAAGATTCTGAAAGCTTTCAAAAGGTGGTCCAGAAAGGAAAGGGAAGCAAAAGGGGATCGAAGAAAATTTAATCAAAAAAGCAACGAGCCAGTCAAAATAGGTTTCAAGCCCTAGAAGAGGAGGATGTGATAATGGAAGCAGATCAGGTCAAGGGAGACAGTCCAGTTGAGGAGGGGAATGGAAAAATGATGAGAAAACCCAAAACAACAATAAACAGAAAGGAGAAATGATGAGTGACACGGAACTAGAGATGGACCAGGAAATGACCCAGAGTGAGATGGAAATGGAGGACAATGAACTACAAGAGATTCTTGAAAAATAGAATCTAGATCTAGAAGGATTCTTGAAACAATGAACCAGGGAGGGAGTGGATTTGTTACCTCTATAAGAGTTCCATAGAGTTCAACAACTGTTTTTATGGAAAACTCAGACCAAAGGGCTGGAAAAGCAAGGGAAAAATGAAAGACAGGGTAGCGAAGGGGTGAAAGCTATGAAAACCACACCAGGATTAGCACCCAGAATCCCAGGAAAGAAACAAGGCTGGAAAAAGCAAAACGAACTGTTGATGGAATGTGGAAAGCTAATGATAGACTCAGGTAAGATGAAAGATCTATCCAGTTACTCCTTTACAAATCTTTAATAATGAAGTTCACTTCTTGGAATATAAGAGGTCTAGGTAGTAGAAGAAAACAAAGATTACTTAGTAATAGGATGAAACAAGCAGCTCTGGATGTGATCTTCATCCAGGAAACAAAATGTTCCATGCAAAAAATAAAAGAGATTCACAGCAAATGGCTCAATAAATTTGAGTTTCTGGAAGTCAAAGCAGAGAATACAGCAGGAGGAATTCTCACGCTTTGGAACCCCCAAAAAATTGACATCATAGATGCAGAGGCATCTAGAGACTATCTATCAGTGGTCATTCAACCAGTGGGAGATAAACAAATTCACCTGGCCACAAATGTGTACGGCCCTCAAAGATTGGATGGTAAACTCAAGCTTCTAGACTCCCTATAGGATCTTAGGGAAAGACATGCAAGAATCCATTGGATCTTAGGGGGCGATTTCAACATGATCAAATCGCTGTCAGAGAAAAAGGGGGTACCAGAATTCTGAACAAGGACTCTTGTGCATTTCAATCCTTCATAGACAATATGAAGCTAGTGGATATTGCAATGAACAATGGTACCTATACTTGGAACAATAAAAGAGGAGGAGTGTCTCAGGTGGCATCTAAATTAGACATATTCATAATCTTAGAAGATCTTATGATCAAGGATAAGGACATAGTTGCAAGAGTTCTCCCCTTTGGAGGCTCTGACCATTGGTCGGTGCAACTGGAAATTCAGGGCATTGGTACTCCCAGGAATCGACCTTTCAGATTTGAAAACATCTGGCTCTCCCACCTAGATTTCTGCAACAACATTACCATATGGTGGGCAGAAGATCTGAATATTCAAGGCACAAGAATGTTCCTTCTTCAAAAAAGACTCAAACATATCAAACTCCGGCTCAAGGAGTGGAACAAGAAGGAATTTGGCAACATTTTTGAAACAAAAAAATGGTTGAGGGAAAAATTGAAAAGCTCAACCAAACCTTTATCATGGATGGTTTTGATAAAGATATAAATGATCAGACAACTCTATATCATCAAGAATGGGAGAACTTATGTAAACAAGAGGAAATTTTCTGGCAGCAAAAATCCAGAGTTCAATGGCTAAAAGAAGGAGAACGAAATACTAAACTCTTCCACAGATCAACTATGGCGAATGGAGATCACAACATGATTTCTTCAATTAAGGACGAGGGAGGTAACCTTCTCAACTCTCATGAAGAAATACAAGAAGTACTGGTTTAGCACTTTCGGGGTATTTCACAAGAAATCGGCTCAGACAAAGATCAATACATCAGGATTATTTCAAGACATATACCTAAGCTGGTTTCCAGAGAAGAAAAATTCAACCTCAATAGACTAGTATTGAAAGAGGAGGTCAGTGAGGTCCTAAAAGAAATGCAAAATGGGAAGGCAACAGGCCCAGATGGATTTAATGTGGATTTCTTTAAAGCTTGCTGGAACATAGTGAAGCAGGACATTCTGGACGTAGTGGAAGACTCCAGGAGGGACAAAACTATATTGAAGGCTCTTAATACCACCTTTATATCCCTCATCCCTAAACAAGATGTGGCTCAAACTCCTGACAGGTTTAGACCCATTGCCTTATGCAATGTGGTCTACAAGATAATATCCAAAGTTGTGGCCAATAGACTCAAACCTCTTCTTCCCACCTTGGTGTTGGTTGAACAGTCTGGATATGTGGAAGGAAGACAAATCCTCGATAACATCATTCAAGCTCATGAGGTGGTGCACTCATTGTCAATCAATAGGAGAGTAGGAATGATCATGCAATTAGATATAGCAAAAGCTTATGATAAGCTGAATTGGAACTATATTAGAAAAGTTCTAACAACTTTTGGGTTTGATCATAACTGGATCAGATGGGTAATGGCCCTAGTTACTTCTCCCAGTTTTTCTATCCTTGTCAATGGTTCTCCCTCGGATAATTTTACTCCTTCAAGAGGCCTCAGGCAGGGAGATCCACTCTCTCCCTTTCTCTTCATACTCATGATGGAAGGACTGGGTCGAGTGATCAAGCATGATAAATTAGTTGGGGAGGTCAAGGGTATCCAACTTTCTGAAGATGGCCAGGCCTTAACTCATTAGCAATTTGTTGATGATACCATGCTGCAGGGTATCCCCACGGTCAAAGAAGCTCTAGCTTATAGGCAAATCCTGAGAGACTTTGCTATGGCTTCAGGTATGGAAGTTAATCTCTCCAAATCTAAGATTTTTTTCTTTAATACTCACATTACTATTCAAAGAAATATTTCCATAATTTTGGGCTTTCAAAGGGAGTCCCTCCCTTCAAAATATTTGGGAGTTCCTCTAACAGCCAAGTCTTTACACAAGAGCATCTGGGAGCTAGTGATTAACAAAATGCAAGATAAAATCAAGAAATGGACTACCAGATCTTTAAATTTGGCTGGTAGGTTAGTGTTAACCAAGGTGGTCCTATAATCAATCCCAGTCTTCATGCTATCTTCTCTTCCAGCACCAAAAGGAGTCCTGCAGCAACTTAGAACCATTCAAAGAGATTTTATTTGGGGCAAGGGGGAAGAACGAAAGAAACGAGCCTTGGTAGCATGGGAAAAAATCTGCAAACCTAAAATCTACGGTGGGCTAGGATTGGATGATCCTGAGATTCTAAGCAGGGTTTTGGGAGCTAAATTATCGTGGCAATGGGTTAAAGACCCAGAGGCTCAGTGGGCAACGATTTGGAAAGAAAAATATGCCAGCACTTGGCTAAAAAATGATCTCATAAGAATGTCAGGACATAGAAAGGGCTCATACCTTTGGAATAAGGCCTAGGCCAACAGGGACGTAGTCCAAGGAAACAACTTCTGGGAAATCAAAGATGGAAATCTAGCCCTATTTTGGGAGGACAGATGGCAACAAGAATCCATATTGTTCAAAGATGACTGGAGGGATCTCAAGGATGAAACAGAAACCAAAGGATTATCTAAAGTAAAATACTTTTGGGATCAAGCCAACAATAATGGAAAATGGAGAACCTCCAGAAACTTGGATTTCAGGGAGGACAGCCCCCTAAAATCTAAAGCAGGGACTCTACAAAAAATGTTAGACCAAAGGAAGATTCTAAAGTCAGAGGAGCAAGATCAGCTAAGATGGGGCTACAAGAATGAGGGGGCCTTTAATCTCAAGGAAGAAAAACTCATTCTCCTTGACCTGAACACACAAGCTTCGAACAATATTTGGCTTGAACTATGGAGACACCAAGGCTGGATGAAAATCAAACTTTTCATGTGGCTGGTTCAGCATAGGAAAATTCTAACCTAGGATAACATTAGGAAGAGGGGTATGCTGGGGCCTTCCAGATGTTAGCTCTGTGAAGCTCAAGAAGAAACTATGGAGCACCTTCTCAACAACTGCATTTTTACCTCCAGTTTGTGGGATTTTTTTGCCACCATTTTCTGCCAGACTGATAGAGACAAAAGGAATATCATCAACACCCTAAACAATTGGAGAAGAAACTTTTCAGAGAATGAAGTTCTTGGCTCAGCATGGGCCATCTTTCCAAGTTTCATCATCTGGAATGTTTGGAAAGAAAGGAACAACAGAATCTTCAAGAATGAAAAGAGGCCATCCCAACACATTTTTAAGCTGATCTTAAAACAACTCAAAGAAACTGTTGGCACCATTGTGAGAAATCTTCCTAAGAACCCTCCTTCTGTTGCTGATTTGAGAATTCTCTGTGATTTAGGTATGCAGGATCTTACTCCTCAGGGATTGGAAAGGAAAGTAATCTCCATGGTGTCTGAGCAAGATTTCTGGCATCCTCCCCCCAAGGGCTTTTTGAAATTCAACATTGATGGGGCTTCAAAAGGCAACCCGAGCACCGCTAGTTATGGAGGTGTGTTAAGGGATGAGAAAGGAAGTGTCCTTTGCATCTTCCACAGTCATTTAGGAAAAGCCACCGATAACATGGCAGAATTGATGGCTATGGAACAATGTTTAGATCTCCTGAAACAAGAAAACCGACAAAATGTGATAGTTGAGGCTGATTCTAAGCTTATCATCAACTTGATCAAAAGGATCAGCTGGGGAACCAAGCCAGAAAAAGTTTCAAAGAATTGGAGACTGATCCAGGGCTTTCAATGGATTTAGATTCACCTCTAGAGCCTTCGTACTGTCAGTTTTAAACATGTTCGAAGGTCGGTGAATAAAATGGCGGATCTTCTAGCTAATCAAGGTGTTATCAGCACACATAACAAGATTGTGTTGAACTGGCAAGAGATGCCTCCAAGAAAGATAAAAACGATCTGTCATGATCAGGCAGAAGAAGATAGTGTCGTGTTTTGAAGGAGAGCCCTGGAAATGGATCCCAAGTGATTTAGATAATCCATTTTGGAGCTAGTCGGATGGCTCTGATTCTGAGAAGTTGGGCAGTTTGGGGGGAGTCTCTTCTTCCCTCAATTCCGAAAGAAAAAACACTTCGGAAAGAAATCTCGGTGGCCGCAATACCATGAGCTTTCCATCCGGGTTCAGAATACCGGGTGGGGGACGGTTTTCCGGCGATCATGGGCCTCACGGGTGGAAAACGGTTTTTCCAATTTTGAAGCGATCACATACAGAGTGCAACACGCGGCGGTGGGGTCGGTTTGAAAACCGCCCTCATCGCACGCTAATTTTCGGAGACATTGGTTGGTGCGATATGATCGTTAGCCATTGGATCATCTGCAGTAGATCGATGGCTGGGAATGATCGAGCTAGTTGGTGGTCGGGTTGGGTAAGGGTCGCGCTTCTTACCGTTGCGAAATAGTCCTCTGCCATTGGATTGGGTATGCTGGATCAACGATGAAGATCAAAGGATCAGGTTGCTTGGTTGGTGGGAAATGCGCTTGTCCTCTATTTTTGGCAGATTGGAAAAGTGGGTGGGTGTCCTTAAGTCAAAGCCAGCTCAACATTCCTGTGAATTGATGGGACTCTCACTTTTGACTTCGGTTTAGTTCTTAGTTTTGGTTCCGCTTATAGTTTCCTTTTTGTTCAGCCTTGTATAACTTTTTTGAATTTAGAAGTTGGGTGTTTTGCCCATTTTCGGTTGGGTTTTTAGGTCCCTCCCTTGATCCACAACTCCTTGTGGATTGTTGTAATTTATGTATATCATTAATGAAATAGAAGGTCCTACTCTTGCTTTAGCAAAAAAAAAAACAATTCATTCAGAACCTTTATACTCATTGTTATTATGAAACTTACATTCCAAAATTATATTAAAATTTAAGAAATTACTATTTCTCTAATCACAAATCTAAACGTAATTATCTAAAATTTTAAAAATGGTTAGAATTACATCATGATCTAAATACATATTTAACATACCCTAAAATGGTGTACGAGAGAAATAATACATTGAATTCCCTACCCAATCTAAAAAACATTAAAATAAATACTAGTACATTGATTTTCTTACCTAATATAAAAAACATAAATAAATAAAATAAAGTTTGATTTTAAATTTTTATGATCTATAGTGATTTTGATCATGTCTTTTAGATTAATCACATCATAAGTTGTTGACCACCCTTTAATATGATTCATCTTCAAAATAACTAAATAAAATAAAATAAAATAAAATATTAAAAATAGCAATTCATTAAAAAACTTCATATTTACTATTATTATGAAATTTAAATTCCATAATTCTACTATTTCTCTAACAAATTTCACACTATTTACATAAAATTTTAAACATGGTTAGAATTACACCATAATCTAAATTCATATTTAACATACCCTAAAACCATTTAGTAAGGCAATAAGACATTGATTTTCCAACCTAATCTAAAAAAACATAAAAATATAAAAATTAAGTAATTTTAAATACAATTTTTCCTAAAAATTGGATTAGAAAATAGTTAAAGTAAAAAAATAAATCAAATAAATTCAATCTAAATTAATAAAATTAAATATTAAAAATAACAATTTATTAAAAACCTTCATACTCATTATTATTATGAAATTTAAATTTCAAACTTTTATTAAAATTAAAATTAAAGAAATATCTATTTCTCTAATCACAAATCTCACCATAATTACATAAAATTTTAAACATGATTAGAATTACACCATGATCTAGATTCATATTTAACAAACCCTAAAAATAATTCCTACTAATCTAAAAAAAATTAAATAATTTTAAATACAATTATTTCTAAAACTTTAGTGGAACAATTCATTTAAAAAAAAAATAAATAAATCAATTAAATTAAATTAAAATTAAAATTAATAAACCTAAATATAAAAAATAACAATTTATTAAAAACTAGTTAAGGTAAAAAAAATAAAACAACTAAATTCCATCTAAATTAAAATTAATAATTTAAATATAAAAAATAACAATTTATTAAGACTCATTGTTATTATCAAATTTAGTTTCAAAAATTCTATTAAAATTAAAGAAATGAATATTTCTCTAATTACAAATATCACACTAATTATATAAAATTTTAAACATGATTAGAATTACATTGTAATCTAAATTCATATTTAACATACTTTAAAATGGTGTAACAAAGTAATAAGGTATTAATTTTCCTACTTAATCTAAAAAAATATAAAAATTAAAAATTAAATAAATTTAAATACAAAATTTCCTAAAATTTTAGTTAAACAATTCATTAAAAAAAATAAAAAATAATAAATCAATTAAATTCAATCTAAATAAAAATTAATAAAATAAAATATTGAAAATGACAATTCATTAAAAACCTTCTTACTCATTGCTATTGTGAAATTTAAATTCCAAAATTCTACTAAAATTAAATAAATGACTATTTCTCTAATTATATTAAAATTAAATAAATGACTATTTCTCTCATCACAAATCTCATAGTAATTACATAAAATTTTAAATATGGTTAGAAATGACATTATGATCTAAATTCATCTATTAACATACCCTAAAACAAGGTAAGAAAGTAATAAGACATGGATTTTCCTATCTAATCTAAAAAAACATAAAAAAATTAAAAATTAAATAATTTTAAATATAAATTTTCTTAAAACATTAATTAAACCATTAAAAAAAACTCAACTAAAATCAAATTAATAAATTACATATTGAAAATAACAATTCAGTGAAAACCTTTTTACTCATGATTAATTTGAAATTTAAATTCCAAAAATCTATTAAAATTAAAGAAATAACTATTTTTCATGAAGTTTCACGAACACAACTGGTTGATGGTGAGCCTAGTCACAGGTCAAACTTGAAAGTTCACACCAAACTTAACCAAAAAAAAACCTTTTACTCTAACCACATATCTCAATAATTACTTAAAATTTTACACATGATTACAATTACACCATGATCTAAATTCATATATTAACATACATTAAAACCATGTAAAAGCAATAAGATATTGATTTTCCTACCTAATCTAAAAAACATAAAAGAATAAAAATTAAATAATTTTAAATACAATTTCTCCTTAAACTTTAGTTAAACAATTTTTAAAAATAATATTTAAAAATTATTTAAACAATTTTTAAAAATAATATTTAGAACTTCTTGACGAGAAGGAGTTCTAAACTCCTTTTCTACCCAGATCGTAGATCTATTTTAGAAAATATGGTGGCTCCTTTAACTTGATCAAACAGATCATCAATTCTTGGTAAAGGGTACTTATTTTTAACAATTAACTTGTTAAGCTATCGGTAACTGAAGCATATCCGTAGCATACCATCCTTTTTTCTTATGAACAACATAGGTGCCCCCTAAGGTGACACACTTGGGTGAATGTAGCCCTTATCCAATAGCTCTTGCAATTGCATTTTGAGTTCGGTTAACTTGGGTACACTCATTCGGTAAGGGGATTTTGAAATAGAGGTGGCCCCTTGTATTAATTGTATAGTGAAAACAATATCTCTTTTGGGTGGTAAGCCCAATATTTCTTCAGGAAATACATCTCCAAATTTCTGGATAATAGGTATGTACCTTAAAGTAGCTATTTTACCCTTGGAGTTTGTATAACCTACCTAGACAACATACACATGGCAGCCTTTCTGAATACATTTACTTAACTGATTGGAAATATTTGGACGCAGCTTAATAACTCTTTGAATTCCTTGAATTTCTTTTCTAGCACCCTCTTCAGAAAGGTAACTAATAGTATTATCTTTGAAATTAACCACTAACCAAATTTTTTCTAACCAATCCATTCCAATGAGTACATCGTAAGATCCTAAAGATAACATGTTTAAATTTACCCTTACTGGTTATCCAACTTTTTCTAATAGGCATTTTTCTACCTTAGCTGATACCCTATGCTTGGCCCTAGTGGCAAGTTGTACTAACCATGGAGTTTTAAATTTAGTAGAGTTCAAATGACATAACTCAACTATCTTAGGGCTAACATAACTTAAAGTTTCTCCTGGGTCAATTAGAATGGATACACGATGATTAACAATTTTACCTTCAAATTCTACCATGGAAGGTTGATATTAGGCTTGGTTGTCCTCTAAAGTTGCATTTATTCGGGGAATGCTTCTAGTCAAATCTCCAACTATGGAGCCTCTTGAACATTTTCTACTTTCCTGGCTCTAGCACGGTGGGGGAAGTGTTTGTAATAATAGGGTTACCCAAAACACCAACATTGCAATGGTGGCTTTTGTTGCTGACTACTCTCTGGTTTATCGAATGCTTCAGTGGATCGACTCTCAATAGTTTTCCTTGGCTTCATTTGATTTTTCCCTGAAACTCCATTTTGCGGATTTCTAAATATATTCTTGGAACTACCAGACTTAAAATTAGATGCATTTTTCTGTTCCTTTTTAGCTACCCAGCCTTTGCTACCTTCTCCTTTCTACTTCATTTGTTGATAGCATATTTTGGCCTTTTGTATAGCTTCGTCCATAGTTTTTGGGCTGTCAAATTCTATTCTCTCTTTCATAAAAGCTAGTAAGCTTCTAACAAAACGTTGCACCTTGGATTTTTCCTCCTGTATATAGGGTACATATCTTAGTAACGACGTGAATTTTGTCACAAAATCATCCATAGTTTGTTGTCCCAATATCAGGTCATGGAATTCTTTTTCCTTTTCATCATAAAATTGTTCAGTGAGATATCTATCTTTGAAATGTTTTTGGAATTTCTCCCATGACACTTCTTATTCATCTACTCCCCGAACCATTTTGACTTCCTCCCACCACAAGGGGGCTTTTCCCTGTAATTTGAAAATTGCTAGTCTGGTCTTTAAGTTGTCTTCATATTCATATATTTGGAAATACTTGTTCATGTTTATTAGCGAGGCTTCTGCAAATTCCTCCTTTTATCCATCGAAAGTAGGTGGTTTAATTTTTTTAAACTCCCCCTGTAGCTCAGTTTTTTTGTCTTTTACTCCCTTTTCCACCTATGATGTTTTCTGATCCTTCCTCCTTATTCATTTGGCTTCCATCCAATCCAAATTTTTACGCTTTTTGTTAGTGTTCCTCATTTCTGTTTTCATCTTTAGGACTAGGAGTGGGATGCATTTGATTTTTTTTTATCAGAAAGGCTCTTTAGGATCCTTTCTTTTTCAAGTCTCAGTGTTTCATTATTGGCTTGTAAATTTTCCATTTCGGTTCGGAGCTATTGTACAGTTTCTAATAACATTGCATCAACGTTATTGCGATGGCATTCTCCCAGTTGTACCCACACCTCTGGGTTGGCACCGATATGTGGTGTGTATTCTATTCTAGAGGCCATCCTTCTTGATGGTGTAGACAATGTTCCTCTACGTATATTATGATTCCCTCTATGCAAAATAAATGTTTTTTTAATAATTACTATCCATTGAGGCCAGTGTTGAAACCTGGCTCTGATACCACTTGTAACATGTCACCTTAAAACAATTAAAAAATTATATACCTTAATAAGAGTAAGATCTATGCATTCATGCAATTCATGAAGAGAGGGCTTATACATATCATTTCAATGTATCCCTTATGTTATACTTAAGTTTAGATTATTATTTAACTAGTTTTACAAGGTACATATCCATAATTGAATGTGTAGTCACATAACTTTATTGGCATCAATAAATATATCGTTATTAATTCTTGTACTATATCACAATGAGTAATTAATATACTTTTTTGACATGGCTTGGCATGAATGTATAATACCATGGGTTGTTTGTATGGTAGTCATATATTAAATTTCTATATTTGTTAATGAGGCATGGAGGCATTCATAACAGTTGGAATGTGGTGCTCCACCTTGCCACTTAGAATTGATTGTCCTAGCTTGCTATACTCTGCAACTGGACTTCTTGTCAAAGTGCCACCGCTACCTCATATGTGATGATAAACCTCCAGCTAGCTTCATGCTCTAGCAACAGATCTTGGAGTTCTCATTGAGAGGAATGTAAATCGTTGATTTACGAACCTTGCATCAGATGGTTCTGAGCTTCTCTAGATCCGTTAGGGTAACGAGATCTACCCCCACCTTCAGAACTTCATTCATTTCCCTCTTCATCTAGCCTAGAAATGCTCTACAATTTTTGGTTCTTTGTTTTGGGTTTTCATTTGTTCTTTGGCACCCTTATGTTGCAATATCACTGTTTATGGTCTACATGGCCGGTTGTGTTTTTTTCTCCTTCCATCACTGTGCATTCCAAGGTTTCTTCAAACCTGCCAGGTGAGACACTCAGGCATTTTTCAATGCCAGAGTCTTTGTCTTTTGATTTGTCTTCCTTTTCCATTAATAATTTAGCTCTGTCATGCTTATAGAAGTGGCTCTGTTAGCACGACTTCCATCAGTTTTTTAAGATGTTGCAGCCTCCTCTGCTTGACCGGCTCTAATCTAGGTTATGACTACACAACCCTTGAAGGATGACCTGTCTGCGGTTTATTTTCTGAAACATAATTTCGTATCTCCCAGTTAAGAAACACTGGTTGTCATATTTATAAGAAATCCTACTTCATTTTTGGGGTTTATTAACAATTCAATGTAAAGACTGTTTAAAAATCTTGATAATTGTTTCGCTTGGATAATATAGTCCCTTTTCTTAAAGTTATAAATCTGTCTTGGACTATTATTGTCTAGACTATGAATGAGATCTTTACCTTGCACTATTTTCCTTCAGCTAGTATGTTTAGCTTAATGGAAGTCATTTTCTTGTATATTGTCTTTATAGACTACAAAAATTTCATCAAAGGAGTAAATGGGGTTTTGTCTTTTTGCAATGTTTAACATTTTGTAGAGATGGGTAAGAGTTTCGCTTAATTTTGCATGTGAAATTGTTTGGTAACAGGATATTCTCTAGTTCTAGTTCAAATTCTCCTATTTCTAGCTTTAAAATTGAATTAGAGGTTCTGGGACTGTTTCGACCACGAGCCAACCCTCAGCATTGGAACTAACCCATTCCTATATAGCGGTTCTCTCGATTATCATGGAAATTACTACCAGCTTAACTACCTTACATATTTATTACAAATAAATCATTTATGTTGTTTGATTACGCATATAGATTGGCTATGGTTATACTATCTCCTGCTAATTTTTCGAATTTTTTATGGGTTACATAGTTTCATACAACATAGTACATTACTTCTTTATTTCTATATTGGTTCTCAAAGCGAACCCTACTGACGTAATACGATCAAGATTAATATTCCATGTAAATATAATTTTCATGATGATGGTGAAAGAATGTTCTTGTGTCTTCTTACCATTACTGTTAACAATAGGATTATCAAAAATGTTTAATTTCGCTACTTTAGTCCACTGCCTGTAATTTTCCTTTCTCATAATGCCGAAAATAAATTCTCATAATGCTAAAAGGATATGTTGTACATAAACCTACTCAAATAGTTATTGCATTTGCAATCATGATGAAGATTACAATGCCTAAACCTTTCAAAAGTGAATACCACATTTAAATCTCTGAATGAAGAATACGATGTATAAATTCTATTATATGTAGATATTGCATTTAAGTTTCAACATAAGAGATACAATGTATGGATTGTACCATATGTAACTATTGTATTTAAAATTCAAAGTGAAAGAGTACAATACATTATCTTTAACCTATATAGGTACTGCACTGGAATTTCAAACAAGGAGATTCCTACTTATATTCAAATTTTCCTTGTCATGATTACCAATCTAAACAGAGTAATAACTCACAACATTATACTCTATCATTAGAAATCATTATGCAAAATCTACAATCTTGATAATTCTAGTACTTATCTGCAATTTGTAAACTCTGTTGGGAAAAAATCCTCAGAAATGGCTACAACTCCCTTCCAAAAAGAATGGTCTTTGCAACCAGTTCTCCCCTCAAGCTCTCCCAAATTCTAGAAAACAAGTAGAGTGGAGAGGTTTTCTTTCCAGATTAATTATAGGCATCAGGGGCTCACTTAACCGAGCCTGAACTCACAATCGTGATATGGATTGAGCCTTCCACTGGTCCTTACCAACTCAGGAACCTGACTCTTGGGCAGCATATTGCCTCAACCCACAACTCTGTTATTACTTCTTTCTTTTTCATAAAATTCCCCCCCTTCTCCCTGGATTTTCCTTTTTAAAAGAAATCCTTTGGGATAAGGAATAATTGTTTTCTCCAACTGTCTAGAAGTTAGGAACTCTTGTGGTAATCCATGAGTTTTCCCTTTTCATATAACAAAAAGTATTCTTTTAACTACTAACCATTTATTTAAATAAAAAGTCTTTCTAATTCAATTAGGTCTTTAACTAACCTAAAAATATGTCAACCTCTACATAAGGTAATTAGCTAACAATTTTAACTTGTTTGTAAAAAGAAATAAAACCAAAATAACTGGGGGTGTTACAAAAGAGATAAAGGAGAAGCTACAAGTAGTGTGTGGAGTTGAGATGGGATTATATATTTGGGCATATGAATTGCCACAAAGGAGTGATGGTAACATTTTATACCTAAGATGATACTATGCTATTGTGTAAAGGGTTCATGATTGGTTGTACTCAACATCCCAAATGTTTTTATCCAGGTTATAAAAGTTTTATTTTTCCCAGGTGTTTTGTAAGCCCTATTGATCTAGGCCTACATGAATTAGAGTAATCATGTAGTGTGTATCCATCCTATGTATAGATAGGATGTGACATCAACTTGTGGAATGGACCATTTGAATAGGTACGAGGATGGTTGGTGTACTCGTATGCTAGCTTGATGTGGAATCAGAGAAGTTGAGTCTTTGATAAAAGGGGGGGAATGTGCGATGGATTGTTTTTTATATGAACATCAATAATCAATTTTACGTAGGAAGAAAATAAAGTTCAAGGATGAATCCCAAATGAAGAAAATAAGAATTTGATATCAGTGCACATAGAACCATGTACATGAACGTCATCCTACTAGACTAGCTGTTGGTTACCCATACATTTTGATGGATGGTTGTTCCTTATCGAGACATCAACATCTTGGTAATATTTATATCCTATAGGTATGATAAAATTATAGGTTAGACCAAACATAGATTTTGTTAATAAGGATATTCTTAAGATCATGTGTCGTAGAGAAGAGCATAATGATGAAGAGATCAACTAATGGATTACTAAGGAAAGTTAGGTGTTAAAGAGAATCCATTTCTCCATTAATGGGGAGTATTAGAGTTAACGAGATAAGTGTATTATTCCAATGCATTATTATTTCTATGCATTCTTCCAAATCATGAGTGTTATAATGTATTCTTCTAGAGAGTGTTGGTTTCCAATGTAAGCGTGAGTTTTAAACCCACTAAGGTGTCCTACTCATCCATTTGTAATTGGGTTTTATAGTTATTTGTTGTTCGTACTACCTATACCATGCTATAAATATGGATATTGTGGTGTAGAGGGACAACATCTAAAAAATCTCTCTTCAAGGGAGTTTAGATCTCATGTTTTGTTTATGTTTTTTATTCTCCTCTTTTGTTTTCTCTTGACCTATTTTCTTAACTAGTATCTTTGTCCTTAATTCTTTCTGTCAACAATAATGGGGAAAATAAAAACAATTAGTATAAGGGCCATGACAACAATCATCAAAGAGATTCATAATAAACAAATCATTTTATTTTCAAATTAGCTAGATAGATATTGTACATGTTATTTTGATTTATTATTAGAAGGTATTTTTTTCTCTTTTTGCCTCTTACTCAAACATAGACATATTCTTTATTCTTTAAACATACACAATGATCAACACTTACATTATAGAAGAATATAAATTATTAGTGTATCCCTCAAAATTTGGTGCTAGAGTGATGTAGACAACATACATTGTGACAAATGGTAGACAACAAAGATTGTAACAGATGGCCCTCACATACTAACTACTTCACAAGTATTTCTCTACTTTAACCCTCCCCTCATAGCTGATAGTGATAATATACATAGGAAATAAAAGTAATTTTAAAGTATATCTTAATGTCCATCAACCTATTGATATATATCCTTAGTCAGTGCTTAATGAATGCATTTCCTACAAGTGTTACAATTAAACATGAACATAACCTTCAAGTTGGGTAAAGGAATTTGATTTAATTCCTTCCAAAATCTATTTATGGTATTACTGAGATATTCACTTGTCTTGTGGAACTCAATCAGTGGGATGGTATTCATGACGAGTAATTTAGAAATATAAGAAATTTTTGTCTTTCTTCTATCATGGATTCATTCAATTCAATTGGTTGATTATGTAAAGGTATTTACTATGGGTGGTTTTGATGAGAAGTTGAGTGAGGATATATAGAGAAAATGATACCAAATAAATAGTGATTGGATTTTTTTCATAATTTAACTTCAATTTTTTGATATAAAATAAAGTTTTTTTGATACAAAACAAAGAGAAACAAAGTTTGAATGACTTACACTTGCATTGTTGAATGATTTATGGTGGTGCAATTTATAGTGGCATAACATCAATGTGCTTACTTAGTAATAATACTGTTTCCATTTTCTCTAGTATGTCTTTGTTCCTCCAACTAAATAGTCTAATTGGTTACATTTTTGGGAAGAGACCATGAAAAACAAATATCGACATCAAGCATTGTAACACATTTCGATAGTGCATATTTCACTAATGGTGTAGGCAATAGTGTGAAAATCATACATCCTTTAAACTTAAGCAATACAAAATATTAAAATAATTCAAAGTGTCTAATACTCAAATAATTCATGTGAAAATAATTTAAAGCAACTAATATTCAAATAATTGAAAGAAATTAATACTTAGTCAACTAAATAATCCATTTTCATATACACACTCCCATGACTTAAGTTAATGTAAAGTGCTTCAAGAAAATATGCACTTAGAACATAAAACATTGATTTTCCTACTTAACCTATAAAACATAAAAAAAATTAAATAATTTTAAATACAAATTTTCTTTTGATTAAACCATTTATAAAAAAAATTAAAATAAAAAAAATAAATCAACTAAATTCCATATAAAGTAAAATTAATAAAATAAAATATTAGAAGTAACAATTCATTCAGAACCTTTATACTCATTGTTATTATGAAACTTACATTCCAAAATTATATTAAAATTTAAGAAATTACTATTTCTCTAATCACAAATCTAAAAGTAATTATCTAAAATTTTAAACATGGCTAGAATTACATCATGATCTAAATACATATTTAACATGCCCTAAAATGGTGTACAAGAGAAATAATACATTGAATTCCCTCCCCAATCTAAAAAAACATTAAAATAAATACTAGTACATTGACTTTCTTACCTAATATAAAAAACATAAAAAAATAAAAATTAAATAACTTTAAATACAAAATTTCTTAAAATTTTGGTTAAACATGAGTTAAAATAAAAAAAAAAAAAAATGAAGCTTGATTTTATATAAAATAAAAAAATAAATAAAATGAAGCTTGATTTTATATTTTTGTGATCTATAGTGATTTTGATTATGTCTTTTAGATTAATCACATCATAAATTGTTGACCACCCTTTAATATGATTTATTTTCAAAATAACTAAATAAAATAAAATAAAATATTAAAAATAACAATTAATTAAAAACCTTCATATTTACTATTATTATGAAATTTAAATTCCATAATTGTACTATTTCTCTAACAAATTTCACACTAATTACATAAAATTTTAAACATGGTTAAAATTACACCATAATCTAAATTCATATTTAACATACCCTAAAACCATTTAGTAATGCAATAAGACATTGATTTTCCAACCTAATCTAAAAAACATAAAAATATAAAAATTAAATAATTTTAAATACAATTATTTCTAAAACTTGGATGGAACAGTTAGTTAAAAAGAAAAAGAAATTAAAATAAAAAATAAATCAAATAAATTCAATCTAAATTAAAATTAATAAACCTAAATATAAAAATGAACAATTTAGAAACTAGTTAAGTAAAAAAAATAAAACAACTAAATTCATCTAAATTAAAATTAATAATTTAAATATAAAAAAACAATTCATGAAGAGTCATTGTTATTATCAAATTTAAATTAAAAAAATTCTATTAAGATTAAATAAATGAATATTTCTCTAATTACAAATATCACAATAATTATATAAAATTTTAAACATGATTAGAATTACATAGTAATCTAAATTCATATTTAACATATCTTAAAATGTTGTACCAAAGTAATAAGGTATTTTTTCCTACTTAATCTAAAAAAATATAAAAATTAAAAATTAAATAAATTTAAATACAAAATTTCCTAAAATTTTAGTTAAACAATTCATTAAAAAAATTAATAACAATAAATCAATTAAATTCAATCTAATAACAAATCAACAAATGAATTCCTTTATTTACCTTTTTTAACTATTTCTAGAAATATTAATTAACTGTTTTAGTAGTTTGACCAGGATCATTAGTTCAAATTAGCCGTTAGCATTATAGCTGTTGGAGTCTCTGCACACTCTATTTAATCAAGGTAAGCCGGATTGGTTCTTCAACTTGTCCTGACGATGAACCACACTGGTTGGTAGCCGGATTGGTTCTTCAACTTGTCCTGACGATGAACCACACTGGTTGGTTCGAAACGCGTCGACAAAAGATTGGTTATGTGATTTTGCCGAAAACTATCTTAACAATGTTATGGATCACAGAAGTCTAAATTCCTTAATAAATTCAATCTAAATTAAAATTAATAAATTAAAATATTGAAAATGAAAATTCATTAAAAACTTTCATACTCATTGCTATTATGAAATTTAAATTCCAAAATTCTATTAAAATTAAATGACTATTTCTCTCACCATATTAAAATTAAATAAATGATTATTTCTCTCATTATATTAAAATTAAATAAATGACTATTTCTCTCATTATATTAAAATTAAATAAATGACTATTTCTCTCATTACAAATCTCATAGTAATTACATAAAATTTTAAATATGGTTAGAAATGACATTATGATCTGAATTCATATATTAACCTACCCTGAAGCAATGTAAGAAAGTAATAAGACATGTATTTTCCTATCTCATCTAAAAAAACATAAAAAAATTAAAAATTAAATAATTTTAAATATAAATTTTCTCAAAACATTAATTAAACCATTAAAAAAAACTCAATTAAATTCAAATTAATAAATTACATATTAAAAATAACAATTTATTGAAAACCTTTTTACTCATGGTTAATTTGAATTTTCAATTCCAAAATTCTATTAAAATTAAAAAAATAACTATTTTTCATCAAGTTCCACGAGCACAATTGGTTGATAATGAGCCTAGTCAAGGGTCAAACTTGAAAGATCACACCAAACTTAACCAAAAAAAATTCTTACTCTAATCACATATCTCAATAATTACATAAAATTTTAAACATGATTACAATTACACTAGGATCTAAATTCATATATTAACAAACATTAAAACCATATAAAAACAATAAGATATTGATTTTCCTACCTAATCTAAAAAATATAAAATAATAAAAATTAAATAATTTTAAATACAATTTTTCCTAAAACTTTAGTTAAACAATTTTTAAAAATAATATTTAAAAAAAAATCAAACAAATTCAATTTAAATTTAAATTAATAAATTAAATATTAAAAACAACAATTCATTAAAAACTTTCATACTTAAAATTTAAATTTCATTGTTATTATGAAATTTAAATTTCAAAATTATATTAAAAATAAACAAATAACTATTTCTCTAATCACAAATCTTACAATCAATGCATAAAATTTTAAACATGATTAGAATTACATCATGATCTAAATTCATATTTAAAATTTTAAATATGATTAGAATTATATCATGATCTAAATTCATATTTAAATATCATTAGATCTAAATTCATAACATATGATCTAAATTCATAACATAAAAATCGTTTAATGAGGTTACAATTTTGTTCACAAAATAGTAAAAATTTTGGGATTTTAGAAATTTTGAAAAATATGAGTTATAGTGATTAGACTTCAGAATTTTAAATACCAGGAATTTTTGGTAATACTCAATCTATTTCCAACACTATTAAAAAAACATATATATATTTTTAACCAAATTTCAACCAAAAATAACTTTCAAAATAAAATTATACACGAAAGCTTTACCATACCCTAAAAAGATGTACTAAATTTTAATCATAATCGGAATTACACCCTAATCTAAATTCATATTTAACATATCCTGAAAAGATGTACTAGATTTTAATCATATTCGGAATTACACCATAATCTAAATTCATATTTAACCTCCTCCTACGATGTGGTAGTTTGCCAAATTATGACATAACCTTAAAAGGATCATTACATAAGTAACATTAAAATCTAATTTCTTCGCTAAAATTTTAGAACAATATCGAACGGCTCCCAAACGTTTAACTGTCCATTTTGAATTTGAGGTTGGCCGAATCCGAATCCGAATCGACATGGTAGGATATATCATGGAAAATAAACAATGAAAGGATGCTTAACCGACAATGGTGTGTATTAAGCAGATGACACATGGCAGCCCGTGCCACCTCTTCAAATAACAGTAGACTACACTCGTGTCTGCACAGTATTGCTTTGGCCTGAGCCTTCGCCATGGCAGCACCGAACGTGTATATCCATTAACAGGAGGCACCACGACGTAGCGGATATCATTGTTGGTGACTATATATAAAATCAAGAAGTCGTGAGGGCGGTGAGAGTAGTTGAAACGATTACAAACTGAGTGTCTGTAACCTGTTATACCTAAGGCTGTAGTTGCTGGGGTGTGAAGAGAGGATCATCATGAGTCAGGGGCAGGCGAGGAGGGATGAAGCGCAAGATCAATTGCCGGAGCCCATAACATATGGAGACATATTCGACGTCAGCGGGAGTCTGGCGGCGCAGGCCATCACTCCGCAGGACGCAGCTCTCATGCAAAGCGCCGAGACGAGGGCGCTCGGCAAAACACTGAATTTAGGCGCCGCCGCAGTCATGCAGGCGGCGGCCGAGATGAACGAGAGCGCCGGCCTAGTGAACAGCCGGGCAGAAGACAGCGGTGTGGGTGAGCAGAGTGTCACTGTCGCCGAAGCCCAGCTGCCCGGTGTGAACGTCCTTACGGAAAGCGTAGCCGGGCAGGCCATTCGCTTCGCCATCCGCCCGGCGCCCGCAGATTATCCCACGGCGGCTACCGCGGACGTCACCATCGGAGAGGTACCTGGCACGTGCTAGAGTGGTGTTGGACTTATTTTAATTTGAGCGTCTCTTTATTGAATTTCATTGGCAACGTATTGTTATTTTCTCGTTGACAGGCATTGGAGGCGACTGCCATGAGAGCAGGTGATAAGCCTGTGGAACTAAGCGATGCAGTTGCAATCCAGGCAGCCGAGCGGCAAGCCACCGGGACTGGCGAGATCTCTAAAGGCGGCGTGGCCTCGGCGGCGCAGTCGGCGGCAGATGTTAACGCACGATTGCCGTACTCGATGAAAACGACCTTGGGAGACGTTCTTTCTGTAACTATCACCATACACTCTGCTTTACTATGACGTAGACCTGCAACTAATCTACAGTCTTTTACTCTAATAATCTACACTCTGCTTTAATATGATGTAGACTTACAATTGATCTACACTCTTCTAATATATTATTGGGATTATTTTTTGAGTTTTTATTTTTCTCTTAATGGTGCAGACTGCTACTGAAGACCTGCCTGTGGACAAGGCTGTTACAGCGGAGGACGCGAGGAGGATCAAAGAACTGGAAGCGAGTCACACCGAGACTGGGGAAGCTTATCCCGGTGGCGTCGGCGATGCCATGGAGGCTGCCGCGAAGGTCAATGAACAGGGTGGCATGGGGTTTCGGGCATGACCTGCATATCTGGATTTGTGAGATTTTGTTACGGCTTTGTGTAAATTTTCTTTAATCGAATAACTAATGATAGGTGCCGTTTATGACTATTGGAATAACTCACGGCGCCATTTTGAACCAGGTAATTGCTCCTCGGTAATAAGGTTTATGTTTTTCATACCTGCCTGTATTGTTTTCGTGTTTTTGGGAAGCTTTCTTGATATTTTTCTTGATAAAATTCATCGAGAATTTTCAAAAGTAAAAATGGCTGTATTTTGAATCCTATTTTGATGGTAGCGAAATATTAAAAATCATATATATATGTGTGTATGGTTTAGTTTTTAAAATAATAAAATGTTTTAATAACAATATTAATATTTTTCTTATTTAACTAATATTAAAATATTTCAATAATACTATTCATATATTTTTTAGTGATATGTAATTAATATTTATATTTATATTAATATTAAAATATTTCAAAAATAATATTAATGTAATATATTAAAATAAAATATTATTATATTAAAATAAAATATTAAAAATTTTTCGCGATGGTAAATAATATATTTTTTGTGGTATGCTTTAATTTTAAAATGATATTAATAATATTCATATGATATGTAAATTCAGAAAATAATATTAAAATAAAATATACTAAAATAAAATATTTAAATTTTTCGCGATATGCAAATAATATTGCATAATATCTATATTTTTTTGGTATGCTTTAATTTTGTGGTATGCTTTAATTTTTAAAATAATATTAATATTTTTTTGGTATTGTTTTAATTTTTAAAATAATGAAATATTTTTTATAATAATTTTAGTAAAATTGAATATCCTTTTTTATTATTTACAAAGGTTAAATTTATTTAACTCTCAATGAGCAGGTAAAGTTATTGAACTCTCAGGTAAAGTTATTGAACTCTCAATTAGCTTTCTTACAAAGTAAAGTTATTGAACTCTCAATTAGCTTTCTTACAAAGTAGATTGAGTAAAAGTTATTAGACTCTCTTATAAAATAGATAGATTGAGTAAAGTAGATCTTATAAAATAGATAGATTATCTATAAAGTAGATAGATTGAGTAAAGTAGATCTTACAAAGTAGATAGATTGAGTAAAGTAGATCTTACTCAATTAGCTCTCTTACAAAGTAGATTGAGTAAAAGTTATTTGACTCTCTTACAAAGTAGATAGATTGAGTAAAGTAGATCTTACAAAGTAGATAGATTGAGTAAAGTAGATCTTACAAAGTAGATAGATTGAGTAAAGTAGATCTTACAAAGTAAGTAGATTGAGTAAAAGTTATTTAACTCTCTTACAAAGTAGATAGATTGAATAAATTAGATCTTACAAAGTAGATAGATTGAATAAAGTAGATCTTACAAAGTAGATAGATTGACTAAAGTAGATATATTTAGTAAAGTAGATTATCTCGATAAAGTTATTTAACTCTCTTACAATGTAGATAGATTGAGTAAAGTAGATATCTTACAAAGTAGATTCTCTCGATAGATTGAATAAAGTAGATCTTACAAAGTAGATATATTGAGTAAATTAGATTCTCTTGATAAAGTTATTCAACTCTCTTACAATGTAGATAGATTGAGGAAAGTAGATAAATAGATTGAGGAAAGTAGATATCTTACAAACTAGATTCTCTCGATAGATTGAGTCAAGTAGATTCTCTCGATGTATGTTTCATAATATGAGTTAGATTGAGTAAAGTAGAATCTCTGCATGTTTCATGTTTTCATAATATAAGTTAGATAATTTGAATTGATATTTTATAAATTAGATAATAATTTGAATTGATAATTTGGTAAAGTAAATTCTCTCCATGTTTCATAATATGAGTCAGATAATAATTTGAATTGATATGATAATTTGGTAAAGTAGATAAGCACTACTAGTGGAGCGATATTTATATATATTCTAAAGGAAACGCTGAGGAGCAAAATCGCATTTGCAAGGATATGCAAATCTAAAACTAGAATCATTCTTTTCCTATTTGCATGTGGTTATGAATTTAAATAGCGATATTTATATATATTCTAAAGGAAACGCTGAGGAGCAAAATCGCATTTGCAAGGATATCCAAATTTAAAACTAGAATCCTTCTTTTCCTATTTGCATGTGGTTATGAATTTAAATGACAACATTGCAAAAACATGTAACTATATATATATATATATATGACAGAAGATCAAATCTTGTACGGAAGCGAGAAATCCTGAGAAATTAGATAATAACATAATCCTGAGCTCTGAGGAGCGTATTTAAGTTTAAGAGAACTTGTAAAATAGTACGAACAAGAGACTAGTAGTAACATAGAGCTAGACCCTAAAGCAAATGCCAACGCACAACAACCTGCTAGGCATAAACCATTTTCACCGTGCAGAGATAGCTTACACAGAATGTCATACAACATGCAGTACAAAACCAACAACAATCTGTGGAAATTCAAAACTGTACACATAAAATTGCACTGTCACAACCATAGTAATAATCCGATAACTCATGGAACCCTGACGGGGGTTAAAACATTACAGTATAACAAGAAGAATCACAACGTGCAGCAGAGAGGGCGTGCTTCTTTATAACTTAACACTACTCAAGTCACAAGGACCTTAACAAACAAAACTAGAGAATAATTACATGAAAATGTGCACAGTCAGCAACGAAACTATGGTAAGCCCACGGGATATTAACCAAGAACACAACCTGAACAGTCCTCTCTTAAATAAAAGTATTACATAGCAAATTTAAGAGTAAGCCCGAGGGCTTGTCAAATTTTATGGTCTACAGTCGGAGAAATAAATTCCGAGAAGAGATTTCCCAAACCCTGGAAAGAGCAAGGCAATCCTGTTCGGCGTATAGACCTCACCATAACTCTGTTACAATAAACGAAATAGGAGCCGTAAGGAATTGGGCCGAAGGGCTATCTCTAAACAAAAGGAAGAACCTTTCCTATCTTTCAACAGAACGAGTAAATTGTCAAGAGAACCAGAGAATCGTCCATCTTTAGGAGAAGTAATGTATGAACTTACCTGCTAAACAAATGTTGAGGAGATAGGACCTGGAAACCGGGGTAGCATCTACCCGAACCCTCGCGTGATTCATTGGAGGTTGGCTCCATAACCCTCGTCCACAGAACAAAAAAACAAGCGTGAAACATATTAGAATTTCAGACAGAAACCAAAACAAACCTGTAAGGAGGAAAGGGAACAAAAAACTTAAAAGATGGCATGACAAATACTTACCAAAAGACAAATATTGTTATAACCAGTTCTCCACGCTACGGGTAAAACATGGGTGAGGCATTTCGGTCCAACTCTGCCCTCGGATGGGCATCCATAGACCCACACCGTCGATGAGGGGAGAAGCCCGAGGGCGCAAAGGCAGGGGGTACTCAGACCATACCCATCACGCGATAGAGCTAGCGGACCAAAGCCAGGTGTAAAGAGACAGCGGGGCCAACATTAAATCCGACAACTAATTCTCTGCCCACCAGAGAGATATTTCCGATTACGCATAAAAAAAAAAAATTAAAAAAAAAAAAAAAAACCATTACCCTTTGATATTTCTAATTTGATGCATGTGTATTAGAAATTAATAAGGTTAACACATTTGAGTAGTTATGCACGTATGGGGTAACTTAAGGTATGACTTAAGTAAAAATAAATAAAATTATCTGGTAAGTTAATTCGTGGGTAGATTACAAGTGGTATCAGAGCCAAGTATCAAAAACTATGGCCTCTGGGAATTGGAATTGATAGACAGATAGAGTATAATTTACTTTCATCTCCATTGAGCAGTTAAAAAAAAATAGTTAATGCGTTGACTCTTCTTCTGTTACTTTTCTTATGTTAAGTACAGGGAAAAAGTAGAAGACTGACAATATGAAAAGAGCAGACAGTGCGTCACGTAGGTTTGTGGTGGGCCAGGGACCTGCAGAGAATAACCCCGAATTATGGGTACAACTTGGAGAAGAGGCTTGCAATACAAACCTTGCAATTTTGGAGATGGTGCAGGAGTTGAAAAATGAAATGGCCCGATTGCGGGAGGATAATGCAAGGTTAACCATGGAACAAGAGAGGATTATAAAAAGCCTATTTGATAAGCAGAATCAGCAACCACTGCATCCCAGCCCTGTACAACAAAGGATGTTAGAGGAACAGAATCATCACACAGAACCTGAAGAGTCAGAAGGAAGGGAGGAGGAACGATCTGATAATGCCTCTAAACAACAGACATAAAAAAGGCAACGAATAGAGTTGTAAGGGGAATTCTATAAGATCAAACTGCCACACTTTGATGGAGAACAAGAGGAAGTAGCCGAGGTGTGGTTGATTAATATGAACAAATACTTCCAGCTATATGAATACGATTACAACCTCAAGGCACGGTTGGCCATTTTCCAATTACAGGGAAAAGCACCCTGTGGTGGAAAGAAGTTAAGATGGTAAGAGGAGTAAGTGAACATAATATCGCTTGGGGAAAATTTCAAAAATACTTTAAAGAAAGATCCCTGACTGAATGCTTCTATGACAAAAAGGCAAGAGAATTCCATGACTTGCGATTGGGACAACAAACTATGGATGAATTTATCACTCGTTTTACTTCATTGCTCCATTATGTGCCTTATATTTGAGAGGAAAAGGCTAAAGTACAGAGGTTCGTCAGTAGTTTACCTTTGAGCATGAGGGAAAGAATCGAATTTGATAACCCAAAGGCGATGGACAAGGCCATACGTAAAGCCTGAATTTGCTACCAGCAAAGCAAGCAGAAGGGAGAAATCATGGGTAAGAAATGGGTTGACAAAAAATGCGCAAGCTGGCTGGAAATACTAAAGGTAATCGAGGTGGTGGTAACAAAGGATTCTCCGAGGGGTAAAACAGTAGAAACATACAGAAGAATCTGCTCCGATTAAAGCCCCCCATTGAGTCTAGAACCAATGAACAGCCTGGAAATATAGACAACGAAGGGACAACAAGGCCTTGAGTGCAATGTTGGGGTTGTGGTGGACCCCATTACGTAAAAAAATGCCCTCAACGAAAAGGAATCGAACAGGTTTCCCAGGTTTATGAAGCATCTACAGTTGGCGATGTAGGACGGAGTCTACCAAAGATTAATGCTGCTCTGGAAGATCGTCAGGCGGAGTACCAGCCGACCATGGTGGAATTTGAAGGTAAACTCTTAGACCTTGCTGTAACTGTTTTAATTGATCCTGGAGCTATATTAAGTTATATTAGTCCTAAGGTTGTGGAGCATTATAAGTTGCAACTTGTTAAGTTTAAGGACCCTTGGCTAGTATAGTTGGCAACAGGGGCAAAAGATGGCTACTTGCTAAGGTCAAAAACTGCCCTTTAAAGATAGCAGGACAGCCAATGACAGCAGATTTAAATGTGCTTCCCCTTGGTTCATATGATATACTGATTGGTATGGACTGGTTAGAAAAACACTGGTCCATAATTAATTGTAAAACCAAGACTATCTGTTATAAGGATGAGTTTGGAATAAAGCAAGAGATGCAGGGAATTAAGTGGCCAGTGCAGATTCGGCCCATAACCGCCTCATAGTTAGCAAAATGCATTAGGAAAGGATGTCAGATTTATGTCGTCCAAGTGGGTTATGCCAACTCAAAAGATAAAACAGCCACACTGGAGAACATTCCTGTGATACAGGAATTTGCTGATGTGTTTCTGGAAGAGATTCCCAGATTGCCACCCAAAAGAGACATAGATTTTACCATTGAATTGGTGCCAGGAGCAGCCTCGGTGTCCCGAGAACCCTACAGAATGAGCACACTAGAATTGATAGAGTTAAAGATGCAATTCTAGGAGATGTTGGACAAAAACTACATTCGCCCCAGTGTGTCACCCTGGGGAGCCCCAGTGTTGTTTGTTAAGAAGAAAGATGAGACTCTTCACATGTGTATGGATTATCGTCAACTGAACAAATTGACGATCAAGAATAAGTATCCTCTACCCCATATTGATGAACTATTTGGTCAAGTAAAGGGAGCAACATTTTTCTCAAAGATTGATTTGCAATTAGGGTATCACCAAATCAGGATTAAAGAGGAAGACATAGCTAAGACAACATTTAGAACACGATATGGCGATTATGAATTTGTGGTGTTACCCTTTGGGTTGACCAACGCCCCCGCAACTTTTATGTGTCTAATGAACAACATATTTCACCAGTATTTGGATAAGTTCGTGCTGATTTTCATTGACGATATACTAATTTATTCTCGGACTATGGAGAAGGAGATTCTTAAGATCACGTGTCGCAGAGAAGAGCATAATGATGAAGAGATCAACTAATGGATTACTAAGGAAAGTTAGGTGTTAAAGAGAATCCATTTCTCCATTAATGGGGAGTATTAGAGTTAACGAGATAAATGCATTATTCCAATGCATTATTATTTCTATGAATTCTTCCAAATCATGAGCGTTATGATGTATTATTCTAGAGAGTGTTGGTTTCTAATGTAAGTATGAGTTTTAAACCCACTAAGGTGTCCTTCTCATCCATTTGTAATTGGGTTTTATAGTTATTTGTTGTACCTACTACCTATCCCATGCTATAAATATGGGATATTGTTGTGTAGAGGGACAACATCTAAAAAATCTCTCTTCAAGGGAGTTTAGATCTCATGTTTTGTTTATGTTTTTATTCTCTTCTCTTTTGTTTTCTTTTGATCTATTTTCTTAACTAGTATCTTCGTCCTTAATTCTTTCTCTCAATAATAATGGGGAAAATCAAAACAATTAGTACAAGGGTCGTGACAACAATCATCAAAAGTATTCATAATAAACAAATCATTTTATTTTCAAATTAGCTAGATAGATATTGTACATGTTATTTTGATTTATTATTAGAAGGTATTTTTTCTCTTTTTTGTCTCTTACTCAAACATAAACATATTCTTTATTCTTTAAACATACACAATGATCAACACTTACATTATAGAAGAATATAAATTATCAGTGTATCCCTCAAAATTTGGTGCTAGAGTGAAATAGACAACATACATTGTGACAAATGGTAGACAACAAAGATTGTAACAGATGGCCTTCACATACTAACTACTTCACAAGTATTTCTCTAATTTGACCCTCCCCTCATAGTTGATAGTGATAATATACATAGGAAATAAAAGTAATTCTAAAGTATTTCTTAATGTCCATCAACCATTGATATATATCCTTAGTCAATGCTTAATGAATGCATTTCTTACAAGTGTTATAATTAAACATGAACTTAACCTTCAAGTTGGGTAAAGGAATTTGATTTAATTCCTTCCAAAAACTATTTATGGTATTATTGAGATATTCACTTGTCTTGTGGAACTCAATCAGTGGGGTGGTATTCATGACGAGTAATTTAGAAATATAAGAAATTTTTGTCTTTCTTCTATCATGGATTCATTCAATTCAATTGGTTAATTATGTAAATGTATTTACTGTGGGTGGTTTTGATGAGAAGTTGAGTGAGGATATATAGAGAAAATGATACCAAATAAATAGTGATTGCATTTTTTTCATAATTTAACTTTAATTTTTTGATATAGAATAATTTTTTTTTGATATAGAACAAAGAGAAATAAAGTTTGAATGAATTACACTTGCATTATTGAATGATTTATGGTGGTGCAATTTATAGTGGCATAGCATCAATGTGCTTACTTAGTAATAAGAGTGTTTCCATTTTCTCTAGTATGTCTTTTCTCCTCCAACTAAATAGTCTAATTGGTTACATTTTTGGGAAGAGACCGTGAAAAACAAATATCGACGTCAAGCATTGTAACACATTTCGATAGTGCATATTTCACTAATGGTGTAGGTAGTAGTGTGACAATCATACATCCTGTTATCTCAAAATCAGGCCCTGATAGGCTGCTGGTCAGGTTGACTCTAAGTAACTATTTCAAACCTACTTTAGGCTGAGGCTTAGCCTCCTCAACCTGAGAGGGCTCTCTCTTGATGGATTAATGATTTTGATTAAAGATAAGATGGCTAACTCTTATAGAACAACTGTGAAAAATATGAATGGTGGAAACACATTAAACAACTATCCATTGGGCTTATGGAGTCAACAACACCTCAATATAACAATGAACTCAACCTTACATGGAAGTCAGGGCATTCAGCATTTAAACATTCAGAACATAAACTCATATGGGACCACACAGTTTATAAATGTATACAGGAAGTCAGAGCACATTCAGTGAATTTTGAGTGATTATACATCCATACCACTGTAAGAATTAAGAAAAGGACAACATCACATATTCTGAACATAAAAAATCCTTCATGAATCCTGATAAGTAAAGTCAAGCATGTATTACTGAAAATGAGTCTTACATAGGCCAAATACAAGCTTTTCCATAAAATTTTCCAACCCTGATTACATTGGTGTTTCAGCTATATATAGAGCTCTTATTCTAATTGATCGAGATTCCTCCTCCAGCATGAGGGGAATTCGAAAACTACTTCTGTTACTGACAACTCTTAAACTCTAACTACTTAATAAATACAACAAAGTGTTGACTGGAGTTTTTAGAGATCTAAATCAACTATGACTCTAACTCCATATTACATGCATGATGGCTATAATTAAGATGATTCCTTTCTATGACATCTGGTTCTCTTTCAGTTTGGTTGTGGTAGGTGTTTGTAGCTGCTTGTTGGCCTTTAATGTCGTATCCTCTCCATTGCCCTGAAACATAGGAAACTACCGCTGTTTTACCCGTCTTTGGTTTGCCTCAAATGTTCGAATCCAAAGAAACATGCCATTTATATTTGATTACCCAAAATAGAACAGATTGCCACGTCCTTGATGTGCTGGCCACCTATGTCATGTGTAAAGGCAAAAACTCTTTCAAACCGTTTTGACATATCTTGAACTGTGGTAAGTGTGTTCACTTTATGACAAAAATTTAAAGCTGGATTCGAATCCATATTTTCTCCACCTGTCTTTACATGGTTGAATGTTGATAGCTTCGGATAATGCCTTGTATATATTCCCCTTTCAAAATTCCCGCTTGTATTTCAAAACCGGTTGACTGATATCAGATTGTTTTAGCTTTAGCAGTTTCGTAGCCCGCTATGAAATTGCTGAGTTTTAGTCATCATCTTCAGCAGTTTCGTAGCGCTCTACGAAACTGCTATGTTATTCCAAATGACACAGTTTCGACCAAATTTTTTTCCATTTTGATCCCTTTGCTATCTTGAAATGTCTCTTTTCATGTGCCTTGGAGCTTTTCAAACTGAATATATATATAGACCCCATTCTTTCCATATGCCTCCACATAACACCAATCATCTGTTGTGCCAACCATTAATGAGAGATTACACATAGGATTCTGGACAGCTGCAACAACAAACCTATCTAGTGCCTAGTCAATTAAATGGGTTGCAATAATGCCTTCAGTTATCTGAGATTTCCTCAGAATACCATCTGGATCACATGTCACAAACCAACCAATCTGCCAACCAGGAACCATCCATTTCTTCGATATGCTCCCAAGAGTAATTACTGGTATAATTGATGCAAAGAATCCCATTGGAATGAATGGCTTCTTACCAAAGACAATATGAGCATATACTTCATCTGAGATTATTAACAAACCTAACCTTTTAGCTGTCTCTGCAACCTTAGCCAAATGATCATGGGTAAAAGTGGTGCCACATGGGTTGCTTGGATTGATAACAACCATTGCCACTGTGTTGCTGTCTGCAATTGTATGAAGTTGATCTAGATTGATTTCCCAACCCCTTTCTGGAACTAAATCATGATGCCTTGCTTCCTTTTTCTTGCATTGCCAATAAGTGAAGATGACATGAGATATAAGCTTCTATTCTGGCTGAAAAATAGGGCTTGGGACAGAGCTCATAACTTCTCACAAAAAACGTATTTGGAAAAACTGAAGGAGGCTTTTGTGAACCAATCCATGCTGAACAAAAACCTATCTTGGTTTTTTGAAACACCTTCCCTACCGCCCAGAATGTGTCTTTGAAAAACAGGTGTAAAACAGGAGATGAAAAACTGCACCTACAGCAGTTTCGTAGCGCAACTTTGGTCATTAATTTCTCTCAGATCGTAATGGATTTGAGGAAACTGAAGGAGGTTTTTCTAGTTTAGTCTGTTAGGAATAAAAAACTCTTTCCATTTCCCAAAATAGGCTTTCAGTTGCTTTAGAGACCTCTTGGAAGTTGACTACCTTTTCATAATAAAACTTTGGAGTTCATAAATGTATTTCTTTTCTTTGCTTCTTTTTGAAACTTGCAACCTGTGCATACCAAGACAGCTAATGACCTAATGATGAGGATTCTGATAAATATGACAGCTGGGTGAGATTTTCTATGGATCAGCACGAAATCACCTAGACAGGGTCTACGAAATCACCTAGACAGTTGCGCTGCGAAAACACCTAAAACTGACTTATGCACTACGAAATTACCTAAAGAGCTTTGTAGCACATAATAACCTTTGAACAGAGCTGACACATGGAAATTGTGTGAATTATGAGACCAGTGGTGAATGAGAATGCATAGTGGACTCCTAAGACTCAGACTCTAAGGCAAACAAAAACTCAAACTTAGACTAGCACCGAATCTTTACCATCAAGCTAGTATGAGAAATTTTGGCATTAAAATTCTTAAGTGATAACAGTGGCTCCACTTGGGATAGTGTGCTCCTGTAGTACACTAAGAACTCGCAGGTCCAGTGCTTTGTCCATTTTATGAAAAACATAGATTTGTTTGACAAACATCCCCTTCAAGCTTCTTGGGCCTTCACCTCGGGCTTAAGCTTGATGATGACTGTAGGAGAAAGAAATCTACATCTACTAAAAAATGCTCAGTTGACCTTGAGCTTATTTGCATTTACCTACCTACCTACCCTATCAGCTGCAAGCTCCACTTGTAGCTCAAGCAACATGATATTTCCAATAAAGCCAATCAATTGTCCTCTCTGATATTGGAGGCTCTTGACTGCATTCAACCTCAAAATAACCATGGTAGTGAGATGACCAAATCAACCTATAATGTATATGATCTTCATAATTCAAATGAAATTGAAATACTGATGTGCAAAACTTTGCCATGTATTCATTTATAGGGTCAAAGAAAACATGGTTATTTTGATAATCATCATAACATTCTATCTCTTTAGACAACTGATCCTTAGCCACACAAAATTCCTTTGATGTGCTATCCAACTGCCTTTCTGCATGATTCCCATAGAAAATGTAATTTTCCTCACTATTGTGATCATTCTTTGATGTAAGCTGCTGCAAGGAATCACAAAAATGAACAACCTTTTCTTCTGCCTGAGGATTATAAAAAATTTCTTCCAGTATTTCTTCTTGGTGTTTGCAATCAATTTCATATTCTTTATGATCAAAAGACTGACAAATCTGCTGCATCTTTTCATTCATATCAAAGGATGAAACATGGTTTTCACAAATAAACCCCTGCTGATCTTCATGCTGCGTTTCATGAGATGTTATACTTTCTTCTTGGTGTTGAAATGCATTGTTATGAAGAGCCTCTAAAATTTCATCATCCATAAATTCATCATCATCATAACAATCCTCCAAATATTGAATAAAACTCGTAGAATGTTTACAACAATCTTTGACCAGCAATAAGGAGGGATGGCACTCTTTATACATGTCATAGAACACATCATGGAAATCAGCAAGAGAATATAATGAACCATTTTCCAAACTTTTATACCAAGACCATGCTTTTCCTTCTAAAGTGGTCATAAACATCCTCATGAGACAATCCTCAGGAAAGTGAACCTTAAGATTGCGTACATGCATATGAAACCTAACCAAATGAAGAGTAGCATTTTCTTTCTTTTCATCTTTGAATATCGGAAGATCCTCTAACCAATCAACCTTTGGCATAGGATTCGGAAAACCAAGGGATATGAGACCGATTCATAGGAGCATACCTGGCATTCATTCTTGCAATGGAATTCATCTTGAAACTTCATCAAGCTACTGATCTTCTAGCAGTTGAGTCACCTTCCAATTTCTTATTCGATGTGTGGAGTCGCCAAGGTAGTTTTGCAGCCTCAAATAGATGTTTGAGCTCCTGCTACCTTCAGAAGTTCAACCTATTAATTTCGGGAATGAATAGACTTCAGGCTCCCGGCAGACGCACCAAAATGTTATCTCAAAATCAGGCCCTGATAGGCTGCTGGTTAGGTTGACTCTAAGTAACTATTTCAAACCTACTTTAGGCTGAGGCTTAGCCTCCTCAACCTGAGAGGGCTCTCTCTTGATGGATTAATGATTTTGATTAAAAATAAGATGTCTAACTCTTATAGAACAACTGTGAAAAATATGAATGGTGGAAACACATTAAACAACTATCCATTGGGCTTATGGAGTCAACAACACCTCAATATAACAATGAACTCAACCTTACATGGAAGTCAGGGCATTCAACATTTAAACATTCAGAACATAAACTCATATGGGACCACACAGTTTATAAATGTATACAGGAAGTCAGAGCACATTCAGTGAATTCTGAGTGATTATACATCCATACCACTGTAAGAATTAAGAAAAGGACAACATCACATATTCTGAACACAAAAAATCCTTCATGAATCCTGAGAAGTAAAGTCAAGCATGTATTACTGAAAATGAGTCTTACATAGGCCAAATACAAGCTTTTCCATAAAATTTTCCAACCCTGATTACATTGTTGTTTCAGCTATATATAGAGCTCTTATTCTAACTGATCGAGATTCCTCCTCCAGCATGAGGGGAATTCGAAAACTACTTCTATTACTGACAACTCTTAAACTCTAACTACTTAATAAATACAACAAAGTGTTGACTGGAGTTTTTAGAGATCTAAATCAATTATGACTCTAACTCCATATTACATGCATGATGGCTATAATTAAGATGATTCTTTTCTATGACATCTGGTTCTCTTTCAGTTTGGCTGTGGTAGGTGCTTGTAGCTGCTTGTTGGCCTTTAATGTCGTATCCTCTCCATTGCCCTGAAACATAGGAAACTACCGCTGTTTTACCTGTCTTTGGTTTGCCTCAAATGTTCGAATCCAAAGAAACATGCCATTTATATTTGATTACCCAAAATAGAACAGATTGCCATGTCCTTGATGTGCTGGCCACCTTTGTCATGTGTAAAGGCAAAAACTCTTTCAAACCGTTTTGACATATCTTGACCTGTGGTAAGTGTGTTCACTTTATGACAAAAATTTAAAGCTGGATTCGAATCCATATTTTCTCCACCTGTCTTTACATGGTTGAATGTTGATAGCTTCAGATAATGCCTTGTATATATTCCCCTTTCGAAATTCCCGCTTGTATTTCAAAACCGGTTGACTGATATCAGATTGTTTTAGCTTCAGCCGTTTCGTAGCGCGCTATGAAATTGCTGAGTTTTAGTCATCATCTTCAGCAGTTTCGTAGCGCTCTACGAAACTGCTATGTTATTCCAAACGACACAGTTTCGACCAATTTTTTTTCCATTTTGAGCCCTTTGCTATCTTGAAATGTCTCTTTTCATGTGCCTTGGAGCTTTTCAAACAGAATATATATATAGACCTCATTCTTTCCATATGCCTCCACATAACACCAATCATCTGTTGTGCCAACCATTAATGAGAGATTACACATAGGATTCTGGACAGCTGCAGCAACAAACCTATCTAGTGCCTAGTCAATTAAATGGGTTGCAATAATGCCTTCAGTTATCTGAGATTTCCTCAGAATACCATCTAGATCACATGTCACAAACCAACCAATCTGCCAACCACGAACCATCCATTTCTTCGATATTCTCCCAAGAGTAATTACTGGTATAATTGATGCAAAGAATCCCATTGGAATGAATGGCTTCTTACCAAAGACAATATGAGCATATACTTCATCTGAGATTATTAACAAACCTAACCTTTTAGCTGTCTCTGCAACCTTAGCCAAATGATCATGGGTAAAAGTGGTGCCACATGGGTTGCTTGGAATGATAACAACCATTGCCACTGTGTTGCTGTCTGCAATTGTATGAAGTTGATCTAGATTGATTTCCCAACCCCTTTCTGGAACTAAATCATGATGCCTTGCTTCCTTTTTCTTGCATTGCCAATAAGTGAAGATGACATGAGATATAAGCTTCTATTCTGGCTGAAAAATAGGGCTTGGGACAGAGCTCATAACTTCTCACAGAAAACGTATTTGGTAAAACTGAAGGAGGCTTTTGTGAACCAATCCATGCTGAACAAAAACCTATCTTGGTTTTTTGAAACACCTTCCCTACCACCCAAAATGTGTCTTTGAAAAACAGGTGTAAAACAGGAGATGAAAAACTGCACCTACAGCAGTTTCGTAGCGCAACTTTTGTCATTAATTTCTCTCAGATCGTAATGGATTTGAGGAAACTGAAGGAGGTTTTTTTATTTCAGTTTGTTAGGAATAAAAACCTCTTTCCATTTCCCAAAATAGGCTTTCAGTTGCTTTAGAGACCTCTTGGAAGTTGACTACCTTTTCATAATAAAACTTTGGAGTTCATAAATGTATTTCTTTTCTTTGCTTCTTTTTGAAACTTGCAACCTGTGCATACCAAGACAACTAATGACCTAATGATGAGGATTCTGATAAATATGACAGCTGGGTGAGATTTTCTATGGATCAGCACGAAATCACCTAAACAGGGTCTACGAAATCACCTAGACAGTTGCGCTGCGAAAACACCTAAAACTGACTTATGCACTACGAAATTACCTAAAGAGCTTTGTAGCACATAATAACCTTTGAACAGAGTTGACACATGGAAATTGTGTGAATTATGAGACCAGTGGTGAATGAGAATGCATAGTGGACTCCTAAGACTCAGACTCTAAGGCAAACAAAAACTCAAACTTAGACTAGCACCGAATCTTTACCATCAAGCTAGTATGAGAAATTTTGGCATTAAAATTCTTAAGTGATAACACATCCTTTAAACTTAAGCAATACAAAATATTAAAATAATTCAAAGTGTCTAATACTCAAATAATTCATATGAAAATAATTCAAAGCAACTAATATTCAAGTAATTGAAAAAAACTAATACTTAGTCAACTAAATAATCCATTTCCATATACACACTCCCATGACTTAAGTTAATGTAAAGTGCTTCAAGAGAATATGCACTTGGAACATAAGACATTGATTTTCCTACTTGATCTATAAAACATTAAAAACAAATTTAAATAGTTTTAAATACAAATTTTCCTAAAATTTTAATTAAACAATTTATAAAAAAATTAAAATAAAAAAATAAATCAATTAAATTCCATATAAAGTAAAACTAATAAAATAAATATTAGAAGTAACAATTCATTCAGAACCTGAATGAAATAAGATAGAAACTAGGAGGGCAGAGGCAATTTTCGAGCTAGGGTTACAGGTTTGCAGAATTGTTCTCCATGGAGGGACACAAAGGAGGGAGCTCCACTCCCTCCTACAAACAGGCAGTGACCAGCAGAGGTAAAAAACCGCTAGAAGAAAATAGAGGTCCTTCAAATGTAAGGCAAAGAAACAGGGAAGAGGAGCAGGATGGCTCTAAATCGATGGAGAATAATAACACCACAGAAAGCAAGGAAGCGAACAAGGAACAGGGAACAAAAGACAAAGCACAAAAGGGACCATGCAAGCCCAAAACTACAATCACGCCCAGAGTAGTTTTGAATGATCCTGCTCTTTAGGCGCATAGGGACCATATGTAGACTTATGCAATCATTTGTAAATTTATGGCCCACTGAAAAGGATTTAGAAACATGGATTAAATACCACTGGAAACCAAAAGGAAGCATAGAACTACATCTGGGGTCAAAGGGATTCTTTACTGTTGTTTTTGCAAATATTGAGGATAAGGACAGAGTGTTTGAAGGAGGGCCCTACTTTTATGCAGCAGCAGGCCTGTACATGCGACCATGGGTTATGAATTTTGTCCCAGAACGAGAAACTTTTACCTCGGTTCTAGTTTGGGTCAGACTCTACTCTCTACCTTTGGATTACTGGCAACTGGAATCCTTATCTGCCATAGGAAACAAGCTAGGGCATTTTTTCAAAGCCTCTGAGGCTACCAGAAGAGGAAAATACACATCCTTTGCAAGAATATGTGTGGAAATGGATCTTTTTGGAGCTTTGCCGGATGAGGTAATCTTGGAAGTGTTTGATGAAGAATGGGTGCAAACAGTGGATTATGAGCATATCCCATTCAGATGTCGTAAATGCCATGAGCATGGGCACCTATTCAGAGATTGCCCTCTCAGTAAAACGGAAAACAAGGGCAAAGAAAACACCATGAAAGATTCTAAAAGCTTTCAAAAGGTGGTCTAGAAAGGAAAGGGAAGCAAAAGGGGATCAAAGCAACTTCAATCAGAAAAGAAACGAGCCAGTCAAAATAGGTTTCAAGCCCTAGAAGAGGAGGATGTGATAATGGAAGCAGATCAGGTCAAGGGAGACAGTCCAGTGGAGGAGGGGAATGAAGAAAATGATGAGCAAACCCAAAACAACAATAAACAGAAAGGAGAAATGATGAGTGACACAGAACTAGAGATGGACCAGGAAATGACCCAGAGTGAGATGGAAATGGAGGACAATGAACTACAGGAGATTCTTGAAAAAGAGAATCTAGATCTAGAAGGATTCTTGAAACAAGGAACCAGGGAGGGAGTGGATTCGTTACCTCTAGAAGAGTTCCATAGAGTTCAACATCTGTTTTTATGGAAAATTCAGACCAAAGGGCTGGAAAAGCAAGGGAAAAATGAAAGATAGGGTAGCGAATCCCAGGAAAGAAACGAGGCTGGAAAAAGCAAAATGAACTGTTGATGGAATGTGGAAAGCTAATGATAGACTCAGGTAAGATGAAAGATCTATCCAGTTACTCCTTTACAAATATTTAATAATGAAGTTCACTTCTTGGAATACAAGAGGTCTAGGTAGTAGAAGAAAACAAAGATTACTTAGTAATAGGATGAAACAAGCAGCTTTGGATGTGATCTTCATCCAGGAAACAAAATGTTCCATGCAAAAAATAAAAGAGATTCATAGCAAATGGCTCAATAAATTTGAGTTTCTGGAAGTCAAAGAAGAGAATATAGCAGGAGGAATTCTCACGCTTTGGAACCCCCAAAAAATTGACATCATAGATGCAGAGGCATCTAGAGACTATCTATCAATGGTCATTTAACCAGTGGGAGATAAAGAAATTCACCTGGCCACGAATGTGTACTGCCCTCAAAGATTGGATGGTAAAGTCAAGCTTCTAGACTCCCTGTAGGATCTTAGGGAAATACATGCAAGAATCCCTTGGATCTTAGGGGGTGATTTCAACATGATCAAATCACTGTCAGAGAAAAAAGGGGGTACTAGAATTCTGAACAAGGACTCTTGTGCATTTCAATCCTTCATAGACAATATGAAGCTAGTGGATATTGTAATGAACAATGGTACCTATACTTGGAACAATAAAAGAGGAGGAGCGTCTCAGGTGGCATCCAAATTAGATAGATTCATAATCTCAGAAGATCTTATGATCAAGGATAAGGACATAGTTGCAAGAGTTCTCCCCTTTGGAGGCTCTGATCATTGGTCGATGCAACTGGAAATTCATGGCATTGGTACTCCCAGGAATCGACCTTTCAGATTTGAAAAAATTTGGCTCTCCAACCCAGATTTCTGCAACAACATTGCCATCTAGTGGGCAGAAGATCTGAATATTCAGGGCACAAGAATGTTCCTTCTTCAAAAAAGACTCAAACATATCAAACTCTAGCTCAAGGAGTGGAACAAGAAGGAATTTGGCAACATTTTTGAAGCAAAAGAAATGGTTGAGGGAAAAATGCAAAAGCTCAACGAAACCCTTATCATGGATGGTTTTGATAAAGATAGAAATGATCAGGCAACTCTATATCATCAAGAATGGGAGAACTTATGTAAACAAGAGGAAATTTTCTGGCAGCAAAAATCCAGAGTTCAATGGCTAAAATAAGGAGAACGGAATACTAAATTCTTCCACAGATCCACTATGGCAAACAAAGATCAGAACAAGATTTCTTCGATTAAGGAAGAGGGAGGTAACCTTCTCAACTCTCATGAAGAAATAGAAGCAGTACTGGTTCAACATTTTTGGGGTATTTCACAAGAAATTGGCGCAGACAAAGATCAATACATTAGGATTATTTCAAGACATATACTTAAGTTGGTTTCCAGAGAAGACAACTTCAACCTCAATAGACCAGTATCGAAAGAGGAGGTCAGTGAGGTCCTAAAAGAAATGCAAAATGGTAAGGCACCAGGCCCGGATGGATTTAATGTGGATTTCTTTAAAGCTTGCTGGAACACAGTGAAGCAGGACATTCTGGACGTAGTGGAAGACTCTAGGAGGGACAAAACTATATTGAAGGCTCTTAATACCACCTTTATATCCCTCATCCCTAAATAGGATGTGGCTCAAACTCTTGACAGGTTTAAACCCATTGCCTTATGCAATGTGGTCTACAAGATAATATCCGAAGTTGTGGCCAATAGACTCAAACCTCTTCTTCCCACCTTGGTGTCGGTTGAACAGTCTGGATATGTGGAAGGAAGACAAATCCTCGATAACATCATTCAAGCTCATGAGGTGGTGCACTCATTGACAATCAATAGGAAAGTAGGAATGATCATGCAATTGGATATAACAAAAGCTTATGATAAGCTGAATTGGAACTATATTAGAAAAGTTCTAACAGCTTTTGGGTTTGATCATAACTGGATCAGATAGGTAATGGCCCTAGTTACTTCTCCCAGTTTTTCTATCCTTGTCAATGGTTCTCCCTCGGAGACTTTTACTCCTTCAAGAGGCCTTAGGCAGGGAGATCCACTCTCTCCCTTTCTCTTCAAGCATGCTAAATTAGTTGAGGAGGTCAAGGGTATCCAACTTTCTGAAGATGGCCAGGCCTTAACTCATTAGCAATTTGTTGATGATACCATGCTGCAGGGTATCCCCACAGTCAAAGAAGCTCTAGCTTATAGGCAAATCCTGAGAGACTTTGCTATGGCTTTAGGTATGGAAGTTAATCTCTCCAAATCTAAGATTTTTTTCTTTAATACTCACATTGCTATTCAGAGAAATATTTCCAGAATTTTGGGCTTTCAAAGGGAGTCCCTCCCTTCAAAATATTTGGGAGTTCCTCTAACAACCAAGCCTTTACACAAGAGCATCTGGGAGCTAGTGATTAACAAACTGCAAGATAAAATCAGGAAATGGACTACCAGATCTTTAAATTTGGCTGGTAGGTTAGTGTTAACCAAGGCGGTCCTACAATCAATCCCAGTCTTCATGCTATCTGCTCTTCCAGCACCAAAAGGAGTCTTGCAGCAACTTAGAACCATTCAAAGAAATTTTCTTTGGGGCACGGGGGAAGAACAAAGAAATGGGCCTTGGTAGCATGGGAAAAAATCTGCAAACCTAAAATCTATGGTGGGCTAGGATTGGATGATCCTCAGATTCTAAGCAGGGTTTTAGGAGCTAAATTATGGTGGCGATGGGTTAAAGACCCAGAGGCTCAGTGGGCAACGATTTGGAAAGAAAAATATGCCAGAACTTGGCTAAACAATGATCTCATAAGAATGTCAGGACATAGAAAGGGCTCATAACTTTGGAATAAGGCCTGGGATAACAGGGACTTAGTCCAAGGAAAAAAATTCTGGGAAATCAAAGATGGAAATCTAGCCCTATTTTGGGAGGACAGATGGCAACAAGAACCCATATTGTTCAAAGATGATTGGAGGGATCTCAAGGATGAAACAAAAACCAAAGGGTTATCTAAAGTAAAAGACTTTTGGGATCAAGCCAACAATAATGGAAAATGGAGAACCTCCAGAAACTTGGATTTCAGGGAGGACAACCCCCTAAAATCTAAAGCAGAGACTCTACAAAAAATGTTAGACCAAAGGAAGATTCTAAAGTCAGAGGGGCAAGATCAGCTAAGATGGGGCTACAAGAATGAGGGGGCCTTTAATCTCAAGGAAGCAAAACTCATTCTCCTTGACCTGAACACACAAGCTCCAGACAAGATTTGGCTTGAACTATGGAGACACCAAGGCTGGATGAAAATCAAACTTTTCATGTGGCTGGTTCAGAATAGGAAAATTCTAACTTGGGATAACATTAGGAAGAGGGGTATGCTGGGGCCTTCCAGATGTTAGCTCTTTGAAGCTCAAGAAGAAACTGTGGAGCACCTTCTCAACAACTGCATTTTTACCTCCAGTTTGTGGGATTTTTTTGCCACCATTTTCCACCAGACTGATAGAGACAAAAGGAATATCATCAACACCCTAAACAATTGGAGAAGAAACTTTTCAGAGAATGAAGTTCTTGGCTCAGCATGGGCCATCTTTCCAAGTTTCATCATCTGGAATGTTTGGAAAGAAAGGAACAACAGAATATTCAAGAATGAAAAGAGGCCATCCCAACACATTTTTAAGCTGATCTTAAAACAACTCAAAGAAACTGTTGGCAACATTGTCAGAAATCTTCCTAAGAACCCTCCTTCTGCTGCTGATATGAGAATTCTCTGTGATTTAGGTATGAAGGATCTTACTCCTCAAGGATTGGAAAGGAAAGTAATCTCCATGGTGTCTGAGCAAGATTTCTGGCATCCTCCCCCCAAGGGCTTTTTGAAATTCAACATTGATGGGGCTTCAAAAGGCAACTCGGGCACCGCTAGTTATGGAGGTGTGTTAAGGGATGAGAAAGGAAGTGTCCTTTGCATATTCCACAGTTATTTAGGAAAAGCCACCAATAACATGGCGGAATTGATGGCTATGGAACAATGTTTAGATCTCCTGAAACAAGAAAACCAACAAAATGTGATAGTTGAGGTTGATTCTAAGCTTATCATCAACTCGGTCAAAAGGATTAGTTGGGGAACCAACCCAAAAAAAGTTTCAAAAAACTGGAGACTGATCCAGGGCTTTCAATGGATTCAGATTCACCTCTAGAGCCTTCGTACAGTCAGTTTTAAACATGTTCGAAGGTCGACGAATAAAATGGCAGATCTTCTAGCCAATCAAGGTGTTATCAGCACACAGAATAGGATTGTGTTGAACTGGCAAGAGATGCCTCCAAGCAAGATAAAAACGATCTGTCATGAGCAGGCAGAAGAAGATAATGTCGTGTTTTGAAGGAGAGCCCTGGATACAGATCCCAAGTGATTTAAATAATCCATTTTGGAACTAGTCGGATGGCTTTGATTATGAGAAGTTGGGAAGTTTGGGGGGAGTCTCTTCTTCCCTCAGTTCTGGAAGAAAAAACAACTCAGAAAGCAATCTCGACGGCCGCAATACCATGCGCTTTCTGTTTGGGTTCGGAATACCGGGTGGGGGACAGTTTTCCAGCGATCACGAGCCTCATGGGTGGAAAACGGTTTTACCAATTTTGAAGCAATCACATATAGAGTGCAACAAGTGGCGGTGGGGTCGGTTTGAAAACCGGCCTCATCACATGCTAATGTTCGGAGACATTGGTTGGTGCGATATGATCGTCTTCCATTGGATCATCCGCAACAGATCGATGGTTGGGAATGATTGAGCTAGTTGGTGGTCAGGTTGGGTAAGGGTCGCGCTTCTTACCGTTGCAAAATAGTCCTCTGCCATTGGATTGGGTATGCTGGATCAATGATGATGATCAAAGGACCAGGTTGTTTGGTTGGTGGGAAATGCGCTTGTCCTCTATTTTTGGCAGATTGGAAAAGTGGGTGGGTGTTCTTAAGTCAAAGCCAGCTCAACATTCCTGTGAATTTATGAGACTCTCACTTTGGACTTCGGTTTAGTTCTTAGTTTTGGTTTTGGTTATAGTTTCCTTTTTGTTTAGCCTTGTATAGATTTTTTGAATTTAGAAGTTGGGTGTTTTGCCCATTTTCGGTTGGGTTTTCAGGTCCCTCCCTTGATCCACAACTCCTTGTGGATTGTTGTAATTTATGTATATCATCAATGAAATAGAAGATCCAACTCTTGCTTTAGCAAAAAAAAAAAACAATTCATTCAGAACCTTTATACTCATTGTTATTATGAAACTTACATTCCAAAATTATATTAAAATTTAAGAAATTACTATTTCTCTAATCACAAATCTAAAAGTAATTATCTAAAATTTTAAACATGGTTAGAATTACATCATGATCTAAATACATATTTAACATACCCTAAAATGGTGTACGAGAGAAATAATACATTGAATTCCCTACCCAATCTAAAAAAACATTAAAATAAATACTAGTACATTGATTTTCTTACCTAATATAAAAAACAAAAAAAATTAAAAATTAAATAATTTTAAATATAAAATTTCTTAAAATTTTGGTTAAACATTAGTTAAAATAAAAAAATAAAAGAAATAAAGCTTGATTTTAAATTTTTATTATCTATAGTGATTTTGATCATGTCTTTTAGATTAATCACATCATAAGTTGTTGACCACCCTTTAATATGATTCATCTTCAAAATAACTAAATAAAATAAAATAAAATATTAAAAATAACAATTCATTAAAAAAACTTCATATTTACTATTATTATGAAATTTAAATTCCATAATTCTACTATTTCTCTAACAAATTTCACACTAATTACATAAAATTTTAAACATGGTTAGAATTACACCATAATCTAAATTCATATTTAACATACCCTAAAACCATTTAGTAAGACAATAAGACATTGATTTTCCAACCTAATCTAAAAAACATAAAAATATAAAAATTAAATAATTTTAAATACAAATTTTTCTAAAAATTGGATTAGAAAATAGTTAAAGTAAAAAAATAAATCAAATAAATTCAATCTAAATTAATAAAATTAAATATTAAAAATAACAATTTATTAAAAACCTTCATACTCATCATTATTATGAAATTTAAATTTCAAACTTCTATTAAAATTAAAATTAAAAGAAATATCTATTTCTCTAATCACAAATCTCACTATAATTACATAAAATTTTAAACATGATTACAATTACACCATGATCTAGATTCATATTTAACAAACCCTAAAAATAATTCTTACTAATCTAAAAATACATAAAAAAAGTTAAATAATTTTAAATACAATTATTTCTAAAACTTTGGTGGAACAATTCATTAAAAAGAAAAAGAAATTAAAATAAAAAATAAATCAAATAAATTCAATCTACATTAAAATTACAAACCTAAATATAAAAATAACAATTTATTAAAAACTAGTTAAGGTAAAAAAAATAAAACAACTAAATTCAATCTAAATTAAAATTAATAATTTAAATATAAAAAATAACAATTCATTAAGACTCATTGTTATTATGAAATTTAAATTCAAAAATTCTATTAAAATTAAAGAAATGAATATTTCTCAAATTACAAATATCACAATAATTATATAAAATTTTAAACATGATTAGAATTACATCGTAATCTAAATTCATATTTAACATACTTTAAAATGTTGTACCAAAGTAATAAGGTATTAATTTTCCTACTTAATCTAAAAAAATATAAAAATTAAAAATTAAATAAATTTAAATACAAAATTTCCTAAAATTTTAAGTAAACAAATCATTAAAAATAATAATAATAATAAATCAATTAAATTCAATCTAAATAAAAATTAATAAAATAAAATATTAAAAATGACAATTCATTAAAAACCTTCATACTCATTGCTATTATGAAATTTAAATTCCAAAATTCTATTAAAATTAAATAAATAACTATTTCTCTCATTATATTAAATTAAATAAATGACTATTTCGCTCCTCACAAATCTCATAGTAATTACATAAAATTTTAAATATGGTTAGAAATGACATTATGATCTAAATTCATCTATTAACATACCCTAAAACAATGTAAGAAAGTAATAAGACATGGATTTTCCTATCTAATCTAAAAAACATAAAAAAATAAAAAATTAAATAATTTTAAATATAAATTTTCTTAAAACATTAATTAAACCATTAAAAAAAACTCAACTAAATTTAAATTAATAAATTACATATTAAAATAACAATTTAGTGAAAACCATTTTACTCATGATTAATTTGAAATTTAAATTCCAAAATTCTATTAAAATTAAATAAATCACTATTTTTCATCAAGTTCCACAAGCACAATTAGTTGATAATGAGCCTAATCACGGGTCAAACTTGAAAAATCACACCAAACTTAACAAAAAAAACCTTTTACTCTAATCACATATCTCAATAATCACATAAAATTTTAAACATGATTACAACTACACTATGATCTAAATACATATATTAACATACTTTAAAACCATGTAAAAGCAATAAGATATTGATTTTCCTACCTAATCTAAAAAACATAAAATAATAAAAATAAAATAATTTTAAATAAAATTTCTCCTAAAACTTTGATCAAACAATTTTTAAAAATAATACTTAAAAAAAAATCAACGAAATTCAATCTAAATTCAAATTAATAAATTAAATATTAAAACTAACAATTCATTAAAAACTTTCTTAGTTGAAATTTAAATTTCATTGTTATTATGAAATTTAAATTTCAAAATTATATTGAAAATAAAGAAATAACTATTTCTCTTATCACAAATCTTACAATCAATACATAAATTTTAAACATCAATACATCAATAGAATTATATCATGATCTAAATTCATATTTAAACATCATTAGATCTAAATTCATAACATAATTATATTATGATCTAAATTCGTAACATAATTATATTATGATCTAAACTAAGAGTAGTTTAATGAGGTTACAATTCTGTCCACAAAGTAGTAAAAATTTTGGGATTTTAGAAATTTTAAGAAATATGAGTTATAGTGATCTAACTTGAGAATTTTAGATACCAGAAATTTTTGGTAATACTCAATCTATTTCCAACTATATTAAAAAAACATTTTTTTTTTAAACCAAATTTCAACCAAAAATAACTTTCAAAATATGTACTAAATTTTAATCATAATCGGAATTATACCATAATCTAAATTCATATTTAACATACCCTGAAAAGATGTACAAAATAATCATAATCAGAATAACACCATAATCTAAATTCATATTTAACCTCCTCCTACGATGTGGTAGTTTGCTAAATTATGACATAACCTTAAAAGGATCATTACATAAGTAACATTAAAATCTAATTTCTTCGCTAAAATTTTAGAACAATATCGAACGGTTCCCATACGTTTAACCGTCCATTTTGAATTTGAGCTTGGCCGCATCCGAATCCGAATCCGAATCGACATTATCATGGAAAATAAACAATGAAAGGATGCTTAACCGACAATGGTGTGTATTAAACAGATGACACATGGCAGCCCGTGTCACCTCTTCAAATAACAGTAGACTACAGTCGTGTCTGCACAGTATTACTTTGCCATGAGCCTTCGCCATGGCAGCACCGAACGTGTATACCCATTAACAGGAGCCACCACGACGTAGCGGATATCATTCTTGGTGACTATATATAAAATCAAGGAGTAGCGGATATCATTGTTGGTGACTATATATAAAATCAAGAAGTCGTGAGGGCGGTGAGAGTAGTTGAAACGATTACAAACTGAGTGTCTGTAACCTGTTATACCTAAGGCTGTAGTTGCTGGGGTGTGAAGAGAGGATCATCATGAGTCAGGGGCAGGCGAGGAGGGATGAAGCGCAAGATCAATTGCCGGAGCCCATAACATATGGAGACATATTCGACGTCAGCGGGAGTCTGGCGGCGCAGGCCATCACTCCGCAGGACGCAGCTCTCATGCAAAGCGCCGAGACGAGGGCGCTCGGCAAAACACTGAATTTAGGCGCCGCCGCAGTCATGCAGGCGGCGGCCGAGATGAACGAGAGCGCCGGCCTAGTGAACAGCCGGGCAGAAGACAGCGTTGTGGGTGAGCAGAGTGTCACTGTCGCCGAAGCCCAGCTGCCCGGTGTGAACGTCCTTACGGAAAGCGTAGCCGGGCAGGCCATTCGCTTCGCCATCCGCCCGGCGCCCGCAGATTATCCCACGGCGGCTACCGCGGACGTCACCATCGGAGAGGTACCTGGCACGTGCTAGAGTGGTGTTGGACTTATTTTAATTTGAGCGTCTCTTTATTGAATTTCATTGGCAACGTATGGTTAATTTTTCGTTGACAGGCATTGGAGGCGGCTGCCATTAGAGCAGGTGATAAGCCTGTGGAACTAAGCGATGCAGTTGCAGTCCAGGCAGCCGAGCGGCAAGCCACCGGGACTGGCGAGATCTCTAAAGGCGGCGTGGCCTCGGCGGCGCAGTCGGCGGCAGATGTTAATGCACGATTGCCGTACTCGATGAAAACGACCTTGGGAGACGTTCTTTCTGTAACTATCACAATACACTCTGCTTTACTATGATGTAGACTTGCAACTAATCTACAGTCTTTTACTCTAATAATCCACACTCTGCTTTAATATGATGTAGACTTACAATTGATCTATACTCTTCTAATATATTATTGGGATTATTTTTTGAGTTATTATTTTTCTCTTAATGGTGCAGACTGCTACTGAAGACCTGCTCGTGGACAAGGCTGTTACAGCGGAGGACGCGTGGAGGATCAAAGAACTGGAAGCGAGTCACACCGAGACTGGGGAAGCTTATCCCGGTGGCGTCGGCGATGCCATGGAGGCTGCCGCGAGGGTCAATGAACAGGGTGGCATGGGGTTTCGGGCATGACCTGCATATCTGGATTTGTGAGATTTTCTTACGTCTTTGTGTAAATTTTCTTGGTGTGTAATGGCCTTTGGAGTGTGTAAGTAGTAGGATTGGTAATCTTTAATCGAATGACCTAATGATAGGTGCCGTTTATGACTATTGGAATAACTCACGATAGGCGCCATTTTGAACCATGTAATTGCTCCTCGGTAATAAGGTTTATGTTTTTCATTCCTGCCTGTATTGTTTTCGTGTTTTTGGGAAGCTTTCTTGATATTTTTTTTTAATAAAATTCATCGAGAATTTTCAAAAGTTAAAATGATTGTATTTCGAATTCTATATATATGGTTTAGTTTTTAAAATAATAAAATGTTTTAATAACAATATTAATATTTTTCTTATTTAATTAATATTAAAATATTTCAATAATACTATTCATATTTATTTTTTAGTGATATGTAATTAATATTAATATTTATATTAATATTAAAATATTTCAAAAATAATATTAATGTGATATATTAAAATAAAATATTAAAAAATTTTCGCGATAGGCAAATAATATATTTTTTGTGGTATGCTTTAATTTTAAAATAATATTAATAATATTAAATTAAAAATAATATTAATAATATTCATATTAACATGTAATTAATATTAAAATATTTCAGAAAATAATATTAATATAACATATTAAAATAAAATATTAAAATAATATTAATAATATTAAATTAAAAATAATATTCATATTAACATGTAATTAATATTTTATTTCAGAAAATAATATTAATATAACATATTAAAATAAAATATTAAATTTTTTCGCGATATGCAATTAATATTACATAATATCTATATTTTTTGTGGTATGCTTTAATTTTTAAAATAATATTAATATTTTTTTGGTATTGTTTTAATTTTTAAAATAATGAAATATTTTGATAATAATTTTAGTAAAATTGATTTTTTTATTATTTACAAAGGTTAAAGTTATTTAACTCTCAATTAGCTCACTTACAAAGTAGATTTGAGTAAAAGTTATTCGGGTTATTAAGTAGATTTGAGTAAAAGTTATTCGGGTTATTTGTAGTTTGAGTAAAAGTTATTCGGGTTATTTACAAAGGTTAAAGTTATTTAACTCTCAATTAGCTCTCTTACAAAGTAGATTGAGTAAAAGTTATTCGGGTAGATTGAGTAAAGTAGATCTTACAAAGTAGATATCTTGAGTAAAGTAGATTGAGTAAAGTAGATCTTACAAAGTAGATATCTTGAGTAAAGTATATTCTTTGGATAAAGTTATTCAACTCTCTTACAAGGTAGATAGATAGATTGGGTAAGTAGATTCTCTCAATAAAGTTATTCAACTGTCTTACAAAGTAGACAGATAAAGTTATTCAACTCCTGTCTTACAAAGTAGACAGATAAAGTTATTCAATAGACAGATAAAGTTATTCAACTCTCTTACAAAGTAGATAGATAGATTGGGTAAGTAGATTCTCTCGATAAAGTTATTCAACTCTTGTCTTACAAAGTAGACTGATAAAGTTATTCAACTCTTGTCTTACAAAGTAGACAGATAAAGTTATTCAACTCTCTTACAAAGTAGTCAGATTGAGTAAAGTAGATCTTACAAAGTAGATTCTCTCGATAGATTGAGTAAAGTAGATTCTCTGGATGTTTAATATTTTCATAATATATCGAGATTAAAGTAGATTCTCTCGATGTTTCATATTTTCATAATATAAGTTAGATAATTTGAATTGATATTTTATAAGTTAGATAATATTTTGAATTGATAATTTGGTAAAGTAGATTCTCTCCATGTTTCATACATGTTTCATAATATGAGTCAGATAATAATTTGAATTGATATGATAATTTGGTAAAGTAGATTTTTTCGATGTATTATTTAATAATTTGAATTGATATGATAATTTGGTAAAGTAGATTTTTTCGATGTATTATTTACAAACGTTAAAGTTATTTTGATATGATAATTTGGTAAAGTAGATTTTTTTGATGTATTATTTACAAAGGTTAAAGTTATTGAGCTCTTTTATAAAGGTTAAAGTTATTCAACTCTCTTACAAAGTAGATTCTCTCCATGTTTCATAATATGAGTTAGTTTGGGAAAGTAGATTCTCTCCATGTTTCATAATATGAATTAGTTTGGTAAAGTAGATTCTCTCGATGTTTCATAATATGAGTTAGATTGAGTAAAGTAGGTTCTCTCTATGTTTCATAATATAAGTTAGATAATAATTTGAATTGATAATTTGGTAAAGTAGATTCTGTAATGCCCCGGGAGAAAAATGTAAATATTTGATTTACTGTGGTAAATATGATATTATTATCTATTTAAAATTTAAATATAATTTGTTTTCATTATGAGATGTAACAAGTGTTTCTTTAAAGGATGGTAATTTCTCAAGGAGGAAGTTGTCCTCTTGAGGTAAAAAAGACAGTGGCTGTGAGAGCAACCCTAACTGCCTCCCCTAACTGTAAGAGTTTCCAGAGAAAAGGAGGGGAGGAGAGGAAAATATGCCTAACTGCCTCCCCTAACTAGAAGAGTTTCCAGAGAAAAGGAGGGGAGGAGAGGAAAATCTGCACTGTAGGGACAGGCAGAGGAGGAAAAAAAAAAAAAGAAGGCTAAGTCTGGTGATGATTAGATAGTCCTACATGCCGTGTGAGCAACTTGCGGAAGACTGTGGTCTAGCAAGTAAGCAAGGGGGGGATTCTAGTCCTAAAAGATGAATCTCATGGTTGAGCAGTTGAGAGCCAACAGACCCAGATTTGAGTGACCTTCAAGAAGATCTTTACCTGCCAGAAATACCAGTTACATAAAGAAACCCTTGGGTTGGAACTGCTGTGTGAAATTTGTAATGTTTCATTTTTACTGTTAAAAGAAGGGTGTGGAAGGTTTTCCTTATAGTGAATAGTGGAGAAAACATGAGAGGAGAGATGGGTGTCCTCCTAAGAAAATATTTATACTAATGTAAGAGCTTAGTAATCTGCGAGGAGTTTAGCTTTCTTGTTTTTTTTTTAAATGGGAAAATTTATCCAAAGATTAAAAAAAAGAAAAGAAACAGAGAGGAGAGATGGGTGTCCTCCTAAGAAAATATTTATACTAATGTAAGAGCTTAGTAATCTGCGAGGAGTTTAGCTTTCTTGTTTTTTTTTAAATGGGAAAATTTATCCAAAGATTAAAAAAAAGAAAAGAAACAGAAAACAAGATTTATCGCAGATTCAGAATTTCAAAAAAGAAAAGACTGACATTGTAGTAAACTTGAATCCATTCAATAAATAACAGAAAGACTGTTCAGGGGCTCTTTCTTTACATATGCATGAACACAAACAAATGCAAGAAAATCTAGAAGATTGAATCAGAACCCCAGAGCACTACCAGTGGAGCGATATTTATATAGATTCTAAAGAAAACACTGAGGAGCAAAACAGCATCCGCAAGGATATGCAAATTTAAAACCAGAATCCTTCTTTTCCTATTTGCATGCAGTTATGAATTTAAATGACAGCATTGCAAAAACATGTAACTGTATATATATGTGACAGAAGATCAAATCTTGCAATTTCATAACCATACGGAAGTGAGTAATCCTGAGAAATTAGATAATAACATAATCCTGAGCTCTGAGGAGCGTATTTAAGTTTAAGAGAACTTGTAAAATAGTACGAACAAGAGACTAGCAGTAACATAGAGCTAGACCCTAAAGCAAATGCCAACACACAACAACCTGCTAGGCATAAACCATTTTCACCGTGTGGAGATAACTTACATAGAATGCCATACAACATGCAGTACAAAACCAATAACAATCTGTGGAAATTCAAAACTGTACACATAAAATTGCACTGTCACAACCATAGTAATAATATGATAACTCATGGAACCCTGACGGGGGTTAAAACATTGCAGTATAACAAGAAGAATCGCAACGCGCAGCAAGGAGGGCGTGCTTCTTTATAACTTAACACTACTCAGGTCACAAGGACCTTAACAAACAAAACTGGAGAATAATTAAATGAAAATGTGCACAATGAGTAACGAAACTGTGGTAAGCCCACAGGATATTAACCAGGAACACAACCTGAACAATCCTCTCTTAAATAAAAGTATTACATAGAAAATTTAAGAGTAAGCCCAAGGGCTTGTCAAATTTTATGGTCTACATTTCGGAGAAATAAATTCCGAGAAGAGATTTCCCAAACCCTGGAAAGAGTAGGGAAATCTTGTCCAGTGTATAGACACTGCCATAACTCTGTTACAATAAACAAAATAGGAGCTGTAAGGAATTGGGCTGGAGGGCCATATCTAAATAGAAGGAAGAACCCTTCCTATCTTTCAACAGAATGAGTAAATTGTCAAGAGAACCAGAGAATCATCCATCTTCAGGAGAAGTAATGTAGGAACTTACCTGTTAACCAAACATTGAGGAGATAGGACCTGGAAACCAGGGTAGCATCTACCCGAACCCTCGCGTGATTCACTAGAGGTCGGCTCCATAACCCTCGTCCACAAAACAAAAAAACAAGTGTGAAACATACTAGAATTTCGAATAGAAACCAAACAAAACCTGTAAGGAGGAAAGGGAACAAAAAAAATTAAAAGATGGCATGATAAAATCCTTACCAAAAGACAAATACTGTTATAACCAGGTCCAATTCGGTCCGGAGCTTGGTAGTGTACAAAAATCATCTCCATTCATTTGACGAGAAGGAGTTGTGAACGAATTCGGCGAGAGGAAGGAAGACGGAGCTGAAGCAAGGCCTGATGCAAGTGTTTTGGGTAATCTCCACGCTACGGGTAAAACATGGATAAGGCATATCAGTTCAGCTCCGCCCTCGGATGGGCATCCATACACCCACATCGTCGATGAGGGGAGAAGCCCGAGGGCATGAAGGCAGAGGGTACTCAGACCATACCCATCATGTGATAGAGCCAGCGGATAGTAAATACCAAAGCCAGGTGTAAAGAGCCAGTGGTGCCAGCATTAAATTTGACATCTAATTCTCTGCCCACCAGAGAGATATTTCCGATTACACATAAAAAAAATAACAAAGAAAAGCATTACCCTTTGATATTTCTAATTTGATGCATGTGTATTAAAAATTAATAAGGTTAACACATTTGAGTAGTTATGCATGTATGGGGTAGATTAGGGTATGACTTAAGTAAAAAAAACATTATCTGGTAAGTTAATTCGTGGGTATATTACAAGTGGTATCAGAGCCAAGTATCAAAAACTGTGGCCTCTAGGAATTGGAACTGATAGACAGATAGAGTACAATTTATTTTCATCTCTATTGAGTAGTTAAAAAAAAGCCAGTTAATGTGTTGACTCTTCTTCTGTTACTTTTCTTATGTTAAGTACTGGAAAAAAAAACAGAAGACTAACAATATGAGAAGAGCAGACAATTCATCACGTAGGTTTGTGGTAGGCCAGGGACCTGCAGAGAATAACCCTAAATTATGGGTACAGCTTGGAGAAGAGGCTCGTAATACAAACCTTACAATTTTGGAGACAGTGCAGGAGTGGAAAAATGAAATGGCCCGATTGCGGGAGGATAACACAAGGTTAACCATGGAACAAGAGATGATTATAAAAATTCTATCTGATAAGCAGAATCAGCAACCACTGAATCTCAGCGCTGAGTAGCAAAGGATATCAGAGGAACAAAATCATCACACAGAACCTGAAGAGTCAGAAGGAAGGGAGGAGGAACGATCTGATAATGCCTCCGAACAATAGACATCAAAAAGGCAACGGATAGAGTTGCAAGGGGAATTCCGTAAGATCAAACCACCACACTTTGACAAAGAATAGGAGGAAGCAGCCGAGGTGTGGTTGATTAATATGAACAAATACTTCTAGCTATATGAATATGATCACAACCTCAAGGCACGGTTGGCCATTTTCCAATTACAGGGAAAAGCCACCCTGTGGTGGGAAGAAGTTAAGATGGTAAGAGGAGTAAGTGAACAAAATATCACTTGGGAAAAATTTCAAAAATACTTTAAAGAAAGATACCTGACCGAACGCTTCTATGACGAAAAGGCAAGAGAATTCCATGACCTGCAATTGGGACAGCAAACTATGGATGAATTTATCACTCGTTTTACTTCCTTGCTCCGTTATGTGCCTTATATTCGAGAGGAAAAGGCAAAAGTATAGAGGTTCACCAGTAGTTTACCTTTGAGCATGAAGGAAAGAATCAAATTTGACAACCCAAAGACGATGGACGAGGCCATATGTAAAGCCCGAATTTGCTACCAGTAAAGCAAGCAGAAGGGAGAAATCCTGGGTAAGAAATGGGTTGACAAAAAAAACAGCAAGCTGGTTGGAAATACTAAAGGTAATCGAGGTGGTGGTAACAAAGGATTTGCCAAGGGGTAAAACAACAGAAACATACAAAAGAATCCGCTCCAATTAAAGCCCCCCATTGAGTCCAGAACTAATGAACAGCCTGGAAAAATAAACAACGAAGGGACAGCAAGGCCTCTAGTGCAATATTGGGGTTGTGGTGGACCCCATTACATAAAAAATTTCCCTCAATGAAAAGGAACCGAACAGGTTTCCCAGGTCTATGAAGCATCTATAGTTGGCGATGTAGGATGGAGTCTACCAAAGATTAATGCTGCTCTGGAAGATCATCAGGCAAAGTACCAGCTGACCATGGTGGAATTTGAAGGTAAACTCTTAGACTTTGTTGTAACTGTTTTAATTGATCCTAGAGCTACATTAAGTTATATTAGTCCTAAGGTTGTGGAGCATTATAAGTTGCAACCTGTTAAGTTTAAGGACCCTTGGCTAGTACAGTTGGCAATAGGGGCAAAAAGATGGGTACTTGATAAGGTCAAAAACTGCTCTTTAAAGATAGCAGGACAACCAGTGACAGCAGATTTAAATGTGCTTCCCCTTGGTTCGTATGATATACTGATTGGTATGGACTGGTTAGAAAACATTGCTCCATAATTAATTGTAAAACCAAGACTATCTGTTATAAGGATGAGTTTGGAATAAAGCAAGAGGTGCAGGGAATTAAGTGGCCAGTGCAGATTCGGCCCATAACTACCTCATAGTTAGCAAAATGCATTAGGAAAGGATTTCAGATTTATGCCGTCCAAGTGGGTTATGTTAACTCGAAAGATAAAACAACCACACTGGAGAACATTCCTGTGATACTTGAATTTGTTGACGTGTTTCCGTAAGAGATTCCCGGACTGCCACCCAAAAGAGACATAGATTTTACCATTGAATTGGTGCCACGAGCAGCCCCGGTGTCCCGAACACCCTACAGAATGAGCACACCAGAATTGACAGAGTTAAAGATGCAATTACAGGAGCTGTTGGACAAAAACTACATTCGCCCTAGTGTGTCACGCTAGAAAGCCCTGGTGTTGTTCTTTAAGAAGAAAGACGGGACTCTTCCCATGTGTATGGATTATCGTCAACTGAAAAAATTGATGATCAAGAATAAGTATCCTCTACCCCGTATTGATGAACTGTTTGATCAAGTAAAGGGAGCAACAGTTTTCTCAAAGATTGATTTGCGATTAGGGTATCACCAAATCAGGATTAAAGAGGAAGACATAGCTAAGACAACTTTTAGAACATGATATGACCATTATGAATTTGTGGTGTTACCCTTTGGGTTGACCAACGCCCCTGCAACTTTTATGTGTCTAATGAACATCGTATTTCACCGGTATTTGGATAAGTTCGCACTAATTTTCATTGACGATATACTGATTTATTCTCGGTCTATGGAGGGGCACCAGGAGCACCTCAGATTAGTATTGAAAACCCTCCGAGAACACCAATTATACGCTAAGTTCAACAAATGTAAATTCTTTAAAGAACAGATACAATATTTGGGGCATATAATTACTAAGGAAGGAATCACAGTGGATCCCGAAAAGATAAGGACCATAATGGAATGGCCGGTACCCAAGGATGTGGTAGACATCCAATCTTTCATGGGATTAGCAGGCTACTAAAGAAGGTTTGTGGAAGGATTTTAGAGAGTAGCTTATCTAATCACTTCATTACAGAAAAAGGGAAGGACCTTTAGGTGGACCCCTGAATGGCAAAAAATATTCGAACAACTTAAATATCTGCTCACCACCTGTAACACTACAGAATAGGAGTGATAAATTTTTTTTTCCTTAAAAATAATAAAACATAGTAATAAGAATTCAGATGCAATTTAATCGATTGTTTTATTTCATTTACATATCATAGGAATCGTATTATTTATTTGTAAAGTTACATCTACATTGAACCATAGCACGTAACATCGATAATCTAATTCTGTTTTCAATCTCGAGAACCAACATTCGGATTTGCAATGGTAACCATACTTACGGTGCAATGGATTGAATATAAAGTGGTCGTTTGTACCATGGAATGAGTGGCCATTTATTAATTTCCTATTGAGTTAAATGTTATTTACCTAAATATCCGGCCTAGAAAAGAGTGTTGCCGAGAATTGCTCTGGCAACTGGCGCTCGGCAAGCTGGTCTTCCCCACACCGTCCATCTGGCACGATGAACGATCGACCTGCCAGTACCATGTGATACAGCGTGCTGGATTAAACGCTCAGGACTCCAGGATTTAATGCTTCTGATACAAATCTCGAGTAAACCATACGACGGCTACTTCCTGGGTTTCTATGCCCATTTCTATGGTGGAGATGAGACCATCTAGATCGACGGTTGAAGTCATTCCAGGTGAGGGTGAAAAGGCTTGAAGTTTTCTCTCAAAGCGTTTTGGTAATTCTTTTGCAGCTCATTGTTATGGCAACCTCTGACGTCCACAGGTCTCTGGTATTTTGTATTTCCGCACAGAGTACCTCTCCAGCATGCGATTCTATGGTGGAGAGTGGAATTTGCTTCCTAATCTCGGATAGGATAACCTGGTGCTCCCTCTTCCTGGTGAATGCCTGGATCGTTTACGGTTTATTTTCTTTTTCTTCTTAACCTTATCCCCTTTCACAACTCGGATTCTTATTCGTTTGTGGATGACTTTTGTCTCAGGTGCAGAGCCTCAGTGCTGAAGCCAGTGCTCAATGGAGGACCAGCTCGATCTTCCCTACTCACTCTACATATTCTGGTAAGTGGCGTTTAATTCCATGGTTAAAGTTTAGGAAAATACCCTAGGTAACAGACTGAGCCGCTGCTTATCCTGGCAAGCTACCGGGACTGTGCTTGAGCAAGAGAGTGTCATGGTTTGGGGTTTTCATCATTGTGGTTAATTAATCAGCTTCCCTTCTCTGTTACACAATGTATCATATGGGTTCTGCACAGGGCAGATCAGGCAGAAACCCTGTTGGGTTACGCTCAATACCTGTCCATTATTGTATAACTGTTTCATAGATTCGTGTTTTTTTTTTTTTTTGGTACCAAACTTTGTTTAAGAGATTTGTTGGGCTTCCATGAGCCGTTCTTTGCCTGGGTTTGTAGTTTGTATTATTCTGTGAATATACTTGGTACACTTATCGCTTCCAAAGGTTTTCCTATAACTTTTATTAAGAGAAAACTATCGCAAATGTTTTTTGTTTACTGTTGCTATCTCTATTTGAGGAATATGAGTTGACGGCTTCGATTGTTCAGAAGCTCCTCGTCGGCTATTCTATAATGTTCAAACAGGATACGGCCGTTCTCCTTACAGACCCGTCCGTTGAATATTGGAATGTCTGCTATTGTTAATCGTGTTTATGCTGTTAAACACACATGGGAAACATAGAATAGGAAAGATAAATCATGTGAGTTTATTTTTTTATTAACAGGAGATATACATTTATAGTACATTATGTGACCATTGGGATTCACCTCCCAAGGTCTCTTGGACTGCTTTTGTCCATTCGACTTCCACACTAACCCATTGAGGATTAGGTGTCCAACATTCCCCCCCTTAATCTGAAGGGTTATGTATGAGTCCAAGAAGAGAGCTGTAATACAAAATGTGCAAAAAATGCATGGCAGCACTAGGCTGAATGTGCTCTATGAAATGTTGGTATAAAGGGCGGTGGTTTAAGGATGACCACCAACACTAGAACGCTTAGTGCAGTTCCCGGAACTCTTCCAAACTGGCAAGAAACTGAAGTTTTCTGCTAGAGGAAGTGATCCTATTGTTTTAAAGAGGGAAACCTTCAACCATAAAAGGGAGGTCTCACCCCGCATAAAAGGTAAAACTTCAACCTAAAAAGGGAAGTCTCAACCTGTGATGGTTTAAGGATGACCAACAACTCTGGAATGCTTAATGCAATTCCTGGAACTCTTCCAAAACTGGCAAGAAGCTGGAGTCTTCTGCTAGAGGAAGTGTTCTCAATTGTGTTCCCGGAACTCTTCTAAAACTGGCAAGAAGCTGAAGTCTTCTGCTAGAGGAAGTGTCCCAGATTGCCAACTCAAGGCATGTTCACGGGCATCTTTGTCGCTGGCTACAACTCTGAAACTGGTGTGGCAGGTTGTGGCTCAGGCTCGCTTGATGTGACTTTGAAGCTTGTAGATGACCATCATTTCCCCCCCGTCAGATACAAGGTGAGAAGATGGAGAAAACTCAACTGCAAGACTGTTCAATATTCTGGAACAAGTTCTGACATGTGTTTGGAATATCTTCTTGGCTGTTGATGCCCATTGCCAAGAAGCGATCCATCCAAGATGAATCTTTGTTCATGCAGGATGTTTGTTTTTGAAGCATCTGTTTGAAGAATGACTGGTTTTATGACAGTGCTTGCATGGATGAAGATAAAAACAGTGATCTTTCAGATGGCCAACTCGATCACAGTGTTGGCATTTCACGATCTGTTGTTTTTGTTGTTGTTGTTGTTGCTGTGGAAGAGGGGCAGAATCTGGAACAGCTGGAGGTGAACTGTCATGAAGAGCAGGTGAACTATCATGAATGAATCCAGCACTCCGAAACTGAATGGGTTTGGCATAGTCTGGAATATGAAAGGACAAGTCCTTGTCATATCCAAGACCAGTTCTGTGCTTGTTGTGGACAAGCTGTTCCCAAGGTCTGATGATGGGCTTGGGAAGTGCAGACTGAATTTCTGGATCTGCATGTACAATTGCTGCTTCATTGGGCACTGGATCTGAATGAACTTCAGCAATATTGTTTTGCTGTTTATGGGAGTCTGTTTCATTGTTCTGAACAGAAACAAGTTCAGAATGATGACTCCACTGCTGTAATTCTTCCTGCTGCAGTTGTGATTCAAGCTGCAAAAACTCAATATTCTCCTGTGCATTTTGTAGACATATTTTAATATTGAATAGAGAGGTTTTGTTGATCTTAACCATCTCATCAACAGTGGAATGTATCAGAGTATTTAACAACTCTAATGCATTATCAAGTCTGGTCATTTTCTTCATTATCTTATAAGTTAAAGAAACAGATCACAACTATCAACCAGTGAAGAAGAAGCAACAATCATTCACAATTCAATGTCACTGCAATATCCTTTATAAATGTCAGCAAAGGATCAGAGTGCAACATAAAAGATTACAATCATCTCATCAAACTCTTTATGAAGCAGTTGAATCAAGGAAACAATGCACTATAGTGAGTTTTAAGTACAATGCCACAATTGGGGCAGCAGCAACTACAAACTTGCTTGGATCCTTCAAGTACTCCTTCACTTTCAAATCAGCATCAGCAAAAAGTTCCCAAAATCCAGGTTCTTTAAAATGGACTAGTAATATGCATCTCAACTTTTTTTTTACCCAAATCAAAAACCTCAATAGCTGGCAATTTCACAAGTGTACCATTTGCATGCGGAAGCTTATCTTTCATGTGGTTCAAAATCATTCACCATTGATTTCATACTTTCATTAAAAGTCATCATATATGGAATTATCTCAATTCCAATATCTACTCATCAGCAGGCAAATTCATAACTTCTTAAACCCACTGACTCAAATCATTCAAATGCTCATCAACCCAATAAACATCATTCATATATGACCAAAATTCAATGAAACAATGTGCCCATTATTTTAATCAATGAAAGGCTTGGACTTGTCCTTACTCAATGCGCCCTTGATCTTTTAGCAGTGGTACAAATGATCCCCAATGAATCTCAGCCTCCTAAAATGATGAAGAATTCGGTCTTCCAGGCATCCGGAACTCCTACATAATATATGCCCTTGGATTCAAATAAGGAAATGCTTTCGGCCTGCAAGAATGAATGGCTCTTTCCCTATCAAGAATGAATGGTTCTCGCCCTATTAAGATCTGATGTCAAATAATATACCTCTGCTCCTATTGTAAAACGCTACCACAATTATAAACAGAGTCTTCAAAAAATATTTAACACAGAGGCATCATACTGTCAGCAAAAATGTTTAACGCAGAGGCAAGTCGTCCCGAGAGGCAAGTCCTGAACCAACGACTTTACATATATAAAAAGAACAGATTCAAGCTCAAAACCAAAACGTTTTGATGGACATACTTCAGATAGCGCTCTTGTTACATCAAATCGATAGCCCAGCCAACGACTTTACATATATAAAAAGCACATTCAAAATTAAAACAACGCATTCAATATATATCATGCTACCAATATATATCACCGTATATATATCACTTCAAAACAGTTCAAATTCGATATCTAGTGCCTTCATTCGAATGAAATTCTGGTAAGTTCAATTCTCTCTTACTTGAAGCGAAACCAACCCCTCAAGGGAAACACTCAGATTGTGGAGCACATATCTCTGGTCATGTTCCTCCTGTAGCTAGAAAGGCGTTCTTAGCATGGACATTTTCCACACGAGATATTCAGGAACTCATTTGCCACCCTTACAAACATTTCAATGCCTTGCTCTTTCAGGGGCGCAAATTTGATCAGTTTGGAAAGTACCAGCAAATTTGAACACAATGCGCATAGATAAGAAATTACCAGCAAATTTCACAAAGGAAATATTTTATGCAATGGAAAAGCACTTTGGTCAGAATCGAACTATTCATCCTGGAGACATGGTTATTGATACATCAGCGTCCAATTATGGAGCATTTGAACACAATGTTGCTTCAGAAAATACCCCACTGCATAAGGATATGAAGTTGGAGATGTCGTTAGATGTTATGCTTCGCCTCTTGAGTTCGTCTTTCAGCTCTGTAACCTTCCACTGCTCCAGAGGGCGATTCCTAAAACCCCTTCAAGGCAAACAATCCAGGTAACAATCTGAGTTCGAATCCGAACAAGTGCTCAACAAAATATTCACCTCGGATAAGCAAAGCAATATCGTCCAAACCCTCAAATAAGGCCTCAGAATGGACTCACTGCCACAATTAATGTGCTAAGATCAATTCACTGGCTCAGAGAAGGCTTTAGAATGAACTGGCTTAAATATTGGCTACTGCCATTGTTAATTCCTCCGAGGTAGTTTAGTGTCTTAGAGATAGACTGCTGCCTCCGTTAAGGCCTCAGAGATGGTCCACTGCCTCCACTTTGATGAGTTTAGCCCGACGTCCTCAGTAAACAACCCTCACGAGCCTCAGGAACATCTTGCTGCAACAAAAAGGGCCTATACACATAGTCACCATGATTTACACAACAATCGACACGTTCTATGTGACGGACGAGCAGATTGCCAATTCCCCCTCGCGGAAAGATGGAATCGACGAACAGACGGAGATGACTCTCCATTTATTCGGTTGCGAATTGATTCAAGAAAGCGGAATTCTGCTTAGATCGCCACAAGCAGTTATGGCAACAGGCCAGGTTCTTTTTCATCGATTCTATTTCAAAAAATCATTTGCACGCTTTAACGTCAAGCGGGTTGCGGCAAGTTGTGTTTGGCTTGCGGCGAAGCTTGAAGAAAGCCCTCGGAGGATTCCGCAGGTTTTGAATGTGTTTCATCGAATGGAATGCAGGCGAGAGAATTTGCCTCTTGAACCTTTAGAACCTCATTCCAAAAAATATGCAGAGATGAAGATGGACTTGAACCGAACAGAACGCCACCTTTTGAAAGAGATGGGATTCAAGAAAAATATCAAATAGCGCAGGCGTTCAAACCAGGCAGTGCGCAGTCTCAGGACAGAGGCGCTCAGGACAGAGGGAGTCAAGTTTAATGGCTTATTCAAGCACATTCAGTATTGCAGGCGAGCTACAAGAATCCGTTCATGTGGGCAGAGAAATCAACGCACAGGTATAACGGCCTCAGCGTTAGGTAGTGCCACCTTAACCAGAGAGGGCGAGGAAGAAATTATGGCATGGTCTGACTGCTCAGAGAGCGACAGAGGCAGAGGCAGAGTAGCGCTCTGGACAGAGGCGTTAATTATGGACAGAGCCCAATTTGCAGAGAATATGAAACGGTTTTGAAGTCTGAGCGTATTTAACTGAACAGGGCGCAGGAATTATAAATAGAATATGTCAGGGCAGCGCAGGTGTGGCAGACAGACATCTCAGAACCGCTTGGACAGCGCTGGCAGTGTCAGGAGCAGCTAAAATTTAGCTGAAGTAATATTCATGAGAAAATATTCCTGAGATGCAGAATTGATGGCAGAAATGACTACACAGAAAGGCCATAAGACAAATGGCTCACATTAATTATGCAGGGCAGCAATACGCCTGCTCTGATACCATGTTAAACACACATGGGAAACATAGAATAGGAAAGATAAATCATGTGAGTTTATTTTTTTATTAATAGGAGATATACATTTATAGTACATTATGTGACCATTGGGATTCACATCCCAAGGTCTCTTGGACTACTTTTGTCCATTCGACTTCCACACTAACCCATTGAGGATTAGGTGTCCAACATATGCTATGACACTAATTTTCTTTCTATCCACGAATACCATGATGTTTGTGTTACTGTACTATTCATTCCTAGACCACATTATAAAGATGGGAATTCTGCGAATCTTCGATTGGTTGCTTAATCTGGAGAATACACGCATAGATTCATTTTTGACCTACCACAGTTTTCATTTACAGTAACATTTTCTTTTTGAAATCTTTATATGCCATATATGTATATACATACTGTTTCGATTTATCTACGTAGGCTGGAATAAATATATGCAATTTTATGTTTCCGCTTCACTGTTACTTATGCTACATGATTTGCTCCAGTAAAGTAGTATTCGAACTTTAATTAAATCTGGTTAAACTATTTTCTTCCTTCTGTCAGTTGCACAGGATCACATTCCTAAATGTTATTTATGTGTTTTACATTTTCCACGTCTGCAATTACAGTAATTCTTCCAATTCCATACACATCCTGACTTAGACCCTAATTGTTTACACAGTATACATATACCGTTAATATCCATTATGTTTTCTCAGTTAAAAATCCATACCTGAACAGAGGCGAACCTCTCTGTTGCGCTTGTCAACCTCCCGACCTTAGGAAGATCCTCCTCGACCTTCCACCCCCAAGCACTTCTGCAGATTTTTGCTGTCTGCAAACCCTCTGGCTCTACCAGAGTCACGCTATCTGGTCCTTACCAGACGTAGCGGTTCAGGAAAGCTTCCGCCTTCTAGACATATGCCATCTGATCTTTACCAGACATAGCATTTTTCCCAAAAAGAGCAACTCTCTTTTCTTTCTTTTTTGTTTTTTTCTCCTTTTCCTACTATCTGGTCTCTACCAGACTTAGCATAACTTTCCCCCTTTTCCTATGAGGTCTCAACCGTCTCATGAAGGTAGTTAGGTTTTCTTTTCCAACCACCTCAATAGCTACTAACAACAATTAATCAACATAATTAATTAAACAGTAGTAGCAACAATTAATCAACATAATTAATTAAACAACAGTAGCAACATAGTTATTTTAATTTCACCAAACATAACCTTAGTCAACAGTTAAATTTTACTGCCTTACTTAAAACACTATCGATTTACTAGGGGCATTACATCTCCCCCTCCTGAAGTTCAACATCGTCCCGATGTTGTTCACCCAGAAACAATTCGGGATAGGCTTCTTTCATGCTCTGCTCATCTTCCCAGGTGGCCTCATCTGGCCCAAAGTGCTGCCATTGCACTTTAACCTAGGTGATGACTCGTTTCCGCAGCTCGACCCTTCTCCGATCTAGTATGTTCACTGGCTCGACCAGGAATTCTCCTTTCGGTTCCACCTGAAACACATAATATTCAGATTAGTAGTTTCTTAACAATCAATCTTTGGTTTATGTTTGTCTTACAACATCTTCTTACCTGAATGTCCTGCCAACTTATTATGTGTCTACGGTCATAAACATATTTCTTTAAAATGGACACGTGGAAGACATTATGGACCCGGATGTGGCTAGGTAGGGCTAGCTGATAAGCTACCAGCCCCACTCGTGCTAAAATCTGGAAGGGTCCACAAAAGCGGGGTGCCAATTTGGCACAACCATTCCATTGTAGAGTACTTCTCCTTGCCCGAATTCTAACATATACATGTTCACCCACTTGGTACTCCCTAAAGGTCCTTTTCCGATCTGCAAAAAAATTTTGTCTGTCCCGAGCTACTTTTAATTTAGCCCACACTCTCTTAACCATTGCTTCCATCTCTTTTAACATTTCAGGACCCAGCATGAGTCTGTCCTCTGGTCCACCCCAGCTGGATGGCGTGCGGCATTTTCGGCCGTAAAGTACTTCGAATGGGCTCATCTGCAAGGATGCATGATATCCATTGTTATAGGCAAACTCCACAAGATGTAAATACTCTTCCCATCGAGTGGGTTGTTGCATCACATATGACCTCAGCATGTCCTCCACCACTTGATTCACCCACTCAGTCTGTCCGTCAGTCTACGGATGATATGCGGTGCTAAAATTTAATTGAGTTCCCAGACCTTCAAACAAGGTCTTCCAGAAGGCTGATGTGAATTTAACATCGCGATCGGATATTATAGTTTTTGGCAACCCATGGAGCTTAAATATGTTCTGCATAAAAACATTTGCAATTTGTGCTGCACGATACGTAGATTGAACTGGTATGAAGTGGGCTGACTTACTGAGTTTGTCCACTACAACCATAATAGAGTCATTATTCCTCTTGGACTTCGGTAACCCTGTAATAAAGTCCATGGTGATAATCTCCCACTTCCATTCTGGTATAGGTAATGGCTGTAGCAACCCCACAGGGTGTTGATGTTCAGCCTTAATCTGTTGACATTCTATGCATCGTGCCAGATATTCTATTACATCTCTTTTCATGCCTGGCCAGTAATATTCCCTCCGAAGCGAAGTGATTAACTTTTGATAACCCGGGTGTCCCGCATAAGGACTTTTATGATATTCATCCAGAATCTTTTCCTTAATATCGCCCTGATTGGGTACATATATTCTTTTCTTGTAGCATAAAATGCCTGCTGCGTCCAATTCATAACCTTGTTGCATTATGTGGATGTTTAAGTTCTGCACTAATTGTTTCTTTTGCTGGTAGATTTGATCTTGCTCAGCAGCCCCTTTAATTTCTTTGCTAAGGGTAGACCGTCCTTCACTAAGGCCAATTTCATAGAGACAATGCACCTTTCGGCTTAGAGCATCCACCACCTGGTTTTACTTTCCTTTTAGGTGTTTGATTTCAAAATCAAAACCGCCCAAAAAGTCCACCCACCTAGCTTGCCTAGCGTTTAAAGTTGGTTGACTAAAGTAGCTAGTTAAGCTGTGGTGATCTGTCATCAATAAAAATTTTCTTCCCACCAAATAATGGCGCCACATTTTTAGTGCATGTACTACAGCAGTTAGTTCCAGATCATAGGCAGAATACTTCTGCTCATGTTCTTTCAATTTTTTAGATTCGTACGCGATCACCTTCCCTTCTTGCATCAACACCCCTCCTACACCCTCTTTGCTTGCATCTGTGCAGACTACGTAATCTTTTTCCGGGTCCGCAATGCTCAGCACAGGTGTAGTGGTGAGCAGATATTTGAGTTGTTCAAAGCTCCATTGACACTCCGCTGTCCACTTAAATATTTTTCCTTTCTTCTGCAAGGAGGTGATAGGGTATGCAACCCTGGAAAAACCTTCCACGAACCGCCTATAATATCCAGCCAGCCCCATGAAAGATCTGATATCTGCCACGTCCTTTGGTGTTGGCCATTCCATTATGGTTTTAATATTTTCAGGGTCCACAACAATGCCTTCCTTGGTGATTATATGCCCTAAATACTGGATCTGCTCTTTATAGAAGTCACATTTGCTAAATTTACCATATAGCTGATGTTCCCGTAGTGTCTGTAACACGAGTCTGAGGTGCTCCTCATGCTCTTTAATATTCTGGGAGTATATAAGTATATCATCAATAAAAATTAATACGAATTTGTCCAAGTACTGATGAAATACACTATTCATCAGGCACATAAATGTCGCAGGTGCATTGGTCAACCCGAAAGGCAGTACCACAAACTCATAATGCCCATAACGGGTTCGAAAGGCTGTTTTGGCTATGTCCTCCTCCTTAATTCTGATTTGATGATAACCAGACCTCAAATCGATCTTTGAAAATATTGTCGCCCCTTTCACTTGATCAAACAGTTCATCGATGCGGGGTAGTGGATATTTATTTTTAACTGTCAATTTATTCAGCTGTCTATAATCTATGCACATACGGAGGGTTCCGTCCTTTTTCCTAACAAACAGTACAGGGGCTCCCCAAGGGGATACGCTGGGACGGATATACTTCTTGTCCAACAGCTCTTGCAGCTGCATTTTTAATTCTGTTAATTCTGGCACACTCATCCGGTATGGTGCTCGGGACACTGGGGCTGCACCGGGTACCAATTCTATGGTAAAATCTAAATCTCTTTTGGGTGGCAGCCCTGGTACTTCTTCGGGAAATACATCTGTAAATTCTCGCACTACTGGTATGCTTCCCATAGCAGCAATTTTATCTTCAGATTTGGCATAACCCACTTGAACTGCATATATTTGACATTTTTTCCTGATGCTTTTAGCTAGCTGTGAGGCAGTAATTGGCCGGATCTGCACTGGTTTCAGGATACCCTGAATTTCCTGTTCATTTCCCAGTTCATCCCGATAAGAAATTGTTTTTGTCTTGCAGTTTATTATGGACCACCGCCTTTCCAGCCAGTCCATCCCAATCAGTACATCATACGAACCGAGAGGGAGTACATTCAATTCTGTCATCACTGTCTGACCGGCTATCCTCAATGGGCAGTTGCTGACCTTAGCCAGCACCCGTCTTTTTGCCCCGGTTGCTAGCTGTACTAACCATGGACTCTTAAACTTAATGGATTGCAAATTACAATTTTCCACAACTTTGGGACTAACATAGCTTAATGTAGCTCCTGGGTCTACTAAAATGGAAACAGTTCGATCAAAAATCTTACCTTCAAACTCTACCATCGTTGGCTGGTAATCAGCTTGACGATCCTCGAGGGCAGCATTTATTCTGGGTATGGACCGAGCCACGTCTCCCACTGTGGAGGCTTCATAAACCTGGGACACCTAATCACTTCCCTTTCGGTGAGGGAAATTTTTAATATAGTGTGGCCCACCACAACCCCAACACTGCACTAGTGGCCTAGTTGATCCCTTATTATCAACTCTACCCGGCTGCTCACTGTATTTAGATTCATTAGGTGGCTTTAATCTGAGCTGATTTCTGGACTGGTTTCTATTGCTGGCCCCTTTGGAGAATCCCTTGTTGAAATTGCTGCGAGCTCCCTTAACTCCCATAGTTATTCTGCTGCCTTTTCTATCTACCCAACACTTCCCAGAATTTTCTCCTTTTTGTTTATTCCACTGATAACATATTCTAGCTTTCCGTATCGCTTCGTCCATGGTCTTCGGATTATCAAATTCGATCCTTTCCCGCATTGTCTGGGGTAGGCTGCTAACGAACCGCTGCACCTTTGCCTTTTCCTCCCAAATATACGGTACATAGCGAAGCAGAGATGTAAATTTAGTAATGAATTCATCCATGGTCTGCTGCCCAAGCCGCAGATCATGAAATTCCCGTGCTTTTTCATCGTAGAAGCGTTCAGTCAAGTATTTCTCCTTGAAGTATCTTTGAAAAGTTTCCCAAGTTACATCTTGCTCACTCACCCCCCACACCATCTTGACTTCCTCCCACCATAATGTAGCTTTAGCATGCAGCTGGAAAATAGCTAGCCGTGCCTTAAGATGGTGACCATACTCATAGACTTGGAAATATTTGTTCATGTTGATTAACCAAGCTTCTGCGGCCTCCTCGGATTCCCCATCAAAATGTGGTGGCTTGATCTTCGGAAACTCCCCTTGCAGTTCTATCCGCTGTCTTTTTGGGGTTTGATGTTCAGAGGCGTTATCAGATTTCTCTCCTCGAACCTCCGCTCTTTCCTCTGTTTCTTATTGTTCGGTATGATAGCCCTGTTCATCTGATACTCGCGTTTGCTCAGGACTAGGATGAGGCTGGTGCTGGTTTTGTTTATCTGATAAACTTTTCATGATCCTTTCTTGTTCCATGGTTAATCTGGCGTTGTCCTCACGCAAACGGGCCATCTCGTTCTTCAGTTCCTGGACTGTCTCCAATATAGTCAAATTGGTGTTGCGTGCTTCCTCCCCCAGCTGTACCCATATCTCAAGATTTCCCTGAGGGTGGGTAACGTTGTCTGGTCGATTCATATTTCCATGAGGAGCGCTGCTCGTTCTCCTCATTCTGCTGTCACCTGATCAGGAGATTAGTTCATTTCAACAGATATGATGTGCAATATATTGGAATAACCCCTGCTTGCTTGTTAATTTGGTTATTTATGTATTGTTGTCTCTGTTATGATTAACCCGAGGTCACAGAGTTGTAACCTGGGCTCTGATACCACTTGTAACACTACAGAACAGGAGTGATAATTTTTTTTTTCCTTAAAAATAATAAAACATAGTAATAAGAATTCAGATGCAATTTAATCGATTGTTTTATTTCATTTACATATCATAGGAATTGTATTATTTATTTGTAAAGTTACATCTACACTGAACCATAGCACGTAACATCGATAATCTAATTCTGTTTTCAATCTCGAGAACCAACATTCGGATTTGCAATGGTAACCACACTTACGGTGCAATGGATTGAATATAAAGTGGTCGTTTGTACCATGGAATGAGTGGCCATTTATTAATTTACTATTGAGTTAAATGTTATTCGCCTAAATATCCGGCCTGGAAAAGAGTGTTGCCGAGAATTGCTCTGGCAACTGGCGCTCAGCAAGCTGGTCTTCCCCACACCGTGCATCTGGCACGATGAACGATCGACTTGCCAGTACCATGTGATACAACGTGCTGGATTAAACGCTCAGGACTCCAGGATTTAATGTTTCTGATACAAATCTCGAGTAAACCATATGACGGCTACTTCCTGGGTTTCTATGCCCATTTCTACGGTGGAGATGAGACCATCTAGATCGGCGGTTGAAGCCATTCCAGGTGAGGGTGAAAAGGCTTGAAGTTTTCTCTCAAAGCGTTTTGGTAATTCTTTTGCAGCTCATTGTTATGGCATCCTCTGACGTCCATAGGTCTCTGGTGTTTTGTATTTCCACACAGAGTACCTCTCCAGCATGCGATTCTATGGTGGAGAGTGGAATTTGCTTCCTCATCTCGGATAGGATAACCCGGTGCTCCCTCTTCCTGGTGAATGCCTGGATCGTTTACGGTTTATTTTCTTTTTCTTCTTACCCTTATCCCCTTTCACAGCTCGGATTCTTATTCGTTTGTGGATGACTTTTGTCTCAGGTGCGGAGCCTCAGTGCTGAAGCCAGTGCTCAATGGAGGACCAGCTCGATCTTCCCTACTCACTCTGCATATTCTGGTAAGTGGCGTTTAATTCCGCGGTTAAAGTTTAGGAAAATACCCTAGGTAACGGACTGAGCCGCTGCTTATCCTGGCAGGCTACCTGGACTGTGCTTGAGCAAGAGAGTGTCATGGTTTTGGGGTTTTCATCATTGTGGTTAATTAATCGGCTTCCCGTCTCTGTTACACAATGTATCATATGGGTTCTGCACAGAGCAGATCAGGCGGAAACCCTGTTGGGTTACGCTCAATACCTGTCCATTATTGTATAACTGTTTCATAGATTCGTGTTTTTCTCTTTTTTTGGTACCAAAATTTGTTTAAGAGATTTGTTGGGCTTCCATGAGCCGTTCTTCACCTGGGTTTGTAGTTTGTATTATTCTGTGAATATACTTGGTACACTTATCGCTTCCGAAGGTTTTCCTGTAAATTTTATTAAGAGAAAACTATCGCAAACGTTTTTTGTTTACTGTTGCTATCTCTATTTGAGGAATATGAGTTGACGGCTTCGATTGTTCAGAAGCTCCTCGTCGGCTATTCTATAATGTTCAAACAGGATACGGCCGTTCTCCTTACAGACCCGTCCCTTGAATATTGGAATGTCTGCTATTGTTAATCGTGTTTATGCTGTGACGCTAATTTTCTTTCTATCCACGAATACCATGATGTTTGTGTTACTGTACTATTCATTCCTAGACCACATTATAAAGATGGGAATTCTGCGAATCTTCGATTGGTTGCTTAATCTGGAGAATACATGCATAGATTCATTTTTGACCTACCACAGTTTTCATTTACAATAACGTTTTCTTTTTGAAATCTTTATATGCCATATATGTATATACATACTGTTTCGATTTATCTACGTAGGCTGGAATAAATATATGCAATTTTATGTTTCCGCTTCACTGTTACTTATGCTACAGGATTTGCTCCAGTAAAGTAGTATTCGAACTTTAATTAAATCTGGTTAAACTGTTTTCTTCCTTCTGTCAGTTGCATAGGATCGCATTCCTAAATGTTATTTATGTGTTTTACATTTTCCACGTCTGCAATTACAGTAATTCTTCCAATGCCATACACAGCCTGACTTAGACCCTAGTTGTTTACACAGTATACATATACCGTTAATATCCATTAGGTTTTCTCAGTTAAAAATCCATACCTGAACAGAGGCGAACCTCTCTGTTGCACTTGTCAACCTCCCGACCTTAGGAAGATCCTCCTCGACCTTCCACCCCCAAGCACTTCTGCAGATTTTTGTTGTCTGCAAACCCTCTGGCTCTACCAGAGTCACGCTATCTGGTCCTTACCAGACGTAGCAGTTCAGGAAAGCTTCCGCCTTCTAGACATATGCCATCTGATCTTTACCAGACATAGCATTTTTCCCAAAAAGAGCAACTCTCTTTTCTTTCTTTTTTGTTTTTTTCTCCTTTTCCTGTTATTTGGTCTCTACCAGAATTAACATAACTTTCCCCCTTTTCCTATGAGGTCTCAACTGTCTCATGAAGGTAGTTAGGTTTTCTTTTCCAACCACCTCAATAGCTACTAACAACAATTAATCAACATAATTAATTTAAACAGTAGTAGCAACAATTAATCAACATAATTAATTAAACAGCAGTAGCAACATAGTTATTTTAATTTCACCAAACATAACCTTAGTCAATAGTTAAATTTTACTGCCTTACTTAAAACACTATCGATTTACTAGGAGCATTACACCACCGCACCCATTCTAAGCATAGCCGATCCCAACAAAGATTATGTGGTGTGCACGGACGCAAGTAAGGAAGGGGTAGGAGGTGTGTTAATGCAGGAAGGGAAGGTGATAGCATACGAATCAAGAAAATTAAAAGAGCATGAGCAGAAATATTCCGCTTATGATCTAGAGTTGGCAGCCGTCATTTATGCCTTAAAAATGTGGCGGAATTATCTTATGGGAAGAAAATTTCTATTACTGACGGATCACCACAGTCTGACCAATTATTTTAGCCAGTCCACTTTAAATGCAAGGCAAACACGGTGGGTAGATTTCTTAAGCAGTTTTGATTTTGAGATCAAGCATTTGAAAGGGAAAGAGAACCGGGTGGCGGGTGCTTTAAGTAGAAAATTGCAATGTCTATACGAGATTTCTTGCAATGAAGGGAAAAACCCCTTGGGAGAAATGATTAAAAGGGCAGCAGGACAAGATACTGCTTATCAGAAAATAAAACAGCAAGTTAAACACCCAACCAGCAAGGAAAAACAACTAGATTATGCTTTGGATGCTACTGGAATGCTGTATTACAAGAAAAGGTTGTACGTGCCCAATCAGAATTGCATTAAAAATCTGATTTTGGATGAATATCATAAGAGTCATTACGCTGGACACCCAAGATATCAAAAAATGATCACTACACTCTGAAAAGAATATTATTGGCTGGGTATGAAGAAAGATGTGGCTGGATACTTGGCACGTTGTCTGGAATACCAACAAATTAAAGCAGAACACCAACACCCTGCGAGGTTATTACAACCATTACCTATTCCAGAATGGAAGTGGGAAACCATCTCTATGGATTTTATAATAGGTTTGCATAAGTCAAGGAAAAATAACGACTCCATCATGGTGGTGGTGGAAAAGCTAAGTAAGTCAACACATTTTATACCGGTGCAATCTACTTATAGAGCTATGCAGATCGCCCATGTTTTCATGCAAAATATATTTAAGCTGCATGGGTTACCAAAGAAAATAATCTCAGATCGTGATGTAAAATTTACATCGGTCTTTTGGAAGACATTGTTCAAAGAATTAGGGACTCAACTGAATTTCAGTACAGCTTATCACCCACAAACTGATGGGCGAATGGAATGGGTGAACCGGGTGGTGGAAGACATGTTAAGAGCATATGTGATGCAGCAACCAACCAAGTGGGAGGACTACTTACACTTGGTTGAGTTCGCGTACAATAATGGCTATCATGCATCATTGCAAATGAGCCCATTTGAAGTATTGTACGGGCGGAAGTGCCGCACCCCTTCAAGCTGGGGTGGACCGGAAGACAGATTGATGTTAGGTCCCGAAATGCTTAAGGAAATGGAGGAAATGGTTAAAAAGGTACGTTCTAATCTGAAGGTAGCCCAGGATAGGCAAAAGAACTTTGCTGACTAGAAAAGGAGGTTTAAGGAGTATCAAGTCGGTGATCATGTGTATGTGAGAATTTGAGCAAAAAAGAGCACGTTACAATGGAGCAAGTGCACTAAGTTGGCACCCCGATTCTGTGGACCTTTTCAGGTCTTGGCGAGGATCGAGTCGGTAACATACCAGCTCGCCCTGCCAAATCATATATGGGTCCACAACGTTTTTCATGTTTCTGTGTTAAAAAAATATGTTTATGATCCTAAGAATGTAATCAGCTGGCAGGATATACAGGTTGAACCGGAAGGAGAAATCTTGGTCAAACCGCTGAACATCCTCGACCGGAGAGAAGTAATGTTGCGGAAATGGGTTATTACCCAAGTTAGAGTGTAGTGGCAGCACTTTGGGCCTGATGAGGCCACTTGAGAAGACAAAGAACTTATGAAAAGAGCTTATCCAGGGCTGTTCATGGCTGAAAGACATCAGGATGATGTCCAATCTCAGGGGGGGAAGATGTAATGCCCCAGGAAAAAAAATGTAAATATTTGATCACTGTGATAAATATAAACTGAACCTGATATTATTAGCTATTTAAAATTTAAATATAATTTGTTTTCATTATGAGATGTAACAAGTGTTTCTTTAAAGGATGGTAATTTCTCAAGGAGGAAGTTGTCCTCTTGAGGTAAAAAACATAGTTGCTGTGAGAGCAACCCTAACTACCTCCCCTAACTGGAAGAGTTTCCAAAGAAAAGGAGGGGAGGAGAGGAAAATCTGCGCTATAGGGACAGGCAAAGGAGGAAAAAAAAAGAAGGCTAAGTCTGGTGATGATCAGATAGCCATGCACGCTGTGCGAGCAACTTGCGGAAGATTGTGGTCTAGCAAGTAAGCAAGGGGGGAGATTCTGGTCTTGAAAGACGAATCTCATGGTCGGGTGGTTGAGAGGCAGCAGACCCAGATTCGGGTGACATTTAAGAAGATATTTACCAGCTGGAAACACCAGCTACGTAAAGAAACCCTTGGGGTGGAACTGCTGTGTGAACTTTGTAATGTTTCATTTTTACTGTTAAAAGAAGGGTGTGGAAGGTTTTCCTTACAATGAATAGTGGAGGAAACATGAGAGGAGAGATGGGTGTCCTCAGAAAATCTTTACTAATGTAAGAGCTTAGTAGTCTGCGAGGAGTTTAGCTTTCTTGGTTTTTTTAAATTGGAGATAAATGCAAGAGAAGTCTGTAGGAAAATTTATCCAAAGATTTAAAAAAAAAAGAAACAGAAAACTCAAAGATTTATCGCAGATTCAGAATTTCAAAAAAAAAAGACTGACATTGTAGTAAACCTGAATCCATTCAATAATTAACAGAAAGACCATTCAGGGGCTCTTTCTTTACATATGCCCGAACACAAAGAAATGCAGGAAAATCTAGAAGATAGAATCAGAACCCCGGAGCACTACTAGTGGAGTGATATTTATATAGATTCTAAAGAAAACGCTGAGGAGCAAAACCGCATCCGCAAGGATATGCAAATTTAAAACAAGAATCCTTCTTTTCCTATTTGCATGTAGTTATGAATTTAAATGACAACATTGCAAAAACATGTAACTGTATATATATATATATATATATATATATATATATCAGAAAAGAACAAATCTTGCAATTTCGTAACCATACAGAAGCGAGTAATCTTGAGAAATTAGATAATAACATAATCCTGAGCTCTGAGGAGCGTATTTAAGTTTAAGAGAACTTGTAAAATAGTACGAACAACAAACTAGCAGTAACATAGAGCTAGACCCTAAAGGAAATGCCAACGCACAAGAACCTGCTAGGCATAAACCATTTTCACCGTGCGAAGACAGCTTACATAGAATGTCATACAACATGGAGTACAAAACCAATAACAATTTGTGGAAATTCAAAACTGTACACATAAAATTGCACTGTCACAACCGTAGTAATAATCCAATAACTCATGGAACCCTGATGGGGGTTAAAACATTATAATATAACAAGAAGAATCGCAACGCACAACAGAGAGGGCATGCTTCTTTATAACTTAACACTACTCAGGTCACAAGGACCTTAACAAACAAAACTGGAGAATAATTAAATGAAAATATGCACAGTCAGCGATGAAACTATGGTAAGCCCACGGGATATTAACTAGGAACACAACCTGAACAGTCCTCTCTTAAATAAATGTATTACATAGCAAATTTAAGAGTAAGCCCGAGGGCTTGTCAAATTTTATGGTCTACAGTTCGGAGAAAAAATTCTGAGAAGAGATTTCCCAGACCCTAGAAAGAGCAAGGCAATCCTATTCGGTGTATAGACCCCGCCATAACTCTGTTACAATAAACGAAATAGGAGCCATAAGGACTTGGGCCGGAGGGCCATCTCTAAACAGAAGGAAGAACCCTTCCTATCTTTCGACAGAACGAGTAAACTGTCAAGAGAACAAGAGAATCGTCCATCTTCAGGAGAAGTAATGTAGGAACTTACCTGTTAACCAAACGATGAGGAGATAAGACCTGGAAACTAGGGTAGCATCTACCCAAACCCTCACGTGATTCACTGGAGGTTGGCTCCATAACCCTTGTCCACAGAACAAAAAAAACAAGTGTGAAACATATTAGAATTTCAGACAGAAACCAAACAAAACCTGTAAGGAGGAAAGGGAACGAAAAACTTAAAAGATGGCATGATAAAATCCTTACCAAAAGATAAATACTGTTATAACTAGGTCCAATTCGGTCTGGAGCTCGGCAATGTACAAAAATCATCTCCATTCATTCGACGAGAAGGAGTTCTGAACGAATTCGGCACCAAGAAGGAAGACGGAGTTGAAACAAGGCCTGATGCAAGTGTTTTGGGTAATCTCCATGCTACGGGTAAAACATGGGTGAGGCATATCGGTCCAACTCCACCCTCGGATGGGCATCCATACACCCACACCGTCGATGAGGGGAGAATCCCGAGGGCGCGAAGGCAGAGGGTACTCAGACCATACCCATCATGTGATAGAGCCAACGGATAGTAAATACCAAAGCTAGGTGTAAAGAGCCAGTGACGCCAGCATTAAATCCGACAGCTAATTCTCTGCCCACCAGAGAGATATTTTTGATTACGCATAAAAAAAATAACAAAGAAAAGCATTACCCTCTGATATTTCTAATTTGATGCATGTGTATTAGAAATTAATAAGGTTAACACATTTGAGTAGTTATGCACGTATGGGGTAGATTAGGGTATGACTTGAGTAAAATAAAATAAAATTATTTGGTAAGTTAATTCGTGGGTACATTACATATTCTTTCGATGTTTGATGATATGAGTCGATTTTTCATAATATGAGTCATAGAATTTGAATTGATAATTTTGATTTGGAATAAAGTAGGTCAATGTTTGATGATTTGAGTTTGATAAATTGAGTCTCATACTATGAGTTTGATAAATTGAGTCTCATAATATGAGTCAGAAATAATTTGGATTTGAGTAAAGTAGGTCGATGTTTGATAATTTGAGTTTGATAAATTGAGTCTTATAATATGAGTCAAAAATAATTTGGATTCGAGTAAAGTAGGTCGATGTTTGATAATTGATAATTTGGTAAAGTAGTAATACGAGTTAGATAATAATTTGAATTAATTTGGTAAAGTAGATTCTGGATTTGAGTAAAGTAGGTCGATGTTTGATAATTTGAGTTTGATAATTGATAATTTAAATTGAAAATTTGGTAAAGTAGTAATATGAGTTAGATAATAATTTGAATTAATTTCGTAAAAATTCTCTCGATGTTTTATAATATGAGTTAGATAATAATTTGAATTAATAATTTGGAAAAGTAGATTCTCTTGATGTTTGATAATATGAGTAAGAGAATTTGAATTGATTACATGAGTCTATGTTTGATAATATGAGTCAGAGAATTATGAGTAGGAGAATTTGAATTGATAATTTGGATTTGAGTAGAGTAGGTTGAGTTTGATAATTTGAGTTAGATAATTTGTAAATTGAGTAAATTAGAAGATTTGAGTAAATTAGATTTTTTTTGGATGTTTAAATAATTTGAGTTAGATAATTTAAATTTAAATTTAAATAAATTTGCAAATTGAGTAAATAAGATTCTGGATTAAATATGATGGATCTAATGTGTTAGGTTAAATTTAGTGATCTTTGAGTGAATTGGGATAATTTGAGTTAGATAATTTTAATTTAAATAGATTTGCAAATTTAGTAAATAAGAGTATGGAATTTAAATATGGGATTTCAATACGATGGATCTAATGTGTTAGGTTAAATTTATTGATCTTTGAGTGAATTGGGATAATTTGAGTGGTATAATTTGGGTTATAATTTGAGTTAGATAATTTAAATTTAAATAGATTTGCAAATTTAGTAAATAAGATTTTGGAATTTAAATATGATGGATCTAATGTGTTATTAGGTTAAATTTATTGATATTTGAGTGACTTGGGATAATTTGAGTGGCATAATTTGGGTTAGATAATTTAAATTTAAATAGATTTGCAAATTGAGTAAATAATGTGTTAGGTTAAAGTTATTTATCTTTGAGTGAATTGAATTTTTTATAATTTGAATTTAATATTGTGGATCAAATCTTTTAGGTTGAAGTTATTAATCTTTCATAAAGTTATTAATCTTTCATAAATATAAGATTTTCACATTGAGTGAATTGGATTTTTGATAATTTGAATTTAACCTAAAACCAGAATCTAATACTGTTTTAGGTTAAAAGTTAATAATATTTTTACACTTTGAGTGAAGTTATTAATCTTTCATAAAGTTATTAATCTTTCATAAATATAAGATTTTCACATTGAGTGAATTGGATTTTTGATAATTTGAATTTAACCTAAAACCAGAATCTAATACTGTTTTAGGTTAAAAGTTATTAATATTTTTACACTTTGAGTGAAATGGTTTTTTTTTGATAATTTGAATTTGATGTTTATCCGATTTATACATTGAGTGAATTGGATCTTTTGGTAATTTGAATTTAATATTTTAGGTTAAAGTTATTATTTTTGCATAAAAAATTTCACATTGAGTGAATTGGATCATCTTGATGTTTATCTATCTGATTTACACATGGAGTGAATTGGATCTTTTGATAATTTTAATTTAATATTGTGAATCTAATGTCTTAGGTTAAAGTTATTGACCCTTAATAAAGATTTTCACATTGAGTGAATTGGATCTAAATGAATTTAATTACTACGTTAAGCTTATTTTTTAAATTTTAGCATTATTTAGCACATGTCAGCATTATGCACATTACATATTTCTTCTATTCAAACAAAAAATGTTTATTCGATTTACACATTGAGTGAATTGGATCTTTTGATAATTTGAATTTAATATTATGAATCTAATGTTTTAGGTTAAAATTAGGTTAAAGTTATTGACCCTTAATAAAGATTTTCACATTGAGTGAATTGGATCTCCTTGATGCTTGATAATTTGAGCTTAATATGGATCTAAATGAATTTAATTACAAGGTTAAGCTTATTTTTTTTTAATTTTAATATTATTTGGCACATGAACATTATGCACATTACACATTTCTTCTATTCAAACAAAAAAATGCATTTTTTGGAAAAAAAATTAAAAAAACTTAAAGATAATGTTTGATAAACTATGGCAAGAGCTAACCAGCTATACATTGGGTATTAAATGCCCCTATGTAGGCTGGCCAGCTATGCATGTCATGGGGGCACATCATAAACTCCGGCGGGAGACCTTTATCACCTTTCCGGCAGCCGGTGCGGGACCCACCATACGCATGATGTGATCATATGGAGATATGCGTTGCCATCATCCTGCGTCCGTGTCAAACCATCGGCGCCATCCATGCATCATTCATTTTGAATTTGCATCATTCATTTTGAATTTGTAATTAGGCGCGCTTGAATTTCGAAATTTCTGTCTTTCAGCCTCCTATACTCTTATGGAATTTGTAATCCCTTAAGCTTTTTCTTGTCTTATTTTGCCCTTTACTCTGCAATCTTCTTGCTGCCATTAATGGGTTTTATGTTAGTTTCCACTGCATGACTCGTAATTTTTTTCTCTGCAGCCTTGGATCCTCAGAGATTATGAGAGTTTAGGTAATAGACAAAAGCAAATGGGGGGAGTTTTCAGGCTTTTGGTGCTCAGTTTGGGATTCTCCAAACCCAATTCTAATAGGAGCGCGGACACAACCCTTGGCAGAAGAATTCTGGAGCTTAACACAGCGTCAGTACCTGTTGATTTATCTAAAGGTATTCGCACTCTGTATAAATTTTATTGTTAAATGGCACTTCGCTGCAGTCAGATGATTGCAGCGAGGTCTTCAGGGGACGTTGCAGAGGAAGTGCCTCACAGTAATGGCTTAGATAAATCGGCCATGAAAGGACTGCGTACTGTTGTCTATGCCAGAACACAGTCCTATCAAAACCATGACTGCGCTTCTTTGTAATTACAGGCAAAGCATTGCAGCCCAAAACGCCTGCCTGCGTAGAGATAATGATCATCAAACAATCGATCTGACAGAAACAAGCCAGAACGCCTGCCTGCCTAGAGAGAACGCTCATTAGACAATCGATCAAGCCAGATGGTAGAAAACAGAGAAGAATCGCTGGACTGAGAACATCATTTTTCCAAATTTGTGATCCCAAGGAACGATTCATGATTACAATTTAGGTGATTGAGATAATTTTGTAACATATTGTTAGAACTCGTGTATTTTAGAATAATATACTCTGTTAGATGCACTGTACAAATATTCAGAGGACTATAAGTCCATTTTTGTTGAGCAACTTATTTTTGTTGATATGAGCAAAAACAAATCTCGGCAATGTTTTCCCTCAAGTCTTCTCATCTCAACTGAGCAATCTGTTTGAGTGTCGACTGAGAAATCTGTTTGAGTGGTTCATATTAGTGCCATTGAGATTTCTGGTTCTACCGCTGTCACGATCTATGTTATGAGCCCAAATTTGTTTAATAGGCATCTGTTTAATTTTGTTGTAATTATCTATGTCTTTTTATCTTTATTCTGAAACAGATTTTTATGTTTATTCTGGAACAGATCTGGGTTTATGGACTGTGACATTATTTCCGTAATATGTTTGCTGTGACATTATTTGGATGGGATGTTGGATATGCATACCCAGATGATTTGTATGATGGAATACTTGGCAAATATTGTGTATATGCTGAAATTTAATTATATAATATAAGATGATTTGTATGATGGAATACTGGGCAAATATTGTGTATATGCTGAAATTTAATTATATAATATAATATATCTTTTTTAGTACTGGAAAAAAAATACTATACAAAATGACATCACAGTAATAGTTGCATATACTTATATATTTAAGTCCAAGACATACCAATGGTTGCAAATTGTCACGGTATATTTTAATCTATGATTGTGTTTTTTTTATCACAGTAATAGTTACATATAGTTATATATTTAAATCCAAGACATACAAATGGTTGCAGAGTGTCTTTTAATTTATGATTGTGTTTTTTTTATGAGTTTGGTATTTTTCTACAGGTTTGGTATGATTGTGTTTATTTTATTAGTTTAGTAATTTTCTACCAATTTAGTATGAAAATAGATAGAGATTTTTTTAGAATAGTTGAGTATTGTAATATGTATAAAATTTGATAGATATTTAGTAATTTGATATTTTTTTATTTGTATAATAGGAATTGCTTAAAGATTTTTAAATGGTTTGAATTTATTTATGTATTTGGAAACTTATTTTAATCAACAACAAATTAAAATCTTGTCTAAAATTGTATCATTTGATTTCTACCACACAAAAAAAACTAAAATATCTGTTAGTAACATTAAGCCAATTAAAATTCACATAATTATATCTATATGTATGCTTTTAGAATATATGTTTTTAATCATCAAACTACACTTATTCTTTAAGGTAAACACTGATTTTATGATTATTTTATACTTTCAAAAATTTGTTTTGAGACTTATTTTCCACTTCTAAATAAATGCCTAGTTATCTTTATGTTTTTGATAGAGTGGTAATGGGAATTGTTTTCACTGTCTTTATGTACTTAAATTAAATATAGTTTTGAGTTTCAATTGGAAGAGAACTTCATTTGAATTTTGTTGTCTAATTTCACAATAGACATGGTGGTTCATTCATTTGATCATTGACATTAGAAGTGTTAGATTGAGCCATGTTTTAACCATTACATTAGAAGTACTATATTGAGCCATGTTAATCATTATTGTTTATCATCTAGTTAATGATAACCATAGTGTTGTGGGAACAAAAATCATAGTAGTATCATGTTAGTTGACTTTATATGCATGGTAGTATTACTATGCTTGTGGTGAATTTATTTAGAGTTATGTAGTTGATGAACTCAACCTTGAGGTATTAGGAATGAACACATAATTGAAACCAAATCAAAGAATAAATGTTAGAAGAAACTAATCTTAGTTAGTAAATAAAATTGCAAAAAATCCAACTGAATTTTGATGAGTTGCACTATTTATTTTCATTGATGATAGAATTTGTCTATTGGTTTGTACATCAAGCATCAATGTTGATTTGGTTGGGAGTCCATATTAATATTATAGTCACAAAACTAAGAACTCGAAGAAAAACTAGAATACAAGTTTCTATATATGCTATGCCATGTCATTCATGCAAAGAGAATAGGAGCCTTGGAATTCATGCAAAGATTTCTACATAATTCCTTAAATAGGCACAAAATTTAATTTTTGTAGAAGATCCAAGTTGGTGAGGTGTGAGGGCCATAAGTACCACATTCACAAGTCATACCAATCAAAGTATTTGAATCTTTGACCTTGATAAAGCTGTTAGTACTCAAGGAGAAAGCAAAGTCAATGTGGAAGAGAGAGGGATTGGAAGATACATTGGCCATCAATGCAGAGATTAAAGAGGAGAATCGACACTTGAAGGAGAAGGTGCATATGTTTGAATAAAGGTTAGCATAGCTATAAAAGAATTTTTAGACCTATGCAATTTTTTTCTATTACTAGAGAATCATTTTATTGGATAACAATGCTCTGTCACCCCTATTCTAGTGGATTGGAACAAGAGTAGAGTCCATCTTATGCAACTAGGAGAGAAGGTGATTCAAACAAACAAGATTCATACAATTGCATACAAAATAGTTCATACACAAATGCGTAAGGTAAATAACATACATTGCTAAAGTAACCAGAATAGTTGAACTACAATAACAACATATGCATGAAAACGTGTTGCCTTTGTTATATGTATTAAGTGAAAGTTCCATCCATACATGCACCATTGAAAGCCACTAGACCCAATAGTGGAACATTACAGTCAATACCGTCTGCTCCTCCATAGAGATGTACTCGCTCTACGATGTAGAGAAGCCAAGGCTTGTCACAATACTCTCCAAGCCTCCTCTAAGCAATGCCTAGCCAAAATATTGGCTCCCAAAAGCTTGTACTATGAGTTATGAGGTTATATATATAGAAAAAGGTGGGGTGACCCTTGACATTCCCCTTTGACTCTTGGACTACCCTCATGAATTTTCACATTACATAGTGATTGTTCACATTCCACTAGTGAGTTCACCCTGATATCTTGGGCTACGTCTCCTTGAGCTCTAATCAACTCGATTAGGCTCTCTGGGATTATGGCTTCAATTCTTTTACAAGTGCTACACTTAACTCCATTAGTTTAGAGCTAAACCAATGGGCTTAGCATTCCATCTTACCCCTGGCTGTCCTTGTTCTATAGACAGGTCTATGCTTCTCTTGACTTACAATTGAATTGTTGCCTATGGTGGCGAACGATTCATTTTGCCAGTAATCAAGAGGTAGAGAATAGAGTCTTACCCAGACCGGTACTGAAGTAAAAGTTTCGCATTCTGGAACAAAATTCATCTTCCATGGCCGCATGTAGAGTTCAGTTGCTGCATAAAAGTAAGGCCCTCCTTCAAATACTTTGTCCTTATCTTCAATATTTGTGAACACCACAGTAAAGAAACCCTTTGACCCACGATGTAGGTCAATGCTACCTTTAGGTTTCCAGTGGTATTTGATCCACGCCTGTAAAGCTTTTTTCAGTCGAATTTTGGTGTGTGTTAGTGGTGTCAAATAGTGGTGGAGTGTCCAACTGTTAGGCCCCTATACTACTAGTGTAACCCCTTATTGTTATTATTACAACCCCCTTATTATATTGTTGTACCCATGTAGTCCCCATATTGTTACTATTGTGCCCCATAGAAGCCCACTTTTGTTATTATTGTGCCCTTACATTATTATTGTTATGTCGACTCTGATTATATTATGACCCCTTAGACTCCTATATATAGAAAGGAGGTCTTGTCATTTGTATCATCCAAGAATTGTTCATTTGTGTAACGTAAAGGAGGTTTCCCCTTCGAAGAGGCTGAACTATAAGGCATTGATCTATCTTTTCTATCTTTTTGTGAGTTGGTTTCATAACATTTGGTATCAGAGCTTTGGATTCTAGGGTTCTCGCTACTCCAAATAGGTCATCGTGGAATTTTCACTATGATTTTCTTTCCGCGACATTTCAGAAGAGAAAAACAAAACCCATTTGAGATGAAATCTCACTGAACCTCGGGTCCAAATTTCAGAGCTTGTATCGCTATATTTTCAGAGATATGATCTGAGGAAGTTATAGTTTTTGTAAGCTCCAACATTTCATGTAAAACAAGTCATCGTGGAATTTTCGCTATAACGTTTTTGCTACAAGTTTCAGAAGCTAAAACAAAAACCCATTTGAGAAAAAATAGATCTAAACCTCGGGTCCAAATTTTAGATCTTGTCTCGCTATATTCTCAGATATATGATCTGAGGAAGTTAGGGTTTTTGCAGAGTCCCGAATTACATCTTAAATAGGTGACCTTGGGAAAATTGTCATAACTTTCTCTCTAAGCATCGGATTGAAATTTTGTAAGAATTTGCAGAAAGAGGACGGACTGAAGTTTTTTGTGTGTATTTTTCAGATCCAAAGGTCAAATGGCACGTCATACAAGTTTGCTATTCTGAAAGGGGTATAATCAGGTCATCTTGGGAGATTATGCATAACTCTTTCTTGGAGAATCCAATTTTGATCAAACTGGTGGCATTGGAAAGAGGACACAGAGGAATATTGTAGGTTGCGATTTTAGAACTGGAAAATCCGAAATTATAGAGTTACAGTTGTTTCAAGATCGAGCTCCTAAAATCAAGAAAAAGCGAGATGAGGAAGTTTGATGGAAAGGATCCGGTAAATTGGATACTACAGATGGAGAAATATTTTGATATACATGGTGTGCCACTGTTACAAAAGTTATGTATTGCATCTAATTATTTAGAACCAAATCAATTTTTATGGTATAAAGGGCTTTTTTCTCGTAAACCACTTGTCACGTGGTCAATTTTCACAGAGGAAATGATAGCACATTATGAGGATACAAAGAGAAACACCTTCTTTAGCCAATTGATAAATCTCAAACAAAATTGTTCAATGGCAGAGCACATTGAGGACTTTCAAAAATTGAATATAAGGGAAAATGAAGCAGAGGATTTATGTCTCCAGAGGGACTTTAAAAGATAACATTCAACATGAGGTTCGTCTTTGGGAACCTGATTCATTGGAGAAGGCATTCAGGTTGGCAAGAAAATTGGAAAGCAAAATGATGGAAACAAGGAATTCTACCCGTCACAACTATAAACATGGAAGTGTTGTTTCTCCTACCCTTCCACAACCTACAAGGGTGACACCACAACAATTGGAAGAAAAAAGAGAAAAAGGGCTTTGATACAATTGTGATAGCAAAAACGTTATAGCGAAAATTCCACGATGACTTGTTTTACATGAAATGTTGGAGCTTACAAAAACTATAACTTCCTCAGATCATATCTCTGAAAATATAGCGATACAAGCTCTGAAATTTGGACCCGAGGTTCAGCGAGATTTCATCTCAAATGGGTTTTGTTTTTCTCTTCTGAAATGTCGCGGAAAGAAAATCATAGTGAAAATTCCACGATGACCTATTTGGAGTAGCGAGAACCCTAGAATCCAAAGCTCTGATACCAAATGTTATGAAACCAACTCACAAAAAGATAGAAAAGATAGATCAATGCCTTATAGTTCAGCCTCTTCGAAGGGGAAACCTCCTTTACGTTACACAAATGAACAATTCTTGGATGATACAAATGACAAGACCTCCTTTCTATATATAGGAGTCTAAGGGGTCATAATATAATCAGAGTCGACATAACAATAATAATGTAAGGGCACAATAATAACAAAAGTGGGCTTCTATGGGGCACAATAGTAACAATATGGGGACTACATGGGTACAACAATATAATAAGGGGGTTGTAATAATAACAATAAGGGGTTACACTAGTAGTATAGGGGCCTAACAGTTGGACACTCCACCACTATTTGACACCACTAACAAACACCAAAAGTCCACTGAAAAAAGCTTTACAGGCGTGGATCAAATACCACTGGAAACCTAAAGGTAGCATTGACCTACATCGTGGGTCAAAGGGTTTCTTTACTGTGGTGTTCACAAATATTGAAGATAAGGACAAAGTATTTGAAGGAGGGCCTTACTTTTATGCAGCAACTGGACTCTACATGCGGCCATGGAAGATGAATTTTGTTCCAGAATGCGAAACTTTTACTTCAGTACCGGTCTGGGTAAGACTCTATTCTCTACCTCTTGATTACTGGCAAAATGAATCGTTCGCCACCATAGGCAACAATTCAATTGTAAGTCAAGAGAAGCATAGACCTGTCTATAGAACAAGGACAGCCAGGGGTAAGATGGAATGCTAAGCCCATTGGTTCAGCTCTAAACTAATGGAGTTAAGTGTAGCACTTGTAAAAGAATTGAAGCCATAATCCCAGAGAGCCTAATCGAGTTGATTAGAGCTCAAGGAGACGTAGCCCAAGATATCAGGGTGAACTCACTAGTGGAATGTGAACAATCACTATGTAATGTGAAGATTCATAAGGGTAGTCCAAGAGTCAAAGGGGAATGTCAAGGGTCAGCCAAACCTTTTCTATATATATAACCTCATAACTCATAGTACAAGCTTTTGGGAGCCAATATTTTGGCTAGGCATTGCTTAGAGGAGGCTTGGAGAGTATTGTGACAAGCCTTGGCTTCTCTACATCGTAGAGCGAGTACATCTCTATGGAGGAGCAGACGGTATTGACTGTAATGTTCCACTATTGGGTCTAGAGGCTTTCAATGGTGCATGTATGGATGGAACTTTCACTTAATACATATAACAAAGGCAACACGTTTTCATGCATATGTTCTTATTGTAGTTCAACTATTCTGGTTACTTTAGCAATGTATGTTATTTACCTTACGCATTTGTGTATGAACTATTTTGTATGCAATTGTATGAATCTTATTTATTTGAATCACCTTCTCTCCTAGTTGCATAAGATGGACTCTACTCTTGTTCCAATCCACTAGAATAGGGGTGACAGAACATTGTTATCCAATAAAATGATTCTCTAGTAATAGAAAAAAATTGCATAGGTCTAAAAATTATTTTATAGCTATGCTAACCTTTATTCAAACATATGCACCTTCTCCTTCAAGTGTCGATTCTCCTCTTTAATCTCTGCATTGATGGCCAGTGTATCTTCCAATCCCTCTCTCTTCCACATTGACTTTGCTTTCTCCTTGAGTACTAACAGCTTTATCAAGGTCAAAGATTCAAATACTTTGATTGGTATGACTTGTGAATGTGGTACTTATGGCCCTCACACCTCACCAACTTGGATCTTCTACAAAAATTAAATTTTGTGCCTATTTAAGGAATTATGTAGAAATCTTTGCATGAATTCCAAGGCTCCTATTCTCTTTGCATGAATGACATGGCATAGCATATATAGAAACTTGTATTCTAGTTTTTCTTCGAGTTCTTAGTTTTGTGACTATAATATTAATATGGACTCCCAACCAAATCAACATTGATGCTTGATGTACAAACCAATAGACAAATTCTATCATCAATGAAAATAAATAGTGCAACTCATCAAAATTCAGTTGGATTTTTTGCAATTTTATTTACTAACTAAGATTAGTTTCTTCTAACATTTATTCTTTGATTTGGTTTCAATTATGTGTTCATTCCTAATACCTCAAGGTTGAGTTCATCAACTACATAACTCTAAATAAATTCACCACAAGCATAGTAATACTACCATGCATATAAAGTCAACTAACATGATACTACTATGATTTTTGTTCCCACAACAATATGCTTATCATTAACTAGATGATAAACAGTAATGATTAACATGGCTCAATATAGTACTTCTGATTTAATGGTTAAAACATGGCTCAATCTAACACTTCTAATGTCAATGATCAAATGAATGAACCACCATGGCTATTGTGAAATTAGACAACAAAATTCAAATTAAGTTCTCTTCCAATTGAAACTCATAACTATATTTAATTTTAGTACATAAAGACAGTGAAAGCAATTCCCATTACCACTCTATCAAAAACATAAAGATAACTAGGCATTTATTTAGAAGTGGAAAATAAGTCTCAAAACATATTTTTGAAAGTATAAAATAATCATAAAATCAATGTTTACCTTAAAGAATAAGTGTAGTTTGATGATTACAAACATATATTCTAAAAGCATATATATAGATATAATTATGTGAATTTTAATTGGCTTAAAGTTACTAACAGATATTTTAGATTTTTTTGTGTGGTAGAAATCAAATGATTCAATTTTAGACAAGATTTTAATTTGTTGTTGATTAAAATAAGTTTCCAAATACATAAATAAATTCAAACCATTTAAAAATCTTTAAGCAATTCCTATTATACAAATAAAAAAATATCAAATTACTAAATCTCTATCAAATTTTATACATATTACAATACTCAAATATTCTAAAAACATCTCTATCAATTTTCATACTAAATTGGTAGAAAATTACTAAACTGATAAAATAAACATAATCATAAACACAATCATACCAAACCTGTAGAAAAATACCAAACTCATAAAAAAACACAATCATAAATTAAAACATACCGTGACAATCTGCAACCATTTGTATGTCTTGGATTTAAATATATAACTATATGTAACTATTACTGTGATAAAAAAAACACAATCATAGATTAAAATATACCGTGACAATTTGCAACCATTGGTATGTCTTGGACTTAAATATATAAGTATATACAACTATTACTGTGATGTCATTTTGTATAGTATTTTTTTTCCAGTATTAAAAAAGATATATTATATTATATAATTAAATTTCAGCATATACACAATATTTGCCGAGTATTCCATCATACAAATCATCTTATATTATATAATTAAATTTCAGCATATACACCATATTTGCCAAATATTCCATCATACAAATCATCTGGGTATGCATATCCAACATCCCGTCCAAATAATGTCACAGCAAACATATTACGGAAATAATGTCACAGTCCATAAACCCAGATCTGTTCCAGAATAAACATAAAAATCTGTTTCAGAATAAAGATAAAAAGACATAGATAATTACAAAAAAATTAAACAGATGCCTATTAAACAAATTTGGGCTCATAACATTGATCCTGACAGCGGTAGAACCAGAAATCTCAATGGCACTAAATGAACCACTCAAACAGATTTCTCAGTCGACACTCAAACAGATTGCTCAGTTGAGATGAGAAGACTTGAGGGAAATCTTGGCCGAGATTTGTTTTTGCTAATATCAACAAAAATAAGTTGCTCAACAAAAATGGACTTATAGTCCTCTGAATATTTGTACAGTGCATCTAACAGAGTATATTATTCTAAAATACACGAGTTCTAACAATATGTTACAAAATTATCTCAATCACCTAAATTGTAATCATGAATCGTTCCTTGGGATCACAAATTTGGAAAAATGATGTTCTCAGTCCAGCGATTCTTCTCTGTTTTCTACCATCTGGCTCGATCGATTGTCTAATGAGCATTCTCTCTAGGCAGGCAGGCGTTCTGGCTTGTTTCTGTCAGATCGATTGTTTGATGATCATTATCTCTACGCAGGCAGGCGTTTTGGGTTGCAATGCTTTCCCTGTAATTACAAAGAAGCGCAGTCATGGTTTTGATAGGACTGTGTTCTGGCATAGACAACAATACGCAGTCCTTTCATGGCCCATTTATCTAAGCCATTACTGTGAGGCACTTCCTCTGCAACGTCCCCTGAAGACCTCGCTGCAATCATCTGACTGCCGCGAAGTGCCATTTAACAACAAAATTTATACAGAGTGCGAATACCTTTAGATAAATCAACAGGTACTGACGCTGTGTTAAGCTCCAGAATTCTTCTGCCAAGGGTTGTGTCCGCGCTCCTATTAGAATTGGGTCTGGAGAATCCCAAACTGAGCACCAAAAGCCTGAAAACTCCCCCCATTTGCTTTTGTCTATTACCTAAACTCTCATAATCTCTGAGGATCCAAGGCTGCAAAGAAAAAATTACGAGTCATGCAGTGGAAACTAACATAAAACCCATTAATGGCAGCAAGAAGATTGCAGAGTAAAGGGCAAAATAAGAGAAGAAGAAGCTGAAGGGATTACAAATTCCATAAGAGTATAGGAGGCTGAAAGACAGAAATTTCGAAATTCAAGCGCGCCCAATTACAAATTCAAAATGAATGATGCAAATTCAAAATGAATGATGCATGGATGGCGCCGATGGTTTGACATGGACGCAGGATGATGGCAACGCATATCTCCATATGATCACATCATGCGTATGGTGGGTCCCGCACCGGCTGCCGGAAAGGTGATAAAGGTCTCCCGCCGGAGTTTATGATGTGCCCCATGACATGCATAGCTGGCCAGCCTACATAGGGGCATTTAATACCCAATGTATGGCTGGTTAGCTCTTGCCATAAACTATGGCCAAATAGAGACCAAACCAAAGAGCACACCCATAGAAAATCTAGGCTAGGGAAAAATCCTGCACAACGGAAAGTCCTAGCACAAATAATTTAGGATGCTCAACACATAGAACTATGACGGAGAGAGCCCCATCAAGGTACAATCCCTCAATCCGTCCTGATCTTGCTTGCCAACAGGAAAAGAAGGGTTGAGCTAGTTGGTTCTATGGTTTCGGGGTGGCCTCCTGATAATCCCTTAGCTTATTCTAGCTTATTGTATCGGACTAATGGCATGAACTAATTCGTTTAGTGATTAACTGAACCATGATGAGTAGACGCCTGCTTGTCTGCTTTTTCCGACCTTCATATTAAGCAGCCATAAACAACATTCTTAAGCTAGCTCGAGCAACTGCCCCATCCCCAACAAATCCCTTGTCAAAGAGAAATCAATTTTGTTTTGGGGCCTCGCCCTTGAGAGCACCATCAATCTTCCATGACAACCTAGTTTCTTTTGCTAGATTACAATAACCAGGAAAACCCAACCCCTCTGTACTTTTCTAGGTTACAATAACTAGGAAAACCCAACTCCTCTCTACAGGGCATTAAAAATACATTTTTGACTGAAAAAATGTAAGAAAACTTAAAGATAATGTTTGACATAAGGACAACTTAGTTTCTTTTTCTTTTTCTAGGTTACAATAAAAATGCATTTTTTGGACAAAAAAAGAAGAAGAAAATTTAATGATAATGTTTGACATGACAACCTAGTTTCTTTTTCTAGGTTACAATAACTAGGAAAACCCAACTCCTTTCTACTTTCCCTTATTATGAGGATTGTAAGCTTATTCTTTAAGGCATTAAAAAATGCATTTTTGACAAAATTGTAAGAAAAATTAAAGATCATGTTTGACATAAAGACAACTTAGCTTCTTTTTCTTTTTCTAGGTTACATAAAAATGCATTTTTTGGACCAAAAAATAAGAAAACTAAAAGATAATGTTTGACATGACAACCTAGTTTCTTTTTCTAGGTTACAACAACTAGGAAATCCCAATCCTCTGTACTTTTTCTAGGTTACAATAACTAGGAAAGCCCATCCCCTCTGTACTTTCCTTCATTATGAGGATTGTAAGCTCATTTTTTAGGGCATTAAAAAATGCATTTTTGACAAAAAATACGAAAACTTAAAGATAATGTTTGATATAAGGACAACCTAGTTTCTTTTTCATTTTCTAGGTTACAATAACTAGGACAAACCAACTCCTCTGTACTTTCCATCATTATGAGGATTGTAAGTGTAAGAGGGTAAACCTACACCCTTTAGGGTATAAGTTGACAAAGAAAAATAAGAAAACTTAAAGATAATGTTTGACATAAGGACAACCTATTTCTTTTTCTTTTTCTTTTTCTAGGTTAGAATAACTAGGAAAAACCAACCCCTCTGTACTTTCCCTCATTATGAGGATTGTAAGTGTAATAGGGTAAACCTACATCCTTTAGGGCATAAGTCTAAGTCAACAATATTGTTTAAAACCATTATAATAATATAACCAATAAGAGATTAGCATGTCACTTACAAGAATATAATTTGGGATGGAGAGGGTAAGGCTACATTCCACAACCACTTGTGCTAAACACAATTCACATTGGACATCATGATTTATCACTAAATAATGCTAGAAATTAAGTATATAGAGGATGAAAAATACATGTTAAGAATATATTTTTTGTACATCATGACTTATTACTAAATAATGCTAGAAGTTAAGTATATAGAGGATGCAAAATACATGATAAGAATATATTTTTTTGTTTGGTATAAGGAGAATGAGTAGAGTCACCCTCAATCAGGAGGAGACTCAAGTTCAAATCAAAGGGATTTCTCCTATAGTTTTGAGCCTAATGCAACCACCCACAAACACACTAAGAGCGTTACAATTCGGGAAAAGACCCCAAATATTAATTACAATTTTTTTTTTTTTTTTTTTTTTTATGCAAGATGCCCACTATTCAACTTAGCCCATAAAATTACATAATATATATATATATATATATATATATATATATATATATATATATATATATATAATATTATTATTTTAAAAAAAACACAATGAAAAAACATAAAAAAATAAAAATAAAAATATATATATATATATATATATATATATATATATATATATAAAAAACACACATATTTATTAATAAATATTATTGTGTAAAACTTCACAATTTTTTTATCCAAAATTTATTCAATTTTTTAGAATTGGAAACAATTTTCAATAACTATTTATTATTTTTTTTTCAATAAATTAAAAAAGAAACATAAAACTTAAAATAAATTTAAGAAGAAACATAAACTGTACATAAACTTTATACGAAAATAGTAAGTACCAACATCTTCCCTTAAAACACTTAGTATGATGTTGAATAAATAACCTTCACATTAGAATGTTTATATTAACAAAATGAAATTTGATCACTAGCATTTAAAATTTCTTTAATTTTAATAACTTTTAAACTTTAAATCTACTTTGAAATAATCAAAATTAAAATCAATATATTTTTTAGCCCACACACTTACAATAAACAAGTTTATTTACCCCCATTTTACCATGGATTTTATTAACTTGTAAATAGGCTTTATTACAATACTTTGGACTAGTTGTTACAATATTTTATAAACATTTTATTTTATATATATATATATATATATATATATATATATATTGACTACTAGAATAATTAGTGACAAGTGCCATTTTAAACAATGTGAGGGCTTCTTTTATGTTGTTGAATAAAAAGCCTTCACATCATGAAAATAGTAGAATGATTATATTAACAAAATGAAATTTGATAACTAGCCTTTAAAATTTCAGCAATTTTTATCACTCTTAAAGTTTTAAATTCGCTTTGAAATAACCAAAATCAAAGTTAATATTTTTTTAGCCCACACACTTACAACAAACAAGTTTTTTAGCGATTAATATTTATCCCTATTTTACCATAAATTTTATTAACTTGTAAATAAATTTTGTTATAATACTTTAAACTAATATAATAACTTATTAATATCACTTTCTAAAAAAACCCTAACTCATTTCAAAATAAAATTTTTTATAAACATTTTATTTTAATTTTGTTTTATACCATTTTTTATATTAATTTTTAATTATATATATATGATCGGCGTCATTTTAACTACTAGAATAACTAATGATGAGTGCCATTTTGAACCATGTAAGGGCTCCTCGTTAATATGGTTTATATCTTTTTCCAGTTCATTTGTTTAATTTTCTTCGGGCAAAATTTTAGCGATTTTCCCCTGTAATATAGAGGTTAGTTATGTTTTATGTTACAGGTTAGTTATGTTTTATGTTTTTCAGAGAGAAAATCGACATGATATTATATTAAGGAGATATAATAGGCGTAATACAATTATCAGACCATATGATCTAATAAAAAAAACATAGGGCAGGAATAGACAGAGGAAGATACATGTTAGGAGAGCAGATAAATACACCGAAGAGACAAAACCGTCCATCATAACCGTCCCTCATAAGACGACCATGGAAAAGCATTAGGATCAAAACGAGCAGAACGTATATACAGACCAAATGAAAAAGAGATCCTTGAAGGACGGCGGCATATAAACATCAGAATCAAAACTGTTCAGACAAAACAGAAATAAGGATCGGAATGGAGGAAATGGGATTCTTTGAATCCTGGAAAATGCATGCGTTCCGCCATTTCCACAAGAGCCAGCACGTGTAAATGAAAAGCGATCTCCATTCTGATCGTTGAACGGACCACCATCTGAAAGCATCCTGGACAGAAGCGAACACCTGGTAAGGAAAACCAAAAGAAAGGGAAAGATCATACCAGACATGGGATGAAGCCGAACATTGGAAGAACATATGGAGATTTGTTTCAGATGCCTGGCAGCACATGGAGCATCTACCGGGCCCCATCCATCCCTTTCTCTGAAGAACTTCCCAAGACAGGTTCCTGTTAGAGAAAAGCAACCATGAAAATAAAATCGCCTTTAGCTGATAGGTAGATTTCCAGAAAATGGAGGGAAAGGATGGGCCGGGAAGCAGCGGAAGAAGGGATGAGGCAGCCGTGTATAAGTCCTTGACCCTTGCAGTCTGTTTGTTGAGCCCCATCGACCATACTAACTCATCGATTGAACCTGTTTGAGTGATGCCTTTCCCATCAAAACAAATTACAGCCAAATCCCATGTCGGCCTGTTACAGTCATGGTTTAGCAATTTTTTTACGCAAACTCATTGGCAAACAAGAATGAAGGGTCTTCCGTATAAATTGATGGCCATGAAAATGAAAAGAAAATTATAAAGTCGATTGCAATTTCTTTGAAAATATTTTATTTCATTACATTTATCTCGAGGTTGGAAAAACACATTGTCTTTCCATTGATACAAAGAGAGAAAAAGTCTGAAATTCATTGTGTGAAGGTCATTTACAATGCTTATCGGCGTATATTTTCTAAAATTTTTATCTCATTTGCAGATCAAAGGCAAGTCGATTGCAATTTGTTTGAAAATATTTTATTTCATTACATTTATCTCGAGGTTGGAAAAACACATTGTCTTTCCATTGATACAAAGAGAGTTAAAGTCTGCAATTCATATAAAGTAAGTGAAGGACTAATGGATAACAATTGCAGCATTGGAAATGTCGATCAACCAAAGGGGATTGTAAAAGCTAAAACTTGACAACAGTTTTCCTGTGCATTTTGCCCAAAAGCTGTAGAGCCCATGCATCCACACAACATGTAGAACAACGTTGTCGTTGCTATACCCAGTAGTGTTGCTTTATGTTGAAGGCGATTTTATTGTCTTGTGCGTCATTTCAATTGAGTTATCTCCTCAGATTTGTTTCCATGAAACCATTGATGTATTACAAAATTAAGGAATAAGGGATATTGCAAGGACAAACCTCATACTTACAAATGCTCCGCCCATGGTAGGTTATATTTTAACCCTGCACATACAAATGCTCTAGCAATGGTATGTTCTATTTTAACCTTTTGCAAAACTATTTGGAACTATAAGCACAATTAAGATGTAATGAATGTTGTGGATGCACCTAGATCTCAAAACCCTCAAAATCCTCACTACAGAAATATACAAACTCTAAGTTGTAATGAATTTACTCAATAAACCTAAGTAATTAGGTTATTATAAGCAACAATATATCGCTTATCTTCATTGCTCTCATTCGCTTTTCTCTGAATTGCACCGCAGGTCATTCTTTTGGGGGAGTTGTGCTGATACCGATGTTGTCCTTAGCATATTATGAGAAAAACATAAAGCCTCCTCCTAGTGGTGGTGTTCCTAGATATTTACCTGGGTGAGTGCATTGCCATAACATCCACTTGGGTTTAGAAGTGGTCACAATCGATTGCGAGCATTTAACAAGAACATTAATGTCAATTCTTAGCCTGCCAACATATTTATAGTCATTGTGCTCATCAGAGAAGTGATCATTGTTGTTAGGGTCTCCAACTACAGCAACCAAAATGTGTTGTGTTGGGAACGTTGCTATAGAACGATTGGAAGCCATCGTTGTAGGAAATCCTTTGAGGATGGTTGTGTAGGGAAAGCAATGATGAACCCATGTGATGTATACGTTCTGGAAATTTTGATCGCCTATAAGATCGGTTTTGTACCAATAGCGAGCGCTCGCTGCACTAAGAAGAGGAGGTCCAATGAGACATTGGTGTAGACAACATCACGACCAGATTCGAATATGGTCAACCCAGTGACAAAAGCCCCCCACTCGGTGGTCTCACTCGTGGTATGTTGGATCGACTACTACCTTAGTTGGGTTGAAACCGGAGCCTAAGCCCAAACGTCATGGAGGTTCTCATCTACCACATAGGGGTTTTCATCATCATTTGGACATATGTTCGGTCATAGCTGGACCAAGTAGACTACATATAATCGAGGGTCCTCTAACTGTCACTGGAATTAGGGAATAATTTTTATAATTATATAGTCTCGTTCTCGACTGACAATTCATGAATGCAAAGATGGAATTCTAATTTGATCTTGGAATTCTAATTTGATCTTTAACGCTTGAAAGCAACATAAATCACCTAAGATTCCACGTAACCTCATCTAATGATCTTTGAGTGAGACATTCAATTGAATTATAATAGCTATTTTTCTTGAAGGGAGTCAGAAAATTAAAAGAGAGCAACACCAAATCGCTTGATACTTTTATTGATCACCACATATATAAATATATATGACATAGATTACTGACTTTGACACATCTAGATCATGACTCCAATGTTTAAGGACTCACAATGACAATTACTCATAATATGGAAGCATTACTTCAAACACTCTCCCTTAATGCTTACATGGGAAAATTTAAAAACACATATTATAACAATATGATATCTGTCTAACTAGTCTTCATGAGCACTCACATCCACTCTGGAATCTCGCAAGAATTGCTCTTTCACCACCACATCTTCAAGCTATCACTTGACCTCCATTTAAAACATAACCGCTTCAAACCATTGTTGATATGCTTTGCGGAGTTGACCTTTCTCAACCTCCTATGATTTGCGGAGTTGACCTTTCTCAACCTCCTAGAGCACGATGCATCAGTCTTGATACTGAACCATCCTATGGACATACCTCCATCTACTGAACACATGGTCTTTCCCAGTATTCCCCAGTTATCTAGGAAGACAATTTGGGTATTGAATGTATTTAGAAGTTAATTATACAAGCTGACCTCTTAAAAACATAATCAAATTAACATGTAAGCTAATGTTCCTAGCTCCACACGATGCCACCATCTTATAACAAATTATACATAATCAAATTAATGATATGTTTTTGTGTCACCATATGCATCAAGAACCACTAATTTGAAAATATGTTAATCTATTCTATAATTGGTTCTTCATTTGATTTTTCACACATTGGACAATAACACACTATAATATAATATAACTGCAACACACACCACACAATAAAATATAATATAACTGCAACACACCACACAATAATACTGCATATAGATGCATAAATCTTAGAACAGTTAGAGAGGCCTAACAATGTATTCGTTCTCACTCTCAAGTTCTGCAGAATTTTCAGACATAGAATCTGATATATCTTCTGTGTTAGCTAAATTTGCTGACTCTTTCAATTTTCCCGGATCTTACAATGCAGCGTTGTATGTCCATGTCTTCGACAATAGAAACATTTAACTGAGCTTCTGCTGTTTTTCTTCCCTCTTGAAAAGAGTGCAATTCCATTTTGTAAATTGTCTTCAACGTCTCATGCTTTCATTCTCTTTTCTTATGCTAAGAGTGTTGCGATCATCTCATCAAAAATTTTAAAAAATAATTGGTTTAAAGTAAAAATAATACTGACATAGTTTAAAGATAAGTTATTCAACGATGCATCTTCATCATCTACTTAGCCAATTTCTGTCAACTGCCCTATGAGAAATTTTAGCTCCTTTATGTGAGTAGCTAAAGATATGTCATCATGTATTTTCGGTTTGAATAATTGTAATTTTAAAATAAACGGTACATTCACAACTTTCTCTCCAAATATTTGACTTAATTCTTCCCAAATTTCTGCCAAAGACTTCCTTAAATCTATTAAGTGAGCCTGAAAATCTGAAACCAATAATAGATTTTAAAGCAATTGAGCCAGATCCATATGTGCTTTTTCAGTGCCATTAACAAGCCCCCCCAAGTTTTTATTCATCATTTGTAGCTGAATTTTAATCTGCCACGCATGGAGGTTACGCCATTAAACTTTTCCAATCAATAATAGATTTTAAAGCAATTGAGCCGGATCCATAGGTGCTTTTCAGTGCCATTAACCAGCCCCCTGCCTTTTTATTCATCATTTGTAATTTTAATCTATTAAACTTTTCCAATGACAAAATTCCATCTTTCACACGAATCTGAATTTTTTTTATAAATATTACCTTGGATTGGATCTGCTTGAGCCTTGGAATATTATCCGTAGTCTAATTACGTGGAGGAGTTACCTGGAAAGTTATAGAAATTCTGGTTATATTTAGAGAAAATCTGGCCAAGATTTTTGTAAATTCAAGTTATAGTTGTTAAACTTCAAAATTTTAGTTGTCCTAGACATTTTTGATGGCGCTGAATCCATTTCCACCATCAAAAACATGATTCAAACACTGTCTCTACAAGATTTTTTGAATTTTTTTTTCCAAATTCTGACGACTTTTGACTGTCTGGGCCATTCCTCCACCTGGTTAGACAGTCTAACTCCATTTTATTCAGACGATTTCTCAACAGATTTCACAAGCGGATCTAGGAGCAGTTGACCGGCTTCGTTGACCCAATCACATTGTTTGCGGGTGCAAACGTCGTTGTTGACGTCTCCACAGATAACGACACTTCTAACGCTGCTCGACTGAGCAGATCAACCCGATCTCAGATCCAGATGAACGGTCCCATACTCGATGATCATTAAAAGTCAGATCCAAAGTGGAAGAGGGCTCAAGATCAGAAATTTTTTCAGCGGCTTTCTGTTCCGCTCTTTCAGGGCGGCTTTCGTTGGCGGAGAATATCTTTCACAAAAAATTGATTAATCCTATCGCCGCATGGATCCGCTATCAGTCACCATCCATCGCATTACTTTCGAGCAGAGCCAGGACAACTCATACTCCTGAAACCAACTTTCCTGTGTGATGCGTGCCTGTCCTCAGCGCTGTCAACGAATATCCTGTGGAAAATCTTGTGGATAAATCTGCTGCATATTTAAGCTACTCCCGAGTCTTAAACTGAGACCCCGATGTCGTGTAGATAATGAGAAGACGAACAACGTGCAACTTGTGATCGAAGAGTGGCCCTTGAAATGACATCAGCAATTCCGCTGCATACGGTGCCTTTGTCTCTACATGATCAATATATAGCATAAACACTGCTGCATAAACGACCTGCTGTACGAAGCAAATTACATAATAGGATCTTAGATCCAGATCTCTGCACCACAAGCCAAAACGGAAATATATGTATATACATAATTGAGGGAGAAAGCAAAAGCAAGATCACATGGCGAAGGATCTAAGTCTTATGGATTTGATACCATGTTAGAAAACTAGAAGGGAGTAGAGAGACCAATGGACTACACAATACTAAATTACTTCATATTTTTATTTATCATTATAAATACAAATATATAAAGCATAAATTACTGACTTTGATATATTTAAATTCCAATTTATGTATTGGAATCAACAATTTCTAGACTGACTTCCAAAGGCTCACAATGACAACTACTCATGACTACTCATGACAGGAAGCATTACTTCCCAAAAAAATAAAACATAGTTACAAAATACCTCTAAATCATAGAAACAAATACAAAAATTAGCCAGTAAATACTAAAATTCAAACAACTAATAGTTCGACAAAAATCGATTTGGTTGGTAGCTTATGGAAAAAAAAATACATAATTCATAATTTGGGCACATTCAAAAATCGATCCGTGCGTAGGTGTGAAAAAAAAATACGTAATTCATAATTTGGGTGCATGTATTGTTCATGCATAATTCATAATTTGGGTACATGTAGTGTTCATGCGTAGTTAATGGCAGTAGATTGTTCATTAGCTAAACACAAATAGATTGCATGTATTGTTTATGCAAAATTAATGGTCATAGATTGTTCATTAGCTAAATACAAATAGATTGTTGTGGTATGGCATGTAATCAGAGAAAACCAGAAATTGTTGTAATATGGTATACCCTTAAAGAAAAACAGAAATTGTTGAGCTAAACACAAATAGATTGTTATGGTATGGCATGTAACCAGAAATTGTTGCGGTATGGTATACCATTAAAGAAAAACAGAAATTGTTGCCGGTGGCATGCACCTAGAGAAAAACAGAAGATTTATTGAATAGTTTGTTCATTAGCTAAACATAAAAAGGTTAGATTGTTGCGGTATGGCATGCACGTAGAGAAAAACAGAAATATTTGCTGAAGAAGCAATATTTATACATATATTCGCTGAAGCGAGTAGATACAACGGTCAGAACTGCGAAGCAACATTTAACATATTTGCTGAAGCGAGCAGATATAACACATATTTGCTAAAGCGAACAGATATAACAACCAGAGCTGCGAAGCGAAATTGGAAACGGAGCTGCAGAGCAGCGACATTCCCATTGTTATCACTGTGAACATTACAAAATTTTGACTATTGGCAATGCAAAGCGTAATTTTTGGCCGTCATTGCTGTCACGCCTATGTCTTCAGTCATTTTGATCTCCACATGTGCCACGAAATCCGTGCTTATTTTTTGGTCATTTATTAATCGATTATTTACAGACGGAGGCCAATGTTCGTTGGTGCATCTTGATGTGTCTCAGGGTCCCAAACTGCACTGGGGCGCTAGAGTAGCCAAGTCGCTGCGCCATCGACTGGGAAATGGTTATACAAAGTCAAATCTCACGTACAGGTGGCAAAATTTTTAACATTCATGATTTGTCGCGAAGTATGTCATATGTGGACCATGAGATTCATTTGCAGATTAATAATCATTCAATATAATATAGGGTACCTCTTAAATTAATAATGGATCGATCTCCAACGACAAACCCATGAGCCGGAAATGCAGGGGCGCAGACCAGATTTTCTATTCTTGAATGCGCATGAAATACCTCCTGCTAGTCTTATCAGTATCGATTGCAGAGCCACTCTAGAGCGAGGGTTAAATTTAACGGGTACTTCTACCCGTCATGGAATTTTTTTAATCACAGTTTTATTTTCAAATTACTTTTCACATGACTTTTAATATTTACTTTAACCAGTTTTATAATTTTTGTAAATTATATTTATTACAAAATTATATTTATAATTGTTTATATATGAAAAACAAAATTAGTGTATTTGTGCAAATTTTGAACTGAATGCAATTGGAGTTTGAAGAGATTAGGGTAAAAAGTAGCATAAGATTTCCAAAATTTTGTTTTTGTGTTTTTTCAATAGAAAAAAGTAAATCATTATCAAAACACAAGAGGTTATATTAGCCTACTCATAATACTACCAAAAACAGAGAAAAGCATTGCAACTAAATACAAAAAATATCCAATGCCAAAGAAAACCACCCAACAGAGGAGTAAGAAAAAGACGTAGAAAGCTTAGAATTTGTCAAGTACAAAGGGGACAATTATTATTGGCTCCTATCCCCAATTGTAAGCTAAAACATCATTATTATTCAAAAAAACCATACCACATGGAATTACTAATTAGTGCTTTGTCTTTCAATCCTATAAGATACCTAAATCTTTTAGACAATTAACTTATTTACTTGTATAAAAAAACCAAACATTTAATCAATAAATATAATGATTATTATGCTATAAATATGTTACATTATTTATTTTAAATTTTTACTTACATCTCCCAATTTTTTATAATTTTTTTTAAATATATAAAAAAATTTAATAAATTTTATAAGTTGGTATTTTTTTTAAGTGCTTTTGAGATTTCACCTCAATTATTTTTTTCCTGAGAATGTAACAAGATTTAAACTTATTAAAAATGTAACTGATAGAAAATCAATACTATTAATGAATTTGACACTGACCATAGTATAATTATACTTGGACAAAGCAGTCGTGAAAGTAGAGCCTCAACAATCCTGCGGTATGTTGTCATGCGCTCAACAATCCTATCGTATGTTGTCATGGGCTTCCACACTGTCAACTCAGACACTGATCACGGGAGATGAGAGAGAATTGATAGAGCCTCAACAATCCTGCGGTATGTTGTCATGCGCTCAACAATCCTATCGTATGTTGTCATGGGCTTCCACACTGTCAACTCAAACACTGATCACGGGAGATGAGAGAGAATTGATAGTGCAGTCGTAGATCACAAACACACATAATAACAGAAAGCCAGAGCCATGATAAACTTGGCCATGTCGACCATAGCTTTGGCTTTGCTTTGTTTTGAAACAGATTCTTCGATTCTACTGCATTATATGAACATTGAGTGTTATAAAATGCAAAAATTCTAATAGAAATCAGAACCAATGCATGTCTGATAATAAAATTATCGGACTCCTAAAATGTTTTGCAAATTATTGACATTAAATTTACTAAGATAAATATCAAATAACTGACACGAAATTCTTTAATATTGTAACAGCAATCCAATATAATTCGCAGGCTTAGTCTATTCAAATGAAGGAAATCCACTGGCCTTTCACATGCATACTTGGCCAACTCCTAAGGTCTAAACTCCTAATGTCTAAATCACATTAGATGCACTTGAATATCAAGTATTATCAGACATGCGTTGTACTTTACTTTTTTCCTGTGAAAGTTAAAAATATGTATAAATATATTCTTGTACTCCTGAGAAAACTAATGCTTCTTAGTGATGCATCGCAGGTGAGCCAAACAAGGCAGATGGATTGCTGGAAACAAGCCAGAAACACATTTACAGTTGCATGCCAGTTGGTGTATATATATCTATATATATATATATATATTATATACAATTTGAAACTTCCAACTTTTTTTGACTTTTTTTAAATTATTTGCACGTTAACAATGAGGGTTTTATTTTAGAATTAACTGTATTTTACGGTTAAAAATGGCAAAAAAAAAAAAAAACGGCATCCGGTCGTCAATTTTAAAGCCTGCTCTAGAAATCATAAGACGACGATGGTAGAAAGAGCGAAGAACAATATTATAATAATTCTTCATTTAACCGGAATTTTCACGAATAGAATGTCTGGCTAGTCCTGAGGATTATTATTTCATTCTAGGGCAATTAATGCCTATAACTAGGTATTTTAGTATCTATTTAAGCTATGTATTACACAATGCAGTTGTACTTATTCATGCAGAATCTTGGATTTGCATCTATCTGTATACCTAAAGTTCTCAGTCCGACCTACACCATTTTACTGTAAAGTTTTTCTCTCAAATTATTTATACATGTATTAACACTGATTGCAAATAGATTCATTCTTTAAACTATTTATGATAAATAAGCTTAATGTATGTTCCTCACATTCCGTAGTGGGCAATGACCAAGGATCAACTCCAACCTGTTTTTTACTAATTCTAGGGATATGGGGGAAACTGCTGTGGGCTTTGGCGATGAAATGCAATTGTCAATTGTCGAACCGTGTAAGGTATTTGACCTTCGCTTGCCCTAACTAAGTCATACCAAGTCTAATTGCTTTTGCACTTCATTGCTCTCCCTAGACCTATTTCTTGATAGGTTGACTCTTCTTTCAATTCAATGAACGGAAGGGAACGGGAAGGAAAACATTATGTATTGCTTGTGTGATGTTGTGTCAAAAATTCTCATGTCAGTGTAACAATTGGAAATTTTATTGAACATGGCCAGAGAATCGCTACCTAATTCGGAGATTTGAATCACTCCGCCCAACAACTCGCACATTGTTTATTTAAAGTTTGCAATTTAATTTATGGCCAGTAAAACTATATTTAACGCTATTTTTAATTATTTCAACTATCTAGAGGTTGATTAACAAACTCACATATTTGGATCCTAAATTCCAAGGAGGGAATGGATACAGATACAGATATTTGGTTGTGTTGCGTATTCTAACAATACTTGGTATTTGTTTATTTCCTTCATGACAAACACAAATAGCTAATTAAGTGGCACGTATATTTGGATCCTCAATATCTTCGACATTAGAGGTTCTGGGCAAGGCATACCCGATAAAATAAATGCAAGTTGATTAACGGAATATTGTCATGTAGGGCTTACTCAATTGATATTATCTGTGGCGCTGCTAGTTTGTCGTTCTTTTATTTATTTATTTTTGTTATATTTTATGTTTTCGTTTCAGTGTGAAGAGTGAATGCAGAGAAGTTTTTGTTTATTTATTTTTTGTTATTTTATTTATTTTTTGTTATTTTATGTTATCTGTGGCGCTGCTAGTTTGTCGTTCTTTTATTTATTTATTTTTGTTATATTTTATGTTTTAGTTTCAGTGTGAAAAGTGAATGCAGAGAAGTTGATTGTGCAGGTGTACGGAGAAAACACATTTCTTCGCACTTTTGCATATTCAAACAAAGGTCCGCGTTGTGCTTGTTGGAAGAATCACCGCACTTCACCCTGAGGATCCTAGGGCGGCATTGGAAGAATCACCGTACCTCTATAGAATCCGTAATTTCCACCCTGAGGATCCTAGTTACTGGCTTGTAATGTTTACCAACACCTGCGGGTTTTGGTGTAACGGCAAACCTCCACAGTGCTTTCATAAAAACTTTATAGGATCCTAGTTACTGGCTTGTAATGTTTACCAACACCTGCGGGTTTTGGTGTAACGGAAAACCTCCACGGTGCTTTCATAAAAACTTTATAGAAATAGTCACTGATAGGCTTTGATACATTAATTTTGGTGAACGTTTTTATAAAAAGCTCCGCACTCCTACATTAGTTATTTGTGCTTTCATAAATGTTAAAAATGGAAGAAAACAAACATATATTTAGAAATTGTGCAACTCACATGTGAGAGATTTTACTTGGAGATTGCCTTGACAAAACTCTTTTTACCTCATTATTAATCATCAAATATATATATAGTTTACATGTAAGTTGGAGAGTTAGAACAACCACCTAGAATGTAGGAACTAATTCTTAAACTAAGACTCACACACAACTCATGAACAGAGTTTTGCCAATAATACATTCTTCATTAATTTCAACACTCCCCATTAATAGAGAAAGGGTTCACTAGTACCCCTAACATCTCCCTAAATAACTCAAACTTAATTCTTCGAAGGGACTTGGAAAAAATGTCTGCAACATTATCACAAGTATTACAATATTCAATATTATCACAAGTATTACAATATTCAATATAAATGTTTTTTGACCGAACCTTCTCTCTAATAAAGTGAAACTGTGTATCAATATGCTTTGTGTGTTTATGAAACACTAGATTGTTTGCAAGTTTGATTGAGCTTTGGTTGTCACATTTGATAACTATAAGATCTTTTGTTCTTCTCCAACATTATGGAGAAGTCTCCTCAACCAAACTATCTCACACGTTGTTGCACATATTGCTTGATACTCTGTTTCTGCGTAGGGACACTACCGATGAAAAATGGGTACATAAGAACTTGAGCAACCACTTTCACTGGTTCTAAACAATTTCCATTCTGAACTGCCATATGAGCTACATGGTCTACAATATTTGCACTAGAGCTTGCACCAACAAGTACACATCTGGAAGGATCACCGTGAGCTACAAGCCATGGCTCCACCATGGAACCTCCAAAGGAATCAACAGCATTGCGTTTGCTGAAGTGGCCCCTCTTTACAATTTGGTCGAAGAGCTCGCCACCGGCGTAGAGCTCCATGAAGAGATACACAGTGGTTATGGAAATACTCCTCAACCAAATTTATGGATCTGGACTTTGGATCCCAATTGGCCATCACTGGCCCTGGCACACCCATAACTGCACACACAAGAAACACCAAACTCTTTATTTCCCTTGGCCCAGGAAAAGTTCGTGGTAATATTAAAACCACTTTGTATTTGCAGTGTTGGTTTGTAACCACGTGCGAGAGTGAAGTGGGCAGGGATTCTTGTAGGCATGGTTTAGGGCTAGCTGGAAAAACCCTTGGCATGGTTGAGGGTGAGCTGAGAAAACCCTAAGCTTGGTTAAGTTGGGTCTGTGGTGAGCCTTCGTGGCTTAATTGAGTGCCTTGGTGGTAGAGTTGAGCCTTCGTGGCTGTGTTGAACCTTCATGGATGAATTGAGTGCCTTGGTGGCAGAGTTGAGCCTTCGTGGGTGTGTTGAGCCTTGGTGGCTAAGTTGAGGGTAATCCGATAAAACCCAGAGCATGGTTACGGGTAATCTGATAAAGCCCACGATGATGATGGAGGGGGATTTGCAGGTACAGATACATGTATGTAGTTATAATGGTTGAAAAAACCATGTATGCAAAGGGCATCTTAGTAGACTAATGGTTCCAGCGGTTGGCACCCATGCATTCTATTGGATGGTTGTTCCTTTATATGGACATCAACATATTATTTTGTTATATTTGACCACAACTAGACTTTGCATATTGAGAAAGAGACAAGCAGTCATTAAGGGGGTAACTTGGAAATTGTAATTTCTACTTGTCTCAGTTGTGATTCATTCTATCTATAAGAGTTTGTTCCTATTCCTTAGGGTTGTTATATCTAAATGTTCCTAGATTGGTGTGTGGTTGAGATATTCTCTCAACCAAGTGATTGTGTGTCCAAGATAGTCTACCTATCTTGAGACAACACTAAATGTATTTATACGTAACATTATTTCATGTGAATATACAATATAGTTTGTACTATCAAAATTTAAGTACAAAATATTTATAGAAATAGTCATCGATAGACTTTGATACATGATATTTTGATGAACGTTTCTATAAAAAAAAAATAGATATGGTATGGATATTAGTAAGAAAGAAAGGTAAGGTGTGAGGTAGAAATGAGGGGGCAGACCTCTGCACTTCGCACATGGGCTTCCGCACTCTGCACACACAAATTGGGCGTTGTCTCTCCCAAAAGAACTCTTTAAATGCCAATTTCTTTAGTTATGCCACCACTAAGATTGTTGCCATCCAAAGCAATTTCTTCCAGCTTCATCAAATGGGTAATGGTTGTAGGTATCACACCATTGAAACTGTTATAACTTAGGGCAAGTTCTTTTAACTTCGTCAAATTGTCGAATGCGTGAAGAATGACACAAATGAAGTTGTTGCAAGTTTTATCCCCATATAGAAATTACCTGAATACGAATTCTAAAACACATAAAATAAACAATGCGAGAGAATAACACATAAAACACATATACACATATATTTTCCCCTAGATCTCAAAATCGGGACTACCATCTTGATTTTTCATTATGTTCCGTTTAGTGTTACAATACATATATATACATGCCGAAGCATCCAATATCAAGGACCAAAAACCATTGTGCCCAAAACCATGTGCAAAAACCATGCACAAAAAACAATAGGTAGGTCCTATAGTGTCCCAAAGAATTTTCCCCGGGGCACTGCCCCAGACCCCATAGAGGGGGGCTAACCACCCCCCTCAAACCCCCTGTGATCTCCCCGCTGCACAATCAGTGCAACAAAGGGGGGGCTCTGCCCCCCCTCTAACTCCCTGGTTGACTAGGCAAGCTAGTCATGGAAAAAATATAACGCAACCCAACATTCTCCCACTTGTTGTTTTCTTTCCACAGGGGGCCACAGGAGACCTTAGTCATTTGTCCAACCCTGCAACACCCATTGTTTCTCTACACCAAGAGAACTTCTTGGAGCTCACAGATTTTGTCAATGCATTTGCAGTATTCTTCAAAGTGTCCACCTTTACTAGCAACACCTTTTTATCTTCTATCATATCCCTCACAAAGTGATACTGAACACCAATGTGCTTTGTATTTGAATGGTAAGCAAGGTTCTTTGCCAAGAAAATTGCAATTGGTTGTCACAGTCTATCCTTATAGCTCCTTGTACTAACCCCATACTTGAACACAATCTCTACAACCAAACTGCTTCCTTGCTTGCATGAGTGGCTGCGATGTATTCTACCTATGTAGTTGATAGTGCCAATATAGATTTTTTCTTACTCATCCAACTGACTGCACCTCCAAATAGGTTAAACACATACCCACTTGTAGATGTTATCTGATCCAGATCTCCAACCTGGTCTACATCAACAAAGGCACGAATATCCAACACTTTATCCAATTCTGGTCTTCCTTGGTATCACAAACCATAATCACTAGTGCCATGCAAATGTCTGAAAACCCGCTTCACTACTGTCTAATGCTCCTTCCCTGGTTTTGACATAAACCTGCTCAATAGTCCCACTGCATGTGCAATGTCTGGTCTATTATAGACCATCTCATACATCAGGCTACTGACTGCACTTGCATATGGAACACGGGACATGTCCTCTTCCTCTTCTTGTGTCTTGGGACATTGTTCAACAGTAACTTTTCACCTACAGGAATAGGAACCTTCACTAGTTTACTATCCTGCATATTAAACCTCTGCACTATTCTCTCGACATACTTCCTCTGGTTTAACCAGAGCTTCCTCTTTGCCCGATCTATTTTAATTTCCATGCCCAAAATATAGTTTGCAACACCAAGATCTTTCATGTCGAATTTGGAGGACAATTGGGTCTTCAAATCTTGGATAATTTCTTTGTCATATCCAACTAGCAACATATCATCCACATACAAGACCAGATAAATAACACGGTCACCAATTAATTTAAAATACACACAGTGATCTGCTTTGCTTTTGGTGAAGCCAAGTCCCCATATAAATGTATCAAATTTCTGATACCACCTCCTTGGTGACTGTTTTAACCCATACAGAGACTTCTTTAACTTGCATACCAATTCTTTCTTACCCTTCACCGCAAAACCTCCAAGTTGCTTCATGTAGTTCTCTTCTTCCAGATCCCTGTGAAGAAATGATGTCTTCACATTCATCTGTTCTACCTCAAAATAAAAAGCAACAACAACAGATAACAGTAATTTAATAGAAGCTACCTTGGAAACAAGAGAAAAAATATCACCAAAATCAATTCCCGACACCTTGGAATAACCTTTTTCTACCAACTGAGCTTTGTACTCCACCTTTCCTTCTGCATTTGTCTTCTTCTTGAACACCCATTTGCTGTCAATAGGTTTCCTTCCAGTCGGTAACTCCACCAGATCCCAAGCCTCATTTTTGTGCGAAGATGTCATTTCATCAACCATGGCCTCATTCGAGAGTTTGCTATCCTTTGAATCTACTGCTTCCTTCACAGTTCTGGGATCATCATCAATAATAGATAAAGCAAAATTTGAATAGAAATAAGATGGACTATACCTTTCTAGCTACCTTCTTTCTAGAACTGATCTTCTCATAACCAGAGTTTGTGGCTCTTCATCTTCTGATTCCTCTTCTACTGTAGAGTCTGATTCTTCCTCCTTAAGCTCAATCTCTCTATTCTCAGGTTCCTTTGGTTGGAATTCATGTTTAATAACATCTTTCACCTCTCTAAACGCCACATCTCGGCTGTACACAACCTTCCTTGTTACTAGGTTCCAAAGTTTATAACCCTTTAAACCATCCTTATACCCAATAAAGATGCACTTTTGAAATTTACTATCCAACTTTGTTCTTTTCTCCTTTGGAACATGTACATATGCATCACAGCTAAATACCCTCAGATGTGAAAGAGACGGTTTCTTACCAGTCCATACCTCTTGTGGAGTCTTATCCTCCAACGTTGATGAAGGTGATCTGTTGACCAGGTAACATGCAGTCTCCACCACCTCTGCTCAAAATTCCTATCCTAACCCAGCACCATTGAGCATGCTTCTTTCCCTTTCCATCAAGGTCTTGTTCATTCTTTCTACAACTCCATTTTTCTCAAGTGTGTATGGAGTAGTCTTCTACTGTTCAATACCACACTTCTTACAGAATTCTTCAAATTCCTTCTTGCAAAACTATCCACCACTGTCTATCATCAACACCTTTATCTTCTTCTCTGTCCGGTTTTCCACCAGAGCCTTAAATTCTTTAAACCTGTCAAAGACTTTAGATTTCTTCTTAAGGAAATATATCCATGTATTCCTTGAGAAGTCATCTATAAATGATACATAGTACACAAATTTACACAGTGATGGAACTTTCACAGGTCCAAACACATCACTTTGCACAGGCTCTAATATATGTTTCGTCCTCTTACCACCAGAGGGGAAACTCACCTGATTCTGCTTCCAATATACACAATTTTCACATAAATCAAAATCCAGAGAGATATTAGTCATACCTTCTCCCATACCTTTGCCATGAAATATTCGAAGACCCTTCTCTCCAATATGTCCAAGCCTTTGATGCCACAACATGGTCTTTTCTCCAGAGACCATTATATTTTCTGCTCCACTTTCAGGAATCACAGAACTGTTGCACCCATCAACAACAGTGCTACCTTGCAGCTTATATAGAGTTCCAATCCGAACTCCCCACATCAATACCAGTGCTCTCCGAACCATCTTGCAAGTATCATTTTCGAACACTGTTTTTACACCTGCATCATCCAGCTTGCTTATAGAAATCAGATTTCTGGCTAATGCAGGAATATGCAGAACACCTAGAAGTGTTCTAATCCTTCCACCTTGCAAATTCAACTTAACTTTTCCGCGACCAATGATTTTAGCCTTCCTGTCATCCCCCAAGAAGACATCACCACCATCATATTTCTCATACTTGCATAACGAATCTCTATAAGGAGTGAAATGAAAGGATGCATCTGAGTCAATCAACCATGCCTCATGATCTAGATGTGTACTTGAAGAAGCCAAGTACACATCCCCACCTTCATCTGAGGTGGTTTTCGCTTCTGCAGAAGGAGCATCATCATATCCCTTTCCTTTGTCAGGAGCTTTAGATTTATAGTCCATTTTGTAGTGCCCTTTTTTTTCGCATTTCCAACACACCTTTACAGGTTTTCCTGGAGATTTAGATCTCCCTCTAGATTTAGATCTCTCACTCGATGACTTATTTTTGTTTCTATTCTAGGACCGTCCTTGTAAAGACAAGGCATCACCATTCTGGCTCTCCATATTTTAATTTGTCAAGTACAAAGGGGACAACTATTATTGGCTCCTATCCCCAATTGTAAGCTAAATCATCTTTATTATTCAAAAAAAACCATAACACATGGAATTACTAATTAGTGCTTTGTATTTCAATCTTATAAGATACCTAAATCTCTTAGACAATTAACTTATTTACTTGTATAAAAAAACCAAACATTTAATCAATAAATATAATGATTATTATGCTATAAATATGCTACATCATTTATTTTAAATTTTTATTTACATCTCCCAATTTTTTATATATTTTTTAAAAATATATAAAAAATCTAATAAATTTTATAAGTCGTTATTTTTTTAAGTGTTTTTGAGATTTCACCTCAATCATTTTTTTCCTTAGAATGTAACAAGATTTAAACTCATTAAAAAAAGTAAAATGTAACTGGTAGAAAATCAATACTCTTAATGAATTTGACATTGGCCATAGTATAATTATACCTGGACAAAGCAGTGGTGGAAGTAGAACCTCAACAATCCTGCAGTATGTTGTCATGCGCTCAACAATCCTACGTTATGTTGTCATGGGCTTCCACACTGTCGACTCAAACATGGGCTTCCACGCTGTAAACTCAAACACTGATCACGGGAGATGACAGAGAATTGATAGTGCAGTTGTAAATCACAAACACAGAGAATTGATTGTGCAGTTGTAGATCACAAACACACATAATAATAGAAGCCAGAGCCATGATAAACTTAGCTATGTTGACCATAGCTTTGGCTTTGCTTTGATTTGAAACAGATTCCGATCCTACTGCGTTATATGAACATTGAGTGTTATAAGATGCAAAAATGCAAAAATTCTAATAGAAATCAGAACCAATGCATGTCCAATAATAAAATTATTGGACTCCTAAAATGTTTTGCAAATTATTGACATTAAATTTACTAAGATAAATATCAAATAACTAACACAAAATTCTTCAATAGTGTAATAACAATCCAATATAAAAGTAGATTCGCAAACTTATCTATTCAAATGAAAGAAATCCACTGACCTTTCACGTGCATGATAACTCTCATTGCCCAGTTGCATTTATACTTGGCCAACTCCTAAGGTCTAAATCACATTAGATGCACTTGAATATCAAGTATTATATGACATGCATTGTACTTTACTTTTTTCATGTGAAAGTTATGTATAAATATATTCTTGTATTCCCGAGAAAAGGCGAGCCAAACAAGGCAGATGGATTACTGGAAACAAGCCAGAAACACATTTACAGTTGCATGCCACTGGGTGTAAATATATATATATATAATTTGAAACTTCCAATACGCCGGTCATTTTTACTTTTTGTAAAATTATTTGCACGTTAACAATTAGATTTTTATTTTAGAATTAACTGTATTTTACAGTTAAAAATGGCAAAAAAAAAAAAAAAAAGAAGGCATACGGTCGTCAATTTTAAAGCCTGCTCTAGATAAATGAAATCATAAGACAACGATGGTAGAAAGAGCGAAGAACAATATTATTTTAATTCTTCATTTAACCGGAATGTTCACGAATAGAATGTCTGGCTAGTCCTGAGGATTATTATTTCATTTTAGGGCCATTAATGCCTATAACTAGGTATTTTAGTATCTATTTAATCTATGTATTACACAATTCAGTTGTACTTATTCATGCAGAATCTTGGATTTGCATCTATCTGTATACCTAAGTTCTCAGTCCGACCTACACCATTTTACTGTAAAGGTTTTCTCTCAAATTATTTATACATGTATTAACACTGATTGCAAATAGATTCAGTTTTTAAACTGTTTATGATAAATAAGCTTAATGTATGTTCCTCACATTCCATAGTGGGCAATGACCAAGGATCAACTCCCTCAGAAACCTGTTTTTTACTAATTCTAGGGATATGGGGGAAACTGCTGTGGGCTTTGGCGATGAAATGCAATTGTCAATTGTCGAACCGTGTAAGGTATTTGACCTTCGCTTGCCCTAGCTAAGTCATACCAAGTCTAATTGCTTTTGCACTTCATTGCTCTCCCTAGACCTATTTCTTGATAGGTTGACTCTTCTTTCAATTCAATGAAATGAAGGGAACGGGAAGGAAAACATTATGTACTGCTTGTGTGATGTTGTGTCAAAAATTCTCTTGTCAGTGTAACAATTGGAAATTTTATTGAACATGGCCAGAGAATCGCTACCTAATTCGGAGATTTGAATCACTCCGCCCAACAACTCGCACGTTGTTTATTTAAAGTTTGCAATTTAATTTATGGCCAGTAAAACTATATTTAACGCTATTTTTAATCATTTCAACTATGTAGAGGTTGATTAACAAACTCACATATTTGGATCCTAAATTCCAAGGAGGGAATGGATACAGATACTTACTGGAGCCGTGTTGGTTTTGGTTGTGTTGCATATTCTAACAATACTTGGTATTTGTTTATTTCCTTCATGACAAACACAAATAGCTAATTCAGTGGCACGTATATTTGGATCGTCAATATCTTCGACATTAGAGGTTCTGGGCAAGGCATACCCGATAAAATAAATGCAAGTTGATTCTGGTGTATATTGTCATTTAGGGCTTACTCAATTGATATTATCTGTGGCGCTGCTATTTTGTCGTTCTTTCTTTTATTTATTTTGGTTATATTTTATGTTTTCGTTTCACTGTGAAGAGTGAATGCAGAGAAGTTGATTGTGCAGGGGCACGGAGAAAACACAATTCTTCGCACTCTTGCATATTCAAACAAAGTTTCGCGTTGTGCTTGCATAAAAAAATTATAGAAATAGTCACCGATAGACTTTGATACATTAATTCTCGTGAACGTTTTTATAAAAAGCTCCGCACTCTTACATTAGTTCTTTTTGCTTTCCTAAATGTTAAAATAGAAGAAAACAAACATATATTTAGAAATTGTGCAACTCGAGAGATTTCACTTGGAGATTGCCCTGGCAAAACCCTCTATACCTCATCATTAATCATCAAGAATATATATAGTTTACATGCAAGTAGGAGAGTTAGAACAACCATCTAGAATGTAGGAACTAATTCTTAAACTAAGACTCACACACAACTCATGAACAAAGTTTCTCTAATAATACATTTTCCATTAATTTCAACACTCCCCTTAATGGAGAAAGGGTTCACTAGTACCCCTAACATCTCCCTAAATAACTCAAATTTAATTCTTCCGAGGGGCTTGGAAAAAATGTCTATAACATTATCACAAGTATTACAATATTCAATATAAATGTTTTTTGACTGAACCTTCTCTCTAATAAAGTGAAACTGTGTATCAATATGCTTTGTGTGTTTATGAAACACTAGATTGTTTGCAAGTTTGATTGAGCTTTGGTTGTCACATTTGATAATTATAGGATCTTTTGTTCTTCTCCAACATCATGGAGAAGTCTCCTCAACCAAACTATCTCACACGTTGTTGCACATATTGCTTGATACTCTGCTTCTGCGTAGGGACACTACCAATGAAAAATGGGTACATAAGCACTTGAGCAACCACTTTCACTGGTTCTAAACAATTTCCATTCTGAACTGCCATATGAGCTACATGGTCTACGATATTTGCACTAGAGCTTGCACCAACAAGTACACATCTGGAAGGATTGTCGTGAGCTAGCCATGGCTCCACCATGGAACCTCCAAAGGAATCGACAGCGTTGCGTTTGCTGAAGTGGCCCCTCTTTACAATTTGGTCGAAGAGCTTGCCAGCAGCGTAGAGCTCCATGAAGAGATACGCAGTGGTTATGGAAATACTCCTCAACCAAATTTATGGATTTGGACTTTGGATCCCAATTGGCCATCACCAGCCCTGGCACACCCAAAACTGCACACACAAGAAACACCAAACTCTTTATTTCCCTTGGCCCAGGAAAAGTTAGTGGTAATATTAAAACCACTTTGTATTTGTAGTGTTGGTTTGTAACCACGTGCGAGAGTGAAGTGGGCAGGGATTCTTGTAGGCATGGTTTAGGGCTAGTTGGAAAAACCCTTGGCATGGTTGAGGGTGAGTCGAGAAAACCCTAAGCTTGGTTAAGTTGGGTCTATGGTGAGCCTTCGTGGCTGAATTGAGTGCCTTGGTGGCAGAGTTGAGCCTTCGTGGCTGTGTTGAGCCTTCATGGATGAATTGAGTGCCTTGGTGGCAGAGTTGAGCCTTTGTGGGTGTGTTGAGCCTTGGTGGCTAAGTTGAGCCTTCATGGATGAATTGAGTGCCTTGGTGGCAGAGTTGAGCCTTTGTGGGTGTGTTGAGCCTTGGTGGCTGAGAGCTCTTGTTGGTATGGTTGAGGGTAATCCGATAAAACCCAGAGCATGATTATGAGTAATCCGATAAAGCCCATGATGATGATGGAGGGGGATTTGCAGGTACATGTACATGTATGTAGTTATAATGGTTGACAAAACCATGTATGCAAAGGGCATCCTAGTAGACTAATGGTTCCAGCGGTTGGCACCCATGCATTCTGGTGGATGGTTGCTCCTTTATATGGACATCAACATATTATTTTGTTATGTTTGACCACAACTAGACTTTGCATATTGAGATCGAGACAAGTAGTCATTAAGGGGGTGACTTGGAAATTGTAATTCCTACTTGTCTCAGTTGTGATTCATTCTATCTAGAGGAGTTTGTTCCTATTCCTTAGGGTTGTTATATCTAGATGTTCCTAGATTGGTGTGTGGTTGAGATATTCTCTCAACCAGGTGATTGTGTGTCCAAGATAGTCTACCTATCTTGAGACAACACTAAATGTATTTATATGTAACATTATTTGATGTGAATATACAATATAGTTTGTACTATCAAAATTTAAGTACAAAATATTTATAGAAATAGTCACCGATAGACTTTGATACATGATATTTTGATGAACGTTTCTATAAAAAAAACATAGATATGGCATGGATATAAGTAAGAAAGAGAGGTAAGGTGTGAGGAAGAAATGAGGGGGCAGACCTCCGCACTCCGCATATGGGCTTCCGCACTCCGCACACACAAATTGGGTGTTGTCTCTGCCAAAAGAACTCTTGAAATGCCAGTTTCATTAGTTATGCCACCACTAAGATTGTTGCCATCCAAAGCAATTTCTTCCAGCTTCATCAAATGGGTAAAGGTTGTAGGTATCACACCATTGAAATTGTTATAACTTAGGGCAAGTTCTTTTAACTTCGTCAAATTGTCGAATGCATCAAGAATGACACCAATGAAGTTGTTGCAAGTTTTAACCCTGTATAGAAATTACCTGCATACGAATTCTAAAACACATAAAATAAACAATGCGAGAGAATAACACATAAAACACATATACACAGATATTTTCCCCTGGATCCCAAAACCGGGACTACCAGCTTGATGTTTCATTATGTTCCATTAAGTGTTACAATACATATATATACATGCCGAAGCATCCAATATCATGGACCGAAAACCATCGTGCCCAAAACCATGTGCAAAAACCACACACAAAGAACCATAGGTAAGTCCTATAGTGTCCCAAACAATTTTCCCTGGGGCACTGCCCCAGACCCCATAGAGGGGAGCTAACCGCCCCCCCTCAAACCCCCTGTGATCTCCCCGCTGCACAATCAGCGCAACAAAGGGGGGGCTCTGCCCCCCCTCTAATTCCCTGGTTGACTAGGCAAGCTAGTCATGGAAAAAATATAATACAACCCAACATTCTCCCACTTGTTGTTTTCTTTCCACAGGGGGCCACAGGAGAGCATAGTCATTTATTCAGCCCTGCAACACCCATTGTTTCTCTACACCAAGAGAACTTCTCAGAGATCACATATTTTGTCAATTCATTTGCAGTATTCTTCAAAGTGTCCACCTTTACTAGCAACACCTTTTTGTCTTCTATCATATCCCTCACAAAGTGATACCGAACATCAATGTGCTTTGTATTTGAATGGTAAGAAAGGTTTTTTTGCCAAGAAAATTGCACTTTGGCTCTCATAGTCTATCCTTGTAGCTCCCTGTACTAACCCCATACTTGAACACAATCTCTACAGCCAAACTGTTTCCTTGCTTGCATGAGTCGCTGCCATGTATTCTACCTCTGTAGTTGATAGGGCCAATATAGATTGTTTCTTACTCATCCAACTGACTGCACCTCCAAATAGGTTAAACACATATCCACTTGTAGATCTTCTCTGATCCAGATCTCCAACCTGGTCTACATCAACAAAGGCACGAATATCCAACACTCTGTCCAATCCTGGTCTTCCTTGGTATCACAAACCATAATCACTAGTGCCACACAAATATCTGAAAACCCACTTCACTACTGTCTAATGCTCCTTCCCTGGTTTTGACATAAACCTGCTCAATACTCCCACTGCATGTGCAATGTCTGGTCTAGTATAGACCATTTCATACATCAGGCTACTAACTGCACTTGCATATAGAACATGGGACATGTCCTCTTCCTCTTCTTGTGTCTTGGGACATTGTTCAACAGATAACTTTACACCTACAGGAATAGGAACCTTCACTAGTTTACTATCCTGCATATTAAACCTCTGTAGTATTCTCTCGACATACTTCCTCTAGTTTAACCAGAGCTTCCTCTTTGCCCGATCTATTTTAATTTCCATGCCCAAAATATAGTTTGCAGCACCAAGATCTTTCATGTCGAATTTGGAGGACAATTGGGTCTTCAAATCTTGGATAATTTCTTTGTCATATCCAACTAGCAACATATCATCCACATACAAGACCAGATAAATAACACGGTCACCAATTAATTTAAAATACACACAGTGATCTGCTTTGTTTTTGGTGAAGCCAAGTCCCCATATAAATGTAACAAATTTCTGATACCACATCCTTGGTGACTGTTTTAACCCATACAAAGACTTCTTTAACTTGCATACCAGTTCTTTCTTACCCTTCACCGCAAAACCTCCAGGTTGCTTCATGTAGATCTCTTCTTCCAGATCCCCGTGAAGAAATGATGTCTTCACATTCATCTGTTCTACCTCAAAATAAAAAGCAACAACAACATATAACAGTAATCTAATAGAAGCTACCTTGGAAACAAGAGAAAAAATCTCACCAAAATCAATTCCCGACACCTAGGAATAACCTTTTTCTACCAACTAAGCTTTGTACTCCACCTTTCCTTCTGCATTTGTCTTCTTCTTGAACACCCATTTGTTGCCAATGGGTTTCCTTCCAGTCAGCAACTCCACCAGATCCCAAGCCTCATTTTTGTGCAAAGAGGTCAATTCATCAATCATGGCCTCTTTCCAGAGTTTGATATCCTCTGAATCTACTGCTTCCTTCACAGTTCTGGGATCATCATCAGTGATAGATTAAGCAAAATTTGAACAGAAAGAAGATACATACTATACCTTTCTGGCTACCTTCTTTCTCAAACTGATCTTCTCATAATCGGAGTTTGTGGCTCTTCATCTTCTGATTCCTCTTCTGCTGTAGAGTCTGATTCTTCCTCCTTAAGCTCAAACTCTATATTCTCAGGTTCCTTTGGTTGGAATTCATGTTTAATAACATCTTTCACCTCTCTGAACACCACATCTCGGCTATACACAACCTTCCTTATTAATGGGTTCCAAAGTTTATAACCCTTTAAACCATCCTTATACCCAATAAAGATGCACTTTTCAAATTTACTATCCAACTTTGTTCTTTTCTCCTTTGGAACATGTACATATGCATCACATCTAAATACCCTCAGATGTGAAAGAGAGGGTTTCTTACCAGTCCATACCTCTTGTGGAGTCTTATCCTCCAACGTTGATGAAGGTGATCTGTTGACCAGGTAACATGCAGTCTCCACCACCTCTGCCCAAAATTCTTGTCCTAACCCGGCACCACTGAGCATGCTTCTTTCCCTTTCCATCAACGTCTTGTTCATTCTTTCTGCAACTCCATTTTTATCAAGTGTGTATGGAGTAGTCTTCTACCATGCTATACCACACTTCTTACATAATTCTTCAAATTCCTTCTTGCAAAACTATCCACCACTATCTGTACTCAACACCTTTATCTTCTTCTTTGTCTGGTTTTCCACCAGAGCCTTAAATTCTTTAAACCTGTCAAATACTTTAGATTTCTTCTTAAGGAAATATATCCATGTATTCCTTGAGAAGTCATCTATAAATGATACATAGTACACAAACTTACCCAGTGATGGAACTTTCACAGGTCCAAACACATCACTGTGCACAAGCTCTAATATATGTTTCGTCCTCTTACCACCAGAGGAGAAACTCACCTGATTCTGCTTCCCATATACACAATTTTCACAGAAATCAAAATCCAAAGAGCTATTAGTCATACCTTCTACCATACCTTTTCCATGAAGTATTCGAAGACCCTTCTCTCCAATATGTCTAAGCCTGATGCCACAACATGGTCTGATGCCACAACATGGTCTTTTCTCCAGAGACCACTATATTTTCTGCTCCACTTTCAGGAACCACAGAATTGTTGCACCCATCAACAACAATGCTACCTTGCAGCTTATATAGAGTTCCAATCCGAACTCCCCACATCAATACCAGTGCTCCCCGAACCATCTTGCAGGTATCCTTCTCGAACTTTGTTTTTACACCTGCATCATCCAGCTTGCTTACAAAAATCAGATTTCTGGCCAATGCAAGAATATGCAGAACACCTAGAAGTGTTCTAATCCTTCCACCTTGCAAATTCAACTTAACTTTTCTGCGACCAATGATTTTAGCCTTCTTGTCATCCCCCAAGAAGACATCAACACCATCATATTTCTCATACTTGCATAACCAATCTCTATAAGGAGTGAAGTGAAAGGATGCACCTGAGTCAATCAACCATGCCTCATGATCTACATGTGTACTTGAAGAAGCCAAGTACACATCCCCACCTTCATCTAAGGTGGTTTTCGCTTCTGCAAAAGGAGCATCATCATATCCCTTTCCTTTGTCAAGAGCTTTAGATTTATAGTCCATTTTGTAGTGCCCTTTTTTTCGCATTTCCAACACACCTTTACAGGTTTTCCTGGAGATTTAGATCTCCCTCTAGATTTAAATCTCCCACTCGATAACTTATTTTTGTTTCTATTCTGGGACCATCCTTGTAAAGACAACGCATCACCATTCTGGCTCTCCATATTTTTTTTGTCTCATCTCCTTCGTCAGTAAGGACGAGACTATTTCATCAAACTGCAAGGGAGTCGTATTGTTACCTATTGCAATAACCAGACTATCCCACGAATCTGGTAGAGAACACAACAAACTGATGCACTTATCTTCATCTGAAATTTTAATATAAACAGATAATAATTAACTTACCACAATATTAAATGCGTTCAGATGCTCTACCACCGAGTATCCATCTTTCATCCTCAGGTTATACCACTCTTTCTGTAGGAACAATTTATTCACCAGAGACTTAGATTGATACAAAAAAAAAAAAAAAAAAACAATTCATTAAAAAAAAAATAATAATAAATCAATTAAATTCAATTTAAATAAAAATTAATAAAATAAAATATTGAAAATGACAATTCATTAAAAACCTTCCTACTCATTGCTATTATGAAATTTAAATTCCAAAGTTCTATTAAAATTAAATAAATGACTATTTCTCTCATTATATTAAAATTAAATAAATGACTATTTCTCTCATTATATTAAAATTAAATAAATGACTATTTCTCTCCTCACAAATCTCATAGTAATTACATAAAATTTTAAATATGGTTAGAAATGACATTATGATCTAAATTCATCTATTAACATACCCTAAAACAATGTAAGAAAGTAAAAGAAAGTAATAAGACATGGATTTTCCTATCTAATCTAAAAAAACATAAAAAATTAAAAATTAAATAATTGTAAATATAAATTTTCTTAAAACATTAATTAAACCATTAAAAAAAACTCAACTAAAATCAAATTAATAAATTACATATTAAAAATAACAATTCAGTGAAAACCTTTTTACTCATGATTAATTTGAAATTTAAATTCCCAAAATCTATTAAAATTAAAGAAATAACTATTTTTCATCAAGTTTCACGAGCACAATTGGTTGATGGTGATCCTAGTCATGAGTCAAATTTGAAAGTTCACACCAAACTTAACAAAAAAACCTTTTACTCTAATCACATATCTCAATAATTACATAAAATTTTAAACATGATTACAATTACACCATGATCTAAATTCATATATTAACATACATTAAAACCATGTAAAAGTAATAAGATATTGATTTTCCTACCTAATCTAAAAAACATAAAAGAATAAAAATTAAATAATTTTAAATATAATTTCTCCTTAAACTTTAGCTAAATTATTTTTAAAAATAATATTTAAAAAAAAATCAACCAAATTCAATCTAAATCTAAATTAAAATTAATAAATTAAATATTAAAAATAACATTTCATTAAAAACTTTCATGGTTGAAATTTAAATTTCATTGAATTTGAATTTCAAAATTATATTAAAAATAAAGAAATAACTATTTCTCTAATCACAAATCTTACAATCAATACATAAAATTTTAAACATGATTAGAATTATATCATGATCTAAATTCATATTTAAACATCATTAGATCTAAATTCATAACATAATTATATTATGATCTAAATTTATAACATAAGAGTAGACCAATGAGGTTACAATTTTGCTGAGAAAATAGTAGAAATTGTGAGAAGATTTTAAAATTTTTGAGAAATATGTGTTGCAGTGATCGAACTTCAGAATTTTAGATACCAGAAATTTTTGGTACTACTCAATCTATTTCCAACCCTATTAAAAAAACAATTTTTTTTTTAACCAAATTTCAATAAAAAATAACTTTCAAAATAAAATTATAAACCAGGCCTTTAACATACCCTAAAAAGATGTACTAAATTTTAAGCATAATCGGAATTACACCATAATCTAAATTCATATTTAACCTCCTCCTACGATGTGGTAGTTTGCTAAATTATGACATAACCTTAGAAGGATCATTACATAAGTAACATTAAAATCTAATTTCTTCGCTAAAATTTTAGAACAATATCGAACGGCTCCCAAACGTTTAACTGTCCATTTTGAACTTGAGCTTGGCCGAATCCGAATCCGAATCGACATGGTAGGCTGTATCATGGAAAATAAACAATGAAAGGATGCTTAACCGACAATGGTGTGTATTAAGCAGATGACACATGGCAGCCCGTGTCACCTCTTCAAATAACAGTAGACTACACTCGTGTCTGCACAGTATTGCTTTGGCCTGAGCCTTCGCCATGGCAGCACCGAACGTGTATACCCATTAACAGGAGCCACCACGACGTAGCGGATATCATTCTTGGTGACTATATATAAAATCAAGAAGTCGTGAGGGCGGTGAGAGTAGTTGAAACGATTACAAACTGAGTGTCTGTAACTTGTTATACCTAAGGCTGTAGTTGCTGGGGTGTGAAGAGAGGATCATCATGAATCAGGGGCAGGCGAGGAGGGATGAAGCGCAAGATCAATTGCCGGGGCCCATAACATATGGAGACATATTCGACGTCAGCGGGAGTCTGGCGGCGCAGGCCATCACTCCGCAGGACGCAGCTCTCATGCAAAGCGCCGAGACGAGGGCGCTCGGCAAAACACTGAAGGTAGGCGCCGCCGCAGTCATGCAGGCGGCGGCCGAGATGAACGAGAGCGCCGGCCTATTGAACAGCCGGGCAGAAGACAGCGTTGTGGGTGAGCAGGGTGTCACTGTCGCCGAAGCTCAGCTGCCCGGTGTGAACGTCACCACGGAATACGTAGCCGGGCAGGCCATTCGCTCCGCCATCCGCCCGGCGCCCGCAGATTATCCCACGGCTGCTACCGCGGACGTCACCATCGGAGAGGTACCTGGCACGTGCTAGAGTGGTGTTGGACTTATTTTAATCTGAGCGTCTCTTTATTGAATTTCATTGGCAACGTATGGTTAATTTTTCGTTGACAGGCATTGGAGGCGGCTGCCATGAGAGCAGGTGATAAGCCTGTGGAACTAAGCGATGCAGTTGCAGTCCAGGCAGCCGAGCGGCAAGCCACTGGGACTGGCGAGATCTCTAAAGGCGGCGTGGCCTCGGCGGCGCAGGCGGCGGCAGATGTTAATGCACGCTTGCCGTACTCGATGAAAACGACCTTGGGAGACGTTCTTTCTGTAACTATCACCATACACTCTGCTTTACTATGATGTAGACTTGGAACTAATCTACAGTCTTTTACACTAATAATCGACACTCTGCTTTAATATGATGTAGACTTACAATTGATCTACACTCTTCTAATATATTATTGGGATTATTTTTTGAGTTTTTATTTTTCTCTTAATGGTGCAGACTGCTACCGAAGACCTGCCTGTGGACAAGGCTGTTACAGCGGAGGACGCGAGGAGGATCAAAGAACTGGAAGCGAGTCACACCGAGACTGGGGAAGCTTATCCCGGTGGCGTCGGTGATGCCATGGAGGCTGCCGCGAGGGTCAATGAACAGGATGGCATGGGGTTTCGGGCATGACCTGCATATCTGGATTTGTGAGATTTTCTTACGGCTTTGTGTAAATTTCCTTGGTGTGTAATGGCCTTTGGAGTGTGTAAGTAGTACGAATGGTAATCTTTAATCGAATAACTAATGATAGGTGCCGTTTATGACTATTGGAATAACTCACGATAGGCGCCATTTTGAACCGTGTAATTGCTCCTCGGTAATAAGGTTTATGTTTTTCATACCTGCCTGTATTGTTTTCGTGTTTTTGGGAAGCTTTCTTGATATTTTTTTTAATAAAATTCATCGAGAATTTTCAAAAGTTAAAATGGCTGTATTTTGAATTCTATTTTGATGGTAGACAAATATTAAAAATCATATATGTGTGTATGGTTTAGTTTTTAAGATAATAAAATGTTTTAATAACCATATTAATATTTTTCTTATTTATTTAATATTAAAATATTTCAATAATACTATTCATATTTTTTTTTAGTAATATGTAATTAATATTAATATTAAAATATTTCAAAAATAATATTAATTTAATATATTAAAATAAAATATTAATTTTTTTTCGCGATAGGCAAATAATATATTTTTTGTGGTATGCTTTCATTTTAAAATAATATTAATAATAGTCATATGATATTTTAATTAATATTAAAATATTTCAGAAAATAATATTAATATAACATATTAAAATAAAATCTACTAAAATAAAATATTAAAATTTTTCGCGATATGCAAATAATATTGCACAATATCTATATTTTTTGTGGTATGCTTTAATTTTTAAAATAATATTAATATTTTTTTGGTATTGTTTTAATTTTTAAAATAATGAAATATTTTGATAATAATTTTAGTAAAATTGAATATCTTTTTTATTATTTAGAAAGGTTAAAGTTATTTAACTCTCAATTAGCTCTCTTACAAAGTAGATTGATTAGCTCTCTTACAAAGTAGATTGAGTAAAAGTTATTCCGGCAGATTGAGCTAAAGTTATTCAACTCTCTTAGAAAGTAGATAGATATAGTAAATTTAACTCTCTTACAAAGTAGATTGAGTAAAAGTTATTCAACTCTTTTACAAAGTAGATAGATAGATAGATTGAATAAAGTAGATCTTACAAAGTAGATATATTGAGTAAAGTAGATTTTCTCGATAAAGTTATTCAACTCTCTTACAAAGTAGATAGATTGAGTAAAGTAGATCCTACAAAGTAGATTCTTTCAATAGATTGAGTAAAGTAGATTCTCTCAATGTATGTTTCATAATATGAGTTAGATTGAGTAAAGTAGATTCTCTGGATGTTTCATATTTTCATAATATAAGTTAGATAATTTGAATTGATAATTTTTAAGTTAGATAATAATTTGAATTGATAATTTGGTAAAGTAGATTTTTTCGATGTTTCATACGTGTTTCATAATATGAGTCAGATAATAATTTGAATTGATATGATAATTTGGTAAAGTAGATTTTTTCGATGTATTATTTACAAAGGTTAAAGTTATTTAACTCTCTTACAAAATAGATTAAGTAAAATAGATTCTCAAATAGATTCTCTCCATGTTTCATAATATGAGTTAGTTTGGTAAAGTAGATTCTCTCGATGTTTCATAATATGAGTTAGGTTGAGTAACTTAGATCCTCTCGATGTTTCATAATATGAGTTAGGTTGAGTAACTTAGATCCTCTCCATGCTTCATAATATATGTTTCATAATATGAGTTAGGTTGAGTAACTTAGATCCTCTCGATGTTTCATAATATGAGTTAGGTTGAGTAACTTAGATCCTCTCCATGCTTCATAATATAAGTTAGATAACCTCTCGATGTTTCATAATATGAGTTAGGTTGAGTAACTTAGATCCTCTCCATGTTTCATAATATAAGTTAGATAATAATTTGAATTGATAATTTGGTAAAGTAGATTCTGTAATGCCCCGGAAAAAATGTAAATATTTGATTTACTGTGGTAAATATAAACTGATATTATTATCTATTTAAAATTTAAATATAATTTGTTTTCATTATGAGATGTAACAAGTGTTTCTTTAAAGGATGGTGATTTCTCAAGGAGGAAGTTGTCTTCTTGAGGTAAAAAAGACAGTTGCTGTGAGAGCAACCCTAATTGCCTCCCCTAACTGGAAGAGTTTCCAGAGAAAAGGAGGGGAGGAGAGGAAAATCTGCACTGTAGGGACAAGCAGAGGAGGAAAAAAAATTAAAAAAAAAGGCTAAGTCTGGTGATGATCAGATAGCCTTGCATGCTGTGTGAGCAACTTGCGGAAGACTATGGTCTAGCAAGTAAACAGGGTCGTGCAGTTAAGAGGCAACAGACCCAGATTCAAGTGACCTTCAAGAATATCTTTACCTGTCGGAAACACCAGCTACATAAAGAAACCCTTGGGGTGGAACTGCTCTGTGAAATTTGTAATGTTTCATAACCTTCAAGAATATCTTTACCTGTCGGAAACACCAGCTACATAAAGAAACCCTTGGGGTGGAACTGCTGCGTGAAATTTGTAATGTTTCATTTTTACTGTTAAAAGAAGGGTGTGGAAGGTTTTCCTTACAGTGAACAGCGGAGGAAACATGAGAGGAGAGATGGGTGTCCTCCTAAGAAAATATTTACTAATGTAAGAGCTTAGTAGTCTGCGAGCTTAGTAGTTTGCGAGGAGTTTAGTTTTCTTGTTTTCTTAAATTGGAGATAAATGCAAGAGAACTATGTAGGAAAATTTATCCAAAGATTAAAAAAAAGAAAAGAAACAGAAAACAAGAATTATGACAGATTCAGAATTTCAAACAAAAGACTGACATTGTAGTAAACTCGAATCCATTCAATAATTAACAGAAAGACGGTTCAGGGGCTCTTTCTTTACATATGCCTGAACACAAACAAATGCAGGAAAATCTTTCTTTACATATGCCTGAACACAAACAAATGCAGGAAAATTTAGAAGAGAGAATCAGAACCCCGGAGCACTACCAGTGGAGTGATATTTATATAGATTCTAAAAGAAAAAACTGAGGAGCAAAACCACATCTGCAAGGATATGCAAATTTAAAACCAGAATCCTTCTTTTCCTATTTGCATGCAGTTATGAATTTAAATGACAACATTGCAAAAACATGTAACTGTATATATATGTGACAAAAGATCAAATCTTGCAATTTCTTAACCATACGGAAGCGAGTAATCCTGCGAAATTAGATAATAACATAATCCTGAGCTCTGAGGAGCGTATTTAAGTTTTAAGAGAACTTGTAAAATAGTACGAACAAGAGACTAGCAGAAACATAGAGCTAGACCCTAAAGCAAATGCCAACGCACAACAACTTGCTAGGTATAAACCATTTTCACCATGTGGAGATAGCTTACACAGAATGCCATACAACATGCCGTTTAATCTGTGGAAATTCAAAACTGTACACATAAAATTGCACTGTCACAACCATAGTAATAATCTGATAACTCATGGAACCCTGACGGGGGTTAAAACATTGCAGTATAACAAGAAGAATCGCAACGCGTAGCAGGGAGGGCGTGCTTCTTTATAACTTAACACTACTCAAGTCACAAGGACCTTAACAAACAAAACTGGAGAATAATTAAATGAAAATGTGCACAGTCAGTAACGAAACTGTGGTAAGCCCACGGGATATTAACCAGGAACACAACCTGAACAGTCCTCTCTTAAATAAAAGTATTACATAGCAAATTTAAGAGTAAGCCCGAGGGCTTGTCAAATTTTATGGTTTACAGTTCGGAGAAATAAATTCCGAGAAGAGATTTGCCAAACCTCGGAAAGAGTAGGGCAAATTTGTCCGGCGTATAGACCCTGCCATAACTCTGTTACAATAAACGAAATAGGAGTTGTAAGGAATTGGGCTGGAGGGCCATCTCTAAACAGAAGGAAGAACCCTTCCTATCTTTCAACAGAATGAGTAAACTGTCAAGAGAACCAGAGAATCGTCCATCTTCAGGAGAAGTAATGTAGGAACTTACCTGTTAACCAAACGTTGAGGAGATAGGACCTGGAAACCAGGGTAGCATCTACCCGAACCCTCGCGTGATTCACTGGAGGTCGGCTCCATAACCCTCGTCCACAAAACAAAAAAACAAGTGTGAAACATATTAGAATTTCGAACAGAAACCAAACAAAACCTGTAAGGAGGAAAGGGAACGAAAAACTTAAAAGATGGCATGATAAAATCCTTACCAAAAGACAAATACTGTTATAACCAGGTCCAATTCGGTCCGGAGCTCGGCAGTGTACAAGAATCATCTCCATTCATTCGACGAGAAGGAGTTCTGAATGAATTCGGCGCCAGGAAGGAAGACGAAGCTGAAGCAAGGCCTGATGCAAGTGTTTTGGGTAATCTCCACGCTACGGGTAAAACATGGATGAGGCATATCGGTTCTGCTCCACCCTCGGATGGGCATCCATACACCCACACCGTCGATGAGGAGAGAAGCTCGAGGGCGCGAAGGTAGAGGTACTCAGACCATACCCATCACGTGATAGAGCCAACGTATAGTAAATACCAAAGCCAGGTGTAAAGAGCCAGTGGTGCCAACATTAAATTTTACAGCTAATTCTCTACCCACCGGAGAGATATTTCCGATTACACATAAAAAAAATAACAAAGAAAAGCATTACCCTTTGATATTTCTAATTTGATGCATGTGTATTAGAAATTAATAAGGTTAACACATTTGAGTAGTTATGCATGTATGGGGTAGATTAGGGTATGACTTAAGTAAAAAAAAAATTATCTAGTAAGTTAATTCGTGGGTATATTACAAGTGGTATCAGAGCCAAGTATCAAAAACTGTGGCCTCTAGGAATTGGAACTGATAGACAGATAGAGTACAATTTATTTTCATCTCTATTGAGTAGTTAAAAAAAACCAGTTAATGTGTTGACTCTTCTTTTGTTACTTTTCGTATGTTAAGTACTGGAAAAAAAACAGAAGACTAACAATATGAGAAGAGCAGATAGTTCATCACGTAGGTTTGTGGTGGGCCAGGGACCTGCAGAGAATAACCCTAAATTATGGGTATAGCTTGGAGAAGAGGCTCACAATACAAACCTTGCAATTTTGGAGACAGTGCAGGAGTTGAAAAATGAAATGGCCCGATTGCGGGAGGATAACACAAGGTTAACCATGAAAAATGAGATGATTATAAAAATCCTATCTGATAAGCAGAATTAGCAACTACTGAATCCCAGCGCTGAGCAGCAAAGGATGTTAGAGGAACATAATTATCACACAGAACCTGAAGAGTCAGAAGGAAGGGAGGAGGAATGATCTGATAACGTCCCCGAACAATAGACATCAAAAAGGCAACGGATAGAGTTGCAAGGGGAATTTCGTAAGATCAAACCACCACACTTTGACGAAGAACAGGAGGAAGCAGCCGAGGTGTGGTTGATTAATATGAACCAATACTTCTAGCTATATGAATATGATCACAACCTCAAGGTATGGTTGGTCATTTTCCAATTACAGGGAAAAGCCACCCTGTGGTGGGAAGAAGTTAAGATGGTAAGAGGAGTAAGTGAACAGAATATCACTTGGGAAAAATTTCAAAAATACTTTAAAGAAAGATACCTGACCAAATGCTTCTATGACGAAAAGGCAAGAGAATTCCATGACCTGCGATTGGGATAACAAACTATGGATGAATTTATTACTCGTTTTACTTCCTTGCTCCATTATGTGCCTTATATTCGAGAGGAAAAGGCTAAAGTATAGAGGTTCGTCAGTAGTTTACCTTTGAGCATGAGGGAAAGAATCGAATTTGACAACCCAAAGACGATGGACGAGGCCATATGTAAAGCCCGAATTTGCTACCAGCAAAGCAAGCAGAAGGGAGAAATCCTGGGTAAGAAATGGGTTGACAAAAAAAATAGCAAGCTGGCTGGAAATACTAAAGGTAATCGAGGTGGTGGTAACAAAGGATTCGCCAAGGGGTAAAACAACAGAAATATACAAAAGAATCCGCTCCGATTAAAGCCCCCCATTAAGTCCAGAACTAATGAACAACCTGGAAAAATAGACAACGAAGGGACAGTAAGGCCTCCAGTGCAATGTTGGGGTTGTGGTGGACCCCATTACATAAAAAATTGCCCTCAACGAAAAGGAACCGAACAGGTTTCCCAGGTCTATGAAGCATATATAGTTGGCGATGTAGGATGGAGTCTACCAAAGATTAATGCTACTTTGGAAGATCGTTAGGCAGAGTACCAGCCGACCATGGTGGAATTTGAAGGTAAACTCTTAGACCTTGTTGTAATTGTTTTAATTGATCCTGGAGCTATGTTAAGTTATATTAGTCCTAAGGTTGTGGAGCATTATAAGTTGCAACCTGTTAAGTTTAAGAACCCTTGGCTAGTATAGTTGGCAATAGGGGCAAAAAGATGGGTACTTGCTAAGGTCAAAAACTACTCTTTAAAGATATCAGGACAACCAGTGACAACAGATTTAAATGTGCTTCCCCTTGGTTCATATGATATACTGATTGGTATGGATTGGTTAGAAAAACACTGGTCCATAATTAATTGTAAAACCAAGACTATCTGTTATAAGGATGAGTTTGGAATAAAGCAAGAGGTGCAGGGAATTAAGCGACCAGTGCAGATTCAGCCCATAATTGCCTCATAGTTAGCAAAATGCATTAGGAAAGGATGTCAGATTTATGCCGTCCAAGTGGGTTATGCTAACTCGAAAGATAAAACAACCACATTGGAGAACATTCCTGTGATACAGGAATTTGCTGATGTGTTTCCGGAAGAGATTCCCGGACTGCCACCCAAAAAAGACATAGATTTTACCATTGAATTGGTGCCAGGAGCAGCCCCGGTGTCCCAAGCACCCTACAGAATGAGCACACCAGAATTAACAGAGTTAAAGATGCAATTACAAGAGCTGTTGGACAAAAACTACATTCGCCCTAGTGTGTGACGCTAGGGAGCCCCGGTGTTGTTCTTTAAGAAGAAAGATGAGACTCTTCCCATGTGTATGGATTATCGTCAACTGAACAAATTGATGATCAAGAATAAGTATCCTATACCCCGTATTGATGAACTGTTTGATCAAGTAAAGGGAGCAACCGTTTTCTCAAAGATTGATTTGCGATTAGGGTATCACCAATTCAGGATTAAAGAGGAAGACATAGCTAAGACAACTTTTAGAACACGATATGGCCATTATGAATTTGTGGTGTTACCCCTGCAACTTTTGTGTCTAATGAACACCGTATTTCACCGGTATTTGGATAAGTTCACACTAATTTTCATTGACGATATACTGATTTATTCTCGGACTATGGAGGGGCACCAGGAGCACCTCAGATTAGTATTGCAAACACTCCGAGAACACCAATTATACGCTAAGTTCAACAAATGTGAATTCTTTAAAGAACAGATACAATATTTAGGGCATATAATTACTAAGGAAGGAATCATAGTGGATCCCGAAAAGATAAGGACCATAATGGAATGGCTGGTATCCAAGGATGTGGTAGACATCCGATGTTTCATGGGATTAGTAGGCTATTACAGAAGGTTTGTGGAAGGATTTTCGAGAGTAGCTTATCCAATCATTTCCTTACAGAAAAAGGGAAGGACCTTTAGGTGGACCCCTGAATGGAAAAAATGATTCAAACAACTTAAATATCTACTCACCACCACACTCATTCTAAGCATAGCCGATCCCAGCAAAGATTATGTGGTGTGCACGGACATAAGTAAGGAAGGGGTAGGAGGTGTGTTAATGCAGGAAGGGAAGGTGATAGCATACGAATCAAGAAAATTAAAAGAGCATGAGCAGAAATATTCCGCTTATGATCTAGAGTTGGCAGCCATCATTCATGCCTTAAAAATGTGGCGCATTATCTTATGGGAAGAAAATTTCTATTACTGATGGATCACCACAGTCTGACCAATTATTTTAGCCAGTCCACTTTAAATGCAAGGCAAACACGGTGGGTAGATTTCTTAAGTGGTTTTGATTTTGAGATCATGCATTTGAAAGGGAAAGAGAACCGGGTGGCGGATGCTTTAAGTAGAAAATTGCAATGTCTATACGAGATTTCTTGCAATGAAGGGAAAAACCCCTTGGGAGAAATGATTAAAAGGTCAGCAGGACAAGATACTGCTTATCAGCAAATAAAACAACAAGTTCAACACCCAACCGGCAAGGAAAAACAACCAGATTATGCTTTGGATGCTACTGGAATGCTGTATTACAAGAAAAGGCTGTACGTGCCCAATCAGAACTGCATTAAAAATCTGATTTTGGATGAATATCATAAGAGTCATTACACTGGACACCCAAGATATCAAAAAATGATCACTACACTCTGAAAATAATATTATTGGCTGGGTATGAAGAAAGATGTGGTATGTACTTGGCACGTTGTCTGGAATACCAACAAATTAAAGCAGAACACCAACACCATACGGGGTTATTACAACCATTACCTATTCCAGAATGGAAGTGGGAAACCATTTCTATGGATTTTAGAATAGGTTTGCCTAAGTCAAGGAATAATAACGACTCCATCATGGTGGTGGTGGACAAGCTAAGTAAGTCAACACATTTTCTATCGGTGCAATCTACTTACAGAGCTATGCAGATTGCCCATGTTTTCATGAAAAATATATTTAAGCTGCATGGGTTACCAAAGACAATAATCTCAGATCGTGATGTAAAATTTACATCGGTCTTTTGGAAGATATTGTTCGAAGAATTAGGGACTCAGCTGAATTTCAGTACAGCTTATCACCCACAAATTGATGGGCAAACGGAATGGGTGAACCGGGTGGTGGAAGACATGTTAAGAGCATATATGATGCAACAACCAACCAAGTGGGAGGACTACTTGCACTTGGTTGAGTTCGCTTACAATAATGGCTATCATGCATCATTGCAAATGAGCCCATTTGAAGTATTGTATAGGCGGAAGTGTCGCACCCCTTCAAGCTGGGGTGGACCAGAAGACAGATTGATGTTAGGTCCCGAAATGCTTAAGGGAATGGAGGAAATAGTTAAAGAGGTACGTTCTAATCTAAAGGCAACCCAGGATAGGAAAAAGAACTTTGTTGACTAGAAAAGGAGCTTTAAGGAGTATCAAGTCGGTGATCATGTGTATGTGATAATTCGAGAAAAAAAGAGCACGTTACAATGGAGCAGGTGCACTAAGTTGGCACCCCGATTCTGTGGACCTTTTTAGGTCTTGGCCAAGATCAAGTCGGTAGCATACCAGCTTGCCCTACCAAGTCATATTATGGGTCCATAACGTTTTTCATGTTTCTATGTTAAAAAAATATGTTTATGATCCTAAGAATGTAATCAACTGGCATGATATACAAGTTGAACCGAAAGGAGAAATCTTGGTCAAACCGCTGAACATCCTCGACCGGAGAGAAGTAATGTTGCGGAAATAGGTTATTACCCAAGTTAAAGTGCAGTGGCAGCACTTTGGGCCTGATGAGGCCACTTGGGAAGATGAAGAACTTATGAAAAGAGCTTATCCAGGGTTGTTCATGGCTGAAAGACATCGGGATGATGTCCAATCTCAGGGGGGGAAGATGTAATGCCCCGGGAAAAAAATGTAAATATTTGATTTACTGTGGTAAATATAAACTGAACCTGATATTATTATATGTTTAAAATTTAAATATAATTTGTTTTCATTATGAGATGTAACAAGTGTTTCTTTAAAGGATGGTAATTTCTCAAGGAGGAAGTTGTCCTCTTGAGGTAAAAAAAATAGTTGCTGTGAGAGCAACCCTAACTACCTCCCCTAACTGGAAGAGTTTCTAGAGAAAAGGAGGGGAGGAGAGGAAAATCTGCGCTGTAGGGACAGGCAGAGGAGGAAAAAAAAAGAAGGCTAAGTCTGGTGATGATCAGATAGCCCTGCACGCTGTGCAAGCAACTTGCGGAAGACTGTGGTCTAGCAAGTAAGCAAGGGGGGAGATTCTGGTCCTGAAAGACGAATCTCATGGTTGGGTGGTTGAGAGGCAGCAGACCCAGATTCGGGTGACCTTCAAGAAGATCTTTACCAGCTGGAAACACCAGGTACGTAAAGAAACCCTTGGGGTGGAACTGCTATGTGAACTTTGTAATGTTTCATTTTTACTGTTAAAAGAAGGGTGTGGAAGGAAACATGAGAGGAGAGATGGGTGTCCTCCTAAGAAAATATTTACTAATGTAAGAGCTTAGTAGTCTGCGAGGAGTTTAGCTTTCTTGGTTTTCTTAAATTGGAGATATATGCAAGAGAAGTTTGTAGGAAAATTTATCCAAAGATTTAAAAAAAAAGAAACAAAAAACTCAAAGATTTATCGCAGATTCAAAATTTCAAACAAAAAACACTGACATTGTAGTAAACCTGAATCCATTCAATAATTAACAGAAAGACCATTCAGGGGCTCTTTCTTTACATATGCCTGAACACAAAGAAATGCAGGAAAATCTAGAAGATAGAATCAGAACCCCAGAGCACTACTAGTGGAGTGATATTTATATAGATTTTAAAGAAAACGCTGAGGAGCAAAACCGCATCCGCAAGGATATGCAAATTTAAAACCAGAATCCTTCTTTTCCTATTTGCATGCAGTTATGAATTTAAATGACAGCATTGCAAAAACATATAACTATATATATATATATATATATATATATATATATATATATATATCATAGAAGAACAAATCTTGCAATTTCATAACCATACGGAAGCGAGTAATCCTGAGAAATTAGATAATAACATAATCCTGAGCTCTGAGGAGCATATTTAAGTTGAAGAGAACTTGTAAAATAGTATGAACAAGAGACTAGCAGTAACATAGAGCTAGACCTTAAAGCAAATGCCAACGCACAACAACCTGCTAGGCATAAACCATTTTCACCATGCGAAGACAGCTTACACAGAATGTCATACAACATGCAGTACAAAACCAATAACAATCTGTGGAAATTCAAAACTGTACACATAAAATTGCACTGTCACAACCATAGTAATAATCCGATAACTCATGGAACCCTGACGGGGGTTAAAACATTACAATATAACAAGAAGAATCACAACGCGTAACAGAGAGGGCGTGCTTCTTTATAACTTAACACTACTCAGGTCACAAGGACCTTAATAAACAAAACTGGAGAATAGTTAAATGAAAATGTGCACAGTCAGCAATGAAACTATGGTAAGCCCACGGGATATTAACCAGGAACACAACCTGAACAGTCCTCTCTTAAATAAATGTATTACATAGCAAATTTAAGAGTAAGCCCGAAATAAGAGCCGTAAGGACTTGGGCTGGAGGGCCATCTCTAAACAGAAGGAAGAACCCTTCCTATCTTTCGACAGAATGAGTAAACTGTTAAGAGAACCAGAGAATCGTCCATATTTAGGAGAAGTAATGTAGGAACTTACCTGGTAACCAAACGATGAGGAGATAAGACCTGGAAACTAGGGTAGCATCTACCCAAACCCTCGCGTGATTCACTGGAGGTCGGCTCCATAACCCTCGTCCACAGAACAAAAAAAACAAGTGTGAAACATATTAAAATTTCAAACAGAAACCAAACAAAACCTGTAAGGAGGAAAGGGAACGAAAAACTTAAAAGATGGCATGATAAAATCCTTACCAAAAGATAAATACTGTTATAACTAGGTCCAATTCGGTTTGGAGCTTGGCAGTGTACAAAAATCATATCCATTCATTTGACGAGAAGGAGTTCTGAACGAATTCGGCGCCAAGAAGGAAGACGAAGCTGAAACAAGGCCTGATGCAAGTGTTTGGGTAATCTCCATGCTACGGGTAAAACATGGGTGAGGCATATCGGTCCAGCTCCACCCTTGGATGGGCATCCATACACCCACACCGTCGATGAGGGGAGAAGCCCGAGGGCACGAAGGTAGAGGGTACTCAGACCATACCCATCATGTGATAGAGCCAGCGGATAGTAAATACCAAAGTCAGGTGTAAAGAGCCAGCGGTGCCAGCATTAAATCCGACAGCGAATTCTCTGCCCACCAGAGAGATATTTCCGATTACGCATAAAAAAAATAACAAAGAAAAGCATTACCCTTTGATATTTCTAATTTGATTCATGTGTATTAGAAATTAATAAGGTTAACACATTTGAGTAGTTATGCACGTATGGGGTAGATTAGGGTATGAATTAAGTAAAAAAAAATAAAAAATTATTTGGTAAGTTAATTCGTGGGTATATTACAGATTCTTTCGATGTTTGATAATATGAGTAGATGTTTGATAATATGAGTCATAGAATTTGAATTGTTTGGATTTCGAATAAAGTAGATCAATGTTTGATAAATTGAGTCTCATAATATGAGTCAGAAAAAATTTGGATTTGAGTAAAGTAGGTCGATGTTTGATAATTTGAGTTTGATAAATTGAGTCTTATAATATGAGTCAAAAATAGTTTGGGATTTGAGTAAAGTAGGTCGATGTTTGATAATTGATAATTTGGTAAAGTAGTAATACGAGTTAGATAATAATTTGAATTAATTTGGTAAAGTAGATTCTGGATTTGAGTAAAGTAGGTCGATGTTTGATAATTGATAATTTAAATTGAAAACTTGGTAAAGTAGTAATATGAGTTAGATAATAATTTGAATTAATTTCGTAAAAATTCTCTCGATGTTTCATAATATGAGTTAGATAATAATTTGAATTAATAATTTGGAAAAGTAGATTTCCTCGATGTTTGATAATATGAGTAAGAGAATTTGAATTGATAATATGAGTCTATGTTTGATAATATGAGTAAGAGAATTTGAATTGAGATAATATGAATAGGGGAATTTGAATTGATAATTGGATTTGAGTAGAGTAGGTTGAGTCTGATAATTTGAGTTAGATAATTTGTAAATTAAGTAAATTAGAAGATTTGAGTAAATTAATTTTTTTTTGGATGTTTAAATAATTTGAGTTAGATAATTTAAATTTAAATTTAAATAGATTTGCAAATTGAGTAAATAAGATTTTGGATTAAATATGATGGATGTAATGTGTTAGGTTAAATTTAGTGATCTTTGAGTGAATTGGGATAATTTGAGTTAGATAATTTAAATTTAAATAGATTTGTAAATTTAGAAATTAAGATTATGGAATTTAAATATGGGATTTAAATATGATGGATCTAATGTGTTAGGTTAAATTTATTGATCTTTGAGTGAATTGGGATAATTTGAGTGGCATAATTTGGGTTATAATTTGAGTTAGATAATTTAAATTTAAATAGATTTGCAAATTTAGTAAAAAAGATTTTGGAATTTAAATATGATGGATCTAATGTGTTAGGTTAAATTTATTGAAATTTGAGTGACTTGGGATAATTTGAGTGGCATAATTTGGGTTAGATAATTTAAATTTAAATAGATTTTCAAATTGAGTAAATAATGTGTTAGGTTAAAGTTATTTATCTTTGAGTGAATTGAATTTTTGATAATTTGAATTTAATATTGTGGATCTAATCTTTTAGGTTGAAGTTGTTAATATTTCATAAAGTTATTAATCTTTCATAAATATAAGATTTTCACATTGAGTGAATTGGATTTTTGATAATTTGAATTTAACCTAAAACCAGAATCTAATACTGTTTTATGTTAAAAGTTATTAATATTTTTACACTTTGAGTGAAATGGTTTTTTTGATAATTTGAATTTGATGTTTATCCGATTTACACATTGAGTGAATTGGATCTTTTGGTAATTTGAATTTAATATTGTTTTAGGTTAAAGTTATTATTTTTGCATAAAGAATTTCACATTGAGTGAATTGGATCATCTTGATGTTTATCCATCTGATTTACAAATGGAGTGAATTGGATCTTTTGATAATTTGAAATTAATATTGTGAATCTATTGTCTTAGGCTAAAGTTATTGACCCTTAATAAAGATTTTCACATTGAGTGAATTGGATCTAAATGAATTTAATTACTAGGTTAAGCTTATTTTTTAAATTTTAACATTATTTGGCACATGTCAACATTATGCACATTACATATTTCTTCTATTCAAACAAAAAATGTTTATTTGATTTACACATTGAGTGAATTGGATCTTTTGATAATTTGAATTTAATATTATGAATCTAATGTTTTAGGTTAAAATTAGGTCAAAGTTATTGACCCTTAATAAGGATTTTCACATTGAGTAAATTGGATCTCCTTGATGCTTGATAATTTGAGCTTAATATGGACCTAAATGAATTTAATTACAAGGTTAAGCTTATTTTTTTTAATTTTAATATTATTTGGCACATGAACATTATGCACATTACACATTTCTTCTATTCAAACAAAAAAATGCATTTTTTGGAAAAAAAATAAAAAAAACTTAAAGATAATTAATGTTTGATAAACTATGGCCAAATAGAGACCAAACCAAAGAGCACACCCATAGAAAATCTAGGCTAGGGAAAAATCCCTACACAACGGAAAGTCCTAGCACAAATAATTTAGGATGCTCAACGCGTAGAACTATGACGGAGAGAGCCCCATCAAGGTACAATCCCTCAATCCGTCCTGATCTTGCCTGCCAACATGAAAAGAAGGGTTGAGCTAGTTGGTTCTATGGTTTTGGGGTGGCCTCCTGATAATCCCCTAGCTTATTCTAGCTTATTGTATCGGGCTAATGGCATGAACTAATTCGCTTACTGATTAACTGAACCATGATGAGTAGACGCCTACTTGTCCACTTTTTCCGACCTTCATATTAAGCAGCCATAAACAATTATTCTTAGGCTAGCTCGAGCAACTGCCCCACCCCTAACAAATCCCTTGTCAAAGAGAAATCAATTTTGTTTTGGGGCCTCGCCCTTGAGAGCACCATCAATCTTACATGACAACCTAGTTTCTTTTTCTAGATTACAATAACCAGGAAAACCCAACCCCTCTCTACTTTTTCTAGGTTACAATAACTAGGAAAACCTAACTCCTCTCTACAGGGCATTAAAAAATACATTTTTGACTAAAAAAAAAGTAAGAAAACTCAAAGATAATGTTTGACATAAGGACAACCTAGTTTCTTTTTCTTTTTATAGGTTACAATAAAAATGCATTTCTTGGACAAAAAAGGAAGAAGAAAATTTAAAGATAATGTTTGACATGACAACCTAGTTTCTTTTCTAGGTAACAATAACTAGGAAAACCCAACTCCTTTCTACTTTCCCTTATTATGAGGATTGTAAGCTTATTCTTTATGGCATTAAAAAATGCATTTTTGAAAAAAATGTAAGAAAACTTAAAGATAATGTTTGACATAAGGACAACTTAGTTTCCTTTTATTTTTCTAGGTTACAATAAAAATGCATTTTTTGGACCAAAAAAATAAGAAAACTAAAAGATAATGTTTGACATGACAACCTAGTTTCTTTTTCTAGGTTACAACAACTAGGAAATCCCAACCCTCTGTACTTTTTCTAGGTTACAATAACTAGGAAAACCCATCGTCTCTGTACTTTCCTTCATTATGAGGATCGTAAGCTCATTTTTTAGGGCATTAAAAAATGCATTTTTGACAAAAAATACGAAAACTTAAAGATAATGTTTGATATAAGGACAACCTAGTTTCTTTTTCATTTTCTAGGTTACAATAACTAGGACAAACCAACTCCTCTGTACTTTCCCTCATTATGAGGATTGTAAGTGTAAGAGGGTAAACCTACACCTTTTAGGGTATAAGTTGACAAAGAAAAATAAGAAAACTTAAAGATAATATTTGACATAAGGACAACCTATTTCTTTTTCTTTTTCTTTTTCTAGATTACAATAACTAGGAAAAACCAACCCCTCTGTACTTTCCCTCATTATGAGGATTGTAAGTGTAATAGAGTAAACCTACATCCTTTAGGGCACAAGTCTAAGTCAACAATATTATTCAAAGCCATTATAATAATATAACCAATAAGAGATTACCATGTCACTTACAAGAATATAATTTGGGATGGAGAGGGTAAGGCTACATTCCACAACCACTTGTGCTAAACACAATTCACATTGGACATCATGATTTATCACTAAATAATGCTAGAAATTAAGTATATAGAGGATGAAAAATACATGTTAAGAATATATTTCTTGTACATCATGACTTATCACTAAATAATGCTAGAAATTAAGTATATAGAGGATGCAAAATACATGTTAAGAATATATTTTTTTCTTTGGTATAAGGAGAATGAGTAGACTCACCCTCAATCACGGAGAAGACTCAAGTTCAAATCAAAGGGATTTCTCCTATAGTTTTGAGCCTAATGCAACCACCCACGAACACATTAAGAGGGTTACAATTCCGGAAAAGACCCCCAATATTAATTACAATTTTTTTTTTTGATGCAAGATGCCCACTATTCAACCTAGCCCATAAAATTACATAAAATATTATATTATATTATATATATATATATATATAAAAGTAAGTTTAAAAAACACAATGAAAAAACATAAAAAATAAAAATACAAATTATTTATATATATATATATATATATATATATATATATATATATATATATATATATATATATATATATTAGTTAAAAAAACACACATATTGATTAATAAATATTATTGTGTAAAAGTTCACAATTTTTTTTTTTATTTTTTTTTTTTTTTTTTTTTTCAAAAGGTGGAAAAACCTATCAAACTCAGTTTGTCAAACCAACAGTGAGGACAACCATCTCTGGCTGCTATCCGCGACTGTCAGTTGACACATCACTGTTATCAAGGAAAACCACGCCACCTGAAATAACCCGCTGGTGGTCCGTAAGGGAGCAGGCTTTCACTCCTGCCAGATGCCTCTGGGTCTTGGGCCGTTAACCTGTTTCCTTACGTCCGAGGAAGACGAGCTCTTAGCCAAGCAGAAGCAGTTTTAGGGCATACTCCAGGCCCGAACTTCACAATTTTTTTATTCAAATTTTATTAAATTTTTTAGAATTAGAAACAATTTTCAATAACTATTTATTAATTTTTTTTCAATAAATTAAAAAAAAACATAAATCTTAAATTTCAATAAATTAAAAAAGAAACATAAAACTTAAAATAAATTTAAGAAGAAACATAAACTGTACATAAACTTTATACGAAAATAGTAAGTACCAACATCTTCCCTTAAAACACTTAGTATGATGTTGAATAAATAACCTTCACATTAGAATGTTTATATTAACAAATGAAATTTGATAACTAGCATTTAAAATTTCTGCAATTTTAATAACTTTTAAACTTTAAATCTACTTTGAAATAATCAAAATTAAATTCAATATATTTTTTAGCCCACACACTTACAATAAACAAGTTTATTTACCCCATTTTACCATGGATTTTATTAACTTGTAAATAAGCTTTATTACAATACTCTGGACTAGTTGTTACAATATTTTATAAACATTTTATTTTAATTTTATTTTATAACTATATATATATATATATATATATATATATATATATATATATATATATATATATATATATGCCATCATTTTGACTACTCGAATAATCATTTTGACTACTCGAATAATTAATGACAAGTGCCATTTTAAACAATGTGAGGGCTTCTCTTATGTTGTTGAATAAAAATCCTTCACATCATGAAAATAGTAGAATGATTATATTAACAAAATGAAATTTGATAACTAGCATTTAAAATTTCAGCAATTTTAATCACTCTTAAAGTTTGAAATTCGCTTTGAAAAAACTAAAATCAAAGTTAATATTTTTTTAGCCCACACACTTATAGCAAACAAATCTTTTAGCGATTAATATTTATTCCTATTTTACCATAAATTTTATTAACTTGTAAATAAAATTTGTTACGATACTTTAAACTAATATAATAACTTATCAATACCACTTTCTAAAAAAACCATAACTCATTTCAAAATAATTTTTTTTATAAACATTTTATTTTAATTTTTTTTTATACCATTTTTTTATGTTAATTTTTAATTATATATATATGATCGGCGTCATTTTAACCATATGTAATGCTCCTAGTGAAGCGATAATGTTAAGTAAGACAGTAAATTTAACTGTGAACTAAAACTCTGTTTGGTAAATTATAATAACTCTGTTGCTATTGCTATTAATTATTATGATAATTAATTGTGCTACCACTGTTTAATTAAGTATGTGATTAATTGTTGTTAGTAGCTGTTGAGGTAGTTGAAACAAGAGAAAAACCTAACTACCTTCATGTGACGGTTGAGACCCCAGGAGGAAAAGGGGAATGCCAAGTCTGGTAAAGATCAGATGGCAGAGGTGTGGTTGTGTGCTATGTCTGGTAGTGATCAGATAGCCTGTGTCTGGAAGTGAGAGGCTTCCTGAATCCGCTACGTCTGGTTAGGATCAGATAGCGTGACTCTGGCATAACCAGAGGGTTTGCAGACAGTGAAGATCTGCAGAAGTGCTTGGGGGTGGAAGATCGAGGAGGATCTTCCTACGGTCGGGAGGTTGACAAGCGCTACGAAAAGGTTTGCTACTGTTCAGGTACGACTTGCTAAAGCATTTAAGAATTCATTTAAACCTGTGGAATTCTTCTAAGGTCTTTGATACGCAAGTAAAGGTAATGGGAAAAGATTTAAACATTCTTTTTTTTAAAAATCTAGCCTCTGCGCAACTGGCAGAGTTGGGACTGGATTTTTCAGTCAAAGATCAATAGCGAAAACATGTCGAATCAAAATCTCTGTAGCATAAGCGATAGAAAGAATATAAAACAGGAAAAGATTACTGTGTAAGCCATCCTCTGTAACCCAGATGGAATAGAACAAAAGAATTCAACACTGTGCATAAGCGTTGGGTTTATATTTCGAACCGAGAACAACAGTAAACACCCGGATTTACCCAGACCTTTTACCAATAAAAAAAAACGCAGGCCATTCAAATCGTTTGCGGAACAGAGCATGTATTTCGAAGTAGTAATCCATTATTCAATATATAGCTTCAACATTTAAATATATAAGCATGCAGAAAGAAAAACAATCTGACGGAAATACCCCTGTCTCCGAGGAACGGAGGAAGGGCCGTGACCACCATGCATGCGTAACACATATTAACAGATGCCCCGGCTCTGAAGGGAATCGCCGAAGCTGTGCTTAAATATAGATAGCCAGCAGGGGCTTTTATTGCCAGAACCGTTGACACAAAAAGATTTAACCATAGAAGCGAATATACACTGGAAAAACGAACAGAGATAAGTGTTCAAAACTTATATTCATAGTAAAAGCTACAGAGAAGGCAAGCACGCCCAGTATACATCGAATAACAGTACTAGAGCCAAATAAAGGTTTCCGTGTAAACCAGTAATAATTCTTTAACCAAAATTAAAACCGAAAACAGTATCATATAAACAAAACATTATTCAACCTGAAGCATTCGTCCGCCTTCAAGATCAACAGTCCATTGTAAGGAAACAAGTTATACAATACAAGTTGGGCATACAACGCCTCTTAACGGAGGTTTCCGCCTGAATGCTGGCGGGGAAACCAGACAATTTATAAACAACAAAATATGAAGAGGAAACGTAAAATTCCCATGGGAGGAAACCCCTGTATATGGCGGAGGGATTCCGAAGCATGAGCAGGCCCCGACATCCTGTTCAAACGGACAGCGGCTCAGCCGTTACCACAGAAAAGCCATACGAGCCTACGATTCAAATACATAAAATTCTTACCCGGACATGGGTTGGCAGAGAAGCGGAGAAGGTTTTCCAACGCCGCTGGTTCAACAACCGAACTCTCCTCCTGAGAATATCAACATAACCAGAAACTGAGAGATCCTTTAAAAAAAAAAAAAAACGCCGAAGAAAGATGTATACAAAACTAGAAGAATCGTAACCATAACCGGAGCTGTAAAGCTCAAAAACCTGTGAAGAACATGAGCATGGAAAACGAGAAGAGCGGTAAACCTGAATAAAAGAAAAGTCGGTACCTGATCCGGTGATGGAAGGCAGAGGCATCCTGCTGTGCACCAGACCGCTTGGAGGTAAGGGATTCTGAGTAAGGCGGAGCGCCATGATGCCGTGAGTGACAGGAGGTCGCTCAACAATGAAAAGGAAACAAGCTAAAGGAGTTAACCACACATTAAAAACCTTTAAAGCACCCACCGCCTCATGGCTCAACGACAGCCCTTGATTTGGGCGGGCTCGTCTCCATCGTTCGATCACCAGTAGTTGAACCGGGAAACAACTGTGAAATGGTAAGTTCGAGAAATGTCAGACGGTATGGCTCCTGGAGCACTGAGCACGCGGAGGGCGCATGGCAATTCGGTGGCCGGCCGTTCATCGTGCCAAATGGACGATGCAAAGCAGGCCAGCTGGGTGAGCATCAGAGCCGGACAGGACTCGCGGCTTCAGCTAACCACGGTGAAATAAACTAGCACGTATATATAGAAATTGCCAAAAAAACATTTATGATCAAAGTACCACTCATATCACCTATGTACAAACCTTTGAATGTCAACCGCTTGATTAACTCAAGACATAACATGAGTCAACCATTGTATAATCGTTAATGAATCATGGGCATGGATAGATGTTGGATAGTGAATCATTTAACGACTTTTGTATGAGCGGGTAGGAGTATCAATTAAGCATAAGAACGTTTTAATATTAAAGTGTTCCTTGTTATATTGCTCGACAATAATAATGTTTATAACTTGTTGTGATGCAAAGATCCAATGAATATATATATGCATGTTTTTATGGCGGTAATTTTTTTTTTTAGATCTGTAATGGTGTGTGACAAGTGGTATCAGAGCCCAGGTTACAACTCTGTGGCCTCGGGTTAATTTTAATAGAGACAGCAATGCATAAGTAGCCTCCTAACAAGCAAGTAAGGAGTATATTGAAATATAAAAATTACATCTGTTGAATGAGTTAATTTTGTTCAGGTGATAGCAGAATGAGGAGAACAAGTAGTGCTCCTCCTGGAAATTTGGATCGACCAGATAACGTTGCTCACCCTCAGGGGAATCCTGAGATATGGGTACAACTGGGAGAGGAAGGCCGCAACACTGATTTGACAATATTGAGGACAGTCCAGGAGCTGAAGGACGAAATGGCCTGCTTGCGTGAGGACAACGCAAGACTAAACATGGAACAAGAGAGGATTCTGAAAAGTTTATCTGATAAACAACATCAACAACGGTCTCATCCTAGGCCTGAGCAGACACGAGTATCAGATGAACAAAGCTATCACACTGAGCAGGAGGAAGCAGAGGAAAGGGCGGAGGTGCGGGGAGAAAAGTCTGTTAACGCTTCTGAATATCAAACTCCAAAGAAACCGCGGATAGAACTACAAGAGGAGTTTCGGAAGATTAAACCACCCCATTTCGATGGGGAATCAGAAGAAGCTGCAGAGGCTTGGCTAATCAACATGAACAAGTATTTCCAAGTGTATGAGTATGATCACCATCTTAAGGCACGGTTGGCCATCTTCCAGCTGCAGGCCAAGGCTACATTATGGTGGGAAGAAGTCAAGATGGTGTGGGGGGTGAGTGAGCAAGATGTGACTTGGGAGACTTTTCAAAGATATTTCAAGGAAAAGTACCTGACAGAACGCTTCTATGATGAAAAAGCACGAGAATTTCATGATCTGCGGCTTGGACAGCAGACCATAGATGAGTTCATAACTAAATTTACATCTCTGCTTCGCTATGTACCGTACATTCGGGAGGAAAAGGCTAAGGTGCAGCGGTTTGTTAGCAGCCTACCCCAGGCAATGCGGGAAAGAATCGAATTTGATAATCCGAAAACGATGGACGAAGCAATTCGGAAGGCTAGAATATGTTATCAGCAGAACAAACAAAAAGGAGAAAATTCTGGAAAGCGTTGGGCGGATAAAAAGGGCAGCAGAATGACCGTAGGAGTTAAGGGAACTCGCAGCAATTTTCACAAGGGATTCTCGAAAGGGGCCAGCAATAGAAACCCATCAAGAAATCATATCAGATTTAAGCCACTTGCTGAATCTAAATACAGTGAACAGCCGGATAGAGCTAATAATGAGGCCTCAGTTAGGCCATCGGTTCAGTGCTGAGGTTGTGTCGGACCCCATTATATTAAAAATTGCCTTCATCGGAAGGAAAGCGATCAGGTGTCCCAGATTTACGAAGCCTCCACAGTGGGAGACGTGGCTCGGTCCATACCCAGAATAAATGCCGCACTCGAGGATCGACAAGCTGATTACCAGCCAACAATGATAGAATTTGAAGGTAAGATCCTTGATCGAACTATTTCCATTTTAGTAGACCCAGGAGCTACTTTAAGCTACGTAAGTCCCAAAGTTGTGGAAAGTTGTAGTTTGCAAACTATTAAGTTTAAGAATCCCTGGTTAGTACAGCTTGCCACCGGGGCCAAAAGACGAGTGCTGGCTAAGGTCAGCAACTGTCCACTAAGGTTAGCCGGTCAGACAGTAATAACAGAATTGAATGTACTCCCTCTTGGTTCATATGATGTGCTGATAGGAATGGATTGGTTGGAAAAGCGGTGGTCTGTAATAAACTGCAAGACAAAAACAATCTCTTATCGAGATGAACTGGGAAAAGAAAAGGAAATTCAAGGTATCCAAAAACCGGTGCAGATCCGGCCAATTACGGCCTCACAGCTAGCTAAAAGTGTCCGGAAGAAATGTCAAATATATGCAGTACAAGTAGGGTATGCTAGATCTGAAGATAAAATTGCGACTGTGGAGAGTATACCAGTAGTGCGAGATTTTACAGATGTATTTCCGGAAGAAATACCAGGGCTGCCGCCCAAAAGAGATTTGGATTTCACCATAGAATTGGTACCCGGTGCAGCCCCAGTATCCCGAGCACCATACCGGATGAGTGTGCCGGAATTAACTGAGTTAAAGATGCAGCTGCAAGAGTTGTTGGACAAGAAGTATATTCGTCCCAGCGTATCCCCTTGGGGAGCCCCTGTGTTGTTTGTTAGGAAAAAGGATGGAACTCTCCGTATGTGCATAGATTATAGACAGCTGAATAAATTGACAGTTAAAAACAAATATCCACTACCCCGCATTGATGAACTGTTTGATCAGGTGAAGGGGGCGACAATCTTTTCAAAGATCGACTTGAGGTCGGGCTATCATCAAATCAGAATTAAGGATGAGGACATAGCCAAAACAGCTTTTCGAACTCGTTATGGGCACTACGAGTTTGTGGTACTGCCATTCGGGTTGACCAATGCACCTGCGACATTTATGTGCTTGATGAACAGTGTATTTCATCAGTACCTAGACAAATTCGTGTTAATATTTATTGATGATATACTTATATACTCTCGGAATATTAAAGAGCATGAGGAGCATCTCAGAGTAGTGTTGCAGACACTACGGGAGCATCAGCTATATGGTAAATTTAGCAAATGTGATTTTTATAAAGAACAGATCTAGTATTTGGGACATATCATTACAAAAGAAGGTATAGCTGTGGACCCCGAAAAGATCAAAACTATAATGGAATGGCCAATACCCAAGGATGTGGCAGATATCAGATCTTTCATGGGGCTGGCTGGATATTACCGGCGGTTTGTGGAAGGCTTCTCCAGGGTTGCATATCCTATCACCTCTTTGCAAAAGAAGGGGAAGATATTCAAGTGGACAGCAGATTGTCAACGGAGCTTTGAACAGCTCAAAAACCTGCTCACCACTGCACCTGTGCTGAGTGTTGCAGACCCAGAAAAGGAATATGTTGTTTGCACAGATGCAAGCAAAGAGGGCGTAGGAGGGGTGCTAATGCAGGAAGGGAAAGTGATCGCGTACGAATCCAGAAAATTGAAGGAGCATGAGCAGAAGTATTCTGCCTATGATCTGGAATTAACTGCGGTAGTTCATGCGCTGAAAATGTGGCGCCATTATTTGGTGGGAAGAAAATTCTTGCTAATGACCGATCACCATAGTTTAACTAGCTACTTTAGTCAACCAACCTTAAATGCTAGGCAAGCTAGGTGGGTGGACTTTTTGGGGAATTTCGATTTTGAAATTAAGCACCTGAAAGGAAAAGAGAACAGGGTAGCTGATGCACTGAGTCGAAAAGTGCATTGCATTTATGAAATTGGTATTAGTGAAGGACAGTCCACCCTTGACAAAGAAATTGAAGAGGCTGCTGCACAAGATCGAATTTACCTACAAAAGAAGCAGCTGGTGCAGAATTTAAATACCCACATAATACAACAAGGGTACGATTTGAATGCAGCCGGAATTCTGTGTTACCAGAAAAGAATTTATGTACCCAATCAGAGCGGTATCAAAGAAAAGATTCTGGATGAATATCATAAAAGCCCTTATGCGGGACATCCGGGCTATCAAAAATTAATCACCTCGCTTCGGAAGGAGTATCATTGGCCAGGCATGAAAAGGGATGTGGTAGAATATCTGGCGCGATGCTTAGAATGTCAACAGGTTAAGGCTGAACATCAACACCCTGCGGGTTTACTACAACCATTACCCATACCAGAATGGAAGTGGGAGACTATTACCATGGACTTTATTACGGGGTTGCCAAAGTCCAAAAAGAACAATGACTCTATAATGGTTGTAGTAGACAAGCTCAGTAAGTCAGCTCACTTCATACCGGTTCAATCTACATATCGTGCGGCTCAAATCGCAAATGTTTTCATGCAGAACATATTTAAACTCCATGGGCTGCCAAAAACTATAGTATCCGATCGCGATGTCAAATTCACATCAGCCTTTTGGAAGACCTTGTTTGAAGGTCTGGGGACTCAATTGAATTTCAGCACCGCTTATCATCCGCAAACTGACGGGCAGACTGAGCGGGTGAATCAGGTGGTGGAAGACATGCTGAGGTCATATGTGATGCAACAACCTACCCGATGGGAGGAGTACTTACACCTTGTGGAGTTTGCTTATAACAATGGATATCATGCATCCTTGCGGATGAGTCCATTCGAGGTACTTTACGGCCGAAAATGTCGTACGCCATCCAGTTGGGGTGGACCGGAAGACAAACTCATGCTGGGTCCTGAAATGTTGGAAGAGATGGAAGCCATGGTCAAGAGAGTCCGGGCTAATTTAAAAATAGCTCAGGACAGACAAAAAAATTTTGCAGATCGGAAAAGAACCTTTAAAGAATATCAGGTGGGTGAACATGTATATGTCAGAATCCGAGCAAGGAGAAGTACTCTCCAATGGAATGCTTGTGCCAAATTGGCACCTCGCTTTTGTGGGCCTTTTCAGATTTTAACACGAGTGGGGCCGGTAGCTTATCAGCTAGCCCTACCCAGCCATATCTGGGTCCATAATGTTTTCCATGTATCCGTTTTAAAGAAATATGTTTATGACCCTAGACACATAATAAGTTGGCAGGACATTCAGGTAAGAAGATGCTGTAAGATAAACATAAATCAAAATGGAATGTTAGAAAACAGCTAATCTGAATATTATGTGTTTCAGGTGGAACCGGAAGGAGAGTTCCTGGTCGAGCCAGTGAACATACTAGATCGGAGAAGAGTCGAGCTGCGGAAAAAGGTCATCAACCAGGTTAAAGTGCAATGGCAGCACTTTGGGCCAGATGAGGCCACCTGGGAGGATGAGCAGAGTATGAAAGAAGCTTATCCCGGATTGTTTCTGGGTGAACAGCAACATCGGGACGATGTTGAACTTCAGGAGGGGGAGATGTAATGCTCCTAGTGAAGCGATAATGTTAAGTAAGACAGTAAATTTAACTGTGAACTAAAACTCTGTTTGGTAAATTATAATAACTCTGTTGTTATTGCTATTAATTATTATGATAATTAATTGTGCTACCACTGTTTAATTAAGTATGTGATTAATTGTTGTTAGTAGCTATTGAGGTAGTTGAAACAAGAGAAAAACCTAACTACCTTCATGTGACGGTTGAGACCCCAGGAGGAAAAGGGGAATGCCAAGTCTGGTAAAGATCAGATGGCAGAGGTGTGGTTGTGTGCTATGTCTGGTAGTGACCAGATAGCCTGTGTCTGGAAGTGAGAGGCTTCCTGAATCCGCTACGTCTGGTTAGGATCAGATAACGTGACTCTGGCATAACTAGAGGGTTTGCAGACAGTGAAGATCTACAGAAGTGCTTGGGGTTGGAAGATCGAGGAGGATCTTCCTACGGTCGGGAGGTTGAGAAGCGCTACGAAAAGGTTTGCTACTATTCAGGTACGGCTTGCTAAAGCATTTAAGAATTCATTTAAACCTGTGGAATTCTTCTAAGGTCTTTGATACGCAAGTAAAGGTAATGGGAAAAGATTTAAACATTCTTCTTTTAAAAAATCTAGCCTCTGCGCAACTGGCAGAGTTGGGACTGGATTTTTCAATCAAAGATCAATAGCGAAAACATGTCGAATCAAAATCTCTGTAGCATAAGCGATAGAAAGAATATAAAACAGGAAAAGATTACTGTGTAAGCCATCCTCTGTAACCCAGATGGAATAGAAAAAAAGAATTCAACACTGTGCATAAGCGTTGGGTTTATATTTCGAACCGAGAACAATAGTAAACACCCGGATTTACCCAGACCTTTTACCAATAAAAAAAAACGCAGGCCATTCGAATCGTTTGCGAAACAGAGCATGTATTTCAAAGTAGTAATCCATTATTCAATATATAGCTTCAACATTTAAATATATAAGCATGCAAAAAGAAAAACAATCTGACGGAAATACCCCTGTCTTTGAGGAACGGAGGAAGGGCCGTGACCACCATGCATGCGTAACACATATTAACAAATGCCCCGGCTCTGAAGGGAATCGCCGAAGCTGTGCTTAAATATAGATAGCCAGCAGGGGCTTTTATTGCCAGAACCGTTGACACAAAAGATTTAACCATAGAAGTGAATATACACTGGAGAAACGAACAGAGATAAGTGTTCAAAACTTATATTCACAGTAAAAGCTACAGAGAAGGCAAGCACACCCAGTATACAACGAATAACAGTACTAGAGCCAAATAAAGGTTTCCGTGCAACCAGTAATAATTCTTTAACCAAAATTAAAACCGAAAACAATATCATATAAATAAAAACATTATTCAACCTGAAGCATTCGTCCGCCTTCAAGATCAACAGTCCATTGTAAGGAAAAGTTATACAATACAAGTTGGGCATATAGCGCCTCTTAACAGAGGTTCCCGCTTGAATGCTGGCAGGAAAACCAGACAATTTATAAACAACACAATATGAAGAGGAAACGTAACAATTCCCATGGGAGGAAACCCCTGTATATGGTGGAGGGATTCCGAAGCATGAGCAGGCCCCAACGTCTTGTTCAAACGGACAGCGGCTCAGCCGTTACCACAGAAAAGTCATACGAGCCTACGATTCAAATACATAAAATTCTTACCCGGACATGGGTTGGCAGAGAAGAGGAGAAGGTTTTCCAATGCCGCTGGTTCAACAACCGAACTTTCCTCCTGAGAGTATCAACATAGCCAGAAACTGAGAGATCCTTTTAAAAAAAAAAAACGTCGAAGAAAGATGTATACAAAACTAGAAGAATCGTAACCATAACCGGAGCTGTAAAGCTCAAAAACCTGTGAAGAACATGAGCATGGGAAACGAGAAAAGCGGTAAACCTGAATAAAGAAAAGTCGGTACCTGCTCCGGTGATGGGAGGCAGAGGCATCCTGCTGTGCACCAGACCGCTTGGAGGTAAGGGATTCTAAGTAAGGTGGAGCGCCATGAAGCCGTGAGTGACAGGAGGTCGCTCAACAATGAAAAGGAAACAAACTAAAGGAGTAACCACACAGTAAAAACCTTTAAAGCACCCACCGCCTCATGGCTCAACGACAGCCCTTGATTTGGGCGGGCTCGTCTCCATCGTTCGATCACCAGTAGTTGAACCGGGAAACAACTGTGAAATGGTAAGTTCGAGAAATGTCAGACGGTATGGCTCCTGGAGCACCGAGCACGCGGAGGGCGCATGGCAATCCGGTGGCCGGCCGTTCATCGTGCCAAATGGACGATGCAAAGCAGGCCAGCTGGGTGAGCATCAGAGCCGGACAGGACTCGCGGCTTCAGCTAACCTCGGTGAAATAAACCAGCACGTATATATAGAAATTGCCATAAAAACATTTATGATTGAAGTACCGCTCATATCACTTATGTACATACCTTTGAATGTCAACCGCTTGATTAACTCGAGACATAACATGAGTCAACCATTGTATAATCGTTAATGAATCATGGGCATGGATAGATGTTGGAATAGTGAATCATTTATCGACTTTTGTATGAGCGGGTAGGAGTATAAATTAAACATAAGAACGTTTTAATATTAAAGTGTTCCTTGTTATATTGTTTGACAATAATAATGTTTATAACTTGTTGTGATGCGAAGATCCAATGAATATATATATGCATGTTTTTATGGCGGTAAATTTTTTTTTTAGATCTGTAATGGTGTGTGACACCATAGTTACCAAGTTCAGCCTACCGGCAAAAAAAATTCAGAAATTCGCTGATTCGGTTCAGTACGTCGAACAATTCGTCAGTTTCCGATTCGGTACGTGTCAGCGGTGAATGGTTTAGGTCAAAGCTTTCTATCATTTATGTCCAACGTCGATTGTGCTGCTCCTGCTGTGTACAACGATGAGTACAATGATGTGTACAACGATGAGTACAATGATGAAGCTTGGGCTCTGTGTAACCATGGATAGGAACGTTGAAAATTATAAAGTAAATCGAGTTTTTCAATTCCCCGTGAAAATTTGAGAATTGAAATTTCATAAAAATAATGCAGCCATCTTTAATCTTATTTTTTTAGTTTTTATAATATTTTTATATGGATACTTTTTTATATAAGAGGATTAACCAGAAAACTGGGAAAAAAATAAACAATAATTTTTATAAAAAACAAAATAAAAAACAATAATTCTTATATTATAAAAAAAAAAAAAAAAACAATTTCTATTAAATTTCTCTATAAAATGCTAAATATTGTTAACAATTTAGTTAGAAAATTGATTATTTTAATCTTAGGTTGGTTTTGGTATTTCATTATATATTATTTACAAATTGTTTTAGGACATAATATGGTATAATCCAAAACAAATTGCTGATATTAAAATGTAAAATTTTTATTGAATAATTAATTTTATTAAAAATGAATCAATATTTCCATTGACATTAAATAATATAAATAGCTCCTATACATAGAGGCATCATGTGACTCAATTGTTTTAAATGAGAGGTGAGTTAGTAATTTCTATATAATTGCAATTGAAAAAACATATAACTTCTATCTTAACAAAAATTATGAAATAATAAATTGGTTGCAAATTGGTACCTCTTTTATAAAAAACAAAAAACCTAATTTCTATATTTGAAAAAATTATAAATGGAGAAATTTCAGTGTTAAATGGATAACTAGTTAGTAATTTCTATATAATGGCAAATTGCCAAAAAAAGGATAACTTCTATCTACAAAAAAGACCCTTTAAGAGTTGTATCAATGTTTGTAGATGACATGTACATTTTCAAATAGATTTATTTAGTGATTTAGAGATAAATTTCATGGTATTTAGAGATCACTTAAATCATAATTTTAATATCCAATATCTCAATTTTTACATTGAACTCTAGTTTTGTGTGTATTATTAGATTTTACTTTTACATGTTTTTTTAGTATGGAGTAATAATAAATTTGATGCATTTTGATCTTCACTATTTCTAAGTCGTTTTATAGAGAAAGGGTCTATAACATTTTAAATAGGAGAAATTAACGTTGGAAATAAATAAACATAAATATATTTGGTAGAAAAAGATTAAATGAATTTTCATATAATGATTGTTTATTTAAATTAAAAAATAAAAAATAAAAAAAAATTAAAACTGCTTCTGCTTGGCTAAGAGCTCGTCTTCCTCGGACGTACGTAAGGAAACAGGTTAACGGCCCAAGACCCAGAGGCATCTGGCAGGAGTGAAAGCCTGCTCCCTTACGCACCACCAGCGGGTTATTTCAGGTGGCGTGGTTTTCCTTGATAACAGTGATGTGTCAACTAACATTCGCGGATAGCAGCCAGAGATGGCTGTCCTCACTGTTGGTTTGACAAACTGAGTTTGATAAGTTTTTCCACTTTTGAAAAAAAAAAAAAAGATATATAATGTCGAATTTTTTCCATATTGAATTTTATGGGGTCCAATTTTTTCCGTATCGAATCGAATTCGAATTCGAATTTGGTAACTATGATTTTAACTATAGAATAACTAATGATGAGTGCCATTTTGAACCATGCAGGGGCTCCTCGTTAATATGGTTTATATTTTTCTGCAGTTCATTTGTTTAATTTTCTTCGGCGAAAATTTTAGCGATTTTCCCCTGTAATATAGAGGTTAGTTATGTTTTATGTTACAGGTTAGTTATGTTTTATGTTACACTCATGGTTTAGCAATTTTTTTACGCAAACTCATTGGCAAACAAGAATGAAGGGTCTTCCGTATAAATTGATGGCCATGAAAATGAAAAGAAAATTATAAAGGTAGCCAAATATTGGCACCTTAACGCACTTAGTTTAGGGAAATAGGTCAATTATCCAACCAACATAAAAAAGGACACCGTTGGTACCTTGAATGCACTCATTTTAGGGAAAAACTTCATTATCCAACACCTTAATGCACTTATCACCGTGTGGAATCGATGGGTGAGGTTGCGTGTGGAGTCACCATGTGGAATCGATGGGTGGCAAATGTAGTGTGTGGGTCGATTCTTCAACCACGGTCGAAAAGGGTCAGAGAATCGATGCACTTATCACCGTGTGGAATCAACGGGTGAGGGGTGCGTGTGGAGTCACCATGTGGAATCAAAGGGTGGTAACTGTCGTGTGTGGGTCGATTCTTCAACCACGGTCGAAGAGGGTCAGGGAATCGACCCACCCAAAGGGTTAGGGTTGATCAATTTAAGGGAAACCGTTTAATTATTTAATATCGTAATTTTTTCATAAAAGAATATTTATTAGTTTTTGCTTTGCTGAGGATTATAACATTTATCTTGCGGTTAAAGTGCATTAATTCTGTATTATTTTGCTGTTTGTGAGTGGTTATTTAGGTAGTGAGTGTTTTGACAATGTCACTCTCATTGACATTGTTGTGGTAATGTTATGCCAAATAATGCTAGAAGTCACTTGATTGCAAATTCTTAAAGTAGGCAAGGTCGTAGGGGTGGAGGGTTGGGCAGGTTGAACAAATTTCCAATTAATATTTCTTTGTGTAGAGCTATTACTGACTTGATTGCAAATTTTTAAAGTAGGCAAGGTGGTAGGGGTGGAGGGTTGGGCAGGTTGAACAAATTTCCAATTAATATTTATTTGTGTAGAGCTATCACTGTTGGTCTAGGTGGCGGGTAGTGGGAAGAGCTAGGTAGAAAGCAGAGTTGGCAAGGGTGCGAACAAATATCGAATGAGTATTTGTTGTGCTGAAATTCATTGTGTGAAGGTCATTTCATGCAAAAGAAGGACCAAACTTTCACAAAGTTTTGTGAGTTCAAAGCTTTGGTAGAGAAAGAGTCAGGGAAGAAGATCAAGGGCTTGAGAAGCGATAATGGTGGAGAATATGTCTCTCAAGAGTTTAAGGAATTCTATGTAGCGGAAGGAATTAAACGACAGTTGATGACACCTCATAACCCACAGCAGAATGGGGTGGCCGAGAGGAAGAACATAACTATTGTAGGGGCAACATAGGCAATGCTGCATGACCAAGGCCTACCACTTCACTTGTGGGCTGAGGCATGCAACACAACGATCTATTTACAGAATAGAAGCCCGCATCGCATACTTGGGATGAAGAAACCAGAGGAAGCTTTCTCCGGTAAGAGACCAGATGTGAATCACTTCAGGATCTTTGGCTCATCGATATATTTCCATGTGACAAAGGATGCACGAAAGAAGCTTGAGCTGACAACAGAGTTGGGGATACTTGTGGGATACACTGATACACCTCACAACTATCGGGTGTACTTGCCTACCAGTTGGAGGATAATGGTTCGCAGAGATCTCAAGTTTGATGAGTAGAAGGCCATGTGAGTTTCCCTTGAGAGGGAGATCCAACTACAGGCTGTGGAGAAACTGTTGGTTCCTAAGGAGGAGGAGCCTCAGATTGATGTAGAGTAGCCGCATGCAGAGGTTCCAGGAGTGGAGACATCCACTCAAGCAGAGTCTTCCAGACATGGATGAAAGTGCATAAGAGAAGCTGATAGATTGTTGAAGGATGCGAGAGAGAATATGGGAACACCATATTCTCAGTGCAGACAGAGGAGGTCACCTGAGAGGTACACTGGATACATGGCCCTTGCTGGGGAATGTGTTGAGACTGAGCCATCTTCCTTTGAGGAAGCAGTGCAGTAGCCGATTTGGGTTGATGCTATGGTGGAGGAGTATGACTCCATAGTTCATAACAGTGTTTGGGACGTGGCTCTGAGATCGAAGAACAAGTCAATTGTGAGTTCCCGTTGGATTTACAAGGTAAAGCAAGCTGCTGATGGTAGTGTGGAGAAGCATAAGGCAAGATTTGTTGCCCATGGCTTTTCACAGGTCGAGAGGATCATGTTGCTGCAGTATATTTCGACAGAGGAGCAAGACGCTGACATTTTGACAAAGGCATTGTCAAAGTGTAAATTCGAGTTCCATAGAGACAAGATCGGGGTGGCAAATAATCCTTGTCTTGTTGAGAGGGAGTATTGAAATATGGAAACAAGAATATTCCAATTTAATTGTCCTTGAATTAAATTGTGAATTAAAATTGAATTTAGTCTTAACAACTACTTGGAAATAATTAATTAATTTATTTTAAATTAATTAGTTGGAGAAATTCAAGTTAGAAGTCTTTCTGAAGTCATGCAAGAGTTATCCCTTAAATTAAGGAGATAAGATTGAGTTATATTTGAGTTGTAATTAGTTAACACAGTTTACTGAGTTAAGTCCAGTTAAATTAGTTCCAAACTATTTGAAGAACTAATAGTGAGTTAATAGTCAGTTGATACATTAATGCACTCAACTAGTGCTACTCCAGCTAACTGAAGATACCCTCATCAAAGATTCATGCATGTTTATTCTGAGAAAGACCCAGTTGAGATTAAAATTCAAGGACAGTGTACTATCAGTTTCATGTGTTTTCTCATGGATAAAACTCATGCATGCGGTCAAGGATAAATCCTGGAGGATTGCACAGTTTTGGAGGAGATCATCCACTTGGTAACAGGAGAATCATCCACAAGGAAAAACGCAAGGAAATAGGAGCTTGGAGGGCAGAGAGGAAGGCTAGAGAGTAGCCAAGATTACCTGTGAGCATCTGTGAGGATTGTACTGAGAGCTGGCTAGCTGTGAGAGCTGAGTCTTTGTATAATTTCTATGTATTTCCACCATGTATGATAATACAATAGTGTGGGGTTTTTAGCTGAGGCTTTCCCCAAAGTATTTTCATGTGTATTGTGCCATTGATTCTTCTTCTTCTAGTTATATTGTTCAGCTCGATCTTTAAGCTTCTGCAAATTGATAGTAGAAGTAGGTTATAGTATTCTGCTTTGATTTATATTGCATTATCGGGTTAAAGTACACAAATTTTCTACACTGTTCAGGTCTACTGGTAGAGAAACAACACCAGAGATTAAAAATAAGACTCTAAATTTTATTTTCACTTGTGTATCCATATAATCCTCATCCCAAATTGAAACAACTTAGTTTGACTTGGCTTGTTTTAGTGTGCTGTCGATGAAGATAATGTTAGAGACTATATCTTTAACACAAACTAAGTGAAGAAGCTATGGTAATCGATGAATTGAACAATACTTCCGAAAAGAGTTAGACCTGTTCTACATGAGACAAGACTATACAGAGAGTTGGAGTTCTACTAGTGTGTTGCCAACTGTTGTGGTGGCTACAACAACCCTCCAAAATTTTTCCTATGCTTTGATTTTGGAGCCTTCCCTTTTGTTGAAATGATGTTACCTTTGATTGTCATCAACTATTCATATTGATTGAGGCTTATGCCTTTCATCTATGCTTGTGTTTACTTGTTTTTACACTTAGTTGATCTTTCTAAGTCACAAGCTAACCTCCCGACTTGGCCTTACAACATTTTTGGGGTTGCCTCCAGAAATTGTGCAACCTATGAGGGAAAGCCAACCTTGATGATTGGAATTGCACAATCCAGAATGGAAGTTCTGCCTTGAGCTCAGAAACTGTGTAGTCATGGAAGGAAACCCAACACTGAAGCCATAAATTACACAACCCATCACTAAGCCAGAAAGTTGGCCAGTTCCCTAGAATTGCACAATCTTTCATGGCAGTGTGCATGGCAAGTTTCATGAAAAAAGAAAAAACCAGAAAAGAAAAAAAAAAGAAAAACGAAATCCCTAGAAAGTAGAGATTCATCATTAGTTTCCTGAAGGTGGCACAAGCCCTATTTTTAGAAATCTCCGCTAAGTGTCATTTTTTCCTTGATTTTAGGCATGCGCTTCATAAACCCTAATTCAAAATATATTTAATAAATGCCTCTAGAGCTCATTTGTACATTCGATCTTGGAGCTCTAGCATTCTTGAGGAGATCAAGGAATCTTCGGTGGAGTTATTGTCACTTTTCTGGGTGAGTTTTGCTTTTATCATATTTTTCTTCTTTTTTCTGTCGCTTTTTTATCGTTTAGATTCTATAAGTGTTGTTTTGCTTGTTTCTCTTCATGGTTGCTTGCATTTTAACTTGGATTATATTGTAGCAGTGTTGTTTCAGTTTGTCATTTTCATTTTTTAAGTTTCACATTGGTTTTCTTGTTTTTGCACACTGATAATTGCCATTGCGGAAACTCTCCCCACACATTTATTTTTCCTTTCGTTTGTTAAGTTTATGCACTTGATATACATTGATTCATCTATAGTTAGGTAGATATATACTTAGACTCACATCATCACTTAGATCTTCTAGTTTTCCACACTTACACCTGGTAGATCCACATTTTCCCTTTGCCAGTTTTCATAGTGCCCATATGGGCATTTCACAATTTAGAAGCATAAGTTGAGGCTTGGCCTTTGAGATTGCGCAATGCGCAATCTCTCATAGTCACTTCCTAGGATGGACTACACATTTCACAGTATCAAGCCTTAGGCTCCACATTGGCTACTGGGACTGTGCAATGCATAGTTCCCACTGTCAATCTCCCTTACTTTCCCAAGAAAATTATGCATTTTTTCTCACTAGTGCACCAGTTTTCTACCTGATCTTGTTGTGAAGAAATATTTGTAAAAGGCTAATGTTTAGTTTCCATGAGTCCATTTTTTGTCCCACAGGTACCACAATTGTTGAGCACTTCTCTCCACTAATCACTGTTACCATGTCATCCAAGAGAATTGCTTCAAAAGATACCACTGGGATAAGTACCGTGGAAACAGTTGAGAAAACGCCAATAAACTTGCCGGTATACTCAGACACTCAAATGTATGTAGAAAAGGACTCAGATCTTACATGGCAGAAATTAAATGAAGCTTTTTTAGAAAAGGACTTCACAACAAATCTAGAGGACTGACAGGTATAAATTAATGCCCAGAGATCAGGGCTACATAGGGTTGCATGTAGATATCCAACCTTTCCATGTGTATATGTCATCAGCTAGATTGTCTCACATACTGATGTGAAGACCATGACTTTGAGAAGTTCCAATGGACAGAGGCTTGCTACTTTTTTGGTAGCAAATTATCAACGTATGTACCATTTTCCTGAGCCAGAAACACACATGGATTCACTCTTCTATGCCACCAACAAATATGTGGTCACGAGGGATGTTGTTAAGAAATGGGTGAATGAGCCATCAAATTTTTGATAGACACCCAACAACACACATAAGACATGGTCTCTTAGGAGGGCCTATCAACTCCTGATCATCTTAGCTTGCAGAATCCACGGTCAACAGAACACAAAGACATTTCCGAAAGGGTGGGCAGTCCTTCTGAACTAGGTTGTGAACAATGGGAAGCCACTCAACTAGTCATATTTTCTCGCTCAATAGTTAAGCATCAATATAGGTAACACCCTGAATCCTCCCAAGGGAGGGCAAGAAAGATTCTATATGTCTACATATTTACTGGATGTAATCTGTTCACATAACGCATTCCTTGGTATGAATTGGGATTGGTCGCCTTGAGAACTTTCTGTGCTCCTCCACTGCAAGCTTCTCATGTATTACAACCATAGAGGGGTTATGGAGAAGATAAATGACCACTTTCTCATCTCGATATACATGAGAATATTTGAGGAAGAACCATGTTGCATGTCGCTTGCAGCAATGAAGGAAATATTAGAGATCACAGATTGGTTTGCCTCACCGACTGACACCTTCCTTAAAGTGTTCGGTGGAGAGAAGCCACCGCATGTTTTTCCAAGGTATGCCACTGACAAGCTCATCATGCAAGAAGTGTCATATCATCTCACCACAGGGTTGTCAACTACTTTGCAAAAGAAGAAGAAAACACCTTGGCCAACTCTTGCTATACAAATTAGATTGTAAGAGATAAAGAACCTGAAATTCGTGGATACCGAAAGAAATGTGATAGAGAAGTTTGTGTTTAGTACTCAAGAATTTAATTTGCACGATCCTTGTGGTATTTTCAAGAACCATTATGTGAGAATTAATTTTACTGGCTCAACGAGACATTTCATTGGCAGGAGGAGGATCCATGGAGTAATTTCTATAATTCCTCCAAGAACCGCGAGTCGATTAGTTTTGTAAGAACTTCATAGGTCACTCAATAGAAGGAAAAAAATCTAGAAGCAGTGCTAGCAGAAGGGAGAAACCCTGTGTAGGATAAAGGAAAGAGAAAGGTCGCTCACAGTCTAGGGGGAGAAAGAAGCTGCAAGATGAAAGAGGATACAACTGTTATGAAATTGAATTCAACAATTGTGGCAACGAGGAAACAAAGAATGCAAAGAGTAGAATGGAAGAAGAGGGAAGAGTATAAAGGATATTGGAGGAAGAAAAGTAGAAGCAAGAACAAGAAGAGAAGAATAAGTTGGAAGAAGAAGAAAGGCAACGTGCAATTGCAGAAGAAACAACGCAGAAACAAGTTGAAGAGAAAGAATATAACTGACAACCAACAGAGGATGAGGGCAGACAAATGTAGGATCAGGAGCTTACTCAACATATTGAATAATTGATAGAGATCGTTGACATAGAGGCAAAACCAGAGTCTGAAAATCAAGATATCAACTTGATGCCTAGCGCACAATAGGTCATTATTCAGTCTCCACCACTTGCGGCAGCAGAGTCAGCTCCAGGCGAGGAAGGGGAAGTTTTTCCTCTTGACGATGATCCTTTTATGGACACATAAAATCTGTCATACGATGAACTCCAAAAGAAGATTGTATAAGCGCGTAAGAAGCATTTTCTAGATGATCTCATATCTCCGACTTTTATGAAAGAAAGGGTGATTGTGGCCAACACCAAGAGAGATCCTGAAGCCATTGCCTCAACCAAATTGGCCTTGATAGGTGTAGCAAAGTTGAACACTCAGTGTTTTATGTCTAAGAATAATCCATTGGCAAAGAACTTGTAGGCTACCAAGAAAGAGGTTGAACAGATCCATGCAACAACTCAAGACACAACTTCCAAACAAGTCCACTTGGAGGAAATGAAGGTAGCGATAATTCACGAAGTATCAACACTTGGAGAGATCATGCATGATCACTATGAGGAGCTTCTTACAATTCATAAGGTAGTTGTCCACGTTCTTGGCTTGAAACAATAGTGTAAATACTTTGTCAAAACTCTCAAAAATGTGCAAGCTGCAATCACTACCATGCATGAATGGAAAATGAGATACAGACGGACAATGCTTGAATTGGGTAAGAAGATGAAGCCATAGGCATAGCTGGAGAAAGAAATAGTGCAGATGTTGATCCAGAACACAATAAAATCACCTCATTCATTGGAAACATTCAGGCCTCGTATGCACGGATATACAACAGTATAGATTCCTTGGTGAAGACCAACAAGATCCCATCATTTGGCTCATTAATTGAAGCCAGACACAGGAACTAGGTTAGAAAGGAGGTAGAGGAATACTCGGAGCAACTGAGACAAATTCCCACCAAGGAGGACTTGGAGGTGAACAAATAGAACATGAACAACTACATTGGTGGTCCTGTCCAAGTGTAGACAATCTTGATAACGCTTTGGAGGGAAGTAGAAACTGGTTCCAAAAAATTGTACCCGTATGCCATGGAGGCTAGAGTCCACTTCCAGCCATACACCATCACACAATTTGGGGATGTCATTGCACAATACTGAGCTTGGCACCAATACGTGTCTAAGAAGCATCAAGTGGAAGTTGCTGAGCTAGAGTTTCCAAAAACCCAAGCATCATAGTGTTTTGTCTTGTTAGGTTGTCAAGTTGTCTCTACCCTATTTTGTATTATATGGGCATGAGTGTAAAATGTAATATTATTTGTAATTAGTTGTAAAGTGGAATTCCAAGTGCCAATATTGGAATGTGAAGAGTCATGATGTAATGTAATGAGTTATTTTGTAAATAAGTTGAAGAGTCATGAGGGTATTCCAAAGGTCACAAAGGGGAGTTGAAGAGTCACTCCCTATTGTTATAAATAAAACCTCATAACTCATGTAAGGGGATTTTGGGAGCCAAGATTTTGGTTAGGCTTAGGCTTAGAAAGGGCTTTTGATTTTTGTGAGAGCCTTGGATTCTCCGTAGCATAGATGGAGTATACTTCTTTGGAGGAGAAGGTGTCACTGACTTCACGTTCCACTATTAGGGCTAGTGGTTTGTCAATGGTGTATGTATGATTGGAACTTTCAATTTTAATAAAAGATCAGAGATTACACACTTTCATGCATATGTTGTGAATATAGTAGGACTATTCATGTTGTATTTTTAATGTATGTTATTTAACTTATGCTTATTCTTATCAACTATTTCATTTTCATTTGTATGAATCTTGTTTAATGCATGTTGTTGTATTAATTCATCACTGTTAACTTGAGGACTATTCCACATATTATCCTCTGATGTCATAATTTTCGTGTGTTCCTTTGAAGTTGCGTATTATTACAGGCTTCTAATGGGTCCAATTCATTTTCCCTTCATTTGTTGGAACCTTCATGCATCACACTTGACCTTCTGCGGGGTCACACACTTGCTCTCACCAAAGTCACCGTGCACCACTCTATGTGTTTTCGCAACCAAGGCATACCCCACTGGTGGTACTCCTACTCCAAACGGTGTGAGGTCTGGTTGGGACTTCATATCGGGGAGATCCCTCGAATGTTGGCAGGTCCAACACCGCCAATAAATTCATAATCATATTTCCCTTCATCTTGTGTTTTTATAGCCATGAGCATGAAATCATTTGTTCTCTTTTCATCAAAAGGCTTCTCATCCTCATCCTTTGAGGAATCACTGTCCTCATGAGTAAAGAAGCTCTTCTTCTTTTAGTTTCTTTCCCTCTTAGCTCTCATATACTTATCTGATTCTTTATTGTCATATTCATTATTTCTTTCTAATGGGGGAATTTAGATGCACAGTGACCAAATTTTCCACATTTGAAACATTGGAAAGGAAACTTACCTTTGTATTTTCCGGACCCTCTCTTTAATCTTATGAGAAATTTGTCTTCTTCTTTTTCATATCCATAGATTGAGTCTTCTTGATTTTCTTTGGTTTTCTTATCAACATTGAAGGTTGCTTCCCTTGATGTAGATCTATCTTTTATAGTTGTATTTCATAGGAAATTAATGTTCCATTTTGTTGATCCATTATTAAAGTCTTTATATCTTTCATATCCTTAATACTTGATACTTGGCATTGAATCTAACAAGCCTTAACACCTTTTAAACTACTATGGAATCGTTCATGGTTTCATAAAGACTTCTTATATTGCTAGCTGTTTCATCTACATGAAGAAGGAATTTCATTATGTCCTTGTCCTCATTCATCTTCAATGATTCAAATTGCATTATATAAACTTAGAGTTTAGCATTCTTGTTGTAGCCGCTACAACAACTTCCAAATTTTTTAGCCTGAAGGCCTAAATTTTTGGGTCCCCCTCTACTTTTCAAGTATTAACGAGTGTGTTTATGTTTTGAATGATCAAATTCCTTAATTGATCTAGCTATCATCAAATCCTATGGTTACTCATGCTTCCATGGTACATATTACATATATCCACCTTGCTTCATCTTAGTTCACATCCTTCTAAATGCATTAGGGTTTAGGGAATTTGCCGCTCTAATGATCCATTTTAAGCCTCATGCACCCTCAAGCTTTATGTCTCCATGAAATTCATTTCAATTCACAAACCCAAAACATGTATCACATGAAGCTAGATGACATCCTTGCTTCATCTTGGTTCTTATTCTATTGAATGAAATAGGGTTTTTAAAGTTGCTTCTTTTATGATAAATTTTCAAGCTTTATGTCTCCAATATGAATTGAAAATAATAGTAAGGAATCTTGTGTTTATGGTTATACTTCACTTCAGTTATCACTCTCTGATTTGTATCTTCAAGCCCCAACCTTCATGAGCATTTCATGACATTTTAAGTCGTATTGATTGCATTGTCTCGTTGAAAGCTGGATTGCACATCAATCTCATTAAGTTATCTTATACACTTGAAATTGAATTGCTTTTAAAGCTTGAACTTATTTTTCCAAATTGGTGTAACTTCCAACATCTTATCCCTGTTTATTCGACATCATATTTAAGAATTTAATGACGTGCAAGATTTAAATCTCATAAATCTAGTTGATTATGAATAGAGGAGAGGGTATATATATGTATTATCATATTCAGGAGTAAACCTTCAATTTTCACATTATGCATTGAATTGGTTTTCAAGTTAAAACATGAGAGGCATCACAACCATCTTGTTGGGTAATTTAATTGTGAGTTAAATTACTTGTCATTAAATGTCAAACTAGGGTTCGTATTCTTATGAAGTACACCTACACAATATATGCTCAGAAATCAACTTTTAACTTGATTCTAATGAAATGGAAAATATGTGAAGCTTGTTCCAAAATATGTAATGAAATCCTTTAATGAAAATAAAATTCTTATGAAATGAATCCTAAATAAAGGCACACACATTGTAATTGAAAAACAATTAACTATCTAAGAAAATAATGAAAATTGAAGCCTATAAAAGTATTGAAAGACAATTCTTGTTCTTAGGAAAAATAAATAAAAATTCTAATATATCAAAGATGGAAATCTTAATCTAGAATTTTAAAAATAATTTAACTTTTCTATGGATGTGACCTTCTATTCTTAATTTCTATTCTATGAGTTTAATACTACGAAAATGAAATACAAATCTATATTATGGGAATATTTCTATTTTTTGAACTCTGTACTATGAAAAGGAAAAGAAACTAATTTGCTAAAAAAATATTAATGTAAGGAGAAAATTATATTATTTGGAAAGCAAATGCTCTTAAGCTATTCTCAGTCAAAAATGTAAAAGTAGGGCAAAACTAATTTAGTGTGAGAATGCTAGATTTAAGATATCATTCAGGTCTAAAATGTTTACGCTAATATTCATATTCCATCTATGAATATGATACTAAAATTGATTGCAGAGTCGAAAGACTAATAGAAAAGGCGATTGACAAATGTTTTTGGTGTTTTTCAATAATTTATTCAAGTGATTGATGTCTGCACAGAAACAATAAACAAATGAGAAAAAAAAAGTTCCAGAAGAAATGATTGAAACAAAGCATAAAATAGAGTGTTTAGAAGAATTCTCCTGGAAAATGTAAATGCAAAGAAACTAGATTACAAGTCATACTCAACAAGGGGCTCTTCATGAGGTGCACGAGATATGAAAAACTCAAAAAAGTTGGCGGTCAATTATAGACACTTCTCATTTGAACACAACCATAACAATGTGTTCGTAATCAAGAGAGCCAACATAACTAAAAGATGGATAACAAAAACATTGATAAAGTCTCAATCTCTCTAGTATACCTATCCTTCTTTTTAAATCAAAGAGATTACACCATTTTATAGAGCTCTAAAGCAACAAGGAACTCAACATTTCATTGCATGAATTCTAGCCATGAGATCTTAGTAAATCAGTTTGAAAATAAAATCAGATATATTTTGAGGGATTTTAGGATCAAAGATGAGCCTATATCTAATAAGACTTATCTCCTTGGCACATATTTTCTAAAGAAAATCCAGTTCTAGCCTCCTTGTTGATTGTGCATTGAATGACACATTAGCAAACCATTTTCCCATGCAATTTGCAAAATTAGGGTTGAAAGAACCAGGAAAATATGCCAAACTGTAATGAATTTGAGGAAACCACCCTAGTGGAGACTAATTGGGACCGTTCTGAAGAAAAGGCATGTTTTTTTTTTCCTAATTCATTTTCATTTTCTTAGAAGACACGTTTGAAGTTGATAGGTAAAAATTGCTACGTATTCCTTTGATCTCTTGTTGGACGTCCACATGAGCTTGGTGGAATTTCACCAACACAAATGCATATTGGAGCATTCAGAAACAAAATCCATGTGCCCAGTTTCCTTCTAGAATGGTGCTAATACCTCTATCTTGGAGATGGCTACATAAAATTGGATTGAGCTACGAAAACTAAACTGGTTGAACTATCATCAATAAAACAAAGCATACTTATTTTGAATTCATTAAAAATAAAGGAAAATCGATGTTAATTAAAACCAATTAGACATATAGAATTTCATTATGAAATTTTGTGAAAAATTAAGGTAAAATGGTGGCAAGTGATTGAGATGGTGTAATGGATGTTTGGAAGTAATGGTTTAATTAACTAAATATATAAGTGGAAAGGGTGACAAATCAATGGCCCAACACATCTTATGCTTACAATCTCAATCATTTATTAGCTATCCAAATATTTAGCATTTAAAATTATAAAATCTTATCTTATGTAGCACAATCGTACTGATGCTTATTATGTTTGGGCATAGATGGTAGCCTTTCAAAGTTCTACATATGCAATAAGCTTCCCCATTTAAGGAGACCTTGGAATGATGGTGTCAAAGGGCACAATTATATCAAGACCTAGATGATTTCTTAGAAGGATACATAATTCTTACAAAGTCCTTATCCATTGAGAATAGGTTGATAAATGCACATGGTTTGTTTAGTTCCTTTAAGAATGGATTGAGAGACCATAAGGCAGTTCTTAGAGAGCTATTTGTTGGCTTGGGATTTGATAGGCTAAGTTTAGAAGGCTTATACTTGAAGGCTTCGAAATTTGGCTACAGGATAAAATTTTGGAGAGTGGTGCAGCCGCTACAACACTTGGCAACCTACTATTGAATACCAGCTTCTCTATTTCAGTTCTTTTATAACACAGGGCCTTAGCCTTTCAGGGAGTATTGATTCATTGTGCAGGTTACTTTTGCTTCCCCACTTATCCCATGGGTAGACATGGTTCACCTTGTACCAACTCAGTGAAACACAACAAAATTTTCAACTAGATCACAATGTTTCAAAATTGAGAAGGGTAGCATGGTTCGCGAGTTTAAGATTTGTAGAGTATAAATTTTCATCTTTGGTGTTTCTCTGCTGCCAGCAGGCCTAGACAGTACCCCGACAGAGTCACGCAAGAACACAAGCGTTGTTCCACTACTATCAAGCCTAGTTCGTACCCTGGTGGAGTTTCCTACTTCACCTCTCTACGCAGGAAGCCTTTCTCTTCTTACACATTTGTATTTCTTGAAAGAGGATTGTGCATAGTCTCTTATTTATTTTTGGGGCGGAATAGGGATCCCAACTTATTAAGAGCAAAATAGGTTGTTCCTTCAGAGAAGTACGTAAGACCTCTAATCTGTTTTTGCTCATTTAGTTTTTTCCCCTTCTCCATTTCTATTAGTTGGATAAGATTTCCAATTTGGACACAGGTTCATGGTTTGACTAGAGCTCCCCTTATAGACGGATCATATTTTCCGTCAAGGCTTCATCGGCCAAAAGTTACAACTAAGCATAGAGAAGACGGAAACAAGATTGGCCAAGTGTTGCAGTGTCACAAGAATCTTTAAGTTCAACCACATACTTATTCAAAAGCTAGAACATAGTATAGGAAAACACTTATTTAAAAAACAAAAATTACAAGACAAGTAAAACAATGCAAAGTGAAACAAAAAAAAATAGCAAAGTAAAACAACCAAACAAATAAGCATTCTATGTACATAGGCAGGGCGTGGCCCCAAATAATTGGAAATAACATTCTAAATCTTGGCCATTGACAAGAAGGTTTTCAATCCTCCAGTGAAGTGATTGTAAGCGATACATGTGTTGGCCAAGTTTTTCATGAACCGTGTACAGACCAATCCATAGGGATTGGAACTTCGTATGTTTTCCTTTGTCTTCATAAGGTTTATCCCACTTCAAGACTAAGTCACCCACAACAAAGCTGGCGTTCCCTCTAGACTTTTGATCGAACCATCTCTTGATATGGTTCTAGTGGGGTGGATTTTTTTCTTTTGCTTTCATTCGTTCTTCTTTTAGCTTGTGTAATGTGTCCATCCTACATTGAACCAATAGACACGAATTGCCTCGAGATTCTTGGGATAGCTAGAGAGTAAGCAAGTATATATTTGGCGGAAGGATGGATTCTTTTATGTATACAAGGAAGTATGGAGATGTGTTTAGAGAGGGATTGGGTGTAACTCGGTCATCCCAAAGTGCATTCACTAGAGCGGAATGCCATTTTTGTTGCTTAGCGTAAATGGTCCTTTTTATGATGCGAATGAGATTCTTGTTTGTATATTTGGCAAGACCATGAAAAATCATAAAGTTTCAACGAAGAGAAGTAAGTTACATTATTAAAAAAAAGTGATACAGGAATGCCAAACCTTGAGATGATGTTCTGTTGAAGGAAGCTGATGACTTCCTAGTCATTCACTTATTTGAGCGGAACTGCTTTTGTCCACCATGTGAAGTATTATGTAGCAATCAGAATGTAGCAGTGCTACTTTGATGAATATGGGAAGATTTCCCCAATGATATCTAAGCCCCACTGTTGGAATGGTTCTTCCACTGCAACAGGCTGTAGCAGGGCTATTGACCTTCGAGTTTTGCCGATGCATCACTTACAGACCAGACACTTGCGGGCATAAGCATGTGCATATTTAAAAAATGTGGGCTAGTATAAACCGACTCTAATGACTTTGTGCGCAATTGTGTTAACCACAAAGTGACCTCTGGTTGGTTCATCATGCATATCACATAACACTCTCTCTGAATCTTGTGCCTTGAAGCACCTGAGAAAAATTCCATTGTTGTGCTTTCTGTAAAGCGCTCCAAGCACCAACTGGTAAGGTAAGGCTTTGAGTCAAAGTGCCCTCTTCTACCAGATGGAAAATTGAGAGGGAATGGTGCCATGCTCAAGGTACTAGCGCACTTCTTTGTACCAAGAGTTTTCGTGCGAAGTGGGTGGTGCTTGCTCTACATTGTACATGTCGATTTCTTGCTCCCAACTGGCGAGATCTTTTTCTTCCTCTTGCGCATGTAATAATTCTTCTACAAGTCTACAAAGACCGTGACCCTTGATAGTGTGAACTGGCTTGATATCAAGATCATACTCTTGTAGTCCTGTCATCTAGTTCGCACGTCTTTCACCCAACTCTTGTTGAACAAGCAACGATCTGATTGTTGGGTGTGACACAAAGACTATGCAATGATTTTTCAGTAGGTAGGGTCTAAAATGTTTCACCACCTTGTATACAACATATTCTTGTTTATCCACGATGAGATAGTTGAGCTCAAGTCCCTACATGCTCACGCTCATGAAGGAGATGGGATGTTCATTGTTCAACTCATCCTTTTGTGTGAGCACTGCAGCGAGTGAATTGTCGGAAGTGAATGTATAAAGCAAGAAATCCTTGTTGAAATCTGGACTGTACACTGTAGGTGCATCTGTAATCACCTACTTGATACGGGAAAATGCATCCTTTTCCTTCTTTCCCCAGTTATAGACTACATCCTTCTTGATCATGCCTTGGATAGGTTTAACAATCTGCGCATAATCTGAGATGAACTTCCAAAGGAAGTTGATCTTCCCCAAGAAGGACTGAATAGATTTCTTGTTGACTCGGCGAGGAATATTCATGATATTCCGAAATCGGTCCAGATCAACCTTGATCCCACTCTTGGTGATGATATGCCCAAGGAGGTTCCCCTCGGACACTACAAATACATCCTTCTTGGAATTCAAGGATATCCCGTACTTTCGACATCACTCAAAGATCTTGTTAAGATGCCATAGGTGGTCTGTCCATTTTCTGGAAAAGACTATCACATCATCGAGGTACACCACCACGCTCTGTCCGATGAGCCCATGGAAGGTGATGTCCATAACACGCTAAAAGGTTACGCCTGCATTTACCAACCCAAATGGCATTCTTCGATAAGCGAATGTACCGTACTTGGTACGGAAAGTAGTTTTAATTATATTAGGTTATGCTAGAAGAACCTAGTTACTTCCAGAAAAATTTTCAAGGAGAGAAATCATTTCTACTCGAGACACTGTTTGCAAGATGTGCTCAATAGATGACATAGGGTAGTTGTCTTTGTCCGAGGCCCTATTAAGATTTCGAAAATCTACGCACATTCGAATCTCCCTGGAATTCTTCCTTACAGGAACTAAGTTTGAAACCCAAGTAGAATGATGAACCTTGTAAATGATCTGAGCATCCAACAACTTAGTCAATTCTTTCTATATGAGGGGTTCAAGTGACGGATGGACTTTTTTGAGCTTCTGCTGAAATGGCTTGATCCCTTCTTTGATCAGAATGATGTGTTGGATTATTCGTGTGTCATATGTTTTCAAGTCATCGTATGTCCAAGTCATCATATGTCCACGCGAATACATCACAATACTGTCTAAATAGGCGAACAAAGGCTTGCCGCTCCTCTAGCGTGCAACATGTACCGAGATTTATGAACTTCAGATATCTTTCTATTCCCAAGTTAATCTATTCGTGCATTAGTGTGGAACTATGGTTTTTAGTGTTCTTGGGCCCTTTGAAGCAGTTCTGCAAGTCATAGATATTCTCAAGTGAAACCACACCCTTGGGGATGAGGTTTCCTTTACTGTCATCAATTGTATTTTGCATAGACTACTCGTGCACATCTTTATCTATCGCTCATCTTTGAAGACGTCAAAGTTGGCCATGAAATGCAGTATCTATTCATCATCATAAAAAACACGCAAATTAGTGATGTTGCCAGGGATAGATGGCTTATTCAAAATTTCAACAGTAAATCTATCCCTAAGCAGTGTCATCTTGACAACTACATTTATAGAGCATTTGCAACTGCATTGCACATTCTTGGTACACATATGATACTAAAAGCTTGGAAATTAGAAATAATTCGCCATAACTCTTGTTTGTAACCCTTAAGACGAGGTGAGACACAATGTATAGTGTTATGTACTTGCCATACCACAATCTCTGAATCACCTACCACTTTCAGCATTGCAACGTTGAGAATGAGGGCTTTCTGAAAACCTAAAATGATTGTTTCATATTTGGCAGTATTGTTCGTGCACTCAAACTCCAAGCGGCTTGAGACTAAGTGTTTTCTTTTCTTTGGGTTGATCAAAACACACCTAGCTCCAGAGCCATTTTGTGTTTTGGACCCATAAAAATACAAGGTCCACAAGTCGTCTGTACAAGGACTGCTTGTGGTGCTAGTAATGCTAACACTACTAATACTATTGTTACAAAGTAATGTACAAGTTTCGTTTCCACCAGTTGGGCAAGGAAGGAGACCCAACTATGTATCTCGTTAGGTGGGCCTCAGTTGTGCAAGATAACACCCCAGCTACGTTTCCAGAAATAAATTTCTGAACAAAAATTCTACGAAATCCAACGATTCATTCTGACCATTCAAGGGAGTGTGATGTAGGTAAGTTCCCTCTGTGGACAGAGACAACCCCTCTAGCCCTAGAGTGGGTCTAGTCACAGCAAGACAAAAACAATAGCTAATTCCTTAAATAGTTCTCGTTGAAGAGGCCTACCTTAAACCGGTGTTTGATGAAGTCTTCGTCACGTCGCTTCAACTATCGCTTTCTTCTCCTTAATGAATGATGCACTTCAAACAACATAACAAAACGACGAAACACATAATAGAGAACAACAACAAACTATCTACTTATAGAGTCAAGGAACCATAAGCTATCAACATACATTTCATACATGATATAGGAAATAACCATTGATTGTATTAATGTAAACAACAGTAAAGCTTACAACCACACCTTGATGTTGCAAGCTTCCTTGAAAGGGTATGATCAGTATGTCTCCATAAGCATTCACTCTCAAAGGTTTCCCACAAAGACTAATGACTCTGTCTCTCACCCAAAAGTACAAGTATGAAACTAAGGCTTCCTTCTTACAAAACCATTTTACACTCTCACAACATGAAAGGCTATCCAAACTGTAAGCTATCAATCCAACAAGCTAAGAACTAGCGCACCAACACTCAACTAGCACTCTTAGAATTCCGAACTAGCTGATCATAGTCATGGAGGATGTTTTTATAAGAGGAGGAGCCTCCATAAATGATGGGAGAGGACGCTTATCTCACTACAACAAAACCAGTGATTAGCGTCCCTTTTTACTTCTTTTTTTGCATCTAGAGCCCATTTTTGGTGCTATTTGCATCCATTTATCAAATATGGTGCAAAACTTGACACAAAATTTGCATCAAGTTTTGCACCAAATCTTACACCAAGTTTAGCACCAGGTATTGCAATAGGTTTTGCACCACGTTTTGCACCAAATTTTATGCCAAGTTTTGTGTCATCCTTTACACCAAGTTTTGTTCCAGGTTTTGCATCAAGTTTGGCACCTAATTTTGTTTGACATACTTTTGCATCCTCATTTGCATCCACTTTTTGCACCTACACTTGCATCAACTTTTGCATCGACTTTTGCATCCTTTTTTGCATCCTTTTTTAAATCATTTTTTGCATCCATTTTTTCATCCATTTGTGCATCCCTTTTGCGCCAAGTTTTACATCGTGTTTTGTGTCTAGTTTTGCATAAAATTTTGCATCTACTTTTGTTGCATCCACTTTTCCCTCTTGTTTGGCATCCATATTTACATCCTCTTTTGCATCTATTATTGTACCCACTATTGCATCTAATATTTTTGTGCCACAATTAGCGCCTAGTTTGGCACCTCCTTTTGCACCCACTTTTGATTATAATTTTGCATCCACGTTTGCATCCTCATTTGCGTCTAGGTTTTCATCAACTACTACATCTATTTTTGCATCCAATTTTGGACCGGGATTTGCATCGGGTTTTGTGTCTCGTTTTGCATCTACTTTTGCATCCACTTTTGCACACAATTTTGCATCCACTGTTGCACCCATTTTAAATTTCACTTTTTGCATCCCTTTTTACATCTTCATTTGCATCATACTTTGATTCTTTTTTTGCATCTATCATTACATCCACTTTTGTTATGCCACAATTTGCACCATGTTTTGCACTCACTGTTGTATCCACGTTTGCTTCCAATTTTGCATCCATGTTCACATCCTCTTTTGCATCAAATATTGCATCTATTTTTGCATCCACTTTTATGTCAGGTTTATGAATTGGGTTTTGCATCTCGTTTTGTATCTACTTTTGCATCTACTTACATTATATCCATTTTTTGCATCCAATTTTGTTTTGCCTGTTGCATCAATGTTTGCTTCCACTTTTACATCCATTTTTGCATCTTATTTTGCATATTTTTTGTCTATTGTTACATCCACTTTTGTTGCACCATATCTTGCGCCTACCATTGCAACCACATTTGCTTCCACGTTTGCATCCCCTATTGCATCCACTTTTGTTTCATCCATTTTTGCATATACTTTTGTTTCCGTTGTTGCATCCACATTTGTTTCACCACAATTTGTGCCAAGTTTTACACCTACCATTGGACCCATGTTTGCTTCCACTTTTGCCTTCATGTTTGCATCCAAGTTTGCATTGACAACTGCATCTACTTTTGCATCCACTTTTGTGTCAGGTTTTTCATGTTGTTGTGCATCTACTTATGTTGTATCCACTTTTCATCCAATTTTACTTCTATTGTTGCCCCCATTTCTATGTTCGCTTTTGCATCCCTTTTCCAACACTCATCATATTTTCTGCATTGATGATATTCCTTATGGCATTGACAATTATGAACAATTGATGACAATGTCAATAATATTGACAATGATGAAAATGAAGATGATGGTGATGACATGAATTGTGATTATGATGATAAAGACGATAGTGGTTACAATGACAATGATGATGATGGCAATGATTATGATGATGACGATGCTAATGACGTTGGTGAATCTTCCCAATTTTAGATGTTGTCATTGTCATAATCATAAGCATTATCTTTGGTGTCATGATCATCATTTTCATCTAGGTCATCATCAAAAACAATAATGGCATGAATGATGATGATGCATGATTACAACAATGTCGATAGAAATTACATTAATGATGATGATGGGGATGATAAAAATGACAATGACGATGATAATGGTGGTGATGATGATCATCATCGATCATCTGTCAAAAATAGAGTTGTTATTTCTCTTACGTATATCAATGTGTCCTAAACAACCCTTTTCTAGCACTGATCACATTTTTTGGGTTGATGATATTTCTTACAACATCTACAATTATGAACAATTGCAAACAATGTCCATAATGATGATGATGATGGCATGAATGGTGATTATGATGATAATGTAATGATGGCAATAACAATGACAAGGATGATGGTGATGATGATGACAATGATTATGATAATGAGAATGACCTTACAATCTTATGGATTCGTGAACAATTACTAGTTTCAATACCATCTTCTGGATACGTATTACTATCATACTTTTTAAATTTTCTGTCTCTCTTGAGGTATCTTACTATAATGGTGTTGTCAACACTAGAAAGATATCTTGTTGTAATGGTGGTTCTAATGTTAGCACTAGCAAAGTTTAGTAGGGAGGATGCTACTACAAGAGGAATTCCTTCTAAGTGACTATGGCATTCAAAATGAGGCTTTATGGGCTGCTTGTTAACACATGTTCTCATGCTCATATAAAATTAATGTGAAAAGTTGCTTTAATTGGTTCCCATGCATAATTGATATTGATAATGGGGTGGTATAAAATTGTAAAGGGCATATCCGTTAGTTAGTTATGATGGGTCAACAACATTGAAACCATCCAAGTGACATTTCACCTTGGAACAATCGTCGCTCGTGCGAAAACACGAAGTTTATGTAAATGAAAGTTGTGATTGTAGTGGAATTAAAACCATCGAGAAATATCAAAGAAGATGCTACCTACCAGTTTTGAAAGACACCCAAGGCATTGAACAACTATTTGCGTTAGGATGTAGTGAGGGAATCGAAGGAAATTTGGCAGCCCTAAGTTGCCATTACTATTGCCAATCACACATTCAATAGTAACCATAAAAGGTAGCCACATATAAACAGAACCTCGAGGTGTTGACAGTTAGAATATATTGTAATAGCTTTGACGTATATATAGTTTTGTGTTTAGATGAGAATGAAGTGGGCTTCATCCAGGGTTCGGCTCAATCCTCGTCCATTACATGCAGTGGTGTTTACTTTGCCAAGCAAGAGAATATTACGTGAGTGTTCAGAGTTAAATCAACAGAAATCAAGGACGTGTGATTGTCAAATTATTGCTCCTCCCTTATGATTGAGCGCTTGATGCGATGGTCATTATCCTTGGGTGATACTTTTATTCCCCATTTTCTATTGAAAAAGTAGCGTTTTTCTGTTCGATTATGATAGGATTGGATGAACGCCGGTTTGGGTGGATGTAGACCCATGTTTTTTTGTGGTGATCTTCAAATGTCTTGAGGATAAGAAAAAAATCCTTGACCAAGGTCCATGGTTTTGGGGATGAGTTGGTCTTCTAGTGAAGCCATGGTTTCCCAACTTCAATCCTCTCACTATGTTGCCGATGACTACTCTAGTATGGGTAAGATTCCCAGTTTTCCCATTCACTTTACCCATCTAGATCTCTTAGAAAAAGTGGGCAATTTCTTAATACAGGGTTCAAAATTATTACAACAATATACTCATTAATCACTAAATATGTCATTTGTAGGAATTGCAGTTAGGTGGGGAGGATAACACTCCTATCCATTTTTAAAGCTACACCCAATTAATAAGTTCTCCATGTGCCACAATAAATGCAATTTTTATGACTATAGTGACACATCCCTCGAGATTTCCTTCCACACCAACACTTTTATCCATGAACTAAAGAGTGACTATTTCATTATTATATTATACATACATGTTAATATAAGCATTAAAATTTGTATTCCTTTGTAAAAAATGCTAGTCCAAGAGATACATTTGATCACCTTGTCTTGTATCCAATATCCAATGTTGACCCCTATATCCTTAGATCTAGAGTGAAGGTTTCATTTCTAATGTTGTGTTTGAGCTTAAATTCTAATTAAATATTTGGGTTAGCCAAGGTCATTACTTAACTTAATGGCTTTGCAATATACAATGTATCATATTTTTTTTAAGTTCAATTGGTGAGATATGTCTGGGGGATTGAACTTTCGATCACTTGGATACACAAGGGCTTGCCAACATGCTTTTTTCCAATTGTGCTACTACCCTCAGAAAATATACAATGTATCATATTAACATCCACTTAAACCAAATTGACTTTTGGGACACATGTCTCTTTGATGATGAAGGGAATCCAATTATGTGATGTCAAACACATTCCCTCACAAACACTCACAAAGACCCTACACTTTTTAGGGTTCAAACCTAGGTTGTCTGTTATGAAACCAACTCACAAAAAGATAGAAAAGATAGATCAACAACTTAGAAATCAGCCTCTTCAAGGGGGCAACCTCCTTTACATTACACAAAAGAACAATTATTGGATGATACAAATGACAAAGCCTCATTTCTATATATAGGAGTCTAAGGGGTCACAATATAATCAAAGTCAACATAACAATAATAATATAAGGGCACAAAAATAACAATAGTGGGCTTCTATGGGGCACAATAATAACAATATGGGGACAATAAGGGCACAACAATAACAGTAAGGGCCACAATGACACTAGTAATGGGGGAATCACTAGTGTTATAGGGACCTAACATTGTCTATATGGAAACACTGTATAATTTTGAATTTATTTATTGTAGATTTGTACATAGATGGATATTCCTTTCTTTGCATTTGTCTTTTAGACTTCTTGCTTTCACCAATTGATTTAGAGCTTATGGAGTCTCAAGTAGCACCAATCCCCTTGCTTCTATTGGATTAAATAACATGATTTCTCTTTTGAAATCCATAATATCTCATTCACATGCTTCCTATTTCTCCCATAAGACTTTAGCACAGACTCCATGATCATGTTTGTGTCCCTCTTAATAACGCACTCCTTGGAAGGGGCCATAAAATCTTTTATTAGGACTAAACTTGGATGTCTCTTCTTTCTTGCCCTTTGATTCTTCATTCAATCATACCACCCATCAACTTGTTATTTTTCCATTTTTCTTATAATGACCTTTGTTGTTGGGAAGGTGCCTTTCAAGTATTTTGTCTTTGCATATAGATACACATAAAGTATCATTATTTTAATCTAATGGACGTGGTTGTTAAAATCACCAATATTTAATTAAATATGCATTGTTATACCTTTGCTCAAGTCAACTTCAATTCAAATTCTAACACATGTGTGTATACCCTTCCTTGCTTAGTTTGTATATTGTTGTAAGTCCCCAATATATTTATGTTGGCTTTTGAAAGATCATCTCATCCCAAAATAAGTAGGGGGGATTCAATATTCAAATCCGGCAGAGTGGGGTTGAAGAAATGGATATTGAAGATGGATTCAATTATAGAAACTATCTTTTGAAAAAAGGTTAGTTTTGCCCCAAAAAGAAAGTCCCTCCTTTGAGACCTTGCCACAACTTCCATAGTTGTGAAATTTTACAATAATAGAACCTCTAGAGTAGAGGTTTACCATATACTTAGAACTTAGGTTGGAATTGATTTGATTCTTGAACTCTTTAGATGATGACTATAGATCATTAAATACATAGTTTGAATTGTTTGATTGTAGTTATTAATGAACTTGTTAACCATCCATAGATGAATACTTCCCTTGCACATGTGCTTGATTTTGTCAATAATGAAAGAATCCTACTATGTTTTTGGTATATTCGACAAGACTACATCTTTAAAATAAAGAAGATTCAATTCTTAATGCTTTGCAATCCTGTAAGAGGGAGGGACAATCGAAGTCACGCAGGAGGAGGTATTCCCTTTGTTTAGCGAAACTCTACAGAGATAAAGCACTAAATGCAAGATTAACCCCTTGTTTATGTGATAATTAGGGAATATATATCTATTCTCTCAAAGATTAGTCTTATATATTCAAAAAGAATTTCTCATTTATTCTAAATAACACTTAACACTGTTTATAGAATAATTTCTCACCATTACAATCACAATAATCATTTTTCAAGGCAAAAACTACATCAAAACTTTTTGAATATGCAAGTAGATAATCTCCACAAATGAAGATGAAAACATATTTTGAGCATGTTTAAAGTGGATTAAAATATAATAATTAAAGACACAACAAAAATCTTGATACAATAATAGCTCAAATAATTATCTTTAACAAAAATCTATTAAAAATTACTATAAAATTATAAAGTGAAATTAACATTAATAAATAATCAATTAATTTATATAAAATCCCAATTTAATAATGAATAATTTCTTAATTCTTTAAGTTCCACTTCAAAGAAAGCATTGACACATCAGCTAGAGAAGGGTGCATTATTGTTTTGGAGTAAGAGAAGGGTGCATTATTGTTTCGGAGTTCTATGTCCGTCGCATCAATATTTTATTTGATGTGCCCAATTATTTTTCCAAAGTAAAACTATTATTCAGCTTAAATAATAGAATGTATAATATTTCAAATTCTATAAAATGTATAATATTTCAAATTCTTTGAAAATCCGTTTTACTGAAACACAAATATATGGCCGTCGATGACATGATCGGATGATAGATATTCTATCCCGCCTTTAAATTCAAATCCTCTTTGGTAGTTTGGCGCCATTGCGCGTATCCCTCTCAACGAGCTCAGTAGCTCGCATATGAACAATCACGGTTTGCAATCACATAAACATTGCCCTAGAATCGATCCACGAGCCACCAGATCTCTCTCTGCACGACTTCCAACAGTTCATCTGCGTTTCTTCGTGGTCAAAACGATTTCAGAAAAGGTATTTTTCTGCAAGAGAGTGCTAAAATTGCAAAGCGCCATTATTTTCTTGTCACCGTCATGAATCCTCTATGCCTTGTCCTAATGAAATTATTTAGAGTTCTTGATTGGAAAAATTTGCCATATTTCAACTTTCTGGAAATATTTCAACTTTTTGCCTTGCAGTTCATTCCCCAATGTCACTTCAGGAGCAAGCAGGTAGTGATAAAACTTGGGTCTGGCATGCAACTGATTTCTCAGATGGGGAACTGAAGGAAGAACTCTTCTGCATTCGTCTTGGCTCTGTAGACAGTGAGCACTGTTCTTAGACTCTTCTAATCCTTGTTATGATCTTTTCTTTCTGTCTTGTATTTTTCTTTGATAAAATCAATGTTTGAGTACCTATATTCTTGGATCATTTCATTGAAGGGTTGATTTTGCATATGTTCTTAGGATGCTTTTGTGCAGATTATAGTGGGTTGGTAAGGGATCCCCCTCCCCAAACACCCTATCAGCATAGTTAAGACTTTAGTTTAGGGTGGATTTAATTATCTCTGGTAATAGCAAATGATACGGAGGATTGTGCATAACCCACCCCCTTTTTGATTCCAATAAGCATAGGTGGTCACTATGGTAATCCGATTTCAATTTGTAGTTAGAAAATGGGGTCACAACTTTCCATATTTTTTTTTTTGTTTTGTCTTTTTACATCAAACAATAGTATATTTATTAGAACCATAGTCAACTAAACAAACAGGAAACAATTTATTTGACAGGTGGAAGAAGTGATAGGCTTAGAGCAATTGAATTGTAGGCCATGCTTCTTGACAAATTGATGAACAGATGTCTCCTTACTTGAGATTTAGGTTGGAACCATGGCACCATCCTGTCCATCATTATACACTAATCTTGTCATTATCTTCTTCACTGTGAATGACTGGCCTGTTCCCTGCAAATAGATCTGGGCATAGAGGAGCCAATCCAAGAACAGTAATCTCTAGCACAAGACAATATTAATGATCTAAATACCTAATCCTGAAGCTTGAGTTTGATTTTTCTCTACTGGTTCTGAATCTCTGATTGAGAATCTCCCACTCGTCATTATCAAACCTTCTCCTTCATCATTGGCATCAGCTGCACTGCTGAGGTACTTTGGTTGGTTGTCATTGGACTTGAGAGCTTGAAGTTTCAAATGATTATAGTAATAGACAGCCAAAAAAGCCAGTCCACACCCACTCAAGTTTATGACTGTAACCTTTTCATTTATTACAGACAAAGATTATGTTATGAGCAGCCAGTCCTTGACAAGACCAGCAACATTCATAGTCAAGGCTGAAGTCTTTCCTATCAGAAGAAACACTGCAAGATTAAGAGCCAAGGCACAAGCAGAAATGTCATGTAATCCAAATCAAAGGAAGAGACCCTGATTATCAGAAATGGGTATTCTACTAAGGCCCAGGGGGTGCTAAGAAAAACAAGGCAACAAGGAGCAACAAAGATGTGATGGGATTCAACTTAATCCCTTTTGATGTTCGTGGAATTTGTATGAGAACCAATTGGGTAGTCTCACATGCAACTGCACTTAACTGGAGAATCACCTCCCATGCATTCATCTTGGCCTCCCCATAAGCTGAAATAGTAACTCCAATGGATATGGCCAACATATTGGCCTCGGGCTCACCTTTATAAGCTTCTTTCTTCAGGGAAACCACAATCAAATACACAGCAATGGGAATTAGATCTTTCAGCATTTGAAATAATGATACTAAGAGGAAAACATAGGCAGAATTTGAAAACCAGAGACCCAAAGAATACAGTTATCAATACTATGGGTTCAACGAGCTTGAAGACTCTTACAATAGCAATAGCCAGTGTTGAGTAGAAGCCCATGTGAATCATGGTGGGACTGATCACACTAAAGTTGTCAAGCAATGGCAACTCCAATGGATATGGCTAACATATTGGCCATGGCCTCACCTTTATAAGATTCTTTCTTCAGGGGAACTGCAATCGAATGCATATCAAATGGGCACAAGAGCTTTCAACATTTGAAATATCGATACTTTGAGAGACATGCACTAAGGGCTGCATCATTTAGGATTTGTACTCAGTTTAGGTGTCATATTCAAGGGGAAGTTGTTATGCTTTTCACCACTTCATAGATTGTTAGAGTGATGAAACAAAAGAGGCTCCCTCTTGAGGCTAGATTATGTCATTCATATCAGCTGTGTTGTTGATGTCCTAGCTCAGCCAGGTCTTGCCAAAACTCTGTTGAGGTTCAAAATTTATTATAAACTGAAATGTCTTCACAAGAATTGACCTCATAAAATGCCATAATCACAAGATATGCCATACATGGCTGTGATTATGGCTCGCAAGACCCTTAGACTTTGAGCAATGAGGCTCGCAACATCACTTATGATTATGCACTCTACAATTCTGTGACCAGCTGAATGTCAAGCAATTGAACCGCGATTTAAATCCTATTTTGTCAGCAATAAGTACTATACTTTGTCTTTATTTAGTGTAGAGAACCAAGCACTTATTCTGCTCATCTATAGAAGGGACAATGGTTGTTTGCCTATGAGGTATAAGGAAATCCTATCAGATGTTTTGTATTTTCGTATGGAATTGAATCATACTCCTACACACTGTAACATTCATATATATCAACCTGTAGAGGCTTTAATAACACCTGGTATTCTGGTTAGTGATTTTATTGGACCTCATGTGCATATCCTACATGCACAGGATGGACTATTCATATGTTACAGGGTATTATTCTTATTATTTAGGGTGCACATCTTCAGGTTCTCAAGAACGATTACTAGAACAGTCAGTTAATTCTGCAATTTAAAGGATGAAAAAGGAGGTTATAGGAGTCTAGTTTTGGTTCTCATCCACAATGTCACACTAGTCTACCTAGGCATGGTTCTCATGGTTTAATAGTGACTTGAGGAGTCATAATACCATAGATCACTAAACACGAACAGCTAAGGTAGCCCAAGGACAATAGCCATCTTTACACATTAATTAACAGGTCTTACATTAATTATCCTAGGGGGTTTTAATACTTCCAAATGCTTAAAAAACAGTTAGCAGAGCATTCACATTACACATTCCAGCAATCTTTTCTATAAACCAACCAAATGCAGTCAGGAGAGCCCTCCTTTTAAACTATACAACCTTATTGTTAGTATGATCAACCTTATTTTAATATATAGTGTGACAAACCGTATGTGACAGGCAGGTTAATAGTGTATGTGTTAGACTTGATTTTTCTTCTAGTTGATTATGAGACTCTGTACTCAAGGTCATAAGAAAAAAAAATCCAAAACTTTTTAGCTAGTGAAGTATAAGTTCCTGAAAGTTAAATAGTAACTATCTCTATCCAATTACCCACTGTGTAGGTAGGCATATCATTGATTTTAGCAAGCCTTAGCATTTTCTTGTCTACCTGGATAAGGAAGCAAAATACAAACGAATAACTATCTTATCCCTGGTTGAACAGGACAGGTAAAAACCATTGTTTCCTTAAATTAGTTTCATCTTTTACCCCTATAATAAGTTATTGTGTCAGGTTTCTGAACTCTTCCCTGACACACATGAAAGTCACATGCAGTTTCAACAATGGTATTGATAAATTATAACAAATTCTTGTACAAGAACATTCTTATAGTCATTGCCTCTCAATGCCAAGCAGATGTTGCAATGAGAATTTTGTCCAACCATCCAAAATAGTAAATACATAGCTCCTCCTTCTTCCTTAGTCTTATAGCTATTGCAATATGATTAACAGAGCAAAGATTTAACCGTGTCCTTAACATTAGCACTGAGATGATATACACTAAATCCTGCCATAGTCACTCTAGCTCTCCATTTTCCTGTAACTTCATACCTCTCAATCCTTTCTTCTCCCTCACAAGCAATTATGTTCACTGTGTTGAACTCGAATGAGGCATCCTCTCAAGAGGGGTTATTGGCCCACATAACAAAGGCACACACAATAAGAGGGTTATTGAGCCTACACAATGAGGGCATACAACACAAGAAGGTTATTGAACCTATATATAAAGTTTTCCTAGGTTGGAATTAACCACAAACCTAGTTTCAAATAAATCAAATTAAATATGGCCTTACCCATAATTACAGGTATTATACCTACAAATGATTTGGGGCCACACGTATAGATACACCAATAAATTTCAACCACAAACCTGTAAATTTCATTTTCCTTCACACCTGTAAAATTGTTGAATGCCTTTCCTCCATAACAACCGAACAACTCTAGCATAACAAGTGAAACAACTCTTTAACAAAATGGAGAGGGGAGGTGCAAGTAAAACAACTCTTTCAAAAAATGGAAGCTCTCTCAAATCGGGCAATGATGACTCCAAGGACTGCCTTTTGAGTTCTTTAATTTCCTTCGAACTCTCCTCTCCTTTTAGCAGACATTTCAAGGGCAAAGATAATTGCATTTCTAGCATTCCCATTTTTTGTTCCTTTCTTGTGGTGGTTTTCCCAACAATTTCCACCCTAAGTAGCGTTGTTGTGGATGAAGTTTACTATTTTCTTATAAATGACATTTTGCTCCTTCCTTCGAACGTTTCGAACAGCTTTAGGTACCATTGTTTCCTTTAGAAATGACGGTTCCATGTTTAATTCGTTGTTTCGTTATGATGTCCTCTCTTTAACCGTGGTGACCTACGTTGCGTTGTATTTGGTATAATGGTGTCTCCTAAAAATTGTACCTATCTCAGTTGTATCGACTCTGAAGGTCTGGGAGGTATTTGATTTGCTTGAAATTTCTGCTATATTTCAGTGTCACTCTCTCAAGCAACAATTGTCTTGAAAACAAGTTAGCAATTCTTTTGGCAGCTTTATACGGTTCAGTTTACAATCCCCTGCCACACTTCTCAGAGTACCAAGATAATTTATATGTTCTCTTTTTTGTTTTAACTGTCTTCTATGTCTGTTGATGTATGACTAAATATAATAATATAGTTGAACTACTCATATTTTAATGTTGTCATGTAGTTTTTACTACACGATAGAGTTGAGGTCTCTCGGGTTTCCCCGTAATCTTACCCTTGGTAGTCTACCGACATCTTTGAGGTCTGTTCATAGGTTCCAACCAAATCATGTTACAAACCACACATGATCAGAGTGACATGTGGACTAGCTGAAGAGGAAACCAGAGCAGGGTACCTCCTAACTGTTATTCTACCCCGGATTCAGAGGAGCAGCCAAGATTTTATCCATAGTTTCTTTCCTTCCAACTTTAGATGGGATCTCACCTCAACCTTCTGCCTTGGTGGTCAATCAACATCTTTGACGCCTGTTCGGGGTTGTGCCATATTAGGTTACAGATCATACATAATCAGACCGAGTTATGGACCAGCTCCAGACAGATCCAGAGTATGGCGCCTTCCACCCATTAGGGGTAAATCAGCTACAGACTGATCCAGAGTATGACACCTTCCACCTATTAGACTAGGCCATACATAATCAGAGCGAGTTATGGACCAGCTCCAGACAGATACTTTGCAGATCCAAAGTATGGCACCTTCCACCCATTAGGGGTAAACCAGCTCCAGATAGATCCAGAGTATGGCACCTTCCACCCATTAGGGGTAAACCAGCTCCAGACTAATCCAGAGTATGGCACCTTCCACCCATTAGGGCTAAACCAGCTCCAGACTGATCCAGAGTATGGCACCTTCCACCCATTAGGGGTAAACCAGCTCCAGACTGATCCAGAGTATGGCACCTTCCACCTATTAGACTAGCCCTACATTCAGCAGAGCAGAGATAATATTTTCAAGAGTTTCCTTGCTTGGACATTAGATGATAGGAGAGCCAAGCATCATCATTCCTATGCCTCCCATAGGATCACACAACTGGATCCTTTCTTAAGCTTTTGGCAATTCCAATAGTGATCCAATAGCCTGGTTCCCACCACCATTGACATCATCCCATCCCTCTCTCTAGACTTTTAGTGCAGACACTCTATTGTATCCCTACATTTATGCTACTATTAGATAGTTTGATGGTTTTTTTTTCCCGTTTTGATGCCTTGAGACGTGAAGATTCAAGAAATTTGATCGTTTTGATGCCTTGAGACATGAAGGAATTTGATCTTGTTGAAGGCTGAAGCTCCGCATTTTTTAATAATTCTTTTGTGCCAATGGGCTGTGTATCGCTGTTTGGAAGAGATGTGCACAGTAGCTCTTAGAATAATCATTGAATCACCCACCACTATTGCCTAGCAGGCCCCTTGAGCTTCAGGAAGCTGGAGGCCTTTGAAGAGGGCTTGAGCCTTCACTTGTTTGTTCATGAAAATACCAACCTGTCGTAATATCGACTCTCTTGATTTCATCTGAAGTCAATGAAGGCTCCCTGCCCCTGCCATTCCAGGTTTCTTTTAAAGGTGCCATCAAGGAAAAGGGTTGTTATACCTTGATCCAGCATCCAGGGTTTCACGTCTTAGAGAGACACATCTTGAGAAATAGGTGGATGGTCCATACTGTCTTCCCAATCTTAATGCACTTGCCATTGCGTGGGATACATGATAGGTGTTTCCAAAGGAAATGGGGCCAAGGACTCGCAGAATGGCGAGACAGGGGATCCTTTTATCACCGACTTTGTTTGAAATAGTTATGGTGAAGTCCATCTTTCCACCAGGCCACTTTGTCGGACAAATATTTCAACAACAGTTTAGCTTCCATGGCTTGGTTAGATATCATTGGATCTCTTATTGCCAAGCCCCACTACTCTCAAATGGGGCTCTAACCATAATCCAATTGATTAAATTGAATATTTTGTTGTCCGCTGTCTCCTTTCTACAGGAACCACCTTATCTCTCTCCCAAGGATATAGGTAACCTACCGGTGCCAAGAGGGCTGAAATTAGGAAAAGTGACAATACATCTTACCTGGATTATCATATTGATATTTACTGTGACTAGATTGATTCATTATCCTTTTGGCTGTACTTACCCATGGGTTTTATTTTGCTCTTATTACATTCCTGAAAGATTTGCGGAAGATCTCAAAGCGCTCTTCTTTGTTTAATCCGTCTGTAATGATTGTTTTCCAAAATATGCTTGCAAAAATATGCTTGATCTCACAATTGACTTTTGCCCCCACATTCAGCAGAGTGGAGATGATATTATCAAAAGTTCATTAGATAAGAAAGCAGAGCATCCTCATTCGGGTGCCTCACATAGTATATCATACAATTGGATCCTTTCATGAGCTTGACAATTCCAACAATGAGCCAATAGCTTGCCCCCCCGCCCCTCCTCATCAGGGTTAGAGGACATTGACATCATCCCATCACTCTCTTTTGCTTAGCACCAAGCTTTCCAGATTACTAGTATAGACTCTCCAATTGTATCTCTATGTTTATGCTACTTTTAGATTTCCAGTGCATTATATATATATATATATAATCAGTTAAACTGTGTTTAGGTTGAGATCAGCTCCAATGGTTGATGGAAGAATGATTTGTCTAATTGTAGGATGTTGTCAATAGGTTTGTGCAAGGCTCTGTCTCACTAAGTGCCTTACGGAATAATTTTTACCCTTCACAAGTGGCTCCCACTCTCAACCCCTCTCCATTAAATCGACCCCTCTCCATTAAATTTGAACATGACATTTCATGAGTTAAATCCAACACAAACTACTTGATCCACACTAGATAGGTTTATTCTATTGTTAAATTTGAAAATGACATTTTATGGGCTAAATCCGACACAACTGCTTGATCCACACTTGATAGGTTTATTCTATTGATATATATATACATATATATATATATATATATATATATATATATATATATATATATATATATATATATATATATATATATATATATATATATATATATATATATATTTGTTTTGGTTACACTTAAACTACACAATTGTCATTGTTATATTTTTTTAACTTTATTTTTTCTCACTTTAGGAGTTACTTTTAAAACAATGCATTTTATTTATTCTATTGTTGTATATATATATTTGTTTTGGTTACACTTTAACTACACAATTGTCATTGTTATATTTTTTAACTTTATTTTTCTCACTTTAGGAGTTACTTTAAAAAAAACGCATTTTATTTATATTGGATATATTTTTTAATTCCATTGATTTGTTTGTATCATCATTGGTTGAAGATCAGCGAAAGTAATGTGTTGTCCGTGGCAGAAGATGAGCTAATGCGCATTCTCATATTGATGCGAAACTTTGTGCCTGGATATAAGCAAATTGTTGAGGGTGATTGGAAAGTGGCAGCAATTTCTTACAGGTCATATGATCTAGAAGGGAAAACTATTGGTTCTATTGGTGCAGGGCGTATTGGCAAAGAACTACTTAAGCGTTTGAAGGTATTCATTCTTAGGATCTAGTACTACTTCATGATGTTGCAGACTTCTTTTCAAAAATCAGTGCTCCATAATTCTTACGCATGCATGCTGTTTGTTTCAAAATTTCAATCTAATAATAATAAACATTACATGATGTTGAATTGAATTGCGTTCCTTTGTACAGCCCTTCAATTGTAAGCTTCTTTACCACGACCGTCTTTCTATTGGACCCGAATTGGAAAAGGAAACTGGAGCAACATTGGAGACAAATCTTGACGAAATGCTACCTAAATGTGATGTACTTGTCATTAATATGCCTCTTTCTGACAAAACTAGGTGCGCCTTATCACAATTTCATAAATAATCTCTCCCATTATTCACTCAAACATCAATAGCACCTATATATTTTGTACAACTTGTGAACAAAAACCTAATTATTGTTTCTCTTGCCCTTTCCTTTTGGTTACAGTAGGGGAATGTTTAACAAGGAAGGTGTTCTCTACCAAGCCTAGCTTTTCTCTCAGAATCTTAACATCCCCTTTGCAAAGGGTTTCATTAGAATGACAACAACCCGCATTTAAAGCATTTCTCCACCCATCCTAATTAGAAATACAATTTTGGGTTCTCTACTAATTTTCTCCACACCCATTTAATCTAACAATGGACATAGAGCATGTATATTTATACTTGTGTGTTGGAAATACCATTTTATACTTTAATGTTTATTATTTTTGTTTTATTATTATTACTTGAATTTCTTCTTAACAAGTGGTTGTGTTTCTTTTGGTTTTAGTGAAAGTATGGGCTCCAATGTTGGCTCTCTTATTATGGAGTATAATTCATCTTTGAGAATTTTTCAATTATTAAAGTAGGTTAGTCAATTGCTTAAAATATTAAATTTATTTCAAAAAGTTTTTGTTACTTTATAGGTTAGACACTCGCTTGAAATATTAAACTTATTTCAAAATGTTTTTGTTACTTTATAGATAAGGCATATATTTCTTGGCTCTATGATGAAAATAATGAAGGGAAAATACATGTTAATATGTTACTTGTGCTCTTTGACTGAAAAATACACGGTGAGAGAAAAATGTATATTATGCTAATTGAGGAATGTTTTTCACTTCTCGAACTTATAGTATTGAATTTAACACACTAACACTTTACAACAATGAACTAACAATATTCATGATGAAAATAGCAATATGGAAGATTTATCTGCATAATGAAAAAGGCAATATGGAAGATTCCGATCACGTTCCAAGGCATTTCTTAAAATGTGGATGTGACAAAAGGTTGTTGTGGAAGTTGTTGTTTGTATATGGAAAATTTCTTGATCATTGTGTATAATCCTAATGTTGATAGATATGTCTACTAAATGCTTCCAGTTAATGGGGCATTGATTTGAGCATTCAATATATTTTTATTCTTTATCAAAGTATTCTTTTGTTGTATTTGTATTTTTCAATTTATGCCTTACGGCGTTTCCTTTGCAACATCTGGTGCAAATGCTAGTATATCTTACCTCATTTTATGGTTAACATTGTATAACAAAAACATGCGTTGTGTTATGTAATTAATACTAACATGTAATATTGATTTTTTTTGTCAGAATGCTATAGGCAACGATTGCCAAGACGATGATCCAAATTATGTTCAACATATATCAGGAGATGATGAGGATGAGGATGAGGATGATGGTGGTGAAGGAGGAGATGATGATGATAGTTGCGGTGTTGGTGATGATGTGGATCAGAGTAATGAGGATGGTCAAGATGATCATGAGGATGATCTTGGTGGTGGTAGCTAGGCATGCACATGCATTGTTTTTTATGAAGAAATTGTTGTGTAGAATGACATTGTTATGTTTAGATGGGTGTTGTGAATTTACCCTATATCAATGAGACATTTTGATTTTGTAATCATATGATGAGTTTGATTTATGTATGTTGTTAATTTATCGTAGAATAACGATATTCATGAAATATTTTGATTTGTTAATCATATTTGAATTTTACTTGTTTTGATTAAAAATAATACTGATTTTATTAGTATTATGTTGCTATATTATACATGTTTTGAAAATTGTTAATGACACATTGTTATTTTTTTGGATGGATGTTGTCAATTTCTCTTAAATTTCTTTACAAATGATTTTGAATTGTGATATTTGCTTTAATGATATTTAGAAAATATCATATATTTCACTATGAATCTATAAAGGGGGTCATATATGTAAAGAAAAATATACTTTATATAAGAAGTCAAATGCGGATGTAACCATGGATGCAAAATTGAAAGTAAAATTGGATGTTAAACTAGGAATTAATACAAAATGCAAACAATTGACATACAAAGTGTTTTAAATTAGAAGTCAAAAATTGTGCAATAGTTGACACAAAGAAGGGAACAAAACATGGCATACAAAAGGATATCAAATTGGGCAAAAACAAGGACACATAAATGGGCACCAAATTAGATGCAAAAAAAGACAACAACTAGATGTAAAATAAGATGCAAAGTTGAGCGTTAAAAAGAAGCAAAAAATGTTACAAATTAATATGCCAAATGATGATGCAAATAATGGTGTAAATTTGGGATGCAAACTTGGGTGCAAAAAAGGAAAAAAAAAAGATGTAAGAAAAGACATAAAACAAGATGCAAAATGGGGCTGAAAAAAGGTGAAACCAAGGATGCCATATTGGATGTAAAAAATGATTCCTAATCACATGCAAATTTAGGATCGAACTCAAACAAAAAATTATATGCAAATGTGGACACAAAATGAGGCAAAAAAAGATGCAAATTTGGATGGTGAAAACGATGTAAAACTAGACACCAAAAAAATGCAAAATTGGATGAAAAAGTCGGTGTAAATAATGGTGCAACATTGGACACAAGTAGACAGAAAAAAATGGTGCAAAAAGGGGCATAAAATAACTTAAAATTGGATGCAAAACTTGGTGCAAAAACAAATACAAAAGTAGACGTAAAAAATGGCTCTAAATTGAATGTACCATTAGACACAAAATAAGATGCAAAGGTGGACACAACACATGACTCAACATAAGATGCAAATATAAATGAAAATTTGGATGCTCAAAATGATGTAACATTAGATGCAAGAGATGGTGTTAAAAATGATGCAAAATTGGATGAAACAAATGACGCAAAATATGGTGCAAAATGAGATGGGAAAAATGGAGACAAATCAAATGTAAATGTGGATGTAAAAAATGGTCCAAAAAAAGATGCAAAAATGGGCACAAAAATGGATGCAAAATTTGGTGCTAAATCAAATTAAACACATGGTGCAAAGATAGGCACCAAAGCTGGTGCAAAAATAGAAGCAAAAACTAGTGTAAGACTAGATACAAAACCTGGCGTAAGACTAGATGCAAAAACTGACACAAAATGGATGCATAAAAAGACGTTAAATTGGATTCAAAATACAGTGTAAACTTGATGCAAATGATGGTGCAAAAATGGAAGAAAAGAATGACACAAAATAAGAAGCAAAAGAGAATGAAAAATAGATGCAAAAAATGACACAAAACTAGAAGCAAAACTTGTCATAAAATAAGATGCAAATCTTGGTTCAAAATTTGACGCAAAAAATGATGCATAGTTTGGTGTAAAAAATGATGCAAAATCTAGCGTGAAAAAGGATGCAAAATCAGGTGCAAAAAAGGACGCTTTAAAAATTGTACAATAGAGCCAGATTTAGCGCCAAGTTGCTCATCACAATTACAAAAAAAATGCACTAAAATATGGCGCTAAATCTGGCGCAAATCGCTGGTTTTGTTGTAGTGTCTTCAAGGGAGGTTACTCAAAAGGTGGAACCACCTTCTCAAATGAGGAGAGGCGAACTTCCTTGACTCAACAACCAGCTCCAGAACCACCCAGAAGTGTTATGTTTGAACAAATTCGCCATATCTGGGTCCTCGCAGGTCAAACACTGAGACTCAGAGATGACATCGCAAGGCGTTAGTGCATTCTAGGCTATCATCGCAGAAGGATATTGATGACCTATGACAATCCATAAAATCCAACCATCGTAGAGAACAGATGTACTCTTGTGATGGTGTCGCGAGGTCCTTGTTCACTCTGGTCTGTTCTTTGCAGACAGGAAACTGATGTCTTGCGATGATCTTGAAACATTGGTAAAAAGGGTCAACTTCAGGATTAATGAGCATGGTTAATTTTCTTGAGTGATATGGAAGATGTGGACACATATTTTGAAGTATGACACAGAGCAGATGCCATTTAGGGACCGACTCTACTCGGGATCAGGGGTTACGGGGTCGGTGACAAAATACTGTGTAACAGATGCCCCCTAAAGCATAAAGGGCACAAGAGTGGGAGGGATGAAATGCTTTACGAAACCATAACTGAACCAGAACACCATCGCGGAGAACCTGCAGATGCAAGTACAAATGATATCTCAAATAATGAAAGAAATACATGTAGTTGAGGTATGGCACATCCATCCAAAAGACAAATAGAACTGGTCTGTGGTATGGATGCACCATCCAGTCAACAAGACCATATGAAAATACAGGTATGGTTGTAGCCATCCAGAAAGAATTAGGTATGGTCGCAGCCATCCAGTCAAAAGAGTCATGTATAATTAATCCACGCAACCTGGACTCATGTAATCTGAGCCCAAGGTCTTGAATCCTGACCTGTCCATTGTATAATTTATAATATGCGAATAAATGTGTTGAAGTTGAGCATACTAGAAAATCACTTTATTACTGGCCAATGATGTGAACCGTTAACAAGTGTGCGAGAGACCACCAATAATGTCATTGGTTCTCAAGGTACTACTAGTATAATCCATAAAGTGTGAAGAATGATCTGGAGTCGAACACTTATGAAATCACCCGATCAAAGACCAATGATGCAAGCCTGTCGTTGAATGCGAAGAAATTGCCATTGAGGCATGCAAGCTCCAAGGTACCCAAAAGGAGTCTCTAGATCAACTTCCTGGATAATGAGTTGACGTCGACAGGAAGCGATCCATCGCAGGACGGCCATGATATATCCCACATCAACGACGCGAGACAAAGGAACAAGATGAAGATGGATGAAACAAAGAATCAACAGAGGATGTAAGGGTGCAAACTGCAGAAGGATTATTCTCTTGAACATATTGGCGACACGACTCCAGAATGCGGTAGCATTTTGGTACCAAGGGATCAAAGGTCATGCGGAGATATTAGGGATCAAATGGAATGAGTCAAAATGAAGAACCCAAATCCTGGAAGGCCAATGACGAAGTGAGGATATCCCAAACTTGGCGAGAAGCAAAAAAGTGTCGATGTTCAAGAGCGACAAGCTGCCGTAGGTAATCAACAGAATATTTCCAAATTTTCCACCACCATTACTGGTGAGTACCCCAATTATTTTTGAAACACAAGCTTGAAGGGGATAACATATGCTTGCAATATAAGTTTATCCTTTGGACAAATCCAACCCAGTGAAATTTTAACGAGCCCTAGGGAGGAGAAGCTCAGGTCTCATCATGGCGATGAGTCAAATGTCGTCAGGGTTTAACGAGTCTGACATAGGTAAAACTCAGAGTCTTTTTCATATTTAGAGAGTTTGAAAAGAACATGGAAAAGAAAACTCCAAAGGTCCATTTTCATAAATTTTCCCCTCAAATCCGAAAAGGTAGAAAACAATACCCAAGGGAACCTATTGACCATGATAGATCAACGTATACCTTTTTCGTAAGTAATCTATCCCAGTTTGTAAAAGGGGTAAACTTATACTGGGTAGATGACGCTTTGCAGCCTTTAACGAGTTCAAAGTGACAAGAGCTCGACAACATTTTCATGTTTAAAAGGGTCAAAAAAGAGCTTGAAAGCGGACCCCCCATTTTATTTCCTTTATGAGTCAAAAGGGAAAAATACTAGGCAATATTTTTAGCTTTTACAAGTCAAAAAAGAGCTTAAAGGTGACTCATCCTAGAGGAACGAGTGGTATAAAGGGTAGCAACTAGTTTTGGCAATGGTGGAACTACTCAAAACATGTAATGCTCAAGAGGCTGGCTAATAAAACCACTCATCACTGCGGTCCCTCACGAAAGGAAAATCAACCAAGTGAAAGCATATGATCGGCCAAAAAGATGGTGACGATGGAATGAAACAACCAAGGCTCATCTAGCAGAAATCAACTGATTAAAACGACAATCACGAGACGTAAATCAAGTGCGGGTTCATTTTTACACAAGCTTGAACCATGGAGAAATCTGCTTGGATTTGGTTTCATGTTTTATACAAGATTGAAATGAAAAATATATGCTTGAATAAGTTTCGCATGCCCCCAACATAATGATTCAATTGAGGTACATGCCCCCAAAGCTTCATTGCATTCAACTAGGTGGACGGAATGAATGTTCACTTTTGAGATCTTGGAAAGACTCGACTGGGATTTTACGAGATCTCAATCAAAGACTCGATTGGGAAAAGGTAGTTGTTTCACGTTTTAACGAGGTTGACACAGTGAAAGAACTATCCTCAAGACATTTGTTTCAATTTTTAACGATGTTGACACAAGATCAAGAACTCTCCTCAAGACACCTTGATTCATCTTTTTAACGAGCTTGACACAAGACAAGGAGCTATACTCCATACTCCTTGTTTCATTTTTTAACGAGGTTGACACAAGATCACGAACTATCCTTAAAACCCTTGTTCATTTTTTAAGGAGCTTGACACAAGACAAAAACTATGCTTATCACCCCTTGTTTCATTTTTTAATGAGGTCGACACAAGAAAAGAACTATCCTTGGGACTCCTTGTTCATGGACCATATGAAAACAGGGCTCCCAAGAGGTCTTCACTAGACAGAAGGACCACACTCTGGGAGGAATATAGGTCATGGGGTACCAATGACATATCAGGTCCCAATGCCCCAAGTACATGATGTACTAGATCATCTGCGTGATCATCAATGGAGGCGGAATGGGTAGCCACATAATTGACCTGTGGCGGGGAAGGTATTGCTGGCAAACAAGAGCCGATAGGGGATGATGGTTGCAAAGGAGGTACCTGGTGACCAAAGAATGACAATTGATCTATAGTCACAATTCTTCCATCATGTGGAAAACAAACCACATGGAAAAGCGAAGAAACAAGAGCTCCCATGACATAAATATAGTCGTGGCCAAGGAGAAGATTGAAATCCAACGCACCTTGGATGACCATCACGTCTATATAGATGGTTTTACCTCCCAAAGTAATAGGGAACTTCGGAAGGATCCCTAAGGGTTGACTGGTTCCTCCGTCGAAAGCCAACAGATTCTGGGTGACAGGCACAAGCTGCGGGGAACCCAAAGCTTGCCAAGTAGCAAAAGACATGAGGCTAACAGACGCACCTTCATCCAAGAGAGTGCCAGGTACTGCCATATTATAGGGGTGTACAGTGATCTCGAAAGGCACATAAGATGGGAGGTGGAAAGCAATCAAGTGACTCCAATCGAAGGAAATGACAAAACTACTTGGTGGGGGTATCATATGATTGCCCCCATGCTCTGCAGGAATTGAAGAAGGACTCTCTTGATCAGCTGGGATAGGAGGGTCACTCTTTGATTTAGGAGAATCTGACGAGACGAGAAGAACATGAGCAGTATGATCATTATGCTCTTTCGGAACAGAATGAACAACTGGTGGCAAAACCAAGTCAACACTCTCTTCAACCAATGGTTGGTCGGGAACAGACATAACACAGTTAGGCTCAGGAAGAGCAGGATGAGCAAGAGATGAATCCAAGTCAATTTCTTTACCAATCTGGGGGAATCAGAAGAAAGCCTCTGATAACCAACAAGAAGTTGGGGTTGAGGAGCTGTCAGGTTTTCCAAAACTTTGGAAGTTTTATCCATGAGAGGACAAAGGTGAAGAAGATGTTCACCTTCACATAACCTACAGGGGAACCTAATCTTCCCTTTCTTCTTACCACTAATAGTTGAAGGTGTAACATCGACATGATATTCAGAGGTTGATAAAGATGGTCGAATCATATCTCAAGACCATACTTCTAAGATCCTGGGAATACCAGGACAATCTCGAAGGAAATGGTTGCCCTTGCACAGCTTACAAGGGAATTTGACATTCCATGGAGGATGAAAAGGTTTTTCTACTGGAGATGTACTTAGAGCAATAGTTGCACAGGTGGCCTCTCGCTTATCTAACTTCTTCTTCTTCTTCTTCGTCTTCTTCTTCTTAGCCTCTTGGTTACTGGATTTAGAACTTTCACCGGGCGAAGTAGAAGGGGAGGGTGAAGAAATAGGGGAAGAAGGTGAGGGGTCAACCCTAGAATCATCGTGACGTGATCCAAATGAACGAGACAGCGGAGTGGGAGTCGGGATGCTCGGGACCATCGAGGTTGAAAACAACCAAATAGGTAGGCCAATGGTTAACCCAGGCAGGGACAACATTGCCATATAAGGAGCACCAACATTTCCAAAAGAAGGAGAAGGACCGGGATTCCCATCCGGGGGGAGACCTTGACTGGTAGACTCTATAAATGTTGCCAAAGAAACACTAACTATAATCAGGAATATTTCGTGGGTAGTTAATTTTACGACATTGAAACAAAAATTTTCCTTTTCATATTTCAAGAGTCGAGAAAAGGATGAAAGGTGACTCTATTGCTTTCGAAGTTTAATGAGCCTGAAAGGACAAGTGCTCAAATGATCCTTTTACTTTTAAAGAGTCAAAAAGGAATGGAAGTGACTGCTCTGGAATTCGAGGCAAGAGGTTTACCAGACAAATCGTAAAACTTCAATATACACCTTGGTGATAAATAAAAGAGAAATGACCAAGGACTTCCGGTACGACAGTCAATCTTCCTGAATGCTGTGTTCAGTGTGTTATGATTCGTAAAGCGGAAAACTCGACTTCCTAAAGGTAAAAGGATTTCAACCTAATGGGGTCTCCCACCATATACTCGACGGTACAGGGAGCACAAGTCTGTACTAGCACTTATCGAATCACAAAGGAGGAATCACCCAACCTCAGTGAAAACAACAGCCACTAGGTTTAACGATGTCGGAACACGTCTCTAGCCTAGACTTCTAGATATGAGCATTAAGTTCCAATGTGTTTTTAGGTTAATTCAATGAATTTTAACAGTTGATCTTGAATTAAGTTTCGATTTCAAGGCCTTACCGAATGTATTTCAACAATCTCTAGTATGCAACTACAATGAGTAAAAAAACATTCCTTTCGATGAACGACTACCTAAATGAGGGTAAGGAGTTCATTTCCAAGTGAACGAAGACAATAACAAGCAAATGCAAGAACAACAGTGCAAGCAAGTAATCCAATCAATAGGAAACACAATGCATCGATTTCCGCTTATCTCGCAACTACTATGATGAAAAATGAAAGATTTAAATTTCACTTTTCAATTCCTAATCATAAAGAATCTACTAATGCAAACATGCTTTCATTTTCGTATACTATATGAGTGCAATTGTTTTTTATTTTTGGAATAAATAACAAACAAGCTAATGCACAACCCGACTGATCAAAAGGCAAATGTAATCTATGCTTCAATAGTGAACGAAATCAAATCAACACAACAAGTGAATTTGATGACCAATCACTATGGATCAACTAGGAAGATGGGAAAGTAGCAAGAGAGCAACTTCAAACAAGTCAAAAAGACTATTGTGGATGTAGTTAAGAAACTTGAAAGGACAAGCAACCCAAAACCAACGAATTCTTGATGGAACCCTAAAATACCTAGGTCACACAATCCAAAATGTCAAATTTCATACAAATGGAAACGAGAAGGACATGCCTCAGTAAACATAAATCAAAACAAGCTTAACAAGGTGAAAGAAACAACAAAGGACAAGCTACATTGGTCTATTCAGGAGGCAGGGCTGCAAAAATTAACCCTACAGAAATCGTCATAGGCGCAACACTGACAACCTGAGACAGTCGCAAGAGTACACCTGTTTTCAAAAATGTCATCGTAAGAGTACACCTGTTGTCAGAGATGGTTTGATTTCAGGAATCGTCATAGCTGTATAATGAGATATCCACGACGTACAATGAGGGTAAAGAGAACAGGAACGATTCGTTGCAGCAGTTAGGAATTAAACAACGACGATCTCAATAAAGAGGGAAAGCAAGGCAAGAACAGTGGAAAGACACCAGGCTTATCACTCAGACAGTGAGGTGGACTACCAGATCTACTCAAGTGATTCAAATCACTGGTGGTTCAGTCCCAAAACAAAGAGACACTATGTAATTCAATAAAAAACAATAAGAGTAAAATCAAGAGACAACATACAAATCATGTATTCCTTAGCGGAGTCACCAACTTGTGATGTAGGTAAGTTCCCTTTGTGGACAGAGACAACCCCTCTAGTCCTAGAGTGGGTCTAGTCACAGGAAGATAAAAACAATAGCTAATTCCTTAAATAGTTCTCGTTGAAGAAGCCTACCTTAAACCGGTGTTCGATGAAGTCTTCGTCACATCGCTTCAGCTATCACTTTCTTCTCCTTAATGAATGATGCACCTAAAACAACATAAGAAGACGACAGAAAGCATAATAGAGAACAACAATGAACTATCTACTTATAGAGTCAAGGAACCATAAGCTATCGACATACATTTCATACATGATATAGGAAATAACCATTGATTGTATTAATGTAAACAACGGTAAAGCTTACAACCACGCTTTGACGTCGCAAGCTTCCTTGAAAGGGTCCAATCAGTATGTCTCCATAAGCATTCACTCTCAAAGGTTTCCTAGAAAGACTGATGACTCTCTCTCTCACCCAAAAGTACAAGTATGAAACTAAGGCTTCCTTCTTACAAAACCATTTTACACTCTCACAACATGAAAGGCTATCCAAACTGTAAGCTATCAATCCAACAAGCTAAGAACTAGCACACCAACACTCAACTGGCACTCTTAGAATTCCGAACTAGCTGATCATAGTCATGGAGGATGTTTTTATAAGAGGAGGAGCCTCCATAAATGAGGGGAGAGAAAGCTTATCTTCAAGGGAGGTTACTCAATAGGTGGAACCACCATCTCAAATGAGGAGAGGCGAACTTCCTTGACCCAACAACCAGCTTTAGAACCACCTAGAAGCATTTTGTTCGAACTATTTCGCCATATCTGGGTCATCGCAGGTCAAACACTGAGACTCAGAGAAGACGTCGCAAGGCGTTAGTGCATTCTAGGCTATCATCGTAGGAAGGATATTGATTACCTGCGACGATCCCTAAAATTTGACTATTGCAGAGAACTTATGTAATCTTGCGACGGTGTCGCGAGGTCCTTATTCACTCTAGTCCATCGTCACAAACAGGAAACTGATGTTCTATGACGATCTTCAAACATTGGTAAAAAGGGTCAACTTCAGGATTAATGAGCATGGTTAATCTTCTTGAGTGATATGGAAGATGTGGACACATATTTTTGAAGTATGACATAGAGAAGATGCCATTCAGGGATTGACTCTACCTAGGATCAGGGGATATGGGGTCAGTGACAAAATACCATGTAACATGGAGTAACGTTGTGTTTCATATATCTCTCCGAAAATACCTGAATCTAGTTGTTTCTTCCTTGGTAAGGAAGCCATAGGTGTGATGAGTCTATAGCAAAATATCCTTGAAACTTGTTGGACCAGTCTTTGCTGAGAAATAAGCCATATGCTTCTGGGATGTCCACGATCCCAATGTTAATGCACTAGTGAACTCATTTGTCAGATGATAACCGAATGATCACATCCCAGAGTTCACCAATGGCTAGTGCACATGTTTGGTCAGATTGGATGATCTGCACAACTTTACTGCTCCATTTTGCATTTTTCTATTTAGCAATGGAGAGTGGCATGACATTGATTGATGCGCCAGAGTCAACCAGACAGTTGTGGACATTGAAGTTGAATAATTTGATGATAACAAAAATGGAAGGTAGAGCGAGTTCAATTCTTCCATGGGAAGCATGTTGAGTACAGATTTGAGTGATCCAGGAGACTTACTTGGTCCCTTGCTAGAAGAGGCAACATTGTTTGTGGAGGTCTACCCTAGTGCGCGTAAAAGAATATCCCATTGACCCATGAATTTGGTAAGTTCACACCAAGAGATGTTTGCATGGGTCTTATTCATGTCTTCAAAGATATTGTAATCTAAAGCAAGAAGACTCACCGAGTTGTCTAGGGGAAAACTTGTGTTTGTACTGTCTGGTGGAGTGTTTTGGAGTTTGCTACTCATGGACGTATCTTTCACTGTAGCTGTCTTTCATGACTTGCTTTGTGTTTTCTATGTTGAGGATGCCAATGGATCAACTGTTTTGAATAGTTGTTTGAATTTTTATTTCGGTATCTCAATCATAGCAGGAGCCCCTTGAATTATCAATTTGTATCGATTGTTCTATTTGGGGGTCTCCTTCTTGGTGGTCATTTTCTTCTAGGGAACATTAAGACATTGACACATGTTAACCACATGCCCAGAACTTGGGACTTCATCAGATGCAACATCCTCTTCATCCTCCGGCTGAGCCTACTCACTGGTGTTAAAATGATCATTCATCCTTGAAGCCATGGTGTCCACAAATCAGTTCCATTCTAGACAAGACTTCTTTGAATGTCGTGCTTTGTGAAACTCACAAAATTTATCCTTCGCAATCTAGTCCATTTGGAACACAACATTGTAGCTATGTGTAGATTTAGTCGGGTACCTACTGCTGCTAGTTGATGTCACATTTTTCCTCTACATAATTCTGGGAGGTCTGCTACCCACTACTGTCTCAGTCGTCCATTTCTTGAGGTCTGCTACTTCAGTTGTCAAGGACTTGAGGAGACGAGTAAGGGTCTCAATTTCACTTATTTCTTTTTCCTTTACCTTACTCACAAAAGTCTGACACCTCATGCTCATGCCTTTGGATTCCTTAGGTGGTTCATCATCTACATTGACTTCAATTATGCGTAGGTATTTCTACACATCAATTGCTTCTTGGTGATTTTCAGGAAGTGTTGGTTTCATAGCTCGCTTAACGAACTGCAAAATGTTAGTTGAACATGCCGATTTGTAGTAGTCAAACATGCCAACTTGTAGTAGTCGAACATGCCGACTTGTAGTAGTCGACTGTGATGGAGTCATGAGGTTTAGCGTTTGTAGTGAAGTTATTCAAAATATGGTTAAACCTTTGGCTAAAGAATTTCACTTTCTCTTTCTGCTCCATCTTAAGACTACCCAATTCTTTCAACAACATGGTGGGGGTTTTGTCATCAAAAAATTTCTCAAGGAAAATTTTCTTGAACATCCCCGAGTTCTAAATGTATTTGATAGGAAGGCTATGGTACCATACAACTGCTCTACCATCCAAGGTACATGGAAACAGTGTACATGCAACATCATCGTAATGTACCTCAAGTGTCTCCAAATGTAGGTAGAACGTGTCTAGATGGTCTTCTGCCTTCACTAATCTGTCAGGGTCATACTTCATTAACAACTTCTCTGCATGTCTTGGCATTTTATGCAAGACACCTTGGAGTTTCAATGGGCCCTGTGTCATCCATTCCAGATTTGGATCACCATATTTTCCTCTTCATCATACTCCTCCTGTTCTTCTGAATCAGATGGTTCAACCTTCGAATCTGTTGGTTCGTCTCCACCTTTGCCTCCTCCACTACCTTCCCTTCCACTACCTCTGTCAGAACCTAAGCCCAAAAGTACATTGTTAACTTCTTCTCCTTCTAGAAAACAAGATTTTCGTCTTCATTCTCAATAGCTTCTGCCATCTCTTCAAGAGTGGAGAGGATTACTTCTTCAACAGACGAGACTACCACTCCTATGGGTGTAGTATTTTGCTTCCTCTATGAAGAGGGAAGATTGTGTACTCCTGGAATCAGTCCAAAAACTTTGGAAAACTGACGGGTGACGAGACAGAAAACACGAAGGTGATGATATGAAATTTTGTGTTTGGGTCTAGGAGGTGAGGAGTAACCAAATTCAGAGTTTCATGTGGGAGAGAGGGAGTTCTTGTTACTGCCTTGACTAGATGATGGATACATGGGGTTGAGAGGACATTCAACCATAAACCATTGGCAGGCCTTCTTCTAGTGCCAGAAATGTTGACGGTGTTGGACCTGCCAACATTCATGGGATTTCCTTGGTATGAAGTCCCAACTAGACCTCACACTGTTTGGTGTAGAAGTCCCATCTAGTACGATGGCCCGGTTGCCATTAGCTTAGAGATTTTCCATAGATATTATTGTTCAACACATGAGAGTGTTATGATTGTAACTTCAAGAAAGTGAGGTGAGTATGCCTGGTGAGTGCGTAATGTAACTCTATGTTCAGGTTCTCTTACTATCAAAAGGGGAGAGTGAAGTGAGCCTCTTGATGAGAGGGAATAGTCCCAACCCAGGAAGAAACACACACGAACAACAAGGTTTTGTCTAGTATCTAGTGGAATAGTCCACAATGGATGCGACAGTCGGGGAAATCGAAGTTCAAGGGAAAACACGTACATCATCCAGTGAAGTACTCCACATGGGGGTGACAGTGGTTAAAACCAAGAAAACACAAGGATGGTCTGTCTAATGTATGATGGAGTAGTCCACACAGACGAGACAACAGTGATAAACAATACAACACATCTTCAACAATGTAAGTACTAAAATAACTGAAGTAGTTCAACTATCTTAGTACAGGTTAAGCAAACATTCATTACAAATGTTTAAAGAATAGTCTTACAAACGGATACAAAACATGCGTGAAAACATTCTGGTCTGAGACAGGCTTTTTGAATTAAGAAAAATTTCCAAGACACATATGTACACCATACATCACTAGTCCCAGTAGTCGAACATTGGAGCCACTCCTCGCTCCTCAAAGGATAGACTATAGACTCTCAAGGCTATGTGGGAGGAGCCAAGGTGAAAATTCCTTTGCTCATACAATGAGGGGGTATATATAACCAAGGGGGGATAACTAACCCTTGTGACTCTTCAACTTCCCTCATGACTGTTTTGACTTCTTGTGACTTAACTTACATGACTCTTTAACTCCATACATGCATCTCTTAGACTTTCACACTACATTACATTTGATTACAACAAGTATGAACCATAGTAGTGATGTGGCCGAGACAACCCATGCCACAACTCAACATGAAACTACTGAAATGTACTAGCTGACTGTGGTGTCCGTGTCGAGCTGTTGTGCTTCTGAGTGATGGTGTGCTCTCGGTATAACATGTCTTCACCTCCGCATGGAAAAGTGCACGGGGTATTCAATGGTCTTGGTTTTTGCTTGATGGTGCATATGTGTGTGTCCCTTTCGCTCACTGCTCGATGTGCTTTGTGTGTTCATTCAATTGTGAGCAAGTCTTCTAGCATGCGTTCCACTTCATCCTATTCGTCATCATGCCATGTTTCATCGATGTACTTGTTCCTTCAATCACTCATGATGAGACGACATCAAATCTAGAAATCTCCTAATCTAACATGATGCATTGTTTTTGGTTTGGACAGTTGACTGGGAGAGGGACAAGGCATTGAAATTGAGTAGAGCATAGCTCAGGCCGAGATGCTTGGTTCCGGAGCACTGTCAAGAAAAAATGTGTAGATGTCACTGGGAGGCAGATTTGTGTAATCTGGGACGATAGTGATAATTGCAAGGCAAGACCCAATTGGGAGGAAAAATTATGTAGTTTCTGGGAGGAAGACCAAGCAAGGTGTCAGGGAACTGCTAGGACATTCTGCACATTTTTCAAGGTGAGGATTGGGCAGGTCATCCAGGGGTCCAGCTGGGAATCTACGCATTTTATTTGGGGAAGGCAATGTGGGCAACAAGAAGCACTGGCAGAAAATTTCCACAATTTTCTAGAGGACGATGGGATTAGGCTATAGGAGTTACTGGTCAAAACTGCGCAATTTTGGGAGATAGTCTGAGACAGGAAGCGGGGGCTCCCAGACATAAATGCATAGTTTCTAGGCTGATATTAAAGCAGGGCAGCAGGGCAGGTGATAGTAAAAACTGTGTAATTTTCTGAGGGAGAGCAGAGTGGGCCAGTAGGGGGCCTTCCTGTCATATATGCACAATTTCCCAAGATAGTGGAGTGACAGGAAATAGAGGTCTGTCCCACATGTCTGTGCATTTTCTGTAGGCAGTGCAAGGCTGGTTGGCTGGAAAAGTTCTACATAGTTTTGGAGATCAATGCAGCTTTGGGTCAAAGCTCAAGTTAGTTTTTCTGGTTGACTAGAGGGAGGTGTGATGGATGATCTTGCGGGAAGTGCAGACTGGAATGGGTTCTAGGACAACTTTTGTGTAGTTCTGGGAGACATTCGTCTGACTTTCTTCCAGGATTTCACAGTGTAGGCTGCCCTGTAGGACAACCTCAAGCTCTGCGCAGTTTTTGGCAGTAGAGCAAGGTCATTGAGATCGGGGTCTGGTTGAAGGAGGGTTGTCCGGTTGACAGATTTTTAGGAAAAATGACTAAGTGTGAAAGCAAGTGTACTTGTGCATACATGACATTGTGATCACACACTTAGCACGACTCGATGATAAGACACCTCAAACCAACAAGACAAACATGTGGTAAGTGATACTAACTCAAAGGTTAAGAGTGAAAAGTGCGACACTTGAGATATGTCTTCAAATTACCGTGACGACACTTGCGCGACAGTGCATGCAAATTTGTGTGTGAGTACGACCAATGTTCACAGAGTGAAAACAACCCATGCAAACAAAGACGAACCTTCAAAATCACCAGAACAAGCTTGCAAACATGACATAGCAATCAACATGCCAAAAGAAGATTGGTGGTTGATCAAGCAAAAAGGGTGTAAAAACTCAACAAGAGCTCATGGGATGAGCCTGAGTGTTTGCTACCATCAAGGGGAAAAACCATGGAAGTCTCCAAAATTTGGATGCAGGCCAAAATTTTGGAGGGTGTTGCAACCGCTACAACAAAGCATAGCTCATATTTTGAGTTTTCACTCCTTGGGGTTCTCTTATGTAGTGTATTATGGAGTTTTGTATGAAAAATATGTAAACTTATCTTTTTAATGAAGGTATTTATGTTTTTTCTTGTTGAAGAAAAAACTCATTTTGATACATAATCTTCTTTCATTTTTTGTTATGCACTACCATTATAAAATTAATAGATATTACTTAAACAAATTTATTGTGACTGTTGGCATATCAAATTTACAAAGTCAGATCATGATAATTTTTCTTTCTAGACTATTTATTATATTTCCATGACCTCATAGTAATTCAAGTGGGATCTTCTCATTCTAGTTGCTTCCTCCATTTGCTACATGAACTACATTCTTCCCTCCATTTTGTAGTGGGTACAACCATGGCACTGTGTTGTGTATCTTCATAGCTTACTATTGATCTTAGAGTGGATCTAAAATACTTTAGAGTCTCGAGCATGTTTTGATTTTGAATAACTTCCTCAATCCATGGTGGTTCAATTCTATATCTTATCCTTTTACCTATTCAAGGGAAGTCATTTGTGAGGTGTATTTTCCAGTAGAAATTTAGGGTCTCTATATCTATCTCTTTGTTAGAGTTAATGAGAAAAATGTATTGTTCCAATTAATTAATGTTTCAATGCCTTCTTCTAAACCATTAGTGTTCCAATGTATTCTTCTAGAGAGTGTTATTTTCCAATTTAAGTGTGAGTTTTAAACCTACTCATGTGCCCTTCTCATCTAGTTCTAATTGGTTTTTATTGTTATGTATTGTTCGTATCCCATTACTATAATATGGGATATTGTTGTGTAGAGGGACAACATCTAATAGATCTCTCTTCAAGAGAGTTTGGCTATCATGTTTTGTTTTTTATTTTTCAATTTGCTATTAGAGCCTAAGGTCTCAGAGCCGATGGTGTGAGGCCTCAAGGAACCATGAAGAAGGAGTCCATGTAAAAGATATAACACCTCTTATGCCTAAAGTTTGAAGTTTTAGTAAATCGAATCCTATTTTAGAGGTCAATATAAGAGATTAATACTTGGGTGTCTATGGGTGATGAGAAATTCAAAGGACTAGATCAAAATATTGATCTCCTATAGAGATTTAATATAGAGAGTAGATCCAAGGCCTGTGTAGATCAAATATGATCACACTTGAAATTTTTCAAAATCAAAGCAAGAGTGTGTTGGTAGGGTTTTGTAGGGGGAGGAGGCATAAAATCCTGCATGTTGAGTAGTTGGAGGAATAGGTCATGAGGAAATACTTTCCTCTATTATATTTCTCTTGCAAATGTATGTGAAGTAGATATCTGGATTAAATAGAACACATCCAAAATTTAGATAATTGTGTGGAATGAGAGATCACTAAGAATGCTTAGTCGTGATTTATTTTGCTACTAATTTTAGATTCTTGCATTCAAAGTATGTTTTTTCCTAGCACATAAAGTCATATTAGAGAAATATGTCGTTGATGATATTTCACATTTGTACAAATGATTCCAGCTTCACATCATCTTTTTTAGGAACAATTTAAGGCATGGACCCTTCATGTAGTGGATTGGAAACCACCTATTCCAAGACTTGTGTATGAGCATTTTATATACTTGATTTTGTTAGATGCAACATTCTAATTTTCATTTTCAATCTTGATCAAGAGTGTTGTGTAAATTTTCAAATTTAGGTTTCCAAGACCAATTCCATATAATTAAGTTGATAATGAGATGGAGATGCTTGTTTCTACTGAAGTTGGAATCCAAAATCAGGGAAAATAATATGTATTAAATAATATAGATTTTATATGGTTGTATTCGTACTTGGTCCAATTCATTAAAAATATTGACATTTTATTTGAGATGCCGATTGAAAACAAATTATGAGAAAATCCCATGCTTCTCCCACTTATGCTGCAATAACTTTAAACTATTACTAATTTTTCAAGCTAACAATCCCCATCCTTGGTTTATCTTTTGTTGTGGCTAGTCAGATAAATTACAAATTTGAAATCAAAAGGGGTCCTATGTTGGGCTATAGCACACACCATAATTGGGAAGTTTATTCGTCTAAGATTAGAGCTATGAGAATCATAATTCATCTTGGATTTCATTATGAAATTGACAATTGTGATGATAAATTTGTCTTCATTCCACTTGAAGAGAGCTCGCTTGTATTCCTATGCTTCAACCGATGGTGCGAAATATGAGATAAATGTAAGTTTTGCATGAGAATGTTGTGATTTGATCCACAAAAAAAGGTATAAGAATGACGATAGTAGGTGGAAATATATTTTTAATTTAAATGAAACATTTGAAAAATGTCATACTTGAAAAAAAAAAAACAATGTTTATATATGGTAAATGAAAGGGAGTTTTTAAAATTTAGAAGTTATTTCCATTATGTTATAAGTGTGTTGGATACGGATATTATGATGTGCACCATGACACGATGGGATTAGAGAAAGTTTTTAGTGTTCGATGTTTGTTTCCCATGAAGATATATCAATAGAAGACATGGTGTGGAGGGTGTTAGTCAGTCCACCATCGGATAAATAGTTGTGGAGTTGGAAGGTAAAATTACTCTATATAATCCCTATACCCTATTTGTTTGTTCATTCTTGACAAGTGGGGATTTAAAAACATGGGTGAAGGAGGAGAAATAATTCAAAATTCTAACCATGAAATTGATGTGCTACAACAAAATTTTGACGATTATTTGCAAGGATAATGGGCAAAGGCACAATTGAGATCATGAGATACAAAAATATATCATGAATTCACTACACATTGCATCAACATATTGGATGAAACGTTGGTATCACTTGATCAATGGATAAGTGATATTTTCAAAATTCAAGATCAAATGATAGATTGATAGAGTCATTGTAAAAATATTTATTATAAAAGGAAATGCATTGTGTGAATGAAGTTAAACAATCAAAACAAGAGGAAATAATGTGTGATGTAATTTGTGATACAAGTGACTTGATTCATAAATTTGATAGTTCATGTGATACTTGTGATTTGGTTGATGATAACAATGTTGATGTGTCTCTTGTGTTATGAGGTGATCTTAGTGATATCTCTAAAGATGGATCTCTTACTAAAGATGATGAACTAAATTATTTTTAAAACACACATAAAAAGGAATTGGTTATAAACTTTGAATAAAATAAGTTTTGATGGGAAAGGTTTAGGAAAAAATGGTCATGGTGAGTCTAGAAGGCCATACAAATATATGTAAGGCCAAGAAATGAAGAAATTGGTTATGAATTTCAAACAACTAATGGAACTATCAAGTTCGTGTAAGTAGAAACACTGATAACACGTGAGTCATTTGCATGTAGCATTGCAACAAATCAAGTGCACAAGTAGGAACGATATTGCAATCATGGTAGTAGAAAATGTGTGTGCAAGTTAAGTATTGGAAAAAATACATATTAAAGACTTAAAAATAGGTATATTATGGAATGGATATATTTAATAAATCTAATCAATTTGTAAAGGGAAAGACAAGTAAGTCAAATATGAGTAAAGATGTAACATGTCACCATGAAAAAAAAAATTATATACCTTAATAAGAGTAAGATCTATGCATTCATGCAATTCATGAAGAGGGGTTATACGTATCATTTCAGTGTATCCCTTATGTTATGCTTCAGTTTAGATTATTATTTAACTATTTTTACAAGGTACCTATCCATAATTGAATGTGTAGTCACATAACTTTATTGGCATCAATAAATATATCATTATTAATTCTTGTACTATATCACAGTGAGGTATTAATATACTTTTCTGGTGTGGATTGGCATGAATGTATAATACCATGGGTTGTTTGTATGGTAGTCATATATTAAATTTCTATATATGTTAATGAGGCATGGAGGCATTCATAATAGTTGGAATGTGGTGCTCCACCTTGGCACTTAGAATTGTTTGTCTTAGCTTGCTGTACTCTACACCTGGACTTGTTGTCAACATGCTACCTCTACCCTGTGTGTGATGTTAAACCTCCATCTAGCCTTGTGCTCTGGCAGTAAATTTTGGAGTTTGCATTAAGAGGAATGTCCACTGTTGATTTATAGACCTTGCATCAAACGGTTCTGAGCTTCTCTAGATCTGTTATGGTAACGAGATCTACCCCCACCTTCGGCACTTCATTCATTTCCCTCGTTGCCTGGCCCGCACACTCTGCAACTTTTGGTTCTTTGTTTTGGGTTTTCATCTATTCTTTGGCACCTTTATGCTGCAAGAACACTATTGTTTATGGTCTACATGATCGAATGTGTTTTGTGCTCCCAGAAGGATTTGACCGCCATCTTTGTACATTCCAGGGTTTCTTCAAACCTTCTAGGTGAGACACTCAAGCATTCTGCAATTCCACAATCTTTATCTTTTGTGTTATCTTCCTTTTCTGTTAATAATCAAGCTCTGTCATTCCTGTAGAAGTGGCTCTGGTAGCATGGATTCCTTCGGTTTCTGAAGATGTTGGAGCCTCCTTTTCTCGATCAGTTTTGATCAAGGCTATTACTCCACATCCCTTGAAGGATGACCTATCTGCGGTTTATTTTACGAAACACAATTTTGTATCTCCCATTTAAGACACATGGGTTGTCATATTTATTATAAATCCTACTTCATTTTTTGGGTTTATTATCGATTCAATGTAAAGACTGTTTAAAAAGCTTGATAATTATTTCTCTTAGATAATATAATCCCTTTTCTTTAAGTTATAAATTTTTCCTGGACTATTAGCACCTGGACTATGAATGAACTCTTGGCCTTGCGCCATTTTCCTCCGGCTAGTATGTTTAGCTTAACGGAAGTCATTTTCTTGTATACTATCTTTACATACTACAAAAATTTCATCAAATGAGTAATTGGGGTTTTGTCTTTTTTCATTGTTTAACATTTTGCAGAGATGGCTAAGAGTTTCACTTAATTTTTCATGTGAAATTGTTTAGTAACAGGGTATTCTTCTGTTCTAGTTCAAATGATCCTCTTTCTGGCTTTAAAAGTGAATTAGAGGTTTTGGGACTGTTCCGACCACAGGCCAACCCTCGGCGTTGGAACTAACCCATTCCTAAATAGCGGTTCTCTCAATTATCATGGCAATTCCTACTATCTTAACTACCTTACATATTTATTAGAATAAATCATTTATGTTGTTTTCTTATGCATAGAGATAGGCTATGGTTATACCATATCCTGCTAACTTTTCTTATTTATTATGGGTTACATAGTTTCGCACAACATAATACATTAGTTCTTTATTTCTAGCTTGGTTCTCAAAGGGCACCCTACTGAGGTAATATGACCAAGATTAATATTCCCTGTAAATATAAGTTTGATGACGATGGTGAAAGACTGTTCTCGTGTCTTCTTATTATTACTGTTAACAATAGGGTTATCAACAATGTTTAATTTCACTACTTTAGTCCACTTCCTGTAATTTTCCTTTCTCATAATGCTGAAAAGAAATTCTCAGAATGCTAAAAAGATATGTTGTACATAAACCTACTCAAATAGTTGTTGCATTTGAGTTCAGGTTGAAGATTACAATGCCTGAAACTTTCAAAGGTGAATACCGCATTTAAATCTCTGAATGAAGAATATGGTGTATAAATTCTTTCATATGTAGATACCACATTTAAGTTTCAACATAAGAGATACAACATATGGGTTCTACCATATGTAACTACTGTATTTAAAATTCAGAGTGAAAGAGGACAATACATTATCTTTAACCTATATAGGTACTACACTGGAATTTCAAACAAGGATATTCCTACTTATATTCATTTTTTCCTTGTCATGATTACCAATCTAAACAGAGTAATAACTCACAACATTATACTATATCATTAGAAATCATTATGAAAAATCTACAATCATGATAGTTCGAGTACTTATCTGCATTTTGTAAATTTGCTGGGAAAAACTCCTCATAAATGGCCACACATCCCTTCTAACGAGAATGGTATTTACAACTAGTTCTCCCCTCGAGCTCTCCCAACTTCCAGACAATAGGTACATTGGAGAGGTTTTCTTTCCAGATAATTTAAAGGCATCAGGGTCTCACTTGACCCAGCCTGAACTTACAATCGTGATAGGGATCAAGCCTTCCACTGGTCCTTACTAGCTCAGGAACCTGGCTCTTGGGCAGCCTATTTCCTCAACCCATAACTTTATTATTACTTTTGTCTTTTTCAGAAAATTGCCAAGCCCCCCCTTCTCCCCGGATTTTCCTTTTTAAAAGAAATCCTTTGGGAAAAGGAATAACTATTTTCTCCAACTGTATGGAAGTTAGGAACTCTTGCGGTAATCCATGAGTTTTCCCTCTTCAAATAACAAAAATAATTCTTTTAACCACTAACCATTTCATTTAAATAAAAAGTATTTCCATTTCAATTAGGTCTTTAACTAACCTAAAAATATGTCAACCTCTACATGAGGTAATTAATTAACAATTTTAACTTGTTTGTAAAAAGAAATAAAACCAAAGTAACTAGGGGTGTTACATGTCCCCCCCCTTATGTGAAACACCGTCCTCGGTGTTCTCCCAATCTTAATGAAAGGTAGGATAAGCTTGTTGCGTAAAGCTTTCATCTTCCCAAGTAGCTTCCTCTAGGCTAAAGTGCTTCCATTGCACTTTAACTTGGATGATAGCTCGCTTCTGGAGCATTATTTCTCTCCATTCTAGAATACACAAGGGCTCTTCCAGGAATTATCCATCTGGTTCTACCTGGACATTCATCATGTACTTATTATTATTCATATAAATTAAATGATCTAAAAGCTAAATAGAAACAAATATTTCCAAGGCTTTCTTTACCTGCACATCCTGCCAATTAATGATATTCCTGGGGTCATAAATATATCTTTTTAGTAGTGACACATGAAACACATTATGAATTCATAGGTGGCCTGACAGAGCAAGTTGGTAAGCTATTGGCCCTATCCTTTCCAGAATCTGGAAAGGTCCACAATAGCGAGGAGCTAGCTTCGCACAACGCCCCCATTTTAAGAAACTTTTTCTAGGCTTTACTCTTACATATACATGATCACCCACACCAAACTCTCTATAGGTTCTCTTTTTATCAGCATAAGATTTCTTCCTATCTTGGGTAGCTTTTAAATTTTGTCACACTCTCTTAACTGCTTGCTCCATTTCTACCAGCATATCAGGTCCTAGAATTAGTTTATCCTCAAGACTACTCCAGTTCACTGGTGTCCTACACTTCTTCCCATACAACACCTCGAATGGACTCATTTTGAGGGATTCATGATAGTTTTTGTTGTATGAAAATTCCACTAAGTGGAGATACTCTTCCCATTTTGTAGGTTGTTGCATCACATACATCCATAACATGTCTTCTAACACTTGGTTTACTCGTTCAGTCTGCCCATCCGTCTGTGGGTGATAAGTAGTGCTAAACTGAATTTGAGTTCCCAAACCAACAAATAAAGCTTTCCAAAATGTAGAGGTGAACTTAACATCTTTGTTGGATATTACTACTTTAGGCAACCCATGCAGTCTAAAGATCTCCTTCATAAATATATCATCAATTTCTATAGTTTTATAAGTAGATTTAACAAGAATAAAATGGGTTGTTTTACTTAGTTTATCCACCACTACCATGATGGAATCATTTTGCTTCCAGGATCTAGGTAAGCCCGTTATGAAATCTGATGTAATTGTATCCCATTTCTATTCAGGAATGCGAAGTGGGTGAAGCAGTCCAGTTGGGTGTTGGTGCTCTACTTTAACCTACTGACATTCTGGGAATTTGGCTAAGTATTCCACAATCTGTCTTCTCATTCCTGGCCAAAAATAACCCTTTTTAATTGTAGAGAACAAATTTTGATAGCCTGGATGTGCCATATATGGACTTCTGTGAAATTCATCTAACATATATTTCTTAATGGATTTTTGATTTGGCACATGTACTCTTCCTGTGAAAGTCAACAACTAGCCTACATTTATTCCATAGTCACCTTGTCTTCCTGAGTCTATCATTTGGTTAGCTTGCTACCAAAGGAATTTGAATTCATGGTATTTTATAATAGCTTCTCGAACTTGATTTACAAAGTTTCTTTCTATTTTACTAAATGACACTTCATATAGGTGATGAAACTTCCTACTAAAAGCATCGTCTACTCAATTTTCCTTTTCCTTCAGGTGTTTGATATCAAAATTAAATTCAATTAGGAAGGTTTTCCACCTTGCTTGTAGAGCATTCATATTAGGTTACTTGAAGAAACTCGTCAAGATACTATGATATATCATTAGGATAAATCTTTTCCCTAACAAGTAATGTCGCCACATTTTCAAGGCGTGTACCATAGCTGTCAATTCCAAGTCATAAGCATAATATCTCTACTCATGATATTTTAGTTTGCATGATTCATAAGCTATCACACTCCCCTATTGCATTAATACACCACCAACCCCCTCCTGACATGCATCCGTACAAACTATAAACTCCTAATCAGGATCAGCTACCTTAAGTACCAAGGCGATGGTTAACAATTGTTTTAGGAGTTCAAAACTATGTTGACATTCAGTTGTCCAGCAGAAATCTCTTCCTTTTTTCCGCAAGGAGGTGATAGGATATGAATTTTTTGAGAATCCCTTTATGAATCTTCGATATAACCATTCAGGCTCATAAAGGATCAGATATCCATCACACTTTTTGGTACTAACCAATCCATGATAGTTCTAATTTTTTCAGGATCCACAACTATACCTTCAACATAGATAATGTGTCCCAAGTACTGAATCCAATCTTTATAAAAATCACATTTTCTGTATTTAGTGTATAAATGATTCTTTTGCAATACTTGTAGCACTATCCGGAGGTGTTCTTTTTGTTCTTCCGAACTTATAGAATAAATCAGTATATCATCAATAAAAATTAAAACAAATTTATCCAAATACGGATGAAAAATACCATTCATTAGACTCATAAAAGTTGCTGGAGCATTGGTGAGTTTGAATGGTAGCACAATAAACTCATAATGCCCATAACGTGTTCTAAATGTTGTTTTACAAATATCTTCATCTTTTATCCTAATCTGATGGTACCCAGATCGCAGATCAATTTTAGAAAATATGGTGGCTCCTTTAACTTGATCAAACAGATCATCAATTCTTGGTAAAGGGTACTTATTCTTAACAGTTAACCTATTAAGCTATCACTAATTGAAGCATATCCACTGCATACCATCCTTTTCTCTTATGAACAACATAGGTTCCCCCCAAGGTGACACACTTGGGTGAATGTAGCCCTTATCCAATAGCTCTTGCAATTGCATTTTGAGTTCGGTTAACTCGGGTACACTCATTCGGTAAGGGGATTTTGATACAGGGATGCCCCCTGGTATTAATTCTATAGTGAAATCAATATCTCTTTTGGGTGGTAAGCCCGATATTTCTTCAGGAAATACAACTCCAAATTCCTAGATAATAGGTATGTACCTTAAAGTAGCAGTTTTACCCTTGGAGTTTGTATAACCTACTTGGACAGCATACAATTGGCAGCCTTTCCGAATACATTTACTTAACTGATTGGCAATATTTGGACGCAACTTAACAACTCTTTGAATTCCCTAAATTTCTTTTCTAGCACCCTCTTCAAAAAGGTAACTAATAGTCTTATCTTTTAAATTAACCACTGACCAAAGTTTTTCTAACCAATCCATTCCAATGAGTACATCATAAGATCCTAAAGATAACATGTTTAAATTTACCCTTACTGGTTATCCAAATTTTTCTAATAAGCATTTTTCTACCTTAACTAATACCCTACGCTTGGCCCTAGTGGCGAGCTGTACTAACCATGGAGTTTTAAATTTAGTAGAGTTCAAATGACATAACTCAACTATCTTAGGGCTAACATAACTCAAAGTTGCTCCTGGGTCAATCAGAATGGATACACAATGATTAAAAATTTTACCTTCAAATTCTACCATGGAAGGTTGATATTAGGCTTGGTTGTCCTCTAAACCTAAATTTATTCGGGGAATGCTTCTAGTCAAATCTCCAACTATGGAGGCCTCCTGAACATTTTCTACTTTCTTGGCTCTAGCACGTTGGGGGAAGTGTTTGTAATAATAGGGTTCCCAAAAACCCCAACATTGCAATGGTGGATTTTGCTACTGACTACTCTCTGGTTTATCGGATGCTTCAGTGGATCGACTCTCACTAGGTTGCCTTGGCTTCATTTGATTTTTCTCTAGATTTGGGATTCTTAAAATTAGATGCATTTTCTTTCCTTTTTTAGCTACCCAGCCTTTGCTACCTTCTCCTTTCTGCTTCATTTGTTGATAGCATATTTTGGCCTTTCTTATGGCTTCGTCCATAGTTTTTGGGCTGTCAAATTCTATTCTCTCTTTCATAAAAGCTAGTAAGCTGCTAACAAAACATTGCACCTTGGCTTTTTCCTCCCGTATATAGGGTACATATCTTAGTAGCGATGTGAATTTTGTCACAAAATCATCCATAGTTTGTTGTCCCAATCTAAGGTCATGGAATTCTTTTTCCTTTTCATCATAAAATTGTTTAGTGAGATATCTATCTTTGAAATGTTTTTGGAATTGCTCCCATGAAACTGCTTGTTCATCTACTCCCTAAACCATTTTGACTTCCTCAAGTGGCTTTTCCCTGTAATTGGAAAATTGCTAGTCTAGTCTTTAAGTTGTCTTCGTATTAATATATTTGGAAATACTTGTTCATGTTTATTAGCGAGGCTTCTACAAATTCCTCCTTTTCTCCATCGAACGTAGGTGGTTTAATTTTTTTAAACTCCCCCTGTAGCTCAGTTTTTTGTCTTTTACTCCCTTTTCCACCTATGATGTTTTCTGATCCTTCCTCCTTATTCATTTGGCTTCCATCCAATCCAATTTTTTCTGCTTTTTGTTGGTGTTCCTCATTATTGTTTTCATCTTCAGGACTAGGAGTTGGATGCATTTGATTTTTTTTATCAGAAAGGCTCTTTAGGATCCTTTCTTGTTCAAGTCTTAGTCTTTCATAATTGGCTCGTAAATTTTCCATTTCGGTTCGGAGCTGTTGTATAGTTTCTAATAACATTGCATCAATGTTATTGCGATGGCATTCTCCCAGTTGTACGCACACCTCTGGGTTGGCACCGATATGTGGTGTGTATTTTGTTCCAGAGGCCATCCTTCCTGATGGTGTAGACAATGTTCCTCTGCATATATTATGTGCCCCTCTGTGCAAAATAAATGATTTGTTAATATTTATTATCCATTGAGGCCACAGTGTTGAAACCTGGATCTGATACCACTTGTAACATGTCACCTTAAAAAAATTAAAAAATTATATACCTTAATAAGAGTAAGATCTATGCATTCACACAATTCATGAAGAGAGGGCTTATACGTATCATTTCAATGCATCCCTTATGTTATACTTCAGTTTAGATTATTATTTAACTAGTTTTACAAGGTACATATCCATAATTGAATGTGTAGTCACATAACTTTATTGGCATCAATAAATATATCGTTATTAATTCTTGTACTATATCACAATGAGTAATTAATATACTTTTTTGACTTGACTTGGCATGAATGTATAATACCATGGGTTGTTTGTATGGTAGTCATATATTAAATTTCTATATCTGTTAACGAGGCATGGAGACATTCATAATAGTTGGAACGTGACGCTCCACCTTGCCACTTAGAATTGATTGTCCTAGCTTGCTATACTCTCCACCTAGACTTCTTGTTAACGTGCCACCGCTACCTCATATGTGATGATAAACCTCCAGCTAGCTTCGTGCTCTGGCAATAGATCTTGGAGTTCGCATTGGGAGGAATGTCAACCGTTGATTTACGAACCTTGCATCAGACGGTTCTAAGCTTCTCTGGATCCGTTAGGGTAACGAGATCTACCCCCACCTTCAAAACTTCATTCATTTCCCTCTTCATCTGGCCCAGACGCACTCTGGAACTTTTGGTTCTTTGTTTTGGGTTTTCATCTGTTCTTTGGCACCCTTATGTTGCAATATCACTGTTGTTTATGGTCTACATGTTCGGTTGTGTTTTGTGCTCCTTCCATCACTGTGCATTCCAGGGTTTCTTCAAACCTGCTAGGTGAGACACTCAAGCATTTTGCAATGCTAGAGTCTTTGTCTTTTGAGTTGCCTTCCCTTTCCGTTAATAATTTAGCTCTGTCATGCTTATAGAAGTGGCTCTGGTAGCATGACTTCCATCGGTTTTTGAAGATGTTGCAGCCTCCTCTGCTTGACTGGCTCTATTCTAGGTTATGACTACACATCCCTTGAAGTATGACCTGTCTGTGGTTTATTTTCTAAAACATAATTTTGTATATCCTAGTTAAGAAACATGGGTTGTCATATTTATATGAAATCCTACTTCATTTTTGGGGTTTATTAACAATTCAATGTAAAGACTGTTTAAAAGTCCTAATAATTGTTTCGCTTGGATAATATAGTCCCTTTTCTTTAAGTTATAAATCTGTCCTGGACTATTAGCGTTTGGACTATGAATGAGCTCTTGGCCTTGCACTATTTTCCTTCAGATAGTATGTTTAGCTTAATGGAAGTCGTTTTCTTGTATACTGTCTTTATAAACTACAAAAATTTCATCAAAGGAGTAATTGGGGTTTTGTCCTTTTGCACTGTTTAACATTTTGTAGAGATGGGTAAGAGTTTCGCTTAATTTTGCATGTGAAATTGTTTGGTAACAGGATGTTCTCCAGATCTAGTTCAAATTCTCCTCTTTATAGCTTTAAAAGTGAATTAGAGGTTCTGGCACTATTTCTACCACGAGCCAACCCTCAGCGTTGGAACTAACCCATTCCTAAATAGCGGTTCTCTCGATTATCATGGAAATTCCTACCAACTTAACTACCTTACATATTTATTACAATAAATCATTTATGTTGTTTGATTACGCATATAGATTGGCTATGGTTATACTATCTCCTGCTAATTTTTCTGATTTTTTATGGGTTACATAGTTTTGCACAACATAGTACATTACTTATTTATTTCTATCTTGGTTCTCAAATCAAACCCTACCGACGTAATACGACCAAGATTAATATTCCATGTAAATATAATTTTCATGACGATGGTGAAGGACTGTTCTTGTGTCTTCTTACCATTACTGTTAATAATAGGGTTATAAAAAATGTTTAATTTCACTAATTTAGTCCACTTCCTGTAATTTTCCTTTCTCAGAATGCTGAAAATAAATTCTCATAATGCTAAAAGGATATGTTGTACATAAACCTACTCAAATAGTTGTTGCATTTGCATTCATGGTGAAGATTACAATGCCTGAACCTTTCAAATGTGAATACCACATTTAAATCTCTGAATGAAGAATACAATGTATAAATTCTATTATATGTAGATACTGCATTTAACTTTCAACAAAAGAGATACAATGTACGAGTTGTACCATAAGTAACTATTGTATTTAAATTCAAATTGAAATAGTACAATACATTATCTTTAACCTATATAGTACTGCACTGGAATTTCAAACAAGGAGATTCCTACTTATATTCAATTTTTCCTTGTCATGATTACCAATCTAAACAGAGTAATAACTCACAACATTATACTCTATCATTAGAAATCATTATGAAAAATATACAATCTTGATAATTCTAGTACTTATCTGTATTTTGTAAATTTGCTGGGAAAAAATCCTCAGAAATGGCCACAACTCCCTTCCAAAAAGAATGGTCTTTGCAACCAATTCTCCCCCGAGCTCTCCCAAATTCCAGACAACAGGTACAGAGGAGAGGTTTTCTTTCCAGATTATTTAAAGGCATCAGGGGCTCACTTGACCTAGCCTGAACTCACAATCGTGATATGGTTTGAGCCTTCCACTAGTCCTTACCAACTCATGAACCTGACTCTTGGGCAGTGTATTGCCTCAACCCATAACTCTGTTATTACTTCTTTCTTTTTCATAAAATTCCCCCCCTTCTCCCCAGATTTTCCTTTTTAAAAGAAATCCTTTAGGATAAGGAATAATTGTTTTCTCCAACTGTCTAGAAGTTAGGAACTCTTGTGGTCATCCATGAGTTTTCCCTTTTCATATAACAAAAAGCATTCCTTTAACTACTAACCATTTATTTAAATAAAAAGTCTTTCTAATTCAATTAGGTCTTTAACTAACATAAAAATATGTCAACCTCTACATGAGGTAATTAGCTAACAATTTTAACTTATTTGTAAAAAGAAATAAAACCAAACTAACTGGGGGTGTTACAAAAGAGATAAAGGAGAAGCTACAAGTAGTGTGTGGAGTTGAGATGGGATTATATATTTGGGCATATGAATTTCTACAAAGGAGTGATGGTAACATTTTATACATAAGATGATATGATGCTACTACTAACCATTTATTTAAATAAAAAGTCTTTCTAATTCAATTAGGTCTTTAACTAACATAAAAATATGTCAACCTCTACATGAGGTAATTAGCTAACAATTTTAACTTATTTGTAAAAAGAAATAAAACCAAACTAACTGGGGGTGTTACAAAAGAGATAAAGGAGAAGCTACAAGTAGTGTGTGGAGTTGAGATGGGATTATATATTTGGGCATATGAATTTCTACAAAGGAGTGATGGTAACATTTTATACCTAAGATGATATGATGCTATTGTGTAAAGGGTTCATGATTGGTTGTACCCAACATCCCAAATGTTTTTATCCAAGTTATAAAAGTTTTATTTTTCCCAAGTGTTTTGTAAGCCCTATTGATTTAGGCCTACATGAATTAGAGTAATCATGTAGCGTGTATCCATCCTATGTATAGATAGGATGTGACATCAACTTGTGGAATGGACCATTTGAATAGGTATGAGGATGGTTGGTGTACTCATATGCTAGCTTGATGTGGAATGAGAGAAGTAGTGTCTTTGATAAAAGGGGGGGAATGTGCGATGGATTGTTTTTTATATGAACATCAATAATCAATTTTACGTAGGAAGAAAATAAAGTTCAAGGATGAATCCCAAATTAAGAAAATAAGAATTTGATATCAGTGCACATAGAACCATGTACATGAACGTCATCCTACTAGACTAGCTGTCGGTTACCCATGCATTTTGATGGATGGTTGTTCCTTATCGAGACGTCAACATCTTGGTAATATTTGTATCCTATAGGTATGACAAAATTATAGGTTAGACCAAACATAGATTTTGTTAATAAAGAGATTCTTAAGATCATGTGTCGCAGAGAAGAGCATAATGATGAAGAGATCAACTAATGGATTACTAAGGAAAGTTAGGTGTTAAAGAGAATCCATTTCTCCATTAATGGGGAGTATTAGAGTTAACGAGATAAATGTATTATTCCAATGCATTATTATTTCTATGCATTCTTCCAAATCATGAGGGTTATAATTTATTCTTCTAGAGAGTGTTGGTTTCCAGTGTAAGTGTGAGTTTTAAACCCACTAAGGTGTCCTTCTCATCCATTTGTAATTGGGTTTTATAGTTATTTGTTGTACCTATTACCTATCCCATGCTATAAATATGGGATATTGTTGTGTAGAGGGACAACATCTAAAAAATCTCTCTTCAAGGGAGTTTAGATCTCATGTTTTGTTTATGTTTTTTATTCTCTTCTCTTTTGTTTTCTCTTGACCTATTTTCTTAACTAGTATCTTTGTCCTTAATTCTTTCTCTCAACAATAATGGGGAAAATAAAAACAATTAGTACAAGGGCCATGACAAAAATCATCAAAGAGATTCATAATAAACAAATCATTTTATTTTCAAATTAGCTAGATAGATATTGTACATGTTATTTTGATTTATTATTAGAAGGTAATTTTTCTCTTTTTGTCTCTTACTCAACATAGACATATTGTTTATTCTTTAAACATACACAATGATCAACACTTACATTATAGAATAATATAAATTATTAGTGTATCCCTCAAAATTTGGTGCTAGAGTGAAGTAGACAACATACATTGTGACAAATGGTAGACAACAAAGATTGTAACAGATGGCGCTCACATATCAACTACTTCACAAGTATTTCTCTACTTTAACCCTCCCCTCATAGTTGATAGTGATAATATACATAGGAAATAAAAGTATTTCTTAATGTCCATCAACCTATTGATATATATCCTTAGTCAGTGCTTAATGAATGCATTTCCTACAAGTGTTATAATTAAACATGAACATAACCTTCAAGTTGGGTAAAGGAATTTGATTTAATTCCTTCCAAAAACTATTTACGGTATTACTGAGATATTCACTTGTCTTGTGGAACTCAATCAGTGGGGTGGTATTCATGACGAGTAATTTAGAAATATAAGAAATTTTTGTTTTTCTTCTATCATGAATTCATTCAATTCAATTGGTTAATTATGTAAAGGTATTTACTGTGGGTGGTTTTGATGAGAAGTTGAGTCGGGATATATAGAGAAAATGATACCAAATAAATAGTGATTGGATTTTTTTTTCATAATTTAACTTTAATATTTTGATATAGAATAAAGTTTTTTTGATAGAGAACAAAGAGAAACAAAGTTTGAATGACTTACACTTGCATTATTGAATGATTTATGGTGGTGCAATTTATAGTGGCATAGCATCAATGTGCTTACTTAGTAATAAGAGTGTTTCCATTTTCTCTAGTATGTCTTTGCTCCTCCAACTAAATAGTCTAATTGGTTACATTTTTGGGAAGAGACTGTGAAAAAAAAAATTCGACATCAAGCATTGTAACACATTTTGATAGTGAATATTTCACTAATGTAGGCACTAGTGTGACAATCATACATCCTTTAAACTTAAGCAATACAAAATATTAAAATAATTCAAAGTGTCTAATACTCAAATAATTCATATGAAAATAATTCAAAGCAACTAATATTCAAATAATTGAAAGAAATTAATACTTAGTCAACTAAATAATCCATTTCCATACACACACTCCCATGACTTAAGTTAATGTAAAGTGCTTCAAGAGAATATGCGCTTAGAACAGAAGACATTGATTTTCCTACTTAATCTATAAAACACTAAAAAAAAATTAAATAATTTTAAATACAAATTTTCCTAAAATTTTGATTAAACAATTTATAAAAATTAAAATAAAAAAATAAATCAACTAAATTCCATATAAAGTAAAACTAATAAAATAAAATATTAGAAGTAACAATTCATTCAGAACCTTTATACACATTGTTATTATGAAACTTAAATTCCAAAATTATATTAAAATTTAAGAAATTACCATTTCTCTAATCACAAATCTAAAAGTAATTATCTAAAATTTTAAACATGGTTAGAATTACATCATGATCTAAATACATATTTAGCATACCCTAAAATGGTGTATGAGAGAAATAATACATTGAATTCCCTACCCAATCTAAAAAAACATTAAAATAAATACTAGTACATTGATTTTCTTCTCTAATATTAAAAACATAAAATTTAAAAATTAAATAATTTTAAATACAAAATTTCTTAAAATTTTGGTTAAATATTAGTTAAAATAAAAAAAATAAAACTTGATCTTAAATTTTTATGATCTATAGTGATTTTGATAATATCTTTTAGATTAATCACATCATAAGTTGTTGACCACCCTTTAATATGCTCCATCTTCAAAATAACTAAATAAAATAAAATAAAATATTAAAAATAACAATTCATTAAAAACCTTCATATTTACTATTATTATAAAATTTAAATTCCATAATTCTACTATTTCTCTAACAAATTTCACACTAATTACATATTACACCATAATCTAAATTCATATTTAACATAATCTAAATTCATATTTAACATACCCTAAAACCATTTAGTAAGGCAATAAGACATTGATTTTCCAACCTAAAAAACATAAAAATATAAAAATTAAATAATTTTAAATACAATTTTTCCTAAAAATTGGATTAAACAATAGCTAAAGTAAAAAAATAAATCAAATAAGTTCAATCTAAATTAATAAAATTAAATATTAAAAATAACAATTTATTAAAAACCTTCATACTCATTATTATTATGAAATTTAAATTTCAAACTTCTATTAATATTAAAATTAAAATTAAAATTAAAATTAAAGAAATATGTATTTCTCTAATCACAAATCTCACAGTGATTACATAAAATTTTAAACATGATTAGAATTACACCATGATCTAAATTTATATTTAACAAACCCTAAAAATAATTCCTGCCTAATCTAAAAAACGGTTAAATAATTTTAAATACAATTATTTCTAAAACTTTGGTGGAACAATTCATTAAAAAGAAAAAGAAATTAAAATAAAAAAATAAATCAAACAAATTCAATCTAAATTAAAATTAATAAACCTAAATATAAAAAATAACAAATTAAAATTAATAAACCTAAATATAAAAAATAACAATTTATTCAAAACTAATTAAGGTAAAAAAAATAAAACAACTAAATTCAATCTAAATTAAAAATAATAATTTAAATATAAAAAATAACAAGACTCATTGTTATTATCAAATTTAAATTCAAAAATTCTATTAAAATTAAAGAAATGAATATTTCTCTAATTATAAATATCACAATAATTATATAAAATTTTAAACATGATTAGAATTACATCGTAATCTAAATTCATATTTAACATACCTTAAAATATTGTACCAAAGTAATAAGGTATTAATTTTCCTACTTAATCTAAAAAAATATAAAAATTAAAAATTAAATAAATTTAAATATAAAATTTCCTAAAATTTTAGTTAAAAAATTCATTAAAAAAAATAAAAATAAAAATAAAAAATCAATTAAATTCAATCTAAATAAAAATTAATAAAATAAAATAAATTCATTAAAAAAAATAAAAAATCAATTAAATTCAATCTAAATAAAAATTAATAAAATAAAATATTGAAAATGACAATTCATTAAAAACCTTCATACTCATTGCTATTATGAAATTTAAATTCCAAAATTCTATTAAAATTAAATAAATGACTATTTCTCTCATTATATTAAAATTAAATAAATGACTATTTCTCTCATCACAAATCTCATAAAATAAATGACTATTTCTCTCATCACAAATCTCATAGTAATTACATAAAATTTTAAATATGGTTAGAAATGACATTATAATCTAAATTCATCTATTAACAAACCCTAAAACAATGTAGGAAAGTAATAAGACATGGATTTTCCTATCTAATCTTAAAAATACATTAAAAAAATTAAATAATTTTAAATATAAATTTTCTTAAAACATTAATTAAACCATTAAAAAACTCAACTAAATTCAAATTAAAAAATTACATATTGAAAATAAAAATTCAGTGAAAACCCTTTTACTCATGATTAATTTGAAATTTAAATTCCAAAAATCTACTAAAATTAAAGAAATAACTATTTTTGATCAAGTTCCACGAGCAAAATTGGTTGATAGTGAGCCTAGTCACTAGTCAAACAAAGATCACACAAAACTTAATCACATATCTCAATAATTACATAAAATTTTAAACATGATTACAATTACACCATGATCTAAATTCATATATTAACAGACATTAAAACCATGTGAAAGCAATAAGATATTGATTTTCCTACCTAATCTAAAAAACATAAAATAATAAAAATTAAATAATTTTAAATATAATTTCTCCTAAAACTTTAGTTAAACAATTTTTAAAAATAATATTAAAAAAAAATCAACCAAATTCAATCTAAATCTAAATTCAAATTAATAATTTGAATATTAAAAATAACAATTTTCATAGTTGAAATTTAAATTTCATGAAATTTGAATTTCAAAATTATATTAAAAATAAAGAAATAACTATTTCTCTAATCACAAATGTTACAATCAATACATAAAATTTTAAACATGATTAGAATTATATTATGATCTAAATTTATATTTAAACATTATTAGATCTAAATTCATAACATAATTGTATTATGATCTAAATTTATAACATAAGAGTAGACTAATGAGGTTACAATTTTGCTCAGAAAATAGTAAAAATTTTGAGAAAATTTTAAAACTTTTGAGAAATATGTGTTGCAGTGATAACAATTTTAGATAACAGAAATTTTTGGTAGCACTCAATCTATTTCCAACACTATTAAAAAACAATTTTTTTTTTAACCAAATTTCAATCAAAAATAACTTTCCAAATAAAATTATAAACCAGGCCTTTAACATACCCTAAAAAGATGTACTAAATTTTAAGCATAATCGGAATTACACCATAATCTAAATTCATATTTAACCTCCTCCTACGATGTGGTAGTTTGCTAAATTATGACATAACCTTAGAAGGATCATTACATAAGTAACATTAAAATCTAATTTCTTCGCTAAAATTTTAGAACAATATCGAACGGCTCCCAAACGTTTAACTGTCCATTTTGAATTTGAGCTCGGCCGAATCCGAATCCGAATCGACATGGTAGGATGTATCATGGAAAATAAACAATGAAAGGATGCTTAACCGACAATGGTGTGTATTAAGCAGATGACACATGGCAGCCCGTGTCACCTCGTCAAATAACAGTAGACTACACTCGTGTCTGCACAGTATTGCTTTGGCCTGAGCCTTCGCCATGGCAGCACCGAACGTGTATATCCATTAACAGGAGCCACCACGACGTAGCGGATATCATTCTTGGTGACTATATATAAAATCAAGAAGTCGTGAGGGCGGTGAGAGTAGTTGAAACGATTACAAGCTGAGTGTCTGTAACTTGTTATACCTAAGGCTGTAGTCGCTGGGGTGTGAAGAGAGGATCATCATGAGTCAGGGGCAGGCGAGAAGGGATGAAGCGCAAGATCAATTGCCGGAGCCCATAACATATGGAGACATATTCGACGTCAGCGGGAGTCTGGCGGCGCAGGCCATCACTCCGCAGGACGCAGCTCTCATGCAAAGCGCCGAGACGAGGGCGCTCGGCAAAACACTGAAGGTAGGCGCCGCCGCAGTCATGCAGGCGGCGGCCGAGATGAACGAGAGCGCCGGCCTATTGAACAGCCGGGCAGAAGACAGCGTTGTGGGTGAGCAGGGTGTCACTGTCGCCGAAGCTCAGCTGCCCGGTGTGAACGTCACCACGGAATACGTAGCCGGGCAGGCCATTCGCTCCGCCATCCGCCCGGCGCCCGCAGATTATCCCACGGATGCTACCGCGGACGTCACCATCGGAGAGGTACCTGGCACGTGCTAGAGTGGTGTTGGACTTATTTTAATTTGAGCGTCTCTTTATTGAATTTCATTGGCAACGTATGGTTAATTTTTCGTTGACAGGCATTGGAGGCGGCTGCCATGAGAGCAGGTGATAAGCCTGTGGAACTAAGCGATGCAGTTGCAGTCCAGGCAGCCGAGCGGCAAGCCACTGGGACTGGCGAGATCTCTAAAGGCGGCGTGGCCTCGGCGGCGCAGGCGGCGGCAGATGTTAATGCACGCTTGCCGTACTCGATGAAAACGACCTTGGGAGACGTTCTTTCTGTAACTATCACCATACACTCTGCTTTACTATGATGTAGACTTGCAACGAATCTACAGTCTTTTACACTAATAATCGACACTCTGCTTTAATATGATGTAGACTTACAATTGATCTACACTCTTCTAATATATTATTGGGATTATTTTTTGAGTTTTTATTTTTCTCTTAATGGTGCAGACTGCTACCGAAGACCTGCCTGTGGACAAGGCTGTTACAGCGGAGGACGCGAGGAGGATCAAAGAACTGGAAGCGAGTCACACCGAGACTGGGGAAGCTTATCCCGGTGGCGTCGGTGATGCCATGGAGGCTGCCGCGAGGGTCAATGAACAGGGTGGCATGGGGTTTCGGGCATGACCTGCATATCTGGATTTGTGAGATTTTCTTACGGCTTTGTGTAAATTTTCTTGGTGTGTAATGGCCTTTGGAGTGTGTAAGTAGTACGAATGGTAATCTTTAATCGAATAACTAATGATAGGTGCCGTTTATGACTATTGGAATAACTCACGATAGGCGCCATTTTGAACCGTGTAATTGCTCCTCGGTAATAAGGTTTATGTTTTTCATACCTGCCTGTATTGTTTTCGTGTTTTTGGGAAGCTTTCTTGATATTTTTTTTAATAAAATTCATCGAGAATTTTCAAAAGTTAAAATGGCTGTATTTTGAATTCTATTTTGATGGTAGAGAAATATTAAAAATCATATATGTGTGTATGGTTTAGTTTTTAAAATAATAAAATGTTTTAATAACCATATTAATATTTTTCTTATTTATTTAATATTAAAATATTTCAATAATACTATTCATATTTTTTTAGTGATATGTAATTAATATTTATATTTATATTAATATTAAAATATTTCAAAAACAATATTAATGTAATATATTAAAATAAAATATAAAAAAATTTTCGCGATAGGCAAATAATATTAATATATTTTTTGTGGTATGCTTTAATTTTAAAATAATATTAATAATATTCATATGATATTTAATTAATATTAAAATATTTCAGAAAATAATATTAATATAACATATTAAAATAAAATATACTAAAATAAAATATTAAAAGTTTTCGCGATATGCAAATATTATTTGCATTATATCTATATTTTTTGTGATATGCTTTAATTTTGTGGTATGCCTTAATTTTTAAAATAATATTAATATTTTTTTGTATTGTTTTAATTTTTAAAATAATGAAATATTTCAATAATACTTTTAGTAAAATTGAATATCCTTTGTTATTATTTACAAAGGTTAAAGTTATTTAACTCTCAATCTACTCTCTTACAAAGTAGATTGAGTAAAAGTTATTAGATTGGGTAAAAGTTATTTAACTTTCAATTAGCTCAATTAGCTCTCTTACAAAGTAGATTGAGTAAAAGTTATTAGAGTGGGTAAAAGTTATTTAACTTTCAATTAGCTCTCTTACAAAGTAGATTGAGTAAAAGTTAAGATTGAGTAAAAGTTATTAGATTGGGTAAAAGTTATTTAACTTTCAATTAGCTCTCTTACAAAGTAGATTGAGTAAAAGTTATTAGATTGGGTAAAAGTTATTTAACTCTCAATTAGCTCTCTTACAAAGTAGATTGAGTAAAAGTTATTCAACTCTCTTACAAAGTAGATTGTAGATTGAGTAAAAGTTATTTAGCTCTCAATTAGCTCTCTTACAAAGTAGATTGAGTAAAAGTTATTCAATTGGGTAAAAGTTATTTAACTCTCAATTAGCTCTCTTACAAAGTAGATTGAGTAAAAGTTATTCAACTCTCTTACAAAGTAGATTGTAGATTGAGTAAAAGTTATTTAACTCTCAATTAGCTCTCTTACAAAGTAGATTGAGTAAAAGTTATTCAACTCTCTTACAAAAATAGATGGAGTAAATTTAACTTTCTTACAAAGTAGATTGATAGATGGAGTAAATTTAACTCTCTTACAAAGTAGATTGAGTAAAAGTTATTCAACTCTTATAAAAAATAGATGGAGTAAATTTAACTCTCTTACAAAGTAGATTGAGTAAAAGTTATTCAACTCTCTTACAAAGTAGATACTTACAAAGTAGATAGACTAGATACTTACAAAGAAGATAGATAGATTGAGTAAAGTAGATCTTACAAAGTAGATTCTCTCGATAAAGTTATTCAACTCTCTTACAAAGTCGATAAAGTTATTCAACTCTCTTACAAAGTAGATAGATTGAGTAAAGTAGATTCTCTCAATGTATGTTTCATAATATGAGTTAGATGGAGTAAAGTAGATTTTGTGGATGTTTCATATTTTCATAATATAAGTTAGATAATTTGAATTGATATTTTATAAGTTAGATAATAATTACAAAGTAGATAGATTGAGTAAAGTAATCTATGTATGTTTCATAATATGAGTTAGATTGAATAAAGTAGATTCTATGGATGTTTCATATTTTCATAATATAAGTTAGATAATTTGAATTGATCTTTTATAAGTTAGATAATAATTTGAATTGATAATTTGGTAAAGTAGATTCTCTCCATGTTTCATACATGTTTCATAATATGAGTCAAATAATAATTTGAATTGATAAATAATTTGAATTGATATGATAATTTGGTAATTGATATGATAATTTGGTAAAGTAGATTTTTTCCATGTATTATTTACAAAGGTTAAAGTTATTGAGCTCTTTTATAAAGGTTAAAGTTATTCGACTCTTTTACAAAGTAGATTAAGTAAAGTAGATTCTCTCCATGCTTCATAATATGAGTTAGTTTGGTAAAGTAGATTCTCTTCATGTTTCACAATATGAATTAGTTTGGTAAAGTAGATTCTCTCAATGCTTCATAATATGAGTTAGATTGAGTAAAGTAGATTTTCTCCATGTTTCATAATATAAGTTAGATAATAATTTGAATTGATAATTTGGTAAAGTAGATTTTGTAATGTCTTGGGGAAAAAATGTAAATATTTGATTTACTGTGGTTAATATAAACTGATATTATTATCTATTTAAAATTTAAATATAATTTGTTTTCATTATGAGATGTAACAAGTGTTTTTTTAAAGGATGGTAATTTCTCAAGGAGGAAGTTGTCGAGCAACCCTAACTGCCTCCCCTAACTAGAAGAGTTTCCAGAGAAAAGGAGGGGAGGAGAGGAAAATCCCCTAACTGGAAGAGTTTCCAAAGAAAAGGAGGGGAGGAGAGGAAAATCTGCGCTGTAGGGACAGGCATAGGAGGAAAAAAAAAAGAAGGCTAAGTCCCTGCATGCTGTGTGAGCAACTTGCGGAAGACTGTGGTCTAGCAAGTAAGCAAGGGGGGATTCTAATCCTAAAAGATGAATCTCATGGTTGGGTAGTTGAGAGGCAACATACCTAGATTCGAGTGACCTTCAAGAAGATCTTTACCTGTCGGAAACACCAGCTACATAAAGAAACCCTTGGGGTGGAACTGCTGTGTGAAATTTGTAATGTTTCATTTTTACTGTTAAAAGAAGGGTGTGGAAGGTTTTCCTTACAATGAACAGCTGAGGAAACATAAGAGGAGAGATGGGTGTCCTCCTAAGAAAATATTTACTAATGTAAGAGCTTAGTAGTCTGTGAGGAGTTTAACTTTCTTGTTTTTTTTTTAAATTGGAGATAAATGCAAGAGAACTCTGTAGGTAAATTTATCCAAAGATTAAAAAAAAAGAAAAGAAACAAAAAACAAGATTTATCGCAGATTCAGAATTTCAAAAAAAAGAAAGACTGACATTGTAGTAAACTCGAATCCATTCAATAATTAATAGAAAGACTGTTCAGGGGCTCTTTCTTTACATATGCCTGAACACAAACAAATGCAGGAAAATCTAGAAGATAGAATCAGAACCCCGGAGCACTACCAGTGGAGCGATATTTATATAGATTCTAAAGAAAACACTGAGGAGCAAAACCGCATCTGCAAGGATATGCAAATTTAAAACCAGAATCCTTCTTTCCCTATTTGCATGTAGTTATGAATTTAAATGACAACATTGAAAAAACATGTAACTGTATATATATATATATATATATATATATATATATATATATATATATATGACAGAAGAACAAATCTTGCAATTTCGTAACCATATGGAAGCGAGTAATCCTGAGAAATTAGATAATAACATAATCCTGAGCTCTGAGGAGCGTATTTAAGTTTAAGATAACTTGTAAAATAGTACGAACAAGAGACTAGCAGTAACATAGAGCTAGACCCTAAAGCAAATGCCAATGCACAACAACCTGCTAGGCATAAACCATTTTCACCGTGTGGAGATAGCTTACACAGAATGCCATACAACATGCAGTACAAAACCAATAACAATCTGTGGAAATTCAGAACTGTACACATAAAATTGCACTGTCACAACCATAGTAATAATCCAATAACTCATGGAACCTTGACGGGGGTTAAAACATTGCAATATAACAAGAAGAATCGTAACGCGCAGCAGGGAGGGCATGCTTCTTTATAACTTAACACTACTCAGGTCACAAGGACCTTAACAAACAAAATTGGAGAATAATTAAATGAAAATGTGCACTGTTAGTAACAAAACTGTGGTAAGCCCACGGGATATTAACCAGGAACACAACCTGAACAATCCTCTCTTAAATAAAAGTATTACATAGCAAATTTAAGAGTAAGCCCGAGGGCTTGTCAAATTTTATGGTCTACAGTTCGGAGAAATAAATTTCGAGAAGAGATTTCCCAAACCCTGGAAAGAGTAGGGAAATCCTGTTTAGCGTATAGACCCCGCCATAACTCTGTTACAATAAACAAAATAGGAGCTGTAAGGAATTGGGCTGGAGGGCCATCTCTAAACAAAAGGAAGAACCCTTCCTATCTTTCAACAGAATGAGTAAACTGTTAAGAGAACCAGAGAATCGTCCATCTTCAGGAGAAGTAATGTTGGAACTTACTTGTTAACCAAACGTTGATGAGATAGGACCTGGAAACTAGGGTAGCATCTACCCGAACCCTCGCGTGATTCACTGGAGGTTAGCTCCATAACCCTCGTCCACAAAACAAAAAAACAAGTGTGAAACATATTAGCATTTCGAATAGAAACCAAACAAAACTTGTAAGGAGGAAAGGGAACGAAAAAATTAAAAGATGGCATGATAAAATCCTTACCAAAAGACAAATACTGTTATAACCAGGTCCAATTCGGTCTGGAGCTCGGCAGTGTACAAAAATCATCTCCATTCATTTGACGAGAAGGAGTTCTGAACGGATTCAGCACCAGGAAGGAAGACGAATTTGAAGTAAGGCCTGATGCAAGTGTTTTGGGTAATCTCCACGCTACGTGTAAAACATGGATGAGGGATATTGGTTCAGCTCCGCCCTCGGATGGGCATCCATACACCCACACTGTCGATGAGGGGAGAAGCCCCAAGGCGCAAAGGCAGAGGGTACTTAGACCATACCCATCACGTGATAGGGCCAACGGATAGTAAATACCAAAGCCAGGTGTAAAGAGCCAGTGGTGCCAACATTAAATCTGACAGCTAATTCTCTACCCACCGGAGAGATATTTTCGATTACACATAAAAAAATAACAAAGAAAAGCATTACCCTTTGATATTTATAATTTGATGCATGTGCATTAGAAATTAATAAGGTTAACACATTTGAGTAGTTATGCACGTATGGGGTAGATTAGGGTATGACTTAAGTAAAAAAAAATTTATCTGGTAAGTTAATTTGTGGGTATATTACAAGTGGTATCAGAGCCAAGTACCAAAAACTGTGGTCTCTAGGAATTGGTACTGATAGACAGATAGAGTAATTTATTTTCATTTCTATTGAGTAGTTAAAAAAAAACCAGTTAATGTGTTGACTCTTCTTCTGTTACTTTTCTTATGTTAAGTACTGGAAAAAAACAGAAGACTAACAATATGAGAAGAGCAGACAGTTCATCACGTAGGTTTGTGGTGGGCCAGGGACCTGCAGATAATAACCCTAAATTATGGGTACAACTTGGAGAAGAGGCTCACAATACAAACCTTGCAATTTTGGAGACAGTGCAGGAGTTGAAAAATGAAATGGCCCGATTGTGGGAGGATAACATAACCATGGAACAGGAGAGGATTATAAAAATCCTATCTGATAAGTAGAATCCGCAACCACTGAATCCCAGCACTGAGCAGCAAAGGATGTCAGAGGAACAGAATCATCACACAGAACCTGAAGAGTCAGAAGGAAGGGAGCAGGAACGATCTGATAATGCCTCCGAACAATAGACATCAAAAAGGCAACAGATAGAGTTGCAAGGGGAATTCCGTAAGATCAAACCACCACACCTTGACGAAGAACAGAAGGAAGCAGCTGAGGTGTGGTTGATTAATATGAACAAATACTTCTAGCTATATGAATATGATCACAACCTCAAGGCACGGTTGGCCATTTTCCAATTACAGGGAAAAGCCACCCTGTGGTGGGAAGAAGTTAAGATGGTAAGAGTAGTAAGTGAACATAATATCACTTGGGAAAAATTTCAAAAATACTTTAAAGAAAGATACCTGACCGAACGCTTCTATGAGGAAAAGGCAAGATAATTCCATGACTTGCGATTGGGACAACAAACTATGGACGAAATATTACTCGTTTTACTTCCTTGCTCCGTTATGTGCTTTATATTTGAGAGGAAAAGGCTAAAGTATAGAGGTTCGCCAGTAGCTTACCTTTGAGCATGAGGGAAAGAATAGAATTTGACAACCCAAAGACGATGGACGAGGCCATATGTAAAGCTCGAATTTTCTACCAGCAAAGCAAGCAGAAGGGAGAAATCCTGGGTAAGAAATGGGTTGACAAAAAAAGCAGCAAGCTGGCAGGAAATACTAAAGGTAATCGAGGTGGTGGTAACAAAGGATTCACCAAGGGGTAAAACAGCAGAAACATACAAAAGAATCCACTCCGATTAAAGCCCCCCATTAAGTCCAGAACTAATGAACAGCCTGGAAAAATAGACAACGAAGGGACAGTAAGGCCTCCAGTGCAATGTTGGGGTTGTGGTGGACCCCATTACATAAAAAATTGCCCTCAATGAGAAGGAACCGAACAGGTTTCCCAGGTCTATGAATCATCTATAGTTGGCGATGTAGGATGGAGTCTACCAAAGATTAATGCTGCTCTGGAAGATCATCAAGCAGAGTACCAGCCGACCATGGTGGAATTTGAAGGTAAACTCTTAGACCTTGCTGTAACTGTTTTAATTGATCCTAGAACTACGTTAAGTTATATTAGTCCTAAGGTTGTGGAGCATTATAAGTTGCAACATGTTAAGTTTAAGGTCCCTTGGCTAATATAATTGGCAACAGGGGAAAAAAGACGAGTACTTGCTAACGTCAAAAGCTGCTCTTTAAATATAGCAGGACAACCAGTGACAACAGATTTAAATGTGCTTCCCCTTGGTTCGTATGATATACTGATTGGTATGGACTGGTTAGAAAAACATTGGTCCATAATTAATTGTAAAACCAAGACTATCTGTTATAAGGATGAGTTTGGAATAAAGCAAGAGGTGTAGGGAATTAAGCAGTCAGTGCAGATTCGGCCCATAACTGCCTCAAAGTTAGCAAAATGCATTAGGAAAGGATGTCAGATTTATGCTGTCCAAGTGGGTTATGCTAACTCGAAAGATAAAATAGCCACACTGGAGAACATTCTTGTGATACAGGAATTTGCTGATGTGTTTCCGTAAGAGATTCCCGGACTGCCACCCAAAAGAGACATAGATTTTACCATTGAATTGGTGCCAGGAGCAGCCCCGGTGTCCTGAGCACCCTATAGAATGAGCACACCAGAATTGACAGAGTTAAAGATGCAATTACACGAGCTGTTGGACAAAAATTACATTCGCCCTAGTTTGTCACGCTAGGGAGCCCCGATGTTGTTCTTTAAGAAGAAAGACGAGACTCTTCCCATGTGTATGGATTATCGTCAACTGAACAAATTGATGATCAAGAATAAGTATTCTCTACCCCGTATTGATGAACTGTTTGATCAAGTAGAGGGAGACACAATGTTCTTAAAGATTGATTTGCGATTAGGGTATCACCAAATCAGGATTAAAGAGGAAGACATAGCTAAGACAACTTTTAGAACACAATATGGCCATTGAATTTGTGGTGTTACCCTTTGGGTTGACCAACACCCCTGCAACTTTTATGTGTCTAATGAACACTGTATTTCATCGGTATTTGGATAAGTTCGCGCTAATTTTAATTGACGATATACTGATTTATTCTTGGACTATGGAGGGGCACCAGGAGCACATCAGATTAGTATTGCAAACCCTCCGAGAACACCAATTATACGCTAAGTTCAACAAATGTGAATTCTTTAAAGAACAGATACAATATTTAGGGCATATAATTACTAAGGAAGGAATCGCAATGGATCCCAAAAAGATAAGGACCATAATGGAATGGCTGGTACCCAAGGATGTGGCAGACATTTGATCTTTTATGGGATTAGCAGGCTATTACAAAAGGTTTGTGGAAGGATTTTCGAGAGTAGCTTATCCAATCACTTCCTTACAGAAAAAGGGAAGGATCTTTAGGTGGACCCTTGAATGGAAAAAAAGATTCGAACAACTTAAATATCTGCTCACCACCGCACCCATTCTAAGCATATTCGATCCCAGCAAAGATTATGTGGTGTGCACGGACGCAAGTAAGGAAGGGGTAGGAGGTGTGTTAATGTAGGAAGGGAAGGTGATAGCATACGAATCAAGAAAATTAAAAGAGCATGAGTAGAAATATTTCGCTTATGATCTAGAGTTGGTAGCTGTCATTCATGCCTTAAAAATGTGGCGGCATTATCTTATGGGAAGAAAATTTCTATTACTGACAGATCACCACAATTTGACCAATTATTTTAGCCAGCCCACTTTAAATGCAAGGCAAGCACGGTGGGTAGATTTCTTAAGTGGTTTTGATTTTGAGATCAAGCATTTGAAAGGGAAAGAGAACTGGGTGGCGGATGCTTTAAGTAGAAAATTGCAATGTCTATACGAGATTTCTTGCAGTGAGGGGAAAAACCCCTTGGGAGAAATGATTAAAAGGGCAGCAGGACAAGATACTGCTTATCAGCAAATAAAACAGCAAGTTCAACACCCAACCAGTAAGGAAAAACAACTAGATTATGCTTTGGATGCTACTGGAATTCTGTATTACAAGAAAAGGCTATACGTGCCTAATCAGAATTGCATTAAAAATCTGATTTTGGATGAATATCATAAGAGTTATTACGCTGGACACCCAAGATATCAAAAAATGATCACTGCACTCCGAAAAGAATATTATTGGCTGGGTATGAAGAAAGATGTGGCTGGATACTTGGCACGTTGTCTAGAATGCCAACAAATTAAAGCAGAACACCAACACCCTGCGGGGTTATTACAACCATTACCTATTCCGGAATGGAAGTGGGAAACCATCTCTATTGATTTTATAATAGGTTTGCTTAAGTCAAGGAAAAATAACAACTCCATCATGGTGGTGGTGGACAAGCTAAATAAGTCAACACATTTTATACCGATGCAATCTACTTATAGAGCTATGCAGATCGCCCATGTTTTCATGCAAAATATATTTACGCTGCATGGGTTACCAAAGACAATAATCTCAGATCATGATGTAAAATTTACATCAGTCTTTTGGAAGACATTGTTCGAAGAATTAGGGACTCAGCTAAATTTCAGTACAGCTTATCACCCACAAACTGATGGGCAAATGGAACAGGTGAACTGGGTGGTGGAAGACATGTTAAGAGCATATGTGATGCAGCAACCAACCAAGTGGGAGGACTACCTGCACTTGGTTGAGTTCACGTACAATAATGGCTATCATGCATCATTGCAAATGAGCCCATTTGAAGTATTGTACAGGCGGAAGTGCCGCACCCCTTCAAGCTAGGGTGGATCGGAAAAAAAATTGATGTTAGGTCTCAAAATGCTTAAGGAAATGGTTAAAAAGGTACGTTCTAATCTGAAGGCAGCCCAGGATAGGCAAAAGAACTTTGCTGACTAGAAAAGGAGGTTTAAGGAGTATCAAGTTGGTGATCGTGTGTATGTGAGAATTCAAGCAAAAAAGAGCACGTTACAATGGAGTAGGTGCACTAAGTTGGCACCCCGATTCTGTGGACCTTTTTAGGTCTTGGCCAGGATCGAGCCGATAGCATACCAGCTCGCCTTGCCAAGTCATATATGGGTCCACAACGTTTTTCATGTTTCTGTGTTAAAAAGATATTTTTATGATCCTAAGAATGTAATCAGCTGGTAGGATATATAGGTTGAACCAGAAGGAGAAATCTTGGTCAAACCGCTGAACATCCTCGACCGGAGAGAAGTAATGTTGCGGAAACGGGTTATTACCCAAGTTAAAGTGCAGTGGCAGCACTTTGGGCCTCGTGAGGCCACTTGGGAAGATGAAGAACTTATGAAAAGAGCTTATCCAGGGCTGTTCATGGCTGAAAGACATTGGGACGATGTCCAATCTTAGAGGGGGAAGATGTAATGTCCTGGGAAAAAAATGTAAATATTTGATTTACTGTGATAAATATAAACTGAACCTGATATTATTATCTGTTTAAAATTTAAATATAAATTGTTTTCATTATGAGATGTAACAAGTGTTTCTTTAAAGGATGGTAATTTCTCAAGGAGGAAGTTGTCCTCTTGAGGTAAAAAACATAGTTGCTGTGAGAGAAACCCTAACTACTTCCCCTAACTAGAAGAGTTTCCAGAGAAAATGAGGGGAGGAGAGGAAAATCTGCTCTGTAGGGACGGGCAGAGGAGGAAAAAAAAGAAGAAGGCTAAGTCTGGTGATGATCAGATAGCCTTGCACGTTGTGCGAGCAACTTGCGGAAGATTGTGGTCTAGAAAGTAAGCAAGGGGGGAGATTCCGGTCCTGAAAGATGAATCTCATGGTCGGGTGGTTGAGAGGCAACAGACCCAGATTCAGGTGACCTTCAAGAAGATATTTACTAGCTGGAAACACCAGCTACGTAAAGAAACCCTTGGGGTGGAACTTTTGTGTGAACTTTGTAATGTTTCATTTTTACTGTTAAAAGAAGGGTGTGGAAGGTTTTCCTTATAGTGAACAGTGGAGGAAACATGAGAGGAGAGATGGGTGTCCTCCTAAGAAAATCTTTACTAATGTAAGAGCTTAGTAGTCTGCGAGGAGTTTAGCTTTCTTGGTTTTTTTAAATTGGAGATAAATGCAAGAGAAGTCTGCAGGAAAATTTATCCAAAGATTAAAAAAAAAAAAGAAACAGAAAACTCAAAGATTTATTGCAGATTCAGAATTTCAAAAAAAAAGAATGACATTGTAGTAAACCTGAATCCATTCAACAATTAACAGAAAGACCATTCAGGGGCTCTTTCTTTACATATGCCTGAACACAAAGAAATGCAGGAAAATCTAGAAGATAGAATCAGAACCCCGGAGCACTACTAGTGGAGTGATATTTATATAGATTCTAAAGAAAATACTGAGGAGAAAAACCGCATCCGCAAGGATATGTAAATTTAAAACCAAAATCCTTCTTTCCCTATTTGCATGCAGTTATGAATTTAAATGACAGCATTGCAAAAACATATATATATATATATATATATATATCATAAAAGAACAAATCTTGCAATTTTGTAACCATACGGAAGCCAGTAATCCTAAGAAATTAGATAATAACATAATCCTGAGCTCTGAGGAGCATATTTAAGTTTAAGAGAACTTGTAAAATAGTACGAACAAGAGACTAGCAGTAACATAGAGCTAGACCCTAAAGCAAATGCCAATGCATAACAACCTGCTAGGCCTAAACCATTTTCACCGTGCAAAGACAGCTTACACAGAATGTCATACAACATGCAGTACAAAACCAATAACAATATGTGGAAATTCAAAACTGTACACATAAAATTGCACTGTCACAACCATAGTAATAATCCGATAACTCATGGAACCCTGACAGGGGTTAAAACATTACAATATAACAAGAAGAATCACAATGCACAGCAGACAGGGCATGCTTCTTTATAACTTAACACTACTCAGGTCACAAGGACCTTAACAAACGAAATTGGAGAATAATTAAATGAAAATGTGCACAGTGAGCAATGAAACTATGGTAAGCCCATGGGATATTAACCAGGAACACAACCTGAACAGTCCTCTCTTAAATAAATGTATTACATGGCAAATTTAAGAGTAAGCCTGAGGGCTTGTCAAATTTTATGGTCTACAATTCGGAGAAAATTTTTTTGAGAAGAGATTTCCCAAACCCTGGAAAGAGCAAGGCAATCCTGTCCGGTGTATAGACCCCACCATAACTCTGTTACAATAAATGAAATAGGAGCCGTAAGGACTTGGGCCGGAGGGCCATCTCTAAACAGACGGAAGAACCCTTCCTATCTTTCGCCAGAACGAGTAAACTGTCAAGAGAACTAGAGAATCGTCCATCTTCAGGAGAAGTAATGTAGGAACTTACCTGTTAACCAAACGATGAGGAGATAAGCCCTGGAAACTAGGGTAGCATCTACCCAAACCCTCGCGTGATTCACTGGAGGTCGGTTCCATAACCCTCGTCCATAGAACAAAAAAAACAAGTGTGAAACATATTAGAATTTCAGACAGAAACCAAACAAAACCTGTAAGGAGGAAAGGGAACGAAAAACTTAAAAGATGGCATGATAAAATCCTTACCAAAAGATAAATGCTATTATAACTAGGTCCAATTCGGTTCGGAGCTCGGCAGTGTACAAAAATCATCTCCATTCATTCAACTAGAAGGAGTTCTGAACGAATTCAGCGCCAAGAAGGAAGACGGAGTTGAAGCAAGGCCTGATGCAAGTGTTTTGGGTAATCTCCACGCTACGAGTAAAACATGGGTGAGGCATATCGGTCCAGCTCCGCCCTCGGATGGGCATCCATACACCCACACCGTTGATGAGGGGAGAAGCCCGAGGGCGCGAAGGCAGAGGGTACTCAGACCATACCCATCATGTGATAGAGCCAGCGGATAGTAAATACCAAAGCCAGGTGTAAAGAGCCAGTGGTGCCAGCATGAAATCCGATAGCTAATTCTCTGCCCACCAGAGAGATATTTCCGATTACGCATAAAAAAAATAACAAAGAAAAGCATTACCCTTTGATATTTCTAATTTGATGCATGTGTACTAAAAGGTTAACACATTTGAGTAGTTATGCACGTGTGGGGTAGATTAGGGTATGACTTAAGTAAAATAAAATAAAATTATTTGGTAAGTTAATTCGTGGGTATATTACAAATTCTTTCGATGTTTGATAATATGAGTCGATGTTTGATAATATGAGTCATAGAAACTGAATTGATAATTTGGGTTTGGAATAAGGTAGGTCAATGTTTGATAATTTGAGTTTGATAAATTGAGTCTCATAATATGAGTCAGAAATAATTTGGATTTGAGTAAAGTAGGTCGATGTTTGATAATTTGAGTCTTATAATATGAGTCAAAAATAATTTGGATTTGAGTAAAGTAGGTCGATGTTTGATAATTGATAATTTGGTAAAGTAGTAATACGAGTTAGATAATAATTTGAATTAATTTGGTAAAGTAGATTCTGGATTTGAGTAAAGTAGGTCGATGTTTGATAATTGATAATTTAAATTGAAAATTTGGTAAAGTAGTAATATGAGTTAGATATTAATTTGAATTAATTTCGTAAAAATTCTCTCGATGTTTCATACTATGAGTTAGATAATAATTTGAATTAATAATTTGGAAAAGTAGATTCTCCCTATGTTTGATAATGAGTTGATGTTTGATAATATGAGTAAGAGAATTTGAATTGATAATATGAGTCTATGTTTGATAATATGAGTTAGAGAATTTGAATTGAGATAGTATGAGTAGGAGAATTTGAATTGATAATTTGGATTTGAGTAGAGTAAGTTGAGTTAGATAATTTGTAAATTGAGTAAATTAGAAGATTTGAGTAAATTAGATTTTTTGGATGTTTAAATAATTTGAGTTAGATAATTTAAATTTAAATTTAAATAGATTTGCAAATTGAGTAAATAAGATTCGGATTAAATATGATGGATCTAATGTGTTAGGTTAAATTTAGTGATCTTTGAGTGAATTGGGATAATTTGAGTTAGATAATTTAAATTTAAATAGATTTGCAAATTTAGTAAATAAGATTATGGAATTTAAATATGGGATTTAAATACAATGGATCTAATGTGTTAGGTTAAATTTATTGATCTTTGAGTAAATTGGGATAATTTGAGTGGCATAATTTGGGTTATAATTTAAGTTAGATAATTTAAATTTAAATAGATTTGCAAATTTAGTAAATAAGATTATGGAATTTAAATATGATGGATCTAATGTGTTAGGTTAAATTTATTGATATTTGAGTGACTTGGGATAATTTGAGTGGCAGAATTTGGGTTAGATAATTTAAATTTAAATAGATTTGCAAATTGAGTAAATAATGTGTTAGGTTAAAGTTATTTATCTTTGAGTGAATTGAATTTTTGATAATTTGAATTTAATATTATGGATCTAATCTTTTAGGTTGAAGTTATTAATCTTTCATAAAGTTATTAATCTTTCATAAATATAAGATTTTCACATTGAGTGAATTGGATTTTTGATAATTTGAATTTAACCTAAAACTAGAATCTAATACTATTTTAGGTTAAATGGTTTTTTTTGATAATTTGAATTTGATGTTTATCCGATTTACACATTGAGTGAATTGGATCTTTTGGTAATTTGAATTTAATATTGTTTTAGGTTAAAGTTATTATTTTTGCATAAAAAATTTCACATTGAGTGAATTTGATCATCTTGATGCTTATCCATCTGATTTATACATGGAGTGAATTGGATCTTCTGATAATTTGAATTTAATATTGTGAATCTAATGTCTTAGGTTAAAGTTATTAACCCTTAATAAAGATTTTCACATTGAGTGAATTGGATCTAAATGAATTTAATTACTAGGTTAAGCTTATTTTTAAAATTTTAACATTATTTGGCACATGTCAACATTATGCATATTACATATTTCTTCTATTCAAACAAAAAATATGTTTATTCGATTTACACATTGAGTGAATTGGATCTTTTGATAATTTGAATTTAATATTATGAATCTAATGTTTTAGGTTAAAATTAGGTTAAAATTATTGACACTTAATACAGATTTTCACATTGAGTGAATTGGATCTCCTTGATGATTGATAATTTGAGCTTAATATGTGTAATATACCTATTGTGATTAACCCCACGTAAAGTAATTTTAAATTACCAATCAGTTAATCAAACCTGCGTAAAAGTAATTTTAAATTACATATCAGTTACAACTAATTCTTGGCATTGGTTAAATGGATCAGCGAGCACCCTAACAGGGGGGGGGGAGGAGAGAAGGTGGATGGAGAATGCTGTGCTGAAGAGACAGAGAAGAGTAAAAAGGAAAGGGAAGAGAGAAACCCTGGATGGACTAAGTCTGGTAAGGACCAGATAGTCAAGCACAGGGTACTGGCTTACTGAGGATTGTGATCCGGTAAGAAGTAGCTTGGGGGGAGACTCAGGTCTTGGAGGACTGGTCTCACGGTTGGGAGGAAAACAAGCAACACACAGCAATTTGGCAGGAGGACTGTTCCAGATTTCATCTTACCAGAGGAAAACAGGTAAGTAACGGAACCCTCTTGTGCCTGGTTATCTGTGTAGCTGATAAAATAGCTGTGATGGTCTGAGTAAATATTTGTAAATGGCTATAGTCTAAACTGTGTTAATAGACAGTCTATAGTCTAAACTGTGTTAATAGACAGTCTATTTGTAAATATCAAAGATAGCGTGATTGCGTATATTGAACAGAATTTAGACAGCCTAGTGGCAAGAATAAAAGACAATATAACTATAAAGAACCTGTACTAAGTTACAGTTAACCTCGCTGTAAACACCAAAAGACGGAGAAGCTATGAATAAACTTTACACGGTATCATCAGTATAATCGTAAGGCAAATATGAAATAGTTGATACATTATGAGCGAGGAAAGAAAACATATACAGTGTAGCTGTAAACCTCAAGAACCGAGAGCAGTGAACCATTGAATAAATGAGGCGAGCTATTAATAAAATAGGTCTATTTATATCAGATAAATGATTACTCCATTCAGACATATCCAAGTCAGGGAGACCGGATTTCTCATGCAAACAATAAGCCGGGGTCAAGATGGTATCAAGACCCTAATGGGCGCAGACAGCCGTGTGGAAATACCCTAATCATTCTTAAAACAATCTGCCAATAGAGGTATTAGCGAGACAAAGAGAAGGCATAATAATGCGGAACCCCGAATTCGGCATAGCCGTAACAGGTGGGCTCTTACAAATTTAAACGGCAGAACCCAAATCGAAAAAATTCCGTAAATACAGAGGAAACACCTTATACCTAAGGAAAGTATGGAAGCATGCGTTCGTCATGAGACTGAACGTATTGACTGTCATTAATAAACCAGAACCCAACAACTATACAGTAACCGACTGTATATGGAAGTATATATATATTACAGATCTCAAGGTTCTTTCCACGAAGAGCCATTAACCCGTTGACCATTCATCTATGGTAATCAGATGATGGCACGATAGAGTGACCCTATTTATATTTATTCAGAAACATTTACCAGTCGGCCATACATCTATGGAAATCAGATGTTGGCCCGGGAGAGTAAATCCATACATAGTCATTCAAGAATAATGGCGAAAAGCAATAGAACTATAGAATTACGCGGTTACCATTGCATGCAATCTATGAAGCTGGAAACCTCTCAGATGGTGCAAATGTCTGGTATCGTAGTGGTCTTGGCGCGGAACGAAGGAACAAACCCTTGCAGCGAAGTACAAGGAGTGGGAGCGTATGGAGCTGTAAGACAAAAGTCTCGAATAATCCGGAGAATGTCAATTATTAACCCCGACTGGCAGAGGTGGAACGTGGAGCATTGCCCACCCTTGATTTCACCCAGCGACTGTGCACCGTGGATGAGGGCGACCATACCCAAAAATCCGGCGCGGGAAAAACCCAAGCACAGTGACCCTGCTCTAATCACATGGTCTGACCGAAGAAATTCATTGCCACCGCCAGATGTCTAGCGCAGGAGGCGCCAATAGAAGAGTTCAGTACAGCCTCGGTACATCCGAGGAATAGGCATAAGGGTGTCATACCATATAGTTAACACATAAACAAAGGCATATATTAATTGTGGAACAGCCATAGATATGTCCAGCTTTGCCTGCCACGTTATACATCGCCTCAGGTTAGGCGTGTATGTGAAATGGTGGCATTATAACATAATTATATTTAATTAATATGAAGGTGTTAACCAAGTATGGATGCGGTAAGTGTGAATATAAAACAAAATTTCATTACATGTATATTATTGTATATAGGTATGTGACAATTGGTATCAGAGCTAAAGGTTGCAGTACTGGCGCCTTTGGGAATTGGTAAGCGGAAAGGATATTGAGGTATGCCATCAGTAGGCGTTAACTCAGGTACGAGTATAATCATTCACATATTCATTTATGTAGTACACTACTTTTGGCATGATAGGTGTGATTCATGTTTATAACTGCTTTAAGTAGTATGTAATAAGTTGTTGCATAACTACGTTCACAACGTTAAATTCCTGATGAGGATAAAAAGACAATGAAACTTTTGTCACACCTAAGAACAATATTGAGTGCTCATTACACTTAAGAACGATATTGAACACTCACTGATGAAAGTGACAATCAACTACCAAGTTTGATTTGCAAATATGGCAATAACAATGATGTATTTAATGAACAAAATTGAAGTTACAATGAACAAAACTTAATGAGTCAATGCATGAATATAAATTAGGGGAACATCCTTGAATAGGATGAAAAATTGTTTTAAAAAGGACATTAGAAGAACCCCTTTAGATATTGAAAACATGCAATAAGTCAAGCAGCGAGACTTGATTGTCATAACTAACTTTTGATTCAGTCTTATCATGGATGCATGAAGACGATTGGTAGTTGAGATTGGTTAGTGTTGTATGACTAACCCATAGAACTTATATGCATTAATTCAATTGGACTAAGATTGTTACAGTTCGTAAACAAGTGAAGGTTGATTGATGTCGCATGCATGGAATGTGTGTATGAAGATTTTTACTCTCTCTGTGCTATAGTCCGGTTGTGCATGAGAAGAGTTCTTAATTCAATTCACCATGAGAATGCATGATGAATAGTATATTCTTATGTCCTAATAGATTTAATGATGTTACCCTCTAATTAATTGAAATCCATTAGCATGGTATGTGCTTATGTTAATACTTACTTCTTGAGAGATAAAACCATTGGAGCCTCGATTTAATGATGGTTGAATTTATCTCTACTATGGGAATGATGGATTTCTTATGCATGTTGCATTCCAGTGTGAACTTAATTGGAGAGGCATGTTCAGTGGGTAACATTTCTAGGACCCATTCATGGTATAATTACATGTGATAATTATTCATAAATAGACTACCTGTGTTAATACAGTTGTCAGTAAACTCTAACTACCTTCCCCAACTATAGATGCTTCCAAAGGAAAAGGAAGCAAGGAGAAGGAAGAAGACCGTGCTGTAGGGACAGACGGAGATGGGAAAAGAAATCGCTAAGTCTGGTGATGACTAGATAGCGCAAGCCTTGGGTGTCAGAATCTTGCAGAAGACTCTAAGTCTGGGGATGACTAGATAGTGCTCGATGAGCATGTGAGTATTTCCTTGACCATGCTTAAGGAGTTGGAAAATGATAACTATAGTGTGTTGCTGTTAATAATTTTCGTAATGTCTCCTTGAAGTCATTATTCTGAAAAGGTCACATAGTAGAGTTATGATAGTTGTTGCATCTAGCATCAAGTGGTAACTCTGGTGCATGTGTGACACTTAGGAGATTATGCTTCTAAATGCATAAGTAGAGTAATTGCTCCTGGTAAGGGTGGGTTAATTTGTTAGTTATGCATGTTGATCCAAGGATAAGATAAGTGTCTTGTTCACTTTCTTGAAGAACACATATGAATGTTCTATATGATTTCTTAGTAGAAAAAGTATTTGAATGCATGCAATAAAAGAATAGTTCTTTTATAGACTTTCTTGGTAAAGGAAATGTGTTAAGGCATGCAGTTAAAGATTGGTTATTTTATATACTTTCTTAATAAAGCAAATAGGTAGTTCCTATTAGGAAGACTCCACGTGAGTCTTGTGTGTGAAATGCTTGTCTCTTGTCTATAAAATCCTTGCTAAATATGGCCAAAGTATCTTCTTAAGGAAATAGTATATTACATATATACATAAATATAGTCTCATCCTAAGAGTATGCATACTTCATGTATGAAGATGCAGGATTTTATGAGAATTTTCTTGAAAAAAAAAAAAATAGAGGTTCTTTCCTTAAAGACACATTAGAATAAGTGTTCATACAAGAACTAAAATCCTTACTTGTTTCACGAAAAGAACTATGTGCATTAAAGTAAAGTAATTGTGTTAGGAGAACACATGTTGCATATTGGTAGCTATTGTGACTTTGGAATTATGAGTCCGTGTGTACTTAGAGGAAGTGGTCATGTTAGCTTCCTTGAAAATAATAATCTCTTGGAGAGATTGTCTTGTTGAATGAGCTGTGTTGATTGCTTGATTTTGATGCATAAAGGATAAGTAAACCTTGTTTTTGTATCTTGATTTTTATGCCTAAAGATAGATATCTTTAATAATTTCTTGAAAGGGAATCTTGAGAAATCCTCACGTCAGAAGATAGAGAAATGAGGATTAAAATGACTTCCTTTAAGAAAGAGGTATGTGGTTTGTCGTATGAAAAGATGGTGGTCTTCTAGTGAAGGGAATAAGTGTTGCATACATTAAAGAAGGGCTTATATGATAAGCAATAGTATGCACAAAGATTAGTCATTGTGACATAAGAGTTATATTCTTGTATGTTAGAGAAATTATGTTTAATTACACTAACGATGCATGACTAAAGCTAGCCATAGTAAACGTAAGATAATACTCCATTAATGATGATTTGAATTGGAACAACAGACTATGGCAAAATTGGGAATGCTGAGAGTATTAACTCAACTGTTGTTGACATTTATACATTGATGAATATTTGCATATGCTTTTATACATGACAAAATTGTATGCATGAACATTCTTGGAAATGGAATACGTGTTAACTGATGCATATTTATAACTAACGTTGCTGATGGGATTAAGTAGTGGTAGCTTAACGGCAACAAGAAAACTCATCACATAAATTGCTGCAATATGAAATGCAATTATAAATGAGAAAGAATGATGTTATATGATATGCATGAATTATGTTATTTGGAAAATTTGCATGCATACAACGTGTATGATGGATATGTTTCCCATCAATCTTGATGTTGTGGACCCATGATGAGGGATAAGTGTAAATGCATGGTGTACATGCATGTTTATTTTGTAATGATAATGATTATATGGTTCATTGTGTAATTACTTTGAGAAAGAGTAATAAAAGAGAAATTTAACATGCCAGACAGTTGCAGATAGTTGGGTTGATGACAGTTACCTGCCTGGAGGGTTGATGGTACTTGTCTGCCCGGATTGTGAAAGGCTTGAATGCCTTGGGTTGATGACGGTTACCTGCCCGGAGGGGTTGATGGTACTTGTCTGCCCAGATTGTGAAAGGCTTGAATGCCTTGGGTTGATGACGGTTACCTGCCCAGAGGGGTTGATGGTACTTGTCTGCCCGGATTGTGAAAGGCTTGAATGCCTTGGCTTGATGACAGTTACCTGCCCGGAGGGGTTGATGGTACTTGTCTGCCCGGATTGTGAAAGGCTGGAATGCCTTGGGTTGATGGCAATTACCTGCCCGGAGGGGTTGATGGTACTTGTCTGCCCGGAGTTGGGTTGATGGCAGCTACCTGCCCGGAGGGGTGGATGGTACTTGTCTGCCCAGATTTCCTCTCCCTAGAATTCTTGAGCTGGTTGGCCAGTGGAATTCTATGTTAGACCTGGTATGGTCCCTATCGAAGAAACTGTCTGGATGTGAAAATGACTCGGTTTCGTTATGGAAACCAGTTCCCATGGGTTGGGAATTCTTTAGTCTATTATGGTGCTCATAGCTAAAGAAATGAATGAATCGGCTATATGATATGTTGAAAATAAATTCTATATATAGTTGTGTGAAATATGTTATGCACATTTAGCAAGAAATGAGCTTAGTGCTCAATAAGGAGTAATTGGAAATTTTAATTCCTTTATTGTATTATTAATGTTGTGAACATCTTAGTGGGAGCTAAGACAATTTTTGCTTGATGCAGTGATTGACTGTTTTAATGATTAGAGAGCTAGGTGCTCTTTTGGTACTTCTCGAAGTACTTTGCGGATGTATTTAGTGAGAATTCGTTCAGTATGCACGTGGAACAGTGATTTATCATTTGATGATTAGTATTAGTGCTTTTTAAGTACTTGTAAAAGTACTGTGATTTAGAAAGCATCTAACATTGCACAATTGATTGCTAGTCAAAAGTATTTCATTTGACTCAAAATATAGTGACTAATGTGATTGAATTGTTAGTCATATATTACAGGAACTACTTACCATGGAAGGTTGAAGAGCTGTCCAACCACTATTAAAATGTTTACATGAAGGTATTCATGATTTTCAAGAATAGATGGTAAGTAATGGTAAGTTGACACAGAGAATTGTTTATTATGAATGAATAAGGGCCAAGTGGTGGCGATTAGAAGTTGCATATTTTTGCAATTACGAATGCTTATGACTATTGATGCCTATAACTAATGATATTTTTTATGACTATATCATTACTATTTTGTTTGTCGTCTTTTCTTGGAATGAAATCGTTGATTTCAAAGAGAAAGGATCACATTTTGTGTGGATTAGATGGTAATACCACGAGTAAAATATCAAGTTCCGACGAAAGATGAACACCGAGGATGGTGTTCCTGTTAAGGGGGGGAGTATGTACTATACCTATTGTGATTAACCCCACGTAAAGTAATTTTAAATTACCAATCAGTTAATCAAACCTGCGTAAAAGTAATTTTAAATTACATATCAGTTACAACTAATTCTTGGCATTGGTTAAATGGATCAGCGAGCACCCTAACAGGGGGGGGGGGGGGAGGAGAGAAGGTGGATGGAGAATGCTGTGTTGAAGAGACAGAGAAGAGGAAAAAGGAAAGGGAAGAGAGAAACCCTGGATGGACTAAGTCTGGTAAGGACCAGATAGTCAAGCACAGGGTGCTGGCTTACTGAGGATTGTGATCCGGTAAGCAGTAGCTTGGGGGGAGACTCAGGTCTTGGAGGACTGGTCTCACGGTTGGGAGGAAAACAAGCAACACACAGCAATTTGGCAGGAGGACTGTTCCAGATTTCATCTTACCAGAGGAAAACAAGTAAGTAACGGAACCCACTTGTGCCTGGTTATCTGTGTAGCTGATAAAATAGCTGTGATGGTCTGAGTAAATATTTGTAAATGGCTATAGTCTAAACTGTGTTAATAGACAGTCTATAGTCTAAACTGTGTTAATAGACAGTCTATCTGTAAATATCAAAGATAGCGTGATTACGTATATTGAACAGAATTTAGACAGCCTAGTGGCAAGATTAAAAGACAATATAACTGTAAAGAACCTGTACTAAGTTACAGTTAACCTCGCTGTAAACACCAAAAGACGGAGAAGCTATGAATAAACTTTACACGGTATCATCAGTATAACCGTAAGGCAAAGATGAAATAGTTGATACATTATGAGCGAGGAAAGAAAACATATACAGTGTAGCTGTAAACCTCAAGAACCGAGAGCAGTGAACCATTGAATAAATGAGGCGAGCTATTAATAAAATAGGTCTATTTATATCAGATAAATGATTACTCCATTCAGACATATCCGAGTCAGGGAGACCGGATTTCTCATGCAAACAATAAGCCGGGGTCAAGATGGTATCAAGACCCTAATGGGCGCAGACAGCCGTGTGGAAATACCCTAATCATTCTTAAAACAATCTGCCAACAGAGGTATTAGCAAGACAAAGAGAAGGCATAATAATGCGGAACCCCGAATTCGGCATAGCCATAACAAGTGGGCTCTTCCAAATTTAAACGGCAGAACCCAAATCGAAAAAATTCCGTAAATACAGAGGAAACACCTTATACCTAAGGAAAGTATGGAAGCATGCGTTCGTCGTGAGACTGAACATATTGACTGTCATTAATAAACCAGAACCCAACAACTATATGGTAACCCGACTGTATATGGAAGTATATATATATTACAGATCTCAAGGTTCTTTCCACGAAGAGCCATTAACCCGTCAACCATTCATCTATGGTAATCAGATGATGGCACGACAGAGTGACCCTATTTATATTTATTCAGAAACATTTACCAGTCGGCCATACATCTATGGAAATCAGATGTTGGCCCGGCAGAGTAAATCCATACATAGTCATTCAAGAATAATGGCGAAAAGCAATAGAACTATAGAATTACGCGGTTCCCATTGCATGCAATCTATGAAGCTGGAAACCTCTCAGATGGTGCAAATGTCTGGTATCGTAGAGGTCTTGGCGCAGAACGAAGGAACAAACCCTTGCAGCGAAGTACAAGGAGCGGGAGCGTATGGAGCTGTAAGACAAAAGTCTCGAATAATCCGGAGAATGTCAATTATTAACCCCGACTGGCAGAGGTGGAACGTGGAGCATTGCCCACCCTTGATTTCACCCAGCGACTGTGCACCGTGGATGAGGGCGACCGTACCCAAAAATCCGGCGCGGGAAAAACCCAAGCACAGTGACCCTGCTCTAATCACATGGTCTGTCCAACGAAATTCATTGCCACCGCCAGATGTCCAGCGCAGGAGGCGCCAACAGAAGAGTTCAGTACAGCCTCGGTACATCCGAGGAATAGGCATAAGGGTGTCATACCATATAGTTAACACATAAACAAAGGCATATATTAATTGTGGAACAACCATAGATATGTCCAGCTTTGCCTGCCACGTTATACATCGCCTCAGGTTAGGCGTGTATGTGAAATGGTGGCATTATAACATAATTATATTTAATTAATATGAAGGTGTTAACCAAGTATGGATGCGGTAAGTGTGAATATAAAACAAAATTTCATTACATGTATATTATTGCATATAGGTATGTGACAATATGGATCTAAATGAATTTAATTACAAGGTTAAGCTCTTTTTTTTTTTAATTTTAATATTATTTGGCACATGAACATTATGCACATTACACATTTCTTCTATTCAAACAAAAAAATGCATTTTTGGAAAAAAATTAAAAAAACTTAAAGATAATGTTTGATAAACTATGGTAAAATAGAGACCAAACCAAAGAGCACACCCACAAAAAATCTAGGTTAGGGAAAAGTCCCTGCACAACGGAAAGTCCTAGCACAAATAATTTAGGATGCTCAACGCGTAGAACTATGACGGAGAGAGCCCCATCAAGGTACAATCCCTCAATCCGTCCTGATCTTGTCTGCCAACACGAAAAGAAGGGTTGAGCTAGTTGGTTCTATGGTTTCGGGGTGGCCTCCTGATAATCCCTTAGCTTATTCTAGCTTATTGTATCAGGCTAATGGCATGAACTAATTCGTTTACTGATTAACTGAACCATCATGAGTAGACGCCTACCTGTCCGCTTTTTCTGACCTTCATATCAAGCAACCATAAACAACATTCTTAAGCTAGCTCGAGCAACTGCCCCACCCCCAACAAGGCCTGGCCCTTGAGAGCACCATCAATCTTCCATGACAACCTAGTTTCTTTTTCTAGATTCTTTTTCTAGATTACAATAACCAGGAAAACCCAACCCCTCTGTACTTTTTCTAGGTTACAATAACTAGGAAAACCCAACTCCTCTCTACAGGGCATTAAAAAATACATTTTTGACTAAAAAAAAAGTAATAAAACTTAAAGATAATGTTTGACATAAGGACAACTTAGTTTCTTTTACCTTTTCTAGGTTACAATAAAAATGCATTTTTTGGACAAGAAAAGAAGAAGAAAATTTAAAGATAATGTTTGACATGACAACCTAGTTTCTTTTTCTAGGTTAGAATAACTAGGAAAACCCTACTCCTTTCTACTTTCCCTTATTATGAGGATTGTAAGCTTATTCTTTACGGCATTAAAAAATGCATTTTTGACTAAAAAAAAGTAAGAAAACTTAAAGATAATGTTTGACATAAGGACAACTTAGTTTCTTTTTCTTTTTCTAGGCTACAATAAAAATGCATTTTTTGGACAAAAAAATAAGAAAACTAAAAGATAATGTTTGACATGAAAACCTAGTTTCTTTTTCTAGATTACAACAACTAGGAAATCCCAACCCTCTGTACTTTTTCTAGGTTACAATAACTAGGAAAACCCATCCCCTTTGTACTTTCCTTCATTATGAGGATTGTAAGCTCATTTTTTAGGGCATTAAAAAATGCATTTTTGACAAAAAAATACGAAAACTTAAAGATCTAGGAGAAACCAACTCCTCTATACTTTCCCTCATTATGAGGATTGTAAGTGTAAGAGGGTAAACCTACACCCTTTAGGGTATAAGTTGACGAAGAAAAATAAGAAAACTTAAAGATAATGTTTGACATAAGGACAACCTATTTCTTTTTCTTTTTCTTTTTCTAGGTTACAATAACTAGGAAAAACCAACCCCTCTATACTTTCCCGTATTATGAGGATTGTAAGTGTAATAGGGTAAACCTACATCCTTTAGGGCATAAGTCTAAGTCAACAATATTGTTTAAAACCATTATAATAATATAACCAATAAGAGATTAGCATGTCACTTACAAGAATATAATTTGGGATGGAGAGGGTAAGGCTACATTCCACAACCACTTGTGCTAAACACAATTCACATTAAGTATATGATTTATTACTAAATAATGCTAGAAATTAAGTATATAGAGGATGAAAAATACATGTTAAGAATATATTTTTTGTACATCATGACTTATCACTAAATAATGCAAAATACATAATAAGAATATATTTTTTTCTTTGGTATAAGGAGAATGAGTAGACTCACCTTCAATCAGGAGGAGACTCAAGTTCAAATCAAAGGGATTTCTCCTATAGTTTTGAGCCTAATGCAACCACCCACAAACACACTAAGAGCATTACAATTCCGGAAAAGGCCCCCAATATTAATTACAATTTTTTTTTTTTTTTATGCAAGATGCCCACTATTCAACTTAGCCCATAAAATTACATAAAATATTATATATCTATATATATATATATATATATATATATATATATATATATATATATATATATATAATATTTTAGTTTAAAAACACAATGAAAAACATAAAGAAATAAAAATAAAAATAAAAATAATATCTATATCTATATATATATATATATATATATATATATATAAAAGTTAAAAAATCACACATTGATTAATAAATATTATTGTGTAAAACTTCACAATTTTTTTATTCAAATTTTATTCAGTTTTTTAGAATTAGAAACAACTTTCAATAACTATTTATTACTTTTTTTTTCAATAAATTAAAAAAGAAACATAAAACTTAAAATAAATTTAAGAAGAAACATAAACTGTACATAAACTTTATACAAAAATAGTAAGTACCAACATCTTCCCTTAAAACACTTAGTATGATGTTGAATAAATAACCTTCACATTAGAATGTTTATATTAACAAAATGAAATTTGATAACTAGCATTTAAAATTTCTGCAATTTTAATAACTTTTAAACTTTAAATCTACTTTGAAATAATCAAAATTAAAGTCAATATATTTTTTAGCCCACACACTTACAATAAACAAGTTTATTTACCCCCATTTTACCATGGATTTTATTAACTTGTAAATAGGCTTTATTACAATACTTTGGACTAGTTGTTACAATATTTTATAAACATTTTATTTTAATTTTATTTTATAACAATTTATATATATATATATATATATATATATATATATATGCCATCATTTTGACTAGAATAATTAGTGACAAGTGCCATTTTAAACAATGTAAAGGCTTCTCTTATGTTTTTGAATAAAAAACCTTCACATCATGAAAATAGTAGAATGATTATATTAACAAAATGAAATTTGATAACTAGCATTTAAAATTTCAGCAATTTTAATCACTCTTAAAGTTTTAAATTCGCTTTGAAATAACAAAAATCAAAATTAATATTTTTTTAGCCCACACACTTACAACAAACAAGTTTTTTAGTGATTAATATTTATCTCTATTTTACCATAAATTTTATTAACTTGTAAATAAATTTTGTTACAATAATTTAAACTAATATAATAATTTATCAATACCACTTTCTTAAAAAATCATAACTCATTTCAAAATAATTTTTTTTATTTTTTTTATAACATTTTATTTTAATTTGGTTTTATCCCAATTTTTATATTAATTTTTAATTATATATATATGATCGGCGTCATTTTGACTACTAGAATAACTAATGATGAGTGCCATTTTGAACCATGTAAGGGCTCCTCGTTAATATGGTTTATATTTTTTTGCGGTTCATTTGTTTAATTTTCTTCGGGGAAAATTTTAGCGATTTTCCCCTGTAATATAGAGGTTAGTTATGTTTTATGTTACAGGTTAGTTATGTAACATTAGAGGTTAGTTATGTTTTATGTTACAGGTTAGTTATGTTTTATGTTACAGTCATGGTTTAGCAATTTTTTTACGCAAACTCATTGGCAAACAAGAATGAAGGGTCTTCCGTATAAATTGATGGCCATGAAAATGAAAAGAAAATTATGAAGTCGATTGCAATTTCTTTGAAAATATTTTATTTCATTACATTTATCTCGAGGTTGGAAAAACACAGTGTTTCCATTGATACAAAGAGAGAAAAAGTCTGAAATTCATTGTGTGAAGGTCATTTACAATGCTTATCGGCGTATATTTTCTAAAATTTTTATGTCATTTGCAGATCAAAGGCAAGTCGATTGCAATTTGTTTGAAAATATTTTATTTCATTACATTTATCTCGAGGTTGGAAAAACGCATTGTGTTTCCATTGATACAAAGAGAGTTAAAGTCTGCAATTCATATAAAGTAAGTGAAGGAATAATGGATAACAATTGCAGCATTGGAAATGTCGATCAACCAAAGGGGATTGTAAAAGCTAAAACTTGTCAACAGTTTTCCTGTGCGTTTTGCCCAAAAGCTGTATAGCCCATGCATCCACACAACATGTAGAACAACGTTGTCGTTGCTATACTCAGTAGTGTTGCTTTATGTTGAAGGCGATTTTATTGTCTTCTGCGTCATTTCAATTGAGTTATCTCCTCACATTTGTTTCCATGAAACCATTGATGTATTACAAAATTAAGGAATAAGGGATATTGCAAGGACAAACCTAATACTGACAAATGCTCCGCCCATGGTAGGTTCTATTTTAACCTTTTGCAAAACTATTTGGAACTATAAGCACAATTAAGATGTAATGAATGTTGTGGATGCACCTAGATCTCAAAACCCTCACTACAGAAATATACAAACTCTAAGATGTAATGAATTTACTCAATAAACCTAAGTAATTAGGTTATTATAAGCAACAATATATCGCTTATCTTCGTTGCTCTCATTCACTTTTCTCTGAATTGCACCGCAGGTCATTCTTTTGGGGGAGTTGTGCTGATACCGATGTTGTCCTTAGCATATTATGAGAAAAAGATCAAGCCTCCTCCTAGTGGTGGTGTTCCTAGATATTTACCTGGGTAAGTGCATTGCCATAACATCCACTTGGGTTTAGAAGTGCTCACAATCGATTGCGAGCATTTAACAAGAACATTAATGTCAATTCTTAGCCTGCCAACATTGTGCTCATCAGAGAAGTGATCATTGTTGTCAGGGTCTCCAACTACAGCAACCAAAATGTGTTGTGTTGGGAACGTTGCTACAGAACGATTGGAAGCCATCGTTGTAGGAAATCCTTTGAGGATGGTTGGATGGTTGTGTAGGGAAAGCAATGATGAACCCATGTGATGTATACGTTCTGGAAATTTTGATCGCCTATAAGATCGGTTTTGTACCAATAGCTAGAGCTCGCTGCACTAAGAAGAGGAGGTCCAATGAGACATTGGTGTAGACAGCATCACGACCAGATTCGAATATGGTCAACCGAGTGACGAAAGCCCCCCACTCGGTGGTCTCACTCGTGGTATGTTGGATCGATTACTACCTTAGTTGGGTTGAAACCGGAGCCTAAGCCCAAACGTCATGGAGGTTCTCATCTACCACATAGGGGTTTTCATCAACCCACGTATGATATAGATGCATGTTTGTTTGGTATTATATGTCAATTGGACATATGTTCGGTCATTGCTGGACCAAGTAGACTACATATAATCGAGGGTCCTCTAACTGTCCCTGGAATTAGGGAATAATTTTTATAATTATATAGTCTGGTTCTCGACTGACAATTCATGAATGCAAAGATGGAATTCTAATTTGATCTTAACGCTTGAAAGCAACATAAATCACCTAAGATTCTACGTAACCTCATCTAATGATCTTTGAGTGAGACATTCAATTGAATTATAATAGCTATTTTTCTCGGAGGGTGTTAGAAAATTAGTAGAGAGCAACACCAAGTAGCTTGATACTCTTATTGATCACCACATATACAAATATATATGATATAGATTACTGACTTTGACACATTTAGATCATGACTCCAACGCCTAGGGACTCACAATGACAACTACTCATGATATGGAAGCATTACTTCAAACACTCTCCCTTAATGCTTACATGGGAAAATTTAAAAACACATATTACAACAATATGATATCTGTCTGACTAGTCTTCATGAGCACTCACATCCACTCTCGAATCTTGCAAACATTGCTCTTTCACCACCACATCTTTGCGCTGTCACTTGACCTCCATTTAAAATGTAACCACTTCAAACCATTGTTGATATGCTTTGCGAAGTTGACGTTTCTCAACCTCCTAGAGCACAATGCGTCAGTCTTGATACTGAACCATTCTATGGACATACCTCCATCTATTGAACACATGGTCTTTCGTAGTATTCCCTAGTTATCTAGGAAGACCATTTGGGTATTGAATGTATTCAGAAGTTAATTATACAAGTGACCTCTTAAAAACATAATCAAATTAACATGTAAGCTAATGTTCCTAGCTCCACATGATGCCACCAGCTTATAACAAATTATACATAATCAAATTAATGATATGTTCTTGTGTCACCATATGCATCAAGAACCACTAATTTGAAAATATGCTAATAATATAATATAATAAAACTGCAACACACACCACACAATAACACTGCATATAGATGCATAAATCTTAGAAGAGTTTGAGAGGCTTAGGAGTGTATTCTTCCTCACTCTCAAGTTCTGCAGAATTTTCAGACATAGAATCTGATATATCTTCTGTGTTAGCTAAATTTGCTGACTCTTTCATTTTCCTTTCAGAAGATCTTTGGCACGGATCTTGCAATTCAGCGTTGTATGTCCTTGTCTTCGACAATAGAAACATTCAACTGAGCTTCTGTTTTTTTTCTTCCCTTTTGAAAAGAGTGCAATTCCAGTTTGTAAATTGCCTTCAATGTCTCCTGCTTTCATTCTCTTTTCTTCTGCTAAGAGTGTTGCTATCATCTCATCAAAAAATTTAAAGATAATTGGCTTAAAGTAAAAATAATACTTACATAATTTGAAGATAAGCTATTCAACAATATAGCCCTTGCATCTTCATCATCTACTTAACCAATGTCAACTGCCTTATGAGAAATTTTAGCCCCTTTATGTGAATAGCTAAAAATATGTCATCATGTATTTTTGGTTTGAATAATTGTAATTTTAAAATAAATACATTCACAACTTTCTCTCCAAATATTTGACTTAATTCTTCCCAAATTTCTGCAAAAGACTTCTTTAAATCTATTAAGTGACGCTGAAAATCTGAAACCAATAATAGATTTTAAAGCAATTGAGCCGGATCCATATGTGCTTTTTCAGTGCCATTGAGAATTTTAATCTGCCACGTATGGAGGTTACGCCATTAAACTTTTCCAATCAATAATAGATTTTAAAGCAATTGAGCCGGATCCATAGGTGCTTTTCAGTGCCATTAACCAGCCCCCTGCCTTTTTATTCATCATTTGTTGCTGAATTTTAACCTTCCACGTATGGAAGTTAAGCCATTAAACTTTTCCAATGACAAAAATTCCATCTTTCACAAGAATCTGAATTTTTTTTATAAATATTACATTGGATTGGATCTGCTTGGAATATTACCTTTAGTTTAACAAGGCAGAAAGTTATGGAAATTTTGGTTATATTTAGAGAAAATCCGGTCAGGATTTTTGTAAATCCAAGTTATAGTTGTTAAATTTCAAAATTTTGGTTGTATTAAACATTTTTTATGGTGCTGAATCCATTTCCACCATCAAAAACATGATTCAAACACTGTCTCCACAAAATTTTTTGAAATTTTTTTCCAGAACAATTCCTCGGCCTCGTTAGACAACTCCATTTTATTCAGACGATTTCTCAACCGATTTCACACGCGGATCTAAGAGCAGTTGACCGGCTTCGTTGACCCAATCGTGTTGTTGACGTCTCCACAGATAACGACACTTCTAACGCTGCTCGACTGAGCAGATCAACCCGATCTCAGATCCAGATGAACGGTCCCATACTCGATGATCATTAAAAATCCGATCCAAAGTGGAAGAGGACGTCTCCACAGATAACGACACTTCTAACGCTGCTCGACTGAGCAGATCAACCCGATCTCAGATCCAGATGAACGGTCCTATACTCGATGATCATTAAAAATCCGATCCAAAGTGGAAGAGGGCTCAAGATCAGGAATTTTTTCAGCGGCTTTCTGTTCCGCTTTTTCAGGGCGGCTTTCGTTGGCGGAGAATATCTTTCACAAAAAATTGATTAATCCTATCGCTGCATGGATCCGCTATCAGTTACCATCCATCGCATTACTTTCGAGCAGAGCCAGCACAACTCATACTCCTGAAACCAACTTTCCTGTGCGATGCGTGCCTGTTCTCAGCGCTGTCAACGAATATCCTGTGGAAAATCTTGTGGATAAATCTGCTGCATATTTAAGCTACTCCCGAGTCTTAAACTGAGACCCCGATGTCGTGCAGATAATGAGAAGACGAACAACGTGCAACATGCGATCGAAGAGTGGCCCTTGAAATGACATCAGCAATTCCGCTGCATACGGTGCCTTTGTCTCTACATGATCAATATATAGCATAAACACTGCTGCATAAACGACCTGGTGTACGAAGCAAATTACATAATAGGATCTTAGATCCAGATCTCTGCACCACAAGCCAAAAAGGAAATATATGTATATACATAATTGAGGGAGAAAGCAAAAGCAAAATCACATGGCGAAGGATTTAAGTCTTATGGATTTGATACCATGTTAGAAAACTAGAAGAGAGTAGAGAGACAAATTGAGTACACTACTAAATTATTTCATATTTTTATTCATCACCATAAATACAAATATATAAGGTATAGATTATTGACTTTGATACATTTAAATTCCAATTTACTTATTGGAATCAATAATTTCTAAACTGATTCCCAAAAACTCACAATGACAACTACTCATGACATGGAAACATTACTTCCCAAAAATAACATAATATACATAGAGCATAGTTATAGTTACAAAATAAGCCTGAATGAAACATACAAATACAAAAATTTACCAATAAAATTCGAACCACTAATAGTTCGATAAAAATCGATTTGTTTGGTAGGTTATGAAAAAAAAATACATAATTCATAATTTGGGCACATTCAAAAATCGATCCATGCGTAGGTGCTTAACTATCAGGTGGAAATAAAAATACGTAACTCATAATTTGGGCGCATGTATTGTTCATGCATAATTCATAATTTGGGCACGCACATGTATTGTGCATGCATAGTTAATGGCAGTGGATTGTTCATTAAACACAAATAGATTGTATGTATTGTTCATGCAGAATTAATGGTAAGAGATGGTTCATTAGCTAAACACAAATAGATTGTTGTGGTATGGCATGTACTCAGAAAAAACCAGAAATTGTTGCGGGTGGCATGTACCTATAAAAAAAACATTTATCGAATAGTTCGTTCATTCGCTAAACCTAAATAGATTGTTGCTATGGCATGCACTTAGAGAAAAACAAAAATTGCTGCGGATTTAAATAAGTAATAACAGTTATGATGTAACCAGGATGAAATGCATGTTATGATCAACGTCCCAATCTCAAAGGGAAGTCTTAGATTTATGAACATTGATACTAACGCTAATCTTATTTCTTGCTAGATTTTTCCCACACAGATAACGAAATGGAAATATCCTTAAAATTATATTTTTTATTTTTTTTTCCCAAAAAAGAAGAGATTAATTTTTCTATAAAATAAATTTGAATATCAATTTTCTAAATAGAAAAGATTTTACATAAATAAAATTTTGAAATCAAGAAAAGAATATAGTTTTTAAAAAGAGTATATGTTTTTTTTCCAAAAAACAAAGGATTAATTTTTCTATAAAATAAATTTGAATATCAATTTTCTAAACAGAAAAGATTTTACATAAATAAAATTTTGAAATCAAGAAAAGAATATAGTTTTTAAAAAGAGTATATGTTTTGAAAGGAAGAGGTTAGTGTAAATTCTTCTTAAGTGGATTCGATCGAGTATATGTTTTTTTTTCCCAAAAAACAAGGGATTAAGTTTTCTATAAAATAAATTTGAATATCAATTTTCTAAATAGAAAAGATTTTACATAAATAAAATTTTGAAATCAAGAAAAGAATACAGTTTTTAAAAAGAGTATATGTTTTGAAAAGAAAAGGTTAGTGTAAATTCTTCTTAAGTGGATTCAATCTGTAAGATTTTTATTACATACAGTGAAAAGTTATTCAAAATTCAAAATAAACTAGAAAGTAAATAAAATTCAAAATAAATTAAAAGAAAATAGTCAAAAATATATATTATTTAAAAAGTATATTATCAAATTGAAAATTTTCATTAAAATTTTTATATATAAAAATTCAATTTTTTTCATATTGGAATTTGAACTTGGTAACTATGGCTTTGAGCTCTATCTTGTCCTAATGAAACAATTAAAAATAATTTAAATTTGTAAAATATATATAAAAATGCCGAAATTAATGTTTTCCTACACATAACACCTCCACACATAATTTACTATTTATCGTCAGGGAGAACGTATGTGCAGGAGAACAAACACCTTCCACATCTCCGCACATCATATAATTTACGAACCATAATCATTTTTTATTGTTCCATGGGACAGGAGACGGCTCCAGGCCGTGGAAAATAGCTATTATTGCACCATGGTAAAGTAAATTATAGCTAATGGAAATTAGTAATTAATTATTTACCTTGGCGTTGGTGCAACCTTCCCCGAAATGGTTGTAACCAACGGTTACCTGCACGATTGTCATGAGAGTATTATCTGTAGTAGTGAAGGAGCAGATTTTTCTTTTTTAGTCTACAATACAACATATTTAGGCTCACAGTTGTGAATGTGGATGTCATGAATGCTTATGTTGTTGGAATTTCTAATAATTCTAAAAAAAAACTGAAAAACAGAACAATACTTTGTTTTAACACAGCGGAACTAAAAATCGTTTGCGGAATACGGTGTTTCAGTAACGCAGTTTCGTCAGTCGCTGTTTGCAGTGTAACAGAATCGGTGTTTCAGCAACGCTGAAACTCGTGTATCAGCGACACTCTGTTTTGACATCAAGACTATTTTCTGGTTACGATGTAACAGCAACGTGCAGATAAAACTTCTATTTATAAACAATAAATCAACTGATACAAATTCGTCTTCCTCACATAGAGGGATTTTCACAAAAGATTATGCTGAAGAGCATCTTCTTCTTGACAGAGGGATTATAGCAGGAACGTTTCAGTTCCACAAACCGATTTTTCACTATCTGGAAATTATAGTTTCAGCACTACTATGAGTTTCAGCACTACTGTGCGTTACAAGAAAAACTCAGTTTCATTCTTCTAACCTAAAACAGAACTGCTGTTCATTACATTTATATGTTAAAACATATTTGACTTTAAACAATAGAATAATACAAATATCTTCTAAAGCTTATCTGCGTATTGAATGCAGCAAGCGGTGATGCCTTTTGAAGAAATGAAGTCGGCTGTTGCAGAGGAATTTAATGCTGCAAATTTAATGCACATTAATGTGGAGAATATCAAGCACGACTTTGAGGCATCCAACAGTCTCGAATATTTACAACAAATCAAATTTCTGTCCATCTGTTTATGTTGCAGTTGGAATTAAATTCCAACACTCTCCCTTAATTTCAATTGCTGGGTTTTTTCTGCATACCCAGGCATTTCCTGAAATGATCAAAACTTTTCTTTCCCAATGGTTTTGTCAAGATGTCAGCGAACTGATCCTCTGTTCTGCAGTGCTGCAAAACAATCTCACCATTGTTAACCAATTCACGTATGAAGTGAAATTTGGTGTCTATGTGCTTTGTCCTTTTATGAAAAACAGAGTTTTTAGACAATGCTATTGCTGAGCTATTGTCACAGTAAATGGTTGTGCCATTTTCTTGTTCATGACACAAATCTCTGAGAACTCTTCTCAGCCACACTGCTTGGCATGCTGCTGCTGTTGCTGCCACATACTCTGCCTCTGCTGTTGACAAAGACACAACTGGTTGCTTCTTGGAAGCCCATGAGATGGCTCCCAAACCCATATGAAACACATATCCCGATGTGCTTTTTCTATCATCAACACTTCCAGCCCAATCACTGTCAGTGTAACCTGTCGACATGAAACTTTTAGAAGAGGAGTATAAAATGCCAAACCCCTTCGTTCCATTCACATGCCTTAGAATCCTCTTGGCTGCCTGTCAATGAGTCTCTTCCGGTCTTTCCATAAATCTGAAGATTAAACTCACAGCGTGCATAATGTCCGGCCTAGTTGCAGTTAAGTACATAAGGCTGCCAACTATGCTCTTGTACAGTTTTGGATCAAAATCCTTGCTGCTGTCTTCTTTGGTCAATTTCAACCCCATTACAGTTGGAGTCACAGCTGCCTTGCTGTTCTGCATGTTAAATCTCTTCAACACTGCTTCTACATATTTAACTTGAGAAATGAAAACACCATTTTCACTTTGGTCTACTTCAATTCTAAGAAAATATCTTAAGAAGCCCAAGTCAGTCATTTCAAATTCACTTTTCATGACTGCTTTAAAATCAGCGATGAGAGAAGCATCATTGCCAGTAAAAATCAAATCATCTACATATAAAACAACAATAAGAATCTTACCGTCATTCTCCTTTATGTAGAGTGTGGGTTCACCATCACACTTATCAAACCCATTCTCAATTAGATAAGCATCTATTCTGTTGTACCATGCTCTTGGAGCTTGCTTCAGCCCATAAAGAGCCTTCTTCAGTTTGCAGACTTTATGCTCTTGGCCTTCAACTTCATAGCCTGGAGGTTGTTCAACATAAACCTCTTCTTTTAACACTCCATTCAGGAATGCAGATTTAACATCCATCTGATAAATCTTCCATTTGTGTTGTGCTGCAATAGACAACACTGTTCTGACTGTTTCCATCCTTGCTACTGGTGCAAAGGTTTCATCATAGTCTTTGCCTTGTTGCTACTTGTAGCCTTTCACAACAAGTCTTGCTTTGTGCCTGTCAATCTTGCCTTCAGCATTACTTTTAGTCTTATAGACCCACTTAACTCCAATGGCATCTTTGCCTTCAGGAAGGTCCACTAACTCTCATGTTTTACTCTTCTCAATTACACCAATTTCTTCATTCATTGCTTCAATCCATTTATCTTCATTTACAACATCTTCAAAATGAACTGGGTCATCAACATGACAATACAAAGCAAATAATGAATTCAAACCAGTATTGTTACTTACCTCTCCTTGTTCATAAATCTCATTCAGATTTCTGAATCTTGGTCTTCTTGGTGTGCTTGGAGTTCCATCTGAACTTGAAGGTATTTATGATCCCTGTGGTGTGCTTGGAGAAGCACTTCCTTGACTTCTCAAGGCTGTTCGAATTCCAGCTTGTGGTGTGGTTTGTTGTACTTGCTGTGGTGGAGGAGGAGCCACCAAGAAAGGATTATTTGCTGCTGTCCCTTCCTCTTCTTCTTTGTGAGAGACTATTGTCTTCACATTCACTGTCTTCTCTAAGCTTCCATCCCAAGCTTCGTCTTCAATGAACTGCACATCTCTGCTTACTATTAATTTATTAGTGGATGGATTATAGAGTTTGTATGCTTTTGACTCATCACAATAGCTAATAAAGACACACTTCTCCCCCTTACTGTCAAGCTTCTGCCTTAGCTGATCCGGTACATGTGCATATGCAACATAACCGAATACTCTCATGTGAGTGACAGTTTGCTTTTGACCACTCCATGCTTCTTCTGGTATTTTGTTCATTACAGCTTTAGTTGGGCATCTATTCAAGATGTAAACTGCGCAAATGACAGCTTCTTCCCAATACTCATGCGGCAAGTGTTTTGCCTTCAACATACTTCTGACCATGTCTAGAATGGTCCTATTCTTCCTTTTGGCAACACCATTTTGCTGAGGTGTATACCTCGTGGTGAACTGCTTTTGTATGCTATTCTCTCTGCAAAAACGCAGAAAGTCTTTGGAGATGTACTCTCCTCCTCTATCTATTCTGAGCACTTTGATATAATGCCCACACTGCTTCTCAACAAGAGTTTTGAAGTGGCGAACTTTCTCAAACACTTCACTTTTCTGTTTCAGCATATACACCCATGTCTTTCTAGTGTAATCATCAATGAAAGTTAAAACATATTTATTTCCGGAAAATGATAGTATTTGCATCGGTCCACACACATAAGAGTGAACAATTTCCAAGGGTGCTTTTGCCCTTATACTCTTTCCTGCTGGAAAGCTTTCTTTGTGTTGCTTGCCCAAGATGCAGCCTTCACAAAGGCTGTCCGGTTTCTCGATCAATGGCAATCCCTTTACCATTCCCTTTCTGTGCAACAGATTCAAGCCTTAGAAATTGAGATGTCCAAATCTCAAGTGCCACAACCAATTCTCATCTTTCACTTTTTCCTGAAAGACTTCTTGTGTAACAGCTGCAATAGTTCTTCCTTCCTTCAAATCTGCCCTGAGTTTGAGAGGAAACATTCTATTGCTGGTCATCTGCACCTGTGCAATGATCTTCTTACTTGGAGGTATGTCTCTGATTGTACACATATCATCTTTGAAGAACACATCGTAACCTTTGTTAATGAGCTGTCCAATGCTCAAAAGATTACATTTCAGACCAGGTACATAGTATACCTCTGGCACAATCATCTGTTCTCCATTTCTTGCTTGGATACTGACTCTGCCCTTACCCTTGACAAATATCTTACTATTAGTTCCTGTTGTTACCTCAGATTTCACATTTTCATCCAGATTGGAAAACATTTCAATATTTCCAGTCATGTAATTACTACAACCTGAGTCTAAGAACCAAAAATCTTCTTGTTTGTCTTGTGCAATGTTACATGCTAACAGCACAATCTTTGGATTCTTATCTTCTTCATTTGCAAAATTAGCATTCTGCCTACTATTTATGTCATTTTGTTTTTTCCTACATTCATTGGCGTAGTGCCCATATTTCTTACAATAATGACATTGGACTTGGGATTTGTCATACTTTTGTCCATGAGCTTGCTGTTTGCTTGAACCTTCAGCTTGGTTCTGATTGCAGCTCCTTCTGCTTGTGCTTGCAGGATTATTTCTGCCTTTGTTTTGGCTTCTTCCATGACCTCTGTTATTTGCTCTGCCTCGACCTTTTCCTTGGCCAAAAGACATCTGAGTTTTGAATGCTTGCTCAAAAGAGGAATCTGTTCCTCTACTCAGTTTGAGTTCATGAGACATAAGAGAAGCACTCGGTTCATCTACTGTGAACTGTGAGAGATCTTTTGTTTCTTCTATTGCTACAATAATAGATTCAAACCTTGAGGGTAAAATTCTCAAGATCTTCTCTACAATCCTTCTTTCTTCAAGAATCTCACCATGAGATTTTATCTGGGTTATCAACCCAATAACCTGAGTGAATAATGAATCTATTGTATCAGATTCCTTCACGTTGAGTGTTTCAAAGTCTCTCCTCAACATCTGCAACTTTACAGTCTTCACCTTCTCCATGCCTTGATAGGCAGTTTTGAGAATATCCTATGCCTCCTTGGATTTTGTTGCTGCTGCAATCCGTGGAAAAACACTTTCATGTATTGATTGGAAGAGAAAAAAGAGGGGTTTGGAATCCTTTTTCCTGTCGCTCTTCAACTGGTCTCTTTCTGCTATTGTCAAAGCAGCCAACGCTGTTGCATCTGCAGGTTCAGCATAGCCAGTTTCAACCAGCTCCCATATTCCTTGAGAAGCAAATAATGCTTTCATTGTTATGGACCAATAACTGTGATTTTTCCCATTAAACTGTGGCAGTTGGGAATTTGTCAAACTGGTTCCAGCATCTGCCATCTTAACCTATATAAATAAAGAAGAGATACTGACTGTATAAATAAAAACAGGAAAAAACTTTCTCTGCTGGAGAAAATCTGCTCAATAAGCTTCTTACAGCTCCTACAGTGAAAAAACAAACTCTGTTTTTGACTCACTGAGTGTCTAGACCAGCTCTGATACCATCTTGGAATTTCTAATAATTCTAAACAAAACTGAAAAACAAAACAATACTCTGTTTTAACACAGCGAAAATAAAATCGTTTGCGGAATACAGTGTTTCAGCAACGCAGTTTCGTCAGTTGTTGTTTGCAGTGTAACAGCATCGGTGTTTCAGCAATGCTGAAACTCGTGTATCAGCAACACTCTGTTTTGACGTCAAGACTATTTTCTGGTTACGGTGTAACAGCAACGCGAAAATAAAACTTCTATTTATAAACAGCACATCAACTGATACAAATTCGTCTTCCTCACATAGAGGGATTTTCACAAAAGATTATGCTGAAGAACATCTTCCTCTTGACAGAGGGATTACGGCAGGAACGTTTCAGTTCCACAAACCGATTTTTCACTATCTGAAAATTATAGTTTCAGCACTGCTGTGCGTTACAAGAAAAACTCAGTTTCATTCTTCTAACCTAAAACAGAACTGTTGTTCATTACATTTATATGTTAAAACATATTTGACTTTAAACAATAAAATAATACAAATATCTTCTAAAGCTTATCTGCGTATTGAATGCAGCAAGCGGTGATGCCTTTTGAAGAAATGAAGTCGGCTGTTGCAGGGGAATTCAATGCTAAAATTTAATGCACATTAATGTGGAGAATATCAAGCACGACTTTGAGGCATCCAACAGTCTGGAATATTTACAGCAAATCAGATTTCTGTCCAGCTGTTTATGTTGCAGTTGGAATTAAATTCCAACATATGTTTGTCACATTCTAAACCGTGATAAAAGGGGCATTAACAATGTGGACATTGGTGCTTCGTCCATCAATAGTCTTGAAATTGTTTATAATGAGCTATTCTTTGAGCTCTATGACCATGTATCTTTGCAAGATGATCCAAAGTGGCTCTGTTTGAATCACAACATGACACAAAGTTCCATTGGATGGATTCACTGCATCATGACTGGGATATGTAACAACATTAAATTTACCATTTTTTCCATCAATGGCTTCCCTGCCAAATCCAATGCCACAATCCGCCAACTGTTTTCTGTTGTGCTCCCAATTGGTATTCCAACGCCAACATCATGATTACCCATAGTTTGTCTTCTCAAGTAAACGTTAACGGAAGTGCAAATGCTAATTTTGTTTTCTCTACCCTATCTATGATTCAGTCATGCAAATGCTAGTTTTGTTTTCTCTACCCTATCTATGATTCAGTCATGCAAATGCTAAGCATTCTTATAGTGTTCCAGCATACGAACTTTCTGCCTCCCCTTCACAGTTCGTAAGTTAAAGCGTGTTTTTAGTTTGCACATGTGTTTCTCGTGGATAAAGGGAGAGAACCGCGACATTGTTATCACTGTGAACATTACAAAATTTTGACTATTGGCAATGCAAACCGTTATTTTTGGCAGTCATTGCTCTCACGCCTATGTCTTCAGTCATTTTGATCTCCACATGTGCCACGAAATCCATGCTTATTTTTTGGTCATTTATTAATCGATTATTTACAGATGGTGCCCAATGTTCGTTGGTGCATCTTGATGTGTCTCAGGCTCCCAAACTGCAATGGGGCGCTAGAGTAGCCAAGTCGCTGCGCCATCGACTGGGAAATGGTTATACAAAGTCAAATCTCATCTACAGGCGGCAAATTTTTTTAACATTCATGATTTGTCGCGAAGTATGTCATATGTGGACCATGAGATTCATTTGCAGATTAATAATCATTCAATATAATACTCGGTACCTCCTAAATTAATAATGGATCGATCTCCTGCAGGACCTCGAAATCAGAAAATAAGTCGAGGTGTAACTGGCACGCAAGAGTATTCCAACGACAAACCCATGAGCTGGAAATGCAGGAATCTTGAATGCGCATGAAATACCTCCTGAAAGTCTCATCAGTATCGATTGCAGAGCCACTTTAGAGAAATGAAATCATAAGACAACGATCGCAGAAAGAGCGAAGAACGATATTATTGTAATTCTTCATTTAAGCGGAATGTTCACAACTAGAAAGTCTGGCTAGTCCTGAGGATTATTATTTCATTTTAGGGCAATTAATGCCTATAACTAGGTATTTTAGTATTTATCACAAATCAGTTGTACTTATTGATGCAGAATCTTGGATTTGCACCTGTCTATATAATTGAAGTTCTCCGTCCGACCTACACCATTTTACTGTAAAGTTTTTCTCTCAAATTATTTATACATGTATTAACACTGATTGCAAATAGATTCGGTTTTTAAACTATTTATGATAAATAAGCTTAATGTATGTTCCGAACATTCCATAGTGGGCAGTGACCAAGGATCCACTCCCTCAGAAACCTGCTTTTTACTAATTCTATGGATATAGGGGAAACTGCCTTGGGCTTTGGCGATGAAATGCAATTGTCGAACCGTGCAACGTATTTGACCTTCGCTTGCCCTAACCAAGCCATACCAAGTCTAATTGCTTTTGCACTTCATTGCTCTCCGTAGACCTATTTTTTGATAGGTTGACTCTTCTTTCAATTCAATATTGAACGGAATGGAACGGGAAGGAAAACATTAGGTACTGCTTGTGTGATGTTGTATAAAAAATTCTCATGTCAGTGTAACAATCGTCTGGGTGGAAATTTTATTGAACATGGCGAGAGAATCACTAACTAATTCGAAGATTTGAATCACTCCGCCCAACAACTCTCACATTGTTTAAATCAAATTTGCAATTTAATTTATGGCTAGTAAAACTATATTTAACGCTATTTTTAATCATTTCAAGTTTCAACTATGTATAGGTTGATTAACAAACCCACATATTTGGATCCTAAATTCCAAGTAGGGAATGAATATAGATACTTGCAGGAGCCATGCTGGTTTTGGGTACGTTGCATATTCTAACCATACTTGGTATTTGTTTATACTTGGAAATTGCTGGCACAATCAAGCCGAGGTATGGAGTCTTGTCAATAAAGAAATAGCCATTGATCTAGCATCGAAACTAGAAAAAAATAAATCCTTGTGATGCTGGAAGATTGAGCGCGAGCGCAGGATTCTGGAGCTTTCGTAATTGAATCCTATCGTCGCGATTTCTAAGAGTTTCGCTCGGGGTTGCAGAAGGAGACAGAGGCGATCCGCGAAATTGAGAGACACGCTGTGAAGGATTTGTCTAAGTAGCTGGAGTTGAGCTTTAGTGGCTATGTTGAGTTTTCGTGGCTGAATTGAATGCCTTGGTGGCAGAGTTGAGCCTTCTTGGCTGAATTGATTGCTTTAGTGGCAGAGTTGAGCCTTGGTGGATGTGTTGAGCATTGGTAGCTGAGAGCCCTTATTGGCATGGTTGAGGGTAATCCGATAAAACCCAGAGCATGGTTATGGGTAATACAATAAAACCCATGATGATAATGGAGGGGGATTTGCAGGTACATGTACATGTATGAAATTATAATGGTTGACAGAACCATGTATGCAAAGGGCATCGTAGTAGACTAGCGGTTGCAACGGTTTGCAACAATGTATTCGAGTGGATGGTTGCTCTTTTATATGGACGTCGACATATTCTTTTGTTATGTTTGACTACAATTAGACTTTGCATATTGAGATCGAGACAAATAGTCATTAAGGGGGTGACTTGAAAATTTTAATTCCTATTCGTTTCAGTTGTGATTCATTATATCTATTTCTATTCCTTATGGTTGTTATATCTAGATGTTCCTAGATTGGTGTGTGGTTGAGACATACTCTCAGTGAAGTGATACCAAGCTATTGTGTGTCCAAGATAGTTTACCTATCTTGAGACAACACTAAATGTATTTATATGTAACCTTATTTGATGTGAATATACAATTTTAATGTGCATGCTCAAATTTTAAGTTTTATTCCCTTCATTAGAAATACATATAGCTAATTATGTAGGCACGTATATTTGGATTCTCTATATCTTCGAAATTAGTGGTTCTAGGCCAGGCAAACCCAATAAAATAAATGCACGCTGATTCTGGTGTATATTGTCTTTGAGGGCTTACTTAGCTGATATTATCTATGACGCTGCTATTTCGTCTTTTTTTCTATTGTTTATCCCTTTTGTTGTGGGGCGATAAAATGGAATTCTGAAGACGGGCAATTTACAAGTGAGTGGTGGGGCAATGTGTTCGAACATTGTTATACTCATTATGATCACGATGTTATGTTTGTTAATATTTTATATTTTCGTTATATTTTATGATTTTGTTTTAGTGTGGAGAGTGAGTGCGGAGAAGTTGATTGTGTGGGTGTGCAGAGGAAACACATTTCTTCGCATTCTCACACACTCAAACAAATCTCCGAACTCCTGCATTAGTTCCTTGTACTTTCATAAAATATTTATAGATAAACTTTGATACATGATATTCTTGTGAACGTTTCTAAAAAAAACATAGCTATGACAAGAATATCAGTAAGAAAGAGAGGTAAGGTGTGGAGTGCAGAGGCAGAAATGAGGGGGTGCACCTCCACACATACAAATAGGGTGTTGTCTTTGCCAAAAGAACTCTTAAAATGCCAATTTCTTTAGGTATGCCACCACTAAGATTGTTGCGATCTAGAGCAATTCTTCCAGCTTCATCAAATGGGTAATGGTTGTAGGTACTGCACCATTGAAACTGTTATAACTTAGTGTGAGTTCTTTCAACTTCGTCAAATTGTCGAATGCTTAAGGAATGACACTAATGAAGTTGTTTCCTCCTAGGGAAAGGTACTCGAGGACTACTTCATCTACTTAATTGACTGAAGCATTAACTGAATCAAATTAAGAAGCAAGAGCAACCTAGAAAAGAGGGATCACTGAAAATTTGACTTGCAATCAAGCTTTGACGAGTTGCAGACGTTGGATATTATATAATTGTTGAGGTTTGAATCTCTCCCTCCACAACCACTAGGAAAGCCTTCACCAAACATAGCCATCATTTTAGGTGTTTTTTTTCGGCTTGCTTCTCTTGTTGACCGTATGCCTTTTTGCAACTTGGAAACCTTCATTTGCTTAATTGACTGAAGTAATTGAATCAAAGTAAGAAGCAAGAGAAACCTCAGAAAGAGGGATCGCTTAGAATTTGACAAGTTGCAAACATTGGATATTATATAATTGCTAAGCTTTGAATCTTTGCCTCCACAACCACTAGAAAAGCCTTCAAGCAACATAACCATAATTTTAGGTTCTTTTGTGGGCTTACTTCTTCTGTCAATCGTAGACCTTTTTGCAACACAAAAACGATGGAAAAATTCCCTATTTGGAAGGCCTGATGGAGGTATTCCAAATTTCTGATAAGATAGTCACTTACTCATTTGATTTTTAATTATTGTATGAAAAATTAGTAGAGTTCAATAAATTACATTTGGAAAGTATGATAACAAATCATAACAATTTCCAGGCTCTAAGAGTTTGCTCTCATACACATTTTTGTTCTATTTGATGTTAACTTTCATTTTGTAGGTCATGATATAGCTATGGAATTTCAGAAAACCAACAATCGACTCCTTGCCTGTGCTATGTTTTCACAGTGCTGAAAATTGAATCATTGACAGTTGTAACATAAAATTTTCATGATAAAAGAAAGGTTGGAGGGGGAAGATTTGGTGCGGTATATAAGGTAGGATACACTAGCAAACCTTCTATTTTAGCAGGTTACAAGGTATTAACTATATACATTATCCCTTTCATGCAGTTGCAATCCTCATAACTTATCGTTGACAAAATTTCAAATAAAGAATAGTTTGCCATACAATGCATTGCGGTTGACAAGTAAGGGATGGATTCTTCTGAAATATTTCTCCTCAACTTCTCGTGTGTCTACATTAGTGTACCTGCATTTTTCCTTCATTTGTATGGGTGGGTAAGATTTCCATTTATTGATTTGGTGTTTCTTGATAGCTACATAATTGTGTGGGAGTGCACAATGAAAGGTTTCTGCTATTCGTCCCATGATCAAATGTGCAAACTAATTTTCGACATACTATCATATAAAAATAGGAGACACAGAAGATAAATTGGCATGCAAAAATGGATTCCAAGGGTGATCTTCTTTTTGAGTTATCTCAAATCAAAGCCTTACATGTTGACATTCCAAACCCAGACAACATTTTGAATTAGATTCATGGCAATGCATTTTCAATTAGATTTATTGAGCAGAGAGATTTGTGCGGAGGAAGCGTGTACGAAGGTGGTTGTGTGGACGAAGCGTCTATGGAGGAAGCTATGAGGAAGTGGTTTTACGAAGGATGCGTGTGTCGAACAAGCTGTCCAAAGGTGGTTGTGTGGAGGAAGTTATGCAAAGGAGGTTGTATAGAGGTGGTTGTACAAAGGAAACATGTGCGAAGGATTAATGACATCACCACTTGACAAACTAGGAATAAGTGTTGTGTCAAGGGGTATCCTCCTTGCTTACAATATTGGTCCTTCCTCCCTTCCTGTGGGTGACGTGTACTGGGTGGGATTGATGTAGTGGGTGATGTAAGTGGATCTATAGCGGGGGAGTCAATATGAACAAGGGGCATTCAACCGAGGGAGAGCGGTACCTTCTTTCCTCCTCATGTGGTACCTTTATTATGTGCCGAGGTGGCTGTACAAAGGAAGACGTATGGACAAATGATGTGAAGAGATGGAAATGTGGGATAAATGTGGACGCTTGTCATGACCCCACGCTATGGCACCTTACGACCACTGTGGGCATTGTGCGACACTAACGAGATTTCGCTTCTTCTTAAACTACTTTCACCCAGACTACGACTACCACTTCAACACTTAGCCAATTTTTCATTCAAGTGTTATTTATGTTAATGAGATTTCGCTTCTTCTTAAACTACTTTCACCCAGACTACGACTACCACTTCAACACTTAGCCAATTTTTCATTCAAGTGTTATTTATGTGCAGTTATGCAGTGGAAATAAACTTCATTCAAATACTTCTTTCTATTATACAATTCTCCAACAATGCAACATAAGTGCGATATTGCAAAGTAAACAATAAACACAATTCTGTGATGGGAGGGGGAAACTCCCCAAAGTAGTTCTCCCCTGCTTTTATTAACTGTTTCAAATAATATACAATAACAATTACAATTACAATGGCGTGGAAGCTGCCTAGCCCAAACTAGCAAACTCATCCACCCAAATCTCACAAGTCGTGAAATTCTGCCCTACACTTTCAACCTGCCCAAAAATGCCAAGTTTCGCCCCAAAACAGAACCAACAACCCTTTCCAGTTGTTTAGGCTCGTTGGGTGAGCCCCACCTTGCATGCGCCCTCCTTTTTTGCGTCCTTTTGCAATGTGCGACCTTCCTGATTTTCTGGGATATTGCAGATTTGACCTTGTTGTGCGACCTGTTCTATGATGTCTTCTTACTTGGTCGAACTTGCCTTGTGCCTTGGCCAAATTCCTCTCTCCTTTACTTTTACACATTCAACCTCTTTTGTTTTCATGGGCCGAGGTCCCTTCACTTAACCGAGCTAACCTTTCACTTGTGCAGGTGCCCCTTCATGGGTAGGCCCTCCCCTAAGTCGACCTGGTTATGGGTGGGCAGACTCCCCTTCGTTGGGCAGGAGGGCCCCTAATTGGGCGCTCTGCCTGCAGGGTGTTTATGCTACCTCTAGCCATCGCTGCTATGTCACACACTCCATGTTGCACTACCTCTAAACTCACTCGTCGCGCCTATAGCTACCTTGTCTGCTATGTCTACCTATGACATTCCCCCGGGTGCCCCACCTTGGGTGTGGGCACGCCCGTGGGTGCGGATTGATGAGTTGGGATTCTGCCTTATTGTGTGCGTGTTCCCCTCCATGCGCTCTTTGTTATATCATGTTGTTGGGCGAGCACTCTCCCTCATGTGCCCCTCACTATGGGTGGGCACTCTCCTCATGTGCCCCTCAGTATGGGTGGGCATTCTCCTCATGTGCCCTTCGCTATACTACATCGTGTGGGTGGGCATGCCCTCATGTCGTGCTTGTTAGTTCTTTCTTGGAACCCCACCTTCATATAGGTGTGCCCAGGGCATGCGCCCATCAACTCGTGCACATTTTTCATTGGTCATGTTGACCTAGACGCCAATTCTTCCTGTGGGTGGGCTCATGGCACTTGGGTGATCTCGTGTCATGCACTCCAAGTCACTTCATCATCACTTGGGTGGTTTCCTTGCCTTTTGTGGTCGCGCCTCACCATGTGATCTCCTCTAAAATAAGTTCCAACTTGGTTTTTCACCACTCGAAGTTTTTGGGGGTGGTCATGGGCGTCCGTTGGCCTTGGTTCCAACTCAGGGTCCTGGCATCCTCCCCCACTTTAAAAATATTTTCATTGTTGACAGCACCATCTCAAAAAACTCCTTTTCCAAGTCTTCCATCCTCATTGCAACAATCAGATAGCTTAGCTTATTACCTGCTCCATGCCCATAACCTATTGCAACCCAGTAAGAACATCATGTGTTGGCTCCCCTTATGTTGGTGACTAGTCGGGTTGCTAATCCGACCTAGCACCTCCTCCACAAGACTACATGCATCCTAACACCATCGTAAGTATCATTGCATCTTACTGCCATACGATCCTCCATCTTATTTTCCACTATGGTCTTCTCATCACTTCAAAGGGGTCTCATTGCCCTAAGCAGATGACAATGAGCCCATCTTCACTCTAAGTTCATAAATATGGTAGGGAAGGGAAGGCTAATGCCTTTCCATTCCCATCTTCATCGTGATCCAACATCTCAATCCAAGTATCCACATCTTCCTCTTCTAACTTCTGCATGTATGCCTCATGGTCCTCCTTTCATCAGTTCTCCAATTCTACAACCTTGCACTCTATCATGCAAGCTTCCATTTCCTCTAGCCTATTTTTCAAGTGCAACACACTATCTGACAATGTTTTTATAACTTTTTCTTGTTCCATGAGTTTTTCCTCCATTTGGTTCAACCTCTCATAGACTTCCTTGTTTCATTGATCCTTCTCCACACTCATCATTGTTATCTTATACTCACTCTTCGTAGCTCCCAAGGTTGGAATACTCAACGATATTCCTCTCTTCCATCGTATATGAACAACTTCTTCAAATGTGGGATGATCAAAGCTTCATATTGTTTAATGAATTCCATTCCCAAAACTGCTTCATAATCATCCATACGAACAATTGTAAAGTCAAATTTACCTCTCCATTCACCAATTATTACCTCCACTTCTTTTGTGATCCCAATGACTTGATCCGCTGGTGAGTTCACTACCTCGAGATGTTATTGAGTTGGAACTAACTTCTCTCTAACCTTCCTTGATGCCTCTTCTCTCATGAAGTTGTGGGTCACTCCACTGTCCACCTTCATGAGCAACACACCCTGACAAACTTTTATCTCAATGTACTCCAACTTGTGCCTCTCAGGATCTTACTTTCGAACAACCTCCGTTGCTGTTGTAGCACACAAAATATGCATCACACCAACTATTGTTTCCTCTTTCTTCTTTCCCTCTTACTGCGTAATGGCCATGAAACTTGGTCTCAGAGGATAGTTCTTTGCCACATGGTCGCCCTTTCACAACGAACACTTCAATGGTTTCTTCCCTTTCATTTTTCCATTTATATTCACTTCGTCTTCCTTCGAAATCTTATCCTTTGGCTTATCTCACTTCTTCTTGTCTTCCACTCTTTCTTCATGATGGTTCACCAACCTGTTAACAAAAGAAAATTCCTCCTCAAGTGTCTTGATCTTCTATCGCTTTACCTCATTATGAACTTAAGGTTTCAATCCAATAATAAAGTTGAAAACTTTGTCTTTCTCCGCCATGTCGGGTAACTCCAAGACCACACTAGCAAATTCACATTGATAAGCTTGTAGACTCCTGGTTTGTTTGATATACTTGATATTCGTATGAGCATCCCATGTTTCGTCTTCTAGTCTGAAGTGAGCCAACAATGCTTCCTTCATCTCTTCCCAAGTCACAATTTCCTCAGCTTTTCCATGGGAAATCTGATCCATCCTTCTTCTCCACCATATCTTGGCATCTTTTGTTAGGAATTGTGCATCTACCTTCACCTTGGAAAAAAATAATCTCCATGCAGCACAACTGCGATATCGAAAAATAAACAATAAACACAATTTGGCAATGGGAGGGGGTAAATCCCCAAAGTATTTCGCTCCAAATTTTATTAACTGTTTCAAATAATATACAAAAATATTTTCAATTACAATGGCATGGCAGTTGCCTAGCCCAAACAAGCAAACTCGCCCACCCAAATATCACAAGTTGTGCAATCCCGCCCTGCACTTTCGACCTTTAAAGAAACCCAAAGTTATTCGCCCCAAAACAAAACCAACAACCTTGCCTAGTTGTTTAGACTCACTGGGTGAGCCCCACCTTACATGTGCCCTCATTTTCTATTTCCTTTTGTGATGTTCGATCTTCTTGAGTTTCTGCAATATTGCAGATTCGTCCTTGTTGTGCGACCAATTCTACGGTGTCTTCTTATATAAGTATATATAGGAAGACTTATATAAGTATATATACTGTTGTAGCAAACTCATAAAAGAAGTGTGTTGAAGACTAAAATTGAAACCAAGGATATACCATAGTGCCCGAGGTATCCTCAAGTCTTTTCATAGGTTTCCACGAAGACCTAGAAAAGAGGAGACCATTTATTATCTCAACATTCTTTCTCAAATTTATATGAACTGTATTCCATATAAACCTTTCTTCACATATTTGAACTATTTCTCTAGGGAAAGATTGGTCTGTAGAAACAAGGTCATCTACTACAAGTTTGAATGAGTGTTTCTATCCAACATCTAATTTGTCAACGTCATTTTGGACTTGGTGTATAAAGCCACTTGTATTTGATTTAGATATAGCTAACACCTCATTTTCACCTCTACGTGACTAATAATAAACATGAGGGCCACCAGAATGGGTGGTTGTCTTTACCTCCACAACGTTTTTCATTAGATGCTTATGCCACCATCCAATCAATGTTGCTTTATTAATGTGATACTACATGATGACCTAATCAAATATATGCACCTAGGTGAAAATACAAGTGCAATCCCTTTCTCTCATCATTACTCTTTTGCATCTAGGCACATGTGGCTAAGAAAACTAAAGCAAACATCATCCCCTCTTATTTCTCTTAAAAAACGGCCATTGGTTTATCAAGGAAGTGATTCATCATGGAATTAGATTCTTTCATATGCATCAAATTAGTCATAATGTCATCACCCTGATCGTAGAGATTAGAAGTCATAGATCAATGGCATGGATTTTGTAGGTTTGAAAGCTAGAAAGTGTCATTGGTGAAACAAGAGGATACCTTCATTTTAATATTCCTACTGATTGAGGTTGTTACTTGATCGATCTCTCCATATTTTATATCCCAGAGATCTCTGTCAACAACGTTCCTCCACAACATTTTCCATTGGATTCTTATGCCACCAACCAATCAATGTTTCTTTATTAATGTAATAATACATGATGAATTGATCGAATATATGCACCTCAGTGAAAATACAAGAGCAAGCCCTTTCTCTCATCATTGTTTTTTCTACATCCAGGCACATGTGGTCAGGAAAACTAATGCAAACATCATCCCCTCTGATTGCTCTAAAACCAGGGGCCATTTTTTTCTCAGGGTAGTGATTCATCATGGAATTAGATCCTTTCATATGCATCAAATTAGTCATAATGTTATCACCCAAATCGCAGAGATTAGAAGTCATGGATCAAGGGCATGGATTTTTTAGGTTTGAAAGCTGGAAAGTGTCATTGGTGAAACAAGAGGAGACCTCTGTTTCAATATTCCTATTGATTGAGGTTGTTACATAATCAATCTCTCCATATTCCATATCCCAAAGATCTCATTCAATTGTCACCAAGTGAAGGAGTATGGTCGTTGGGTTAGCTTGTGGGTCCATCTGCATTTGATTTATATGCCCTTCTAGATCCAATTTTGACACCATCGTCCTGGTTAATATCTTCTCGAGGGCCTTCACACTAGATTCCCTCATCTTTGCTAGAGGTCATCCTCTCTCTCTTATGTGGACCAAGTGTAGGGACACATAGGGTAGATCATGTCCTCAAAATGTATGCCATCAGGGAAGCATTATTTTGCTTGTTCCTTGTCAATAAATGTCATCAAACAAAAGTTTTATTTGTCACCATTCTCTTCTTCATTCACCAAGCCAACTTATTCATCGATTGCCTCAAAGAGACCCATTTCGTTCTCAATGTGAATTTCTGCCACAAAGTTTTTTGTCTATATTTCATTGGTACCCTAGAACATGAATGTAATGAAATTAATATTTTGTTCACTATCACACTCAGGTTCAAAGATCGACATATCATCAAAGAAGAAGGCATAGGATAATGCATACGTGAGAAATTTCTGATTTCATGATTTGCAAAATTTGGACAATAAGAAAAAGTCTTTCCACCTTATGGCATACGTTAGCTTTTACCCCCACTTAAAAAATATTAAAATATTTAGTCTATTTTCATATCCATGACTAGGGATTACTTGTTCGTTGTTCTAATGTATAATGCATCTTGAATAGGCTCAAGTCTACTCATGGAGGTTTCACCTTGCATTCTTTACAATTTCTGGACCAAAACCAATTTTTAGAGGGGACAAAACCATCATGTGACAAATTCTTATCGGAAATTCCCAAATTTGTACCAAAACCATCATGTGACAAAATGTTATCATAAATTCTCAAATATGTACCAAAATTACTCAATTCCCTTATAAAAAATGAAGCTTGGGCATAGGCATAGGCATAGGCTATGCAACATCTACCTTTCCCGAGAATATTTCAAGATCTATGCCTAGAACCATAATTTGACCTTGCATTGAATTTGGAAAATTTTCTTCAATTGCTTCTTCATCACTTTCAAATGGAGGACCAAAAATGCTTTCTTCTTAACCTTCCATTAAACTTGGAATTTTTTCTTCAATTGCTTCTTAAACACTTTCAAATGAAGGACCAAAAATGCTTTCTTCTTGACTAGTTTTATCAACTTTAATGTCCACAACCTTCTTCAACACGGTGAAAATTTTATTTTTTCAACATGGGGAGACATCACTTCCTTCGCAACCTTCCCTTGCCAAGGTTCTCAAACAGGCCCTTTGTTAGACCAAACTACAATAAGGAGCATAACAACTACAATAAGGTGCCCGAGTTATTTGGGGTTTATCATGGTAGGGTTTCCAGGGTTTTGCATCCTTCCATGTGGAATTTTCAGCAGGTAAGTTCTTCCACTTGATGAGATACTCTAAAATTGATCGATTTCGTAGCTGTCAATTTATTTTTTTTGTGACTGCTTCAGGTTCCAATTTGATTTTTCCTTCCTCGTCAAGTTCTGGAAATATTGTTTGAACTGGGATCTTTTCACCTATAACCTTCTTTAAGCATGAAACATGGAAAACTGGGTGCACTCGGGAAGATGAAGGAAGCTCAAATTTGTATGCCATAGTACCAATCTTTTGTAATAGCTTGTACAGACCATAATACTTTGGTGATAATTTATTATCCTTCTTAGCTTGCTTGAGGGACATTTGTTTGTATGGTTGAAGTCATAAAAATACCCAGCCACCTACCTCAAAACTTCTTTCGTTGCAATGTTGATCTGCTTATTGTTTCATTCTATTCTGCGCCAAAGTCAGGTTATCCTTTAAGAGTTTGAGAACTTATTGTTGATGCTCAATGTGATCTTCCACTGCTTGAACCTTAGAATTTTATTTTAAAGATGATGTGATGGATGGTGGATGATATCCATAAAGTTCCATAAATGGGGTCATTTTTGCTGCAGTATGGAAGGAAGTGTTATACCAACATTCAACCAAAGGCAACCACTTGATCCATTATGTCTATTTATCAGATACAAAGCAACGAAGATATCCTTCCAAACATTTATTCACTATCTCAATTTTCCCATCAGATTGAGGATGATAAGATGATCTATGAGCTAACTTAGTGCCCAAATATTCCACCTCTTGTAGTCCAAAGAAACATTTGGATATTTTTGCATATAATTGTTTCTCCTCCAATACTTTGAGCACCCTGTCAACATGTTGAACATAATCCTTCCAAGACCTGCTATAGATTAGTATATCATCAAAAAATACTAACAAAATTTTTCTAAAGAAGGGTTTGAAAATGGAATTCATCAAACCTTGAAATGTAGATCGTGCATTGGTAAGGCCAAAAGGCATGACCAAAAATTCATAATGACCTTCATGAGTTCTAAATGTTTTTTTTGGAATGTCTTCAATCTTCATTCTAATTTGATGATATCCTAAATGAAGATCTTAGTTGGTGAAGTAAATTGCTCCATGTAATTCATCCAATAATTCATCAATGATAGGAATGGGAAATTTATCTTTAATAGTAAGCTTGTTGATCTCCCTATAATCCGGACACATGCACCATGATCCATCCTTCTTGTGTACCAATACCACTAGAGCAGAGAAAGAAATTTGACTAGGTTGAATTATACCAACCTCTAGCATTTTTGCAACCATACGTTCAATTTCACTCTTTTGGGAATATGGATATATGTAAGGCCTGATGTTTAGGGGAACACTTCCTGGAATCGAATGAATAGCATGATCATGATCATGAATAGGTGGGAGGCCTTTGGGGGTCTCAAATACATTGGAATGATTGTCCAAAACATTTTGGATATCTGGAGAAATTTTTGATGTGGGAACCTCTAGTGAACATAATTGTGAAATTGCGCCTTGTTGTTCTTTCTTTAGAAGCTTTCTCATGCTGTTAGAGCTGATTATCTTTCCTGATTTCCCTACGATACCCCTATATTAAACTTCCTTTCCTTCCCTAAAAAGTTTCAAGAAAATTTCTTGAAAATTAAAAGCTATCGTACCCAAAGATTGTAGCCATTGGACTCCTAGTACAACATCCACACTAGCCATTGGAATGGAAAGCATTGGACTATTCAAGACATATTCTCCCATGGATAGATTGATATTATGGCACTTTCTAGAGAAATTTATAGTTTCTCCATTTGCAACCATTACTTGACAATCTGGTGCTGGATATAGGAAGAAATTCAATTCCATGGCTATCTTACAATGAATAAAATTATGGGTACTACTTGAATCAATAAACACTATTACCTTTTTCTTCTTGATATGCCCTTCTATCTTGAGAGTTTGAGGAGTGGTAATTCCATTCAATGCATTACAAGATATGGTCAGATTCATTTCCTCTTTCTCTGTTATTGGTTCCTGGTGTATATCCTTTTCTTTTGATGTTTCTTGTTGCTTTTCTTGCTCCTCTTGCCCATCTATGTAAATTAATTTTTTCTCAACACATTTATGACCTTTAGTGCATTTTCTATCAAAATTGTAACAAATCCCTTTTGCTCTTTTTTCTTCCAATTGTTGTGGTGTCAACCTTGTAGGTGGTGAAAGGCTAGGAGAAACAACACTTCCATCTTTATAGCTATGAGTGGTAGGCTTCCTTATTGCCATAATTTTGCTTTCCATTTTTCTTGCCAACCTGAATGCCTTCTCCAATGGATCAGGTTCCCAAAGGTGAACCTCATGTTGGATATTATCCTTTAAAGTCCCTATGAACACATCAATCCTATGCTCCTTTGGAATATATTTTACCCTTATATTCAATTTTGGGAAGTCCTCAATGTGCTCCATCATTGAACCATTCTTTTCGAGATTTATCAATTAGATAAAAATGTGTGCTTTTTGTATCCTCATAATGTGATATCATTTCTTTCGTAAAAATTTCCCAAGTGACAAATTGTTTATGAGAGCAAAACCATTGATACCATACAAACTGATTTGGTTCCAAATATAAAGTTGCAAAGCGTACCTTTTGTGTGTTTTGCACATTATGGAGATCGAAATATTTCTTCATCTGCAGTATCCATGTTATGGGATCCTTGCCATCAAAATTCCTCATATTGATCTTTGGAACATGGTGGGTCTTCAATCCCACGTTAGAGTTTATGAAATCATGATTAACATTTCTTTTGTTCTCATCATGCATTTCCTTTACTACCCTTTCGCCATTAATAAACATTTATTGTAGAAACTTTGTCAAATATGTCTTCAAATCTTCCATGTTTCCTTAATGTTTTTCTTCTATACCATCCATATTAGCTTCCACACCCTTTGAAGTCCTTCAAACTATTTTTTCAACAAAACTTATGCAAAATTTAAAAAAACTACACACATTTTTTCACTTTGTTGGAGCTCAATATTGAATCTATTGTATCTATATAATTTCAGATCTCCAAGGTCTAAAATTGCATCTTGTGGTAGCCCTCTGAGTCCTCTTTCCAACCCCACAATTCTGATCAATATTGGATTCTCCAAGGAAGAGTTATGCTAAATCTCCCACGATGACCTGATTATAGACTAGTTGAGTAGATAGAATGTGTACGAAGTTCCATGTGTCATTGTTTCGTACTTAGGACCTGAAACTATCATCCGAGATTCATCATGATTTCCAATCAAATGAGTTTAATTGTAGAGTCTAAAACTTTGTAGAAACCAATTTATAGTGAAAATTCCATGATGACCTGTTTGCGATGAAATTCTGGAGCTTGCACAAACCCTAACTTCTGTAGATCATATATCCGAAACTATAGAGAGACAAGATCTGAAATTCGGACCCAAATTTCAGAACTATTTGAGATCAAATGGGGTTTTTTTAGCTTCCTAAACTTCACATCGAAAAATTTATATCAAAAATTCCACGATGACCTATTTGGAGCAGGGAAACCCTAGAATCTAAAGCTTTGAGACCAAATGTTATGAAACGAGCTCACAAAAAGATAGAAAAGATAGATCAACGACTTCAAAATCATCCTCTTCAAGGGGGGAACCTAATTTACATTACAAAAATGAATAATTCTTGGATTATACAAATTCCAAGAGCTCCTTTCTATATATAGGAGTCTAAGGGGTCCCAATACAATTAGAGCCTACATAACAATAATATTGTAGGGGCAGAACAATAACAATAGTGGGCTTCTATTGGGCATAATAATAACAACATAGGGACTATATGGGCATAATAATACAATAAGGGGTTGTACTATAATAACAATAAGGGGTTACACTAGTAGTATAGGGACCTAAAAATCACTTTCAAACAGAGGACCAAAAATGATTTCTTCTTGACTAGTTTTATCAACTTTAATGTCCACGACCTTCTTCAACATGGTGAATATTTTATTTTTTCAGCATGGGGAGACGTCACTTCCTTCACAACCTTCCATTTCCAAGGTACTCAAGTAGGCCCTTTGTTAGACCAAACTACAATAAGGAGCATAACAACTACAATAAGGAGCTTGAGTTATTTGGGGTTTATCAGGGTAGGGTTTCCAGGGTAATGGATACAGGGTGCTTTGTTCAGTTGAATGATTTTCGAGGGAAAGAGGGTTTGGTCCATATTTCACAGATTGCAAGCAGGAGGGTGGTTAATGCAAAGGAAGCCATTAAGAGAGATCAGGAGGTTTGGGTCAAAGTCATTTCTATATCGGGACAGAAAATGAGCCTTTCCTTGAGGGATGTTGATCAAAAAACTGGTGAGGACCTGTTGCCAATGAAGAAAAGCACCGATGATGATGCTCTGAGGGCCAATCCTCTTAGTTCCAATCAGCCTCCCACAAAGAGGACCAGACTTTCAGGTATCACCATTGTGGATGAGGAGGAAAACATGCCTTCCTGGAGGCCCCTGAAGAGAATGAGCTCTCCCGAGAAGTGGGAAGCAAAGAAGCTGGTTGCATTCGGGGTCTTGGATGTGAGGGAATATCCTATGTATGACGAATATGGTGATGGAATGCTTTACCAAGACGAGGGTACTGTTGAGGAGGAGCTCGAGATCGAGTTGAATGAGGATGAGCCTACTTTCCTGCAGGGGCAGACTCATTACTCGATCGATGTTTCACTTGTGAAGATTATGAAGAATCCCGATGGTTCACTGTAGAGAGAAGTGATGATGAAGTTAGCACTTGCAAAGGAGTGAAGGGAGTTTTGAGAAAAACAACAGAGCACCATGCTTGATTCCATTCCTAAGGATTTGAATCGACCGTGGGAGGATCCAATGCCAGAGATAGGTGAGAGGCATATTGCATAGGAGTTGAGAGGGGTGGGGCTTTCTGCTTATGATATGCTTGAGTGGAAGAAGGATGATTTTGGAAAAGCACCATAATTCGGACAACGGGAAAATATCTCGATTCCGAAATAGAGGCAGGGCATTCCCATCTACAAGTTAAAGAAGGAATTGATCCAGGTAGTGAATGAAAACCAAGTTTTGGTTGTCATTAGGGAGACTGGCTCCAGAAAGACCACTCAAGTGACCCAATATTTGGCAGAGGTAGGCTACACTACTAGAGGTAAGATCAACTATACCCAACCTCGTAGAGTGGCAGCTATGTCTGTAGAAAAAAGAGTAGTGGAGGAATTTGGATGTCATTTAGGGGAGGAGGTTGGGTATGCCATTTGTTTCGAGGATTGCACTGGGCCAGAGACTGTGATTAAGTACATGACTGACGGTATGATTCTTAGAGAGATTTTAGTTGATGAAGAACTATCTCAGTATTCAGTAGTCATGCTTGATGAGGCCCACGAGAGGAAAATTCACACATATGTGTTGTTTGGGCTCCTGAAGCAGTTGGTTAGACGCAAGCCTGATCTTCAGTTAATTGTCACCTCTGCCACTCTGGACGCTGAGAAATTCTCAGGATATTTCTTCAACTGCAATATATTCACTATCCTAGGGAGGACTTATCCCATAGAGATATTGTATACCAAGCAGCCGGAGAGTGACTATTTGGATGTTGCATTGATCATGGTCATGCAGATTCACTTGACAAAACCGGAAGGTGATATTCTTCTTTTCTTAATGAGACATGAGGAAATTGATACTGCATACCTAGGTACATGAGTGTTGTATTAGGTGTAGGAATATTATGGTAATTTTCTTGAAATTGCACATTTTCAACAAAGATTTGATTTTTATCATGATTGTTAATAAGACTTTGGACATAAATAACAACTCTGAAATCTATGACAAGCAGGGAGTTCAATTGAAACAGGACAACAGGTATGTGATGTCTATCATAAAGGTGCAATATTCTTTTTCCATAATGTATGGTACAAAGCATTGCTTTCCTATACTTGATCTTGTTGTAATTTTATCATTCCTGCACTCAAAACTCTCATAAGGGATGTAACATGGTTTTAATTGGCACTGTAATAGTGATGTTGCAGACTTAATGAATGCTTTAAAAATAATGACATACCATGATATCTTAATATTTCCTTGTGGAGATTTTTGCTGACACTTTTATCGAGAAGCATAGTATGATCTTTAAACATTCCCCTGCCTTCTTCCATGATTTTATAATCCTATGGTTTGGCTTGCATGAGGACATGCAAGAAGGTCAGCGTGGGGGAGTGTTGAGCCTCCATTTTATCAAAATTTTCATGATTTAACTAAATAATTTTATGCCTATAGTAAGTGACTATAATAATTATTATTCATTTTGCACATTATTAAGTTATTATCTGGAGGCATTTAGAGCTAACAATTGTTGATCTATGAAATCTTCTTGTTTTGCCAATTTAATGTGAAAATGTCATTAATGTCAAGCTCTTTTGTGGCAGGTGCTAACATTCCTATAGTAGCAGTTCCTATATCAGTTGTGTCCGCACCAGCTCTGCCTGCACCAACATGCCTCCACCAACATGCCTGCACTAATTTGGGGCTTTCATACATTAACACATCTCTAGGGAAATATGAAACATGTTTTTGTTCAAAATGGTATTTGAACACTTCCACATAATCTTAGATACACCCAGTTCGTATGGATTTATGTTTAGGCAATAATTAATGCCTCAACGCCAAATTCACAACACTTTCCAAAATGCCAACTTTCGCCTCAATTTCCGTGCAACTGAAGGCGAATAGAGAAATTCTGGAACATGGGTTTTGGTCCAGTATAGCAAATAGAAAAAAGCTCAAACTGATTTCTAAAATTCGTAATGGTATAAAAGTTACATAATGGTCTTTGAGGCAGTTTTCTAAAAGTAGACTGTTTTTCCAGAATTTTAACATCTCAAATTTCAAACAGTCATTTTCGGGCATGGTTTCTGAGGCAATGGATCTGAACCAGAAAATTATGAGAGAAGCTATTGTTGAAAATATAAAAATCTAGATTTCCTCCAAACAGTTTTCTGAAATTCATAATGGTGGAGGAGATACGTAGACTTCTTTGGAGGCATTTTGTTAAAAAAAAACCAATTTTTCCAGAATTGTAGAAAAAGGCCAGATTTGCGAAATTCGTGGCAGATCTTCATTCCTTCAATGGGTAAATGGTTGTACAGATATTATATTGATGAATATCAATTAGGATTCAATCTCCATGTTGTTTGGTAACAAATAGAGCCAAACTTATCATGAAAGAACATTATAAAAGGAAGGAGTCACGTAGGTGTGAAGGCTGGTTTTTGCATATGGTAGATTGTATTATGCAAATATTTTTTTTGCAAGAGGAGGGAATCGATCATGCTGTGCAGGAAAGGGGGAGCTTTGCACTAGTGGGATGATCCTTCGAGGGGACCACTAGAACCAGTGAAACATTGTTTTATGAATATGTAACAAGACTTCTGAAATGAATTTCTTTGGCATTAAATTCTGAATTCTGGTTTCTACTTTGAAATGAGTTTATTAGGCAATCACTTCAGAGTAATTTTGTTTCTCCATACTCTTTTGAAGATTGTGACTTAATCACTACAAGGGCAATGAGCTGGATGGCTGGGCCCACCAGCCAGTCCATTGCCCCAAACCTCTTAACTTTCTTTTAATGCATCTTATTTTGCTTGGTGTGAGTGTGATCTTAGATAATTTTGCAATTTCATTTCATAGCTCCTTTTCCTTTTCAGTAATTTAATTTTCAATTTCATTTCACAAGCTTGATTTTACTGCTCTAGTTATTTAAGTTTAATATCAATGCTTTTGGATGTATTTTCATGAAGTCTAAACTAAAGTAAATGGTGAATGTTTTAACTGCGTCTCTTATTTATTCTTACAAATATTTACCCTGATCTCATTGCTGCATGACAAAGTTTATTTCCAGAACGCAATGGTGAAATAATTGCTGAGCAAGAATTTTGGTTAACTTAACTTAACATGTATTCATGATTGCCTTTGAATATTATATGAGACTGATTCCTGCACTTTTGCAGAAAAACATTTATTCCTACACTTTTGCAAGAAAATGCTAGGATCAACGTAAGGAAATATTGTGAATCTTGTTGACAAAACGCTCACATAATTCTTCATTATAATTAAATGATGCATATATTATAAGGAAGTATTTAATAAGATTAGGGTAAACAACACAAATTATATATTGGTTCTTATTGCATATTTCTCTTACAACTAAAGTACTGAATTGTCATTAAGAGAAGCAGTGCATTATTATCTTGATTCTTTCCTTAGATTAGTTGGAATGAAGTTGTCGTGTGATTTATAGTTTCGTGCTCGCAACATTGCAGTAACTTTTAAGAGGTTTTTCATTCTTTATTTCTTGAATCACTTTATTTTGAATGGGGCCTACATTCCCTTGTCCCCTGAACAATTGAGGAAGACTTGTTGCAAGAGTCAACTCAACCCAGAAGAGGAGCCAAAAATTGATTCCCAGAGTGTGTTTACTTTGCTTTAAAGAGTCTTGTTTATTTTTCCTGAATGAGGTTCCTTTTGAATTTCTTGCAAGATTTTGGATTTCATTTAACAAATCCCTGAGGTCATATTCTGGCATATATTGTGCTACGCCTCTAAGTTTACTTACCCAGATTGACAAATTAAATGTTGGTGTAAATCTTACATTTATATAGGTCGACATTTTGGCGTCGTTGCCTGGGAGGTGTTGTAGGATAAGGCCTCATGATTTTTCATGTTTTTCCCTTTCCTTCGGAATTGAATTTCTAGATTAAACGAGATTTCCCTTGCTTGCTGAAGCATACTGGACGACATTCCTAGAGAACTCACAAGCCAGGTTTTCCTTTCTGCAAATGAGTGCTGACAAGACTTTCCAGCTAGAAAGAAAATGCCAAGAAGTGTGATGTTATTCAAAGAACTATCTCAAATTCTGGCAGAAGTTGGGGTCTCTGCTTCACAAAAAGAACACATCTTGGCATCAATTAGAAATCGGTCTACTCCTCTGGAAGAAGAGAATCATGAAGAACTAGAATATCTTCCTAGGGAGATCGAGAAGCTATGGATCATGCTTGATGAGGAGAAGCCATCAGAAGTAGAGATTGAAGAACACCAACCTGATCTAGCCTGCACTTTAGAGGATGAACAAAGAAAATTGGAGGATTTGCATGATGCACCAGATGTTGCCCATGAATCAAATGACCAAGAGTATATGGATCCCATAGAATCTTGGTTTCAGATGACTATCAGTATTCATCCCTCCCTTATCATTCAACAATTTGTAGCATCACATCAATTAATGCAGTTGGTACCTCATGTTCTGGTATTTTCTCACATATACTTTCTAAATTTGAACATGAATATGATTATCCTCTTGTTGTGCACTTGGTTGCATTGGAAGTCCTCCTATACTTAAAAGGGAGTCTTCCACTTCTTAGGGTAGAGTAGGGTAGAAGAATAAAGAAATTCCATGAATAAAGTTGTTACAACAATGCAATTAGGGTTTTGACTTTCAAAGCATAGCCACTGAAACTGCTTTTGATCCACATTGGTTGTTAACACACACATCTATGACAAATCTTGTTGAGTATGATTCACCCTAATACCTCATGATTTTTCAAAAGTAACCATGATTAACCACTCTAATGAAGTTGTCATCTGAGATATATATTTTCAATTTCCCTTAGAAGGTACTATTGGAGAGACCCCTATGGTGGACCACTCTTGTAAAGATCATAATAAGCTATTCATGAGAACACTAGCATTATTAACTTAAAGAATCTTTCAATCATTATCTGGGATATTTTTAATAAGTCTTTAGGGTAGAGGAACTAGCCAGTAATGATTAGTCATTAAAAACTTTTCATGCCATCCCGTACTCTTAAGGAGTAGATCTGCCTCCCCACTTATTAAGTAACCTTTGAAGTTAATTACAATCAGAGTCTACAAAAACTATTTAGGGGAGGATAGGAGGTCTTGTGATGAGCCGACCTACCATGATCATGAGACCGAACATGCATGACATTACTGCTACTAGTCACCAAGCTAGAGTAATGGCTTTCAGCTAAAACGCTGGAAGACACGAGGTCTCATCAAGAGCCGGCTTGTTCATCTGTGTTATTTCTTGTGAGTTGCACTGCCATCAGCTGGTTACCAAGCTAGGACAGTGGCCTTCATCTAATTGCTAAAATTAAATAATATAACTCTGAATCTATATCTAGTAAGTGGGACATAAGCATTTTGCAAGGTTAAAAGACATCCCTGCTAAGGTTATTGACACTTGCGGGTAGCAGGGCCATGTTTGTGGTATTAAAGTTAACTGCATAATATGATTTACTCAATTATCTTTCTCTTTCCACAAAACTCATCATTTTAATTATTCGATAATCATTTTATGATGATTTGAGCATATGCTTTGAGTTCTATATTTCAAAAAATAGGAATCTTTAATGATGTGGTACCCTTAGTGAAGGTAATTCTTTGTATTGAATTAAGAAGAATTTCATTTTTTTTTTGCATCTGGATGACAACAAAATTTAGAGTGTTCAATATTCTTGATTGGTCCAGGAAGGTGTCATTTTGTTATATTTTTATCTCCCTTTTCTGGTATCATAACTCACTAAATTTTTATGGTATTTAGAGTGATAAATTACTTAGTGATGATTACTCACCAGGTGATTGATTGACAATAATGTGGATTGATTGTGGCTACCTCTAAATAATCACTATGTGACCTAGGTACAGGAGTGTTGTATTAGGTGTAGGAATCTTATGGTATTTTTTTTGAAATTTCACATTTTCAACAAAGATTTGATTTTTATCATGATTGTTAATAAGACTCTCGACATAAATAACAGCTCTGGAATCTATGACAAGTGGGGAGTTCATTTGAAATAGGACAACAGGTATGTGATGTCTATCATAAAGGTGCAATATTCTTTTTCCACAATCTATGGTACAAAGCATTGCTTTCCTATACTTGATCTTGTTGTAATTTTATCATTCATGCACTTGATACTCTCTTAAGGGATGTAACATGGTTTTAGTTGGCACTGTAATAGTGATGTTGCAGACTTAATGAATGCTTTAAAAATGATGACATACCATGATATCTTAATATTTCCTTGTGGAGATTTTTGCTGACACTTTTATTGGGAAGCATAGTATGATCTTTAAACATTCCCCCTGCCTTCTTCCATGATTTTATAATCCTATGGTTTGGCTTGCATGAGGACATGCAAGAAGGTCAGCATGGGGGAGTGTTGAGCCTCCATTTTATACAAGTTTTCATGATTTAACTGAATAATTTTATGCCTGTACTAAGTGACTATAATTATTATTATTCGTTTTGCACATTATTAAGTTATTATCTAGAGGCATTTAGAGCTGACAATTTTTGATCTATGAACTCTTCTTGTTTTGTTAATTTAATGTGAAAATGTCATTAACGTCAATCTCTTTTGTGGCAGGTGCTAACATTCCTATAGTAGCAGTTCCTATATGAGTTGTGCCTACACCAACATGCCTCCACCAACATGCCTCCACGAACATGCCTGCACTAATTTGGGGCTTTCATACATTGACACATCTCTAGGGAAATATGAAAGATGTTTTTGTTCAAAATGGTATTTGAACACTTCCAAATAAGCTCAAATACACCCAGTTCATATAGATTTATGTTTAGGCAATAATTAACGCCTCAGCCCCAAATTCGCAATAGTTTCTAGAATGCCAAATTTCGCCTCAATTTCTGTGCAAGTGAAGGTGAATAGAGAAATTCTGGAACATGGGTTTTGGTCCCAGTATAGCAAATGGACAAAAGCTCCAACCGATTTCTAAAATTCGTAATGATATAAAAGTTACATAACGGTCTTTGAGGCAGTTTTCTACAAGTAGAATGTTTTTCCAGAATTTTAGCATCTCAGATTTCAAACAGTCATTTTCTGGCACAATTTCCGAGGCAATGGATCTGAACCAGAAAATTATGAGAGAGGTTATAGTTGAAAATATAAAAATATATATTTCGTCCAGATAGTTTTCCAAAATTCGTAATGGTGGAGGAGATACGTAGACTAATTTGGAGGCATTTTGTTAAAAAAAACCATTTTTTTCCAGAATTGTAGAAAAATGTCAGATTTGGGAAATTCGTGCCCAATCTTCATTCCTTCAATGGGTAAATGGTTGTATTGATATTATATTGATGAATATCAGTTAGGATTCAATATCCATGTTGTTTGGTAAGGAATAGAGCCAAAATTATCATGAAAGAACATTATAAAAGGAAGGAGTCACGTAGGTGTGAAGGCTGGTTTTTGCATATGGTAGATTGTATTATGTAAATCATTTTTTTGCAGGAGGAGGGAATCGATCATGCTGTACAGGAAAGGAGGAGTTGTGCACTAGTGGGATGATCCCTCGAGGGGACCACTAGAACCAACGCAACATTGTTTTATGAATTTGTAACAAGACTTCTGAAATGAATTTCTTTGGCATTAAATTATGAATTCTGGTTTCTACTTTGAAATGAGTTTATTTGGCAATCACTTCTGAGTAATTTTGTTTCTCCATACTGTTCTGAAGATTGTGACTTAATCGCTGCAAGGGCAACGAGCTAGATGGTTGGGCCCACCAGCCAGTCCGTTGCCCCAAACCTCTTAACTTTCTTTTGCTGCATTTTAGTTTGCTTGGTGTGAGTGTGATCTTAGATAATTTTGCAATTTCATTTCATAGCTCCTTTTCCTTTTCAATAATTTAATTTTCGATTTCATTCCACAAGCTTTATTTTAATTCTTTGGTTATTTAAGTTTAATATCAATGATTTTGGATGTATTTTCATAAAGGCTGAACTAAAGTAAACATTGAATGTTTTAACTGCCTCTCTTATTTCTTCTTACAAAGATTTACCCTACTCTCATTGCTGTGTGACAAAGTTTATTTCCAGAACTCAATGGTGAAATAATTGTTGAGCAAGAATTTTGGTTAACTTAACATGTATTCATGATTGCCTTTAAATATTATATGAGACTAATCCCTACACTTTTGCAGAAAAAACATTTATTCCTGCACTTTTGCAAGAAAATGCTAGGATGAGCGTAAGGAAATATTGTGAATCTTCTTGACAGAACGCTCACATAATTCTTCATTATAATTAAATGTTGCATATATTATAAGGACGTATTTAATAAGATTACAGTAAACAACACGAATTATATATTGGTTCTTATTGCATATTTCTCTTACAACTAAAGTACTGAATTGTCTTTAAGAGAAGCAGTGCATTATTATCTTGATTCTTTCCTTAGATTAGTTGGAATGAAGTTGTCGTGTGATTTCTAGTTTCATGCTTGCAACATAGCAGTAATTTTTAAGAGGTTTTGCATTCTTTATTTCTTGAATCACTTTGTTTTGAATGGGGCCTACATTCCCTTGTCCCCTGAACAATTGAGGAAGACTTGTTGCAAAAGTCAACTCAACCGAGAAGAGGAGCCAAAAGTAGATTCTCAAAGTGTGTTTACTTTGCTTTAAAGAGTCTTGTTTATTTTTCCTAAATGATGCTCCTTTTGAATTTCTTGCCAGTGTTTGTTTTTTTTTTTTAACAAATCCCTGAGGTCGTATTCTGGCATATATTGTGCTATGCCTCTAAGTTTACTTACCCGGATTGACAAATTAAATGTTGGTGTAAATCTTGCATTTATATCGGCTAACATTTTGGTGTCGTTGCCTGGGAGGTATTGTAGGATAAGGCCTCACAATTTGTCATGCTTTTCCCTTTCTTTCAGAAATTGAATTTCTAGATTAAATGAGATTTCCCTTGCTTACTGAAGCATACTGGACGACATTCCTAGAGAACTCACAAGCCAGGTTTTCATTTCTGCAAATGAGTGCTGACAAGACTTTCCAGCTAGAAGGAAAATGCCAGGAAGTGTGATGTTATTCAAAGAAATATCTCAAATTCTGGCAGAAGTTGGGGTCTCTACTTCACAAAAAGAGTACATCTTGGCATCAATTTGAAATTGGTCTACTCCTTTAGAAGAAGAGAATCGTGAAGTACCAGAATATCTTCTGAAGGAGATCGAGAAGCTATGGATCATGCTTGATGAGGAGAAGCCATCAGAAGTAGAGATTGAAGAACAACAACCTGATCTAACCTGCACGTTAGAGGATGAAAAAAGAAAATTGGAGGATATGCATGATGCACAAGATGTTTCCCATGTATCAAATGACCAAGAGTATATGGATCCCATAGAATCTTGGTTTTAGATGACTGTCAGTATTCATCCCTCCCTTATCATTCAACAATTTGTAGCATCAAATCAATTAATGCAACTGGTACCTCATGTTCTGGTATTTTCTCGCATATCCTTTCTAAATTTGAACATGATTATGATTATCCTCTTGTTGCTCACTTGGTTGCATTGGAAGTCCTTCTATACTTAAAAGGGAGTCTTCCACTTCTTAGGGTAGAGTAGGGTAGAAGAATAAAGAAATTCCATTTATAAATTTATTACAACAATGCAATTGGGGTTTTGACTTTCAAAGCCTAGCCACTGAAACTGCTTTTGATCCACATCGGTTGTTAACGCACACATCTATGACAAATGTTCTTGAGTATGATTCACCCTAATACCTCATGATTTTGCAAAAGTAACCATGATTAACCACTCTAATGAAGTTGTCATCTAAGATATATATTTTCAGTTTCCCTTAGAACGTACTATTGGAGAGACCCCTATGGTGAACCACTCTTGTAAAGATCATAATAAGCTATTCATGAGAACACTAGCATTATTAACTTAAAGAATATTTCAGTCATTATCTGGGATACTTTTAATAAGTCTTTAGGGTAGAGGAACTAGCGAGTAATGATTACTCATTAAAAGCTTTTCACGCCATCCCGTACTCTTAAGGAGTAAATCTGCTTCCCCACTTATTAAGTAACCTTTGAAGTTAATTACACTCAGAGTCTACAAAAAATATTTAGGGGAGGATAGGAGGTCTCGTGTTGAGCCGACCTACCATGATCATGAGATCTAACATGCATGACATTACTGCTACTGGCCACCAAGCCAGAGTAATGGCTTAAGACAAGAGGTCTCATCATGAGCCGGCCTGTTCATTCGTGTTATCTCTTGTGAGTGGCACTGCCATTAGCTGGTTACAAAGCGAGGACAATGGCCTTTATCTAATTGTTAAAATTAAATAATATAACTCTAAATCTCTATCTAGTAAGTGGGACATAAGAATTTCATTGGGTTAAAAGACATCCCTTCCAAGGTTATTGACACCTGCGGGCAACAAGGCCATGTCTGTGGTATTAAAGTTAATTGCATACTATGATTTACTCAGTTATCTTTCTGTTTCCATAAAACTCATTATTTTAATTCTTGGATAATGGTTTTAAGATGATTTGAGCATGATGCTTTGAGTTGTATATTTCAAAAATTAGGAATCTTTAATGATGTGGTACCCTTAGTGAAGGTAATTCTTTGTACTGAATTAAGAATAAATTCATTTTTTTTGCATCCGGATGACAACAAAATTTAGAGTGTTCAATTTGTTGATTGGTCTAGGAAGGTGTCATTTTTTTCTATTTTTATTTCCCTTTTCTGGTATCATAACTCACTAAATTTTTATGGTATTTAGAGTGATGAATTACTCAGCGATGATTACTCACTAGGTGATTAACTGATAATAATGTGTATTGATTGTGGCTACCTCTAAATAATCACTATGTGACCTAGGCACAGGAGTGTTGTATTAGGTGTAGGAATATTATGGTAATTTTCTTGAAATTGCAAAATTTCAACAAAGATTTGATTTTTATCATGATTGTTAATAAGACTCTCGACATAAATAATAGCTCTGAAATCAATGAAAAGCAGGGAGTTCATTTGAAACAGGACAATAGGTATGTGATGTCTATCACAAAGGTGCAATATTCTCTTTCCATAATGTATGGTACAAAGCATTTCTTTCCTATACTTGATCTTGTTGTAATTTGATCATTCCTGCACTCAATACTCTCATAAGGGATGTAACATGGTTTTAGCTGGCACTGTAATAGTGATGTTGTAGACTTAATGAATGCTTTAAAAATGATGACATACCATGATATCTTAATATTTCCTTGTGGAGATTTTTGCTAACACTTTCATCGGGAAGCATAGTATGATCTTTAAAAATTCCCTCTGCCTTCTTCCATGATTTTATAATCCTATGATTTGGCTTGCATGAGGACATGCAATAAGGTCAGCATGGGGGAGTGTTGAGCCTCCATTTTATCCAAATTTTCATGATTTAACTGAATAAATTTATGCATGTACTAAGTGACTATAATCATTATTATTCGTTTTGCACATTATTAAGTTATTATCTAGAGGAATTTAGAGCTGACAGTTGTTGATCTATGAAATCTTCTTGTTTTGTTAATTTAATGTGAAAATGTCATTAATGTCAAGCTCTTTTGTGGTAGGTGCTAACATTCCTATAGTAGCAGTTCCTATACCAGTTGTGCCTGCACCAACTCTGCTTGCACCAACATGCCTCCACCAACATGCCTGCACTAATTTGGGGCTTTCATACATTGACACATCTCTAGGGAAATATGAAAGAGGTTTTTGTTCAAAATGGTATTTGAACACTTCCACATAAGCTTAGATATGCCCAGTTCGTACAGATTTATGTTTAGGCAATAATTAATTCCTTGGCCCCAAATTTGCAATAGTTTCTAGAATGCCAACTTCTGCCTCAATTTCCGTGCAGGTGAAGGCGAATAGAGAAATTCTGGAACATGGGTTTTGGTCCCAGTATAGAAAATGGACAAAATATCAAACCGATTTCTAAAACTCATAATGGTATAAAAGTTACATAATGGTCTTTGAGGCAGTTTTCTAAAAATAGACTGTTTTTCCAAAATTTTAGCATCTTAGATTTCAAACAGTCATTTTCGGGCACGATTTCTGACGCAATGGATCTGAACCAGAAAATTATGAGAGAGGTTATTGTTGAAAATATAAAAATCTATATTTCCTCCAAACAGTTTTCCGAAATTCATAATGGTGAAGGAGATATGTAGACTTCTTTGTAGGCATTTTGTTAAAAAAAACCAATTTTTTCCAGAATTGTAGAAAAAGGCTAGATTTTGGAAATGCGTGCCAGATATTCATTCCTTCAATGGGTAAATGGTTGTACTGATATTATATTGATGAATATCAGTTAGGATTCAATCTCCATGTTGTTTTGTAAGGAATAGAGCCAAAATTATCATGAAAGAACATTATAAAAGGAAGGAGTCATGTAGGTGTGAAGGCTGGTTTTTGCATATGGTAGATTGTATTATCTAAAAAACTTTTTTGCAGGAGGAGGGAATTGATCATGTTGTGCAAGAAAGGAGGAAATTCACACTAGTGGGATGATCCCTCGAGGGGACCACTACAACCAATGCAACATTGTTTTATGAATTTGTAACAAGACTTTTGAAATTAATTTCTTTGGCATTAAATTCTGAATTCTAGTTTCTACTTTGAAATGAGTTTATTTGGAAATCACTTTAGAGTAATTTTGTTTCTCCATACTGTTCTGAAGATTGTGACTTAATCGCTGCAAGGGCAACGAGCTGGATGGTTGGGGACACGAGCCAGTCTGTTGCTCCAAACCTCTTAACTTTATTTTGCTGCATCTTAGTTTGCTTGGCGTGAGTGTGATCTTATATAATTTTGCAATTTCATTTCATAGCTACTTTTCCTTTTCAGTAATTTAATTTTCAATTTCATTCGACAAGCTTTATTTTACTGCTCTGGTTATTTAAGTTTAATATCAATGCTTTTGGATGTATTTTCATAAAGGCTGAACTAAAGTAAACGGTGAATGTTTTAATTGCGTCTCTTATTTATTCTTACAAAGATTTACCTCGATCTCATTGCTGCATGACAAAGTTTATTTCCAGAACAAAATGGTGAAATAATCGCTGAGCAAGAATTTTGGTTAACTTAACTTAACATGTATTCATGATTGCCTTTGAATATTATATGATACTGATCCTTGCACTTTTGCAAGAAAATGCTAGGATGAGCATAAGGAAAGATTGTGAATCTTCTTAACAGAACGCTCCCATAATTCTTCATTATAATTAAATGTTGCATATGTTATAAGGAAGTATTTAATAAGATCAGGGTAAACAACATGAATTATATATTTCTAGTTTCATGCTCACAACGTAGCAGTAACTTTTAAGAGGTTTTGCATTCTTTATTTCTTGAATTGATTTCTTTTGAATGGGGCCTACATTCCCTTGTCCCCTAAACAATTGAGGAAGACTTGTTGCAGGAGTCAACTCAACCCAGAAGAGGAGCCAAAAGTAGATTCCTAGAGTGCGTTTACTTTGCTTTAAAGAGTCTTGTTTATTTTTCCTGAATGATGCTCCTTTTGAATTTCTTGCAAGAGTTTGGTTACTTTTTAACAAATCCCTGAGGTCATATTCTGGCATATATTGTGCTACGCCTCTAAGTTTACTTACCCAGAATGACAAATTAAATGTTGATGTAAATCTTGCATATATATCGCTCGACACAAATCCTGGAGTTGTAGGCACTGGTATGAGGAGAAAATTCCCCATATGCATGGATATACATGTTGTGGGAGCGTCTAGAGCCTCCTCGATGCATGATTGTCCATATAAATGGAGCATCCGGGGGTTTAATGGTCTAAAAAATGAGTGGGACCCAAGGTTGGTTACCTGAGTGGTTGGGATGGCTCCTGGGAAATCTGTTTCTAACGTGGAAGGTCTGTATGGTGTGTTTCCATCGATTCTACTTCCTTAACTTACACATAGGGAGTCGAATCATATCATAGTAACTTCTCGTCACATGTTTACCCTGCTTGGCTGGTTATTTGGGTAGATGTGGGAGGAGGGTGTTACACAAGGTTAACCATGGCCATATAAGCTCAACCACGGTCATCGTGGTCAACACATGGTCATCAAGTTAAATGTGGTCAACATGGTCACGTTTAGTCCATCATAATCTATCATCTACTTCCTTGGTAAACCATGGTATCATGGTCAGAACCATGGTAATCATTGTCAACCATGATTGACTATGGCCAATTAGGGTCAACCATGGTAAACCAAATTCAATCTCAGTCAACTAGTCTACCTCGATCAACCATGGTCAACCTCATCAATCATGTTCATCCATTAATGTAACCATTATTGTAACATTAACATTAATGTAACATCAACCATGGTTGACGATGGCCAACCATGATCAAAATTAATGTAAAGTGAAGGTAAGAATGTAATAATCATCAACATTAATGTAACATAAATACATTGTTACATTAATGATTGACCATGGTCAACTTTAATCAACTCTCTCCAACCTAAATCAAACTCATCAACCATCAACAACCCTTAACAACCATGGTCAATCATTTTCAACCATGCTCAACCCTTTACCACCATTTTTCACCATAGTCAGCGAACATGAACCATAGTCGACCATGGTCTACAAATTTTCCCCACTCATGTCGATCGTCTACTAGCAAAACCACATTATTAAATGTGGTTGATATATTCCAATCGACTACATTTTCCATTTTTTATACACAAATTAACATATGAAAATGAGGCCAATAGTTGTATATCAACCACATTTATTAGTGTGTTTTTGCTACTATAAGTGTAATAAGGCTATTGATGATGGTGATGATGATAATGATGATGATGATGATGATTAACATCGACTAAGACCAATATGATCTATCCCTTAATAAAGTACAAGAGATTAATTGAGATTCTTTAACATTTTATTTCTATGATCGAAAATAAGGGAGGGGAGTGTTCCTAGACTACTGTAGTTTTGCTGACTTAGCAAGTCAATATGGTTAGTGGTCTAGAAAATATTTTGAAAATTAGAACGAATGTGAGTAAGATCTAGGAAATATAAGAGAAAGTGTTTTTCATCTTCAACCCTCTTAGTACCACATAGGTGATAAATGGTGTTTTGGGAATAGATCAACGACCACTTTCATTATTAACCTCATAAGAATTATTTCTTATCTTGGAAATGTTAATTTTGTTCTTACCATTGGTCAAGATAGAAAGATAATTCGGTTTCTCGATATTGGGGTTGATCACTCCTTATAATATGTTAGCTTCCTTTTTCCCTCTAACTCCTTATAGTCCCACAACTTATCCTTAAATTTGGAAGTAATAATATTTTTAATATTATCCTTATTATTCAAGATGATATCCTCATTTAACCCCCAATGGTCTATCCAAGACTGGACATCCTTACGCCAGATTTGCTTGAGCCGAAGGTGGGAGTTATAAAAAAAATTAGGATACGTCTTGGCTTCCATGTTGTATAGATTCTTCTTATACATGAGATACCTAACCATAGCCATGTTTTCAATGGGGTAAAGGCTAGCTTCAATCAAGAGGACAAGGTAGCGAGCATTTCCTTTAATATTGAGGTTGTATGTTATAAATTGCTTTTGGATTAACTTGATATTCCTCCACTATTCTCTAGATATAGTACAACAAAAAACCTCACATCCATATAAAATAACAAGGGTGATGAGAGTCTCAAAGAACTTTTTGCTACTCCATGCCCAAATATCTAACAATGTATAAGTTTTTTCAAGCCCATAATAAGCTTTCCAGCCTCCAATTATCCTTTTCTTAATGCTATTATTTCAATTTAATTGATGATGAATGTCGATTCCTAAATATTTGTATGAAGAAACTTCTTCCAAGTAGTTATTATCATAGTTATCTTTTTGGATTTAATTATCATGAGTTTAGTCTTGTCAGTATTAATAGTCATACCAATCTTGGAGAAGTAATATTGGATGATTCTAAGTTGTGTGTCGAGATCATCATGGATCCTAGCTAAAATAACGATATCATTAGCATAGGGAAGAAGGGTAATGAGCATATCAGTGAGCCTGGGGCCATCACACCATGCAGCTTCCAAAAATTCTCCTAGTTTATCGGTGTAGATTCTGAAGAGGGTAGAGGATAAGGGACATCTTTTCTTAACTCTGATATTGCATGTAATTTCTTCTGACCAACCCTCGATAGTCCTGAGCTTTCCAATACCATGCTCATATAGCCTAGTCACAACAAGGTTGAGAGGGACCATTATCTGTTCAAGGCTCTTCCACAGCTTATCTTAAGGAATAAGATTTTCTAAAGTCAAAAAAATAACATAAGATATTGTAAGAGGATTTATCTAACCAAAAGACATTTTTTTCCATTTTCATCTAATTCCGGCAATACAATTTTTTGGCCCTAATTGTTAATTTTAGTTTTTAAAAATGCATTTTTAAATGTATAAATAGATTCAACACCTTTGAAAACCCCTACACCACTTAATTTTGTAGGTTTTAACCTTGTACAGAAATTACCTGCAAGCTAATTCTTGAAATAGAAAAATATATAATGGCGAGAACATAAAACAAATATACACAGAGATTTTTCCATGGATCCCAAAACGAGGAATACCAGATTGATTTTTCATTATATTCCTTTTAATGTTACAATAATTATATATACATGTCGAAGCATTCATAAACCCTAATCCATTAACCCTGGATTAGATCATAACCGTAGTTCCATTAACTGGATATACATAATAACATGGACAGAAAACCATCATGCCCAAAACCATGGGTAGGTCTGCCAACCATCTTTGGGTCTTCTTCCCATCCTCAGGTCCACCCAGCTATTATTGAGTTCGCATAAACAAACTTCCCAGGGTGCTACCTCGGACCCTGTGCAGGGGGGCTACCACCCCCTAAAAAGGGGGATGCCACCCCCGCTGTCATTCCCCGATGCACCCGACACAACGTAAAACACATTGATCCAGTTGTGGAAAGAATATAACACAAACCCAACAAGATTTATGCATATTACATAGCTAAAAATTAAGATTCTAAGAAATCTCTACCAGATATTGAGTAGAATTAACTAGAAAAAATACCCAAAAAAAGACAAAAAAGACTTAAGAATATTGTCTTTGTATCGATAAGATTTCAACAATATATCTATAAGTTAAGTTGAGCAATAACTATTTTGGACTAAATAATTAGAAGACTAACCTATACCAGTTAGTTATTACTAATATAATGATATCTTTTACTAATTAGTTATGATTATTATAAGAATAACTTGTACTATTTAGTTAGGCGTTGGAGCAACTTTTTCAAGTTCATCTATAACCTGTCAAGCATAACTAAGTTGCTTTGAAAAATGGGTTGTACCGAGAGCTACTCTAGTTGATGACATTGAACTTGTCACATGTGCTTTCAAAGTGGCTTCTTACTTCGTTAACCATCGTTCGCTTAATTACGCCTATAGGTGTACCTATTTCAAGATCTGGACCAGGCTTGAGGAATTAAAAAAAATGAATGGAGAGTTGAGATTTCATCTCACCCGAATATTTTTCATCAAACTTCAGATGGTTGTGATTTCTCCCATGATTTTCATCTTGCGCATTACAATGTTCGAAAATTAAATTTTAATTAATGTGTTTTGGGCTTCCATTCTTCAGATGACATTCATTTTACATTCCTCCGCATTGATTTGTAATGTTTGCATCCTGTAAAATTATTAGAGCATAAAGCAACTAAGTTAAGCTTAGTTTTACATGCAATAACTAAGGATAATTAAAGCTAACTAAATCTAAGTGTGCTTTATATTTTGTTAATGTGCACATGCACCACACAAAAGCACTAGAGTTAACTAACTAAATCCAACTGCACACCACATGTAAGAACTCGAGTTAACTAACTAAAGCTAAGTTCACATCACATGTAAGCACTAGAGTTAACTAACTAAAACCATGTGCACATCACATGCAAGAAATAGAGTTGAACTGAAGCTAATTAAGGCTAACTAGGTGCATGTACACCAACACCACCCCTTAAGCATAACTTTGGTGGGTGTGATGCAAAATGAATGGGTCCCAAAAAAAAGGCCATTTTAGGTACCCTTGTACAATGCCTCAAAAAGAGGAAATATGGAAAAACCAGTGGGAAGAAACCCCCCCTCAAAATATAATGCAAAAAATATAGAAAAGACAACTGTTAGGCAATTGTGTCCTTCACCCCGAGATGATCTCGTAGAAATTGAGACTTCTGCTCAATGAATGTCTTGGTGAAGATGTCAACATTCTGCTCAGAACTAGGACAATACTACAGATTGATGATCCCATCATGAATCAGTTCTCTAATGAAGTGCATGTGGATCTTGATATCTTTGGACCATTATGGTTGCACTTGATCTCTGTAAAACTTTAGTGTACTCTAATTATCACACCATATGACAGTCAGATGATGGAAATTAATACCAATCTTAGAAAGAAAATGTTGTAGCCAAATGGCTTGAATAGTGGCATTGATTGCTCCTTTGTACTCGACCTTTGTTGATGATAAAGCAATGGCAGTTTGCTTCTTGCTTGACCAAAAAATTGGGTCGGATCCCACACTAAGTACATAACATGAGGTGGACTTGCGATCAAGGTTATCACCATCTCAATATGAATATGTGAACCCATTGAGATCTAAAGAATAATTGGCTTCATAATGAGTCCCATAAGTGATTACCCCTTAGTTGTATCGAGGGATGCGCTTTGCAACTTCCTAGTGTAACTCATGTGACTTGTGCATGTATTTGAAAACTGCTCCTAGAACATATGATAGATCAAGACAAGAGTAAGTGAGGTAAAGAAGACTCCCCAGAAGTTGACGATACAATGTGAAATAAACTAATGGCGTGTCTTTGTCATTCTCAAGCTTTATCCCTAATAAGAAAGGTGTGGTTACTCGCTTGTAGTCACTCATGTGAAATTGTGCCAAATTATCTCTAGCATACTTTGGTTGAGAAATTTTAATCCTAAAACCACTCTGATTGATCTCTAGTTGAAGGAAAAAATTTAGCAAGCTCATATATGTCATAGAAAACTACTTATGCAATGCATTTTAATCTCAGCAATGACAGAAGCTGAACTGTCTATTATCAAAATATCATCTACATAGAGTACTATAAACAATAAGGAGTTAATTGTCTTTGACAAATAAACATTAGAATTAGATTTGCAGTGTACAAAATTTGGAGATAACCAATAGGAATCCATCTTTACATACCATGCTCTAGGTGCCTGCTTGAGGCCACAGAGATACTTCTTTAGCTTGCATACCAAAGATGAATTTTTCATGTATCCCTGCGGCTACTGCATGTATATTTCCTTCTCAAGAACACCGTGAAGAAATACATTCTTCACATCCATATGATACACCTCCCATCCTCTTGTTTTAGAAATGGCAAGAGCTAAATGGAATCCATTTTTTCCACTAGAGAAAAAGTCTCGTCACAGTCAACACCATGTACTTGTTAAAAACCCTTTTCCACCAACTACACCTTATATGGACTAACTTTGTCATCTGTTGCTTTCTTGGTCTAGTAAACCCACTTGCACTTGACAAGTTTACAATTGGAAGGTAGTGGAACTAGATCCCAAGCTTGGTTCTCAACAAGAGAGTTGTATTCCTCATCCATAGTTGCTTCCTATTCAGGATGCCCAACTGCTTCTGCATAAGTTTGTGGATCAGATGCATGCATCATATAAGCATGCATGGGCATGCATGGCTCCATAGCTAAGAGTGCTTGTGGATCTTCCTCAAATTGAGGTATAGTGGCATGATCATCTAGGAGATCAAGCATGTTGTGCCATTTTTGTGCTGAAGGTGGCCGAGAATCTTCTAAATTGCATGAGGAATTATTATCTCGATGTTCAACAACTAGTGGTCCAACAGGTGTCACAAGAAAAGGCTCATCTAGATTGGAATTCTTATTTAAAGTATCATCTACATGCTCATAAATTAGTGGTGAGGGAAACTTTGTAATAGGTTCATCTAGTGGTGTATGCAAAACATATTCTTCAAACTTTACACTCCTTTCGATAAAGAGCACTTTAGTGTTGATATCAAGAAATATACACCCTTTGAATTCATCAAACTATCCAACAAACATGCATGCTTTGCTTTGAGGCTCCAAATCCTTTCTCTTCTCTCTAGGAATGCGGGCCCATGCTCGAGATCTGAAAATGCAGAAATGACTAACTTCAATTTGCATGCCATTCCAAGCCTCAAAATGTGTTTTTCAAGTAACATATTTATGAGGAGATATATTCTGGATATATGAGGCACAATTGATATATTTAACCCACAATTTTGATGGAAGAGATCTTGCATGCAACATGCAATTGGCCAACTCTTTCAAAGATTTATTCTTCCTCTTAGCCACCCCGTTTTGTGTGGAGTGTAAGGAATTGTATGTTGCAACTGTATTCCTTCTTCATTACAAAGATTTTGGATATATTTGTTTACATATTCCTTCCTATTATCTATGCAGAGGATCTTGATGCATTTTCCACACTGATTTTCCACATGTGCTTTGAAATATTTAGATGCTGAAAAAATTCAAACTTGAGTTTTAGGAAATAAACCCAAGTGAATCTCATGTAATCATCTATAAATGACAACACATATCTATTGGACATTTAGTTCAACACTCCTGTGTGTTTTCCGACATGGACTAACTACCTATCATGGATCCTAACTCTGGTGATTGTAGTGGAGACTAACACCTGTGGGTTTTGGTATAACAACAATCATGATTCCAATAAGTGGTATTAGAGCAACAAGTCTCGAGTTCGAAACTTACCGAGCTCACACTCAGGGGAGATTGTTGGACATTGGATTCAATGCTCCCATGTGTTTTGCGACATGGACTAACTGCCTCTTGTGGATCCTAACTCTAGCGATTGTAGAAGAGACTAACACTTGTGGGTTTTGGTCTAACAACAATCATGATTCTAACAATATCTTGCTTTTCTCATTGAAAGTACTGGAAATGGACCTATGAGATCACTATGTACAAGCTCCAAATGTGAAGAAGCTCTCCATGCATGCCCCTTCTCGAACTTGTCTTGTGGATGTTTTCCAAGAGAACATCCATTACAAACACTATTTGAAAATTCAATGGTCGGAAATCCTTTAACCATCCCTTGCTTGTTAAGTTGCCACATATATCTAAAATTCAGGTGCCCAAATCTCTCGTGCCAAATCCTACTTTCTTTCATTTGCATGTGTAAGCAGCAAAATAGACTCTGACTGAGGAAAAAAATCACAAAATGTATACAAACGAGATTGATCATTTACCTTGCCAAATGAAATCTTCAAGTTGGTTTGCTTATCATAAATGTTGGCGGAATCTGGGGTAAATTCTTCTTTCCTTCTGATGTTAGGGTGTGTCATCGGATATACTGAAAGAAGATTCATAGAAAGCCACGGAATATGCAAGACATTCTTGAAACTTCTATCTTCAAATTGCACTCTTCCTTGTCTAGTTCCTTCAACTGCAGAATTGTCTCCCATGAGTATAGGAGGTCCCGAGTATGCATGTAGAGAAGAAAATGATTCCCCTGAAGAAGCCATATGATGGGAATCTCTTGAATCGATGATCCATTCTTGCGGTCTAGAATGAAGGGCAATCAAAGTATGACCATTACCCCTTGTTTCTGATGGTTTTTCCTCGGTCTTCTTCTTGGTGCTTTCTAGAATGTGATGACCAAGATTATTTTGCTGAAGAGTCTTTTCCATAAGATCAATAGTCTTCTGCATGCAAGAGGATTCAAAATGATAGCCTCTGTTACAATAAGGACACTTGGAGTTTCCTTTATTTCCCTTCTTACCCTTGGAGCTAGAAGAGTCATCTGGAGGTTTTAGATTTCCTCCCTTTCTTGGATCTAGATCTCTTGCCTTTCCTTTGCCTTTGGATTGTTGATTTGGTTTCGAGTTGGGCTTTCCTTTCTCATGCATGGCAAGTGCATGTGCATTTGAAGACTTTAATAAACCCATCTTGATGAGCTTATCATGCTCATGAATGAGAGACTCAATTGGCAATTTCTATGGCACGTGATTAGTTTATTTTCAATAATTTTCCAAGACAGGATGCTATGTCTACATTGAAAGATCCATGGTTTCTTCCTCTGGTAATTTGCCATCAACAACACTGAAATTTTGTTAAGGTTTCTGTCTTCATTTTAAGTTTTTTTATTATTATTTTTGTGGAATGAAATAAAACCAATTACCCATAATTTTGTGGAAATTTGTAGGGGACAAAAACATTTCATTATGTTTGGGATAACTCTCGGTGGAGTAGCTGCTATGGTTGGATATGCTGGAGTTATTCTTTGGTTAAAAAATGTCATCCTTTTGTTGTAAAATGCAACTCAAATTTTGGATCCACTAATGGGAGAAGCATGGCACTTGCTATGTTAGTATTGATGAACATTCATTCTTCCAAAAGGACTTCTCCTTTAAACAATGAATAGGCATTCTCATAGTGTTAAAGCAACAGGTGATTGATGAGGCCGCTGCCAAATTGACAAGTTGTAGGTCTAGTATATCCGCATTCCATTGAATGGGTCAATTTTTAAATAAAAAATTCCCATTTCCGCATGGCTGTCTCTAAGTTTGCTTGTGGCTATTGGATTGCGGTGCATGTTATGTACCATTCCATTTCACCATATCTGTTTGATGAAAAATAGCAAAAATATATAGGGTTTCCGTACACCTTGCAATACATATTTGCTGGGGAAAATTGAATGCGTGGTGACTTTTGAAATGAAATTTTGAGAACTCCGCAATTCAACTCAACTGGCCCCAAGCACAAAGATTAAGCGTTTCTGTCACAAAAATGTATATATCAATGATTGTAGTATGTATGAAAAACATATTTCTATGACAAAACTATTTACTCTAAAAATTTGCTTGGTTGTAATTGTAAATCACATAGCGATTTTACTAAAATAAATATTTATAAGTAAATAAATTTATAATTTATTAATAAAGTGAAATTTAATAAATTTATAATTTATTAATAAAGTGAAATTTAATATTATTTTTTAAAATATGAATAATTTAATAATTCATATTTACCTCAGCCAGATTTGTACATGCCCTTGATACAAGTCATGGTGCGTCATCCATTACCGAGCGGGTAACTATCTGCGCTCCAATGCCGACGAGAAACTGGACAGTGTGCTGCTTTTTATATGGTTCAGGTTTCACGTGGAAAAGTGTACAACAAGCTCCAGTTGAGTTGAGTGGTATAAATAAGTGTTTGGGGTTGGAGAGAGAATTTAGTGGGGAGTCGTTGAAATTACAAGTTTTAGAAGTTTTTTGTTTTAGAAGTTTTTTGGGGTTTTAGAGGGTGTTCACTGTATATAGGTGTCAAAAAAATTAATTTAAACAACACAAATTAAGATTTGCCTTGGGAGGATTCCAGTCAAAAATTCGCTGAAAACTCCAAAACAATGGAACTTAAAAAATACTCCAATAAATTTTGTTCATATTGTTATTTTGTTATCTAAAATTTGTTTTTAAATACATAAACTAGACATTAAAATGCTAAAGTTATAATAAATAAAGTTAAGTCTTACTAGCACAACCTGTGGAGGATGGGCCTCCTCAGAAAGTTGGTTACCATGATTCAATACTCACTAGGAGTGGTTGTGCCCTGTGCTAGAGGGAGAGAGACATGCTAAAAAATCCAGTCAGTTAAAAGCAGTGTGGCCCAGTGCCATCCATGAGTGACTTTGACTAATGTGGCCCAGTGCCATCCATGAGTGACTTTGACTGCTTAGACATAAGTAACCACTCATCAAACTGCATGTCATACAAATCACAAATATCCTAACAAACAAAAAAACAATAATAAAAAAATTTAAAATTGTCTCTTTTGATAATCCTTTATTAGCTCATAGATTCTACTTTTATGACAGGTCATAAAAAACACCTTCAGCTCCTGGGTTGGATTCACGTTTGTTAATGGAAAGAGGAATTACCACCATTTCTACGGATGGGTACGAGGGCTACGTTTACTTCCGTATGTGCGTGAATATTACACTCTATGAGTGTTACTGATATTATGTTTCCAAGGTACTTATCTTTCATATCTGGTTTTTATTTTTAGGTTGATTTGATTCTAAATGAATTAGTGTTTTTGTTGTTTAACATTTTGTGAGTAGAATATAGGTGAAATTATTTGCAAATCGATTTCAAATACCAAAATTTATAATAAAATTTACGTTCATATTACTTGTATCCTCCTAAACTACAAACATATATTACTTATATCCTCCTAAACTACAAACGTATAAATGAAATAAATTGTGATATTGGTTTTATTTTAGCTTAGCAATATTATATTTCGATTTTGTGGAAACACCTCAGATCATATATCCAGTCTATATGTATGTTGAAATATCCAATATAGTAATATGTTGCTGGAAACTTTAATACGAATCTTGGATATGTTTAGGATCTCAGTCTATCGGAAATCTTCATATCCAATATAGTTATATGTTGCGGGAAAATTTAATACGAATTTTGGATAGTCTATCGGAAATCTTCGTATGATATATTCAACCTATTAATATGTTGATTGAAAGTTTAATTAGATTTTTGTATTTGTTTAATATCTTTGTTCATTGGAATGGTTTTTAATATAAAATTGTGTCTGTATCTTAAGAAGCATAAACATAAGATAAGCTTCGCTCATATTTAAATTTAGCCAAATATTTCATTTCATATTATATTTAAACGGTTGTTATTCCAGGTTTTAATATATTTCCATATAAATAAATCCAAATTTGATGGAAGTTAGGGAGATATCTGTTTGGTAAGCACGCTATTTATTGTAATAGTAATAATAATAACTTTTTATATAAAATAATCTAAATAAATATATAAATAAATTTAAAATTTAAATATTTAAAAAAATTATATAATTTATAATTTCAATATATTTTTATTTAATGTTAATTTTTTTTAAATAAATATATTAAAACTTTAAATTATATAATCAATATATTAAAGCATATAATTTATTGTCATGAATACAGATAATTTATTGTCATGAATACTAGCGTACGCTTAACTTTTTTTTAATAACGTCCACAATTAAGTTTTAAAATTTCACCACCACATGGTTTAATGACTTAATTGTCGTGGTTAAAATTTGACAATGGCACTGTATCTCAGATTGTCAATATATTTGAGAAAGAAACCATGAAAATCGTGAAGAGAAAAGGAGAACCATACAAACTATAATCATGGCAAAGTCCACGTGTTTTAAATATTTTTGTTTTTGTTTTTTAACTAATAAATAGTTTAAAATCTATATTATCTAAAATATTCATTTTTCATAAAATTAAAAAGTTGTACAAGACAATAAAGTATATTTTATATATTATTTTCAATAAATTAAATCAACAAATTTTGTTATGGGGAACGTTTGGTTGAAATTGAAAGATACTTACTAAGTTAAACATCATGGGATCCATCACGTATATACATATAATTGGGACAATATGCATTTCATAAAAGTTTTGATTTGATAGATGATGATGATGATGGTGGTTAACGTCTCTATTGAGATCAAACTTTGGTCTATCAGATTTAAGATTTTATTCCTATGTTCAAAAAGCTTGGACAGAAGCCTCCCAAGCTCACTGTAATTTTGACAACGTAAAAGGCTAGGAAGGTTAGTGTTGCAACAAAGATTTTGAAACTGAGATTTAATGTGGTTGTACGCGGGGCACTCTAAGAGGAAGTTATTTTCATCCTCGATGTTCTTATTCTCACAGAGATGGCAGAACCTTTCCATCCATGGTGTTTTAGGAAGTGCCCAACGACCCATTTCACTATGGAGCTCATGAGAGTTTGTTCTAATCTTGGCTCTATTAATTTTCTACTTTGAGCTAGTTAAAACAGAGAGATACATTTGATCTTCTAGGGTGGGGTTGATGACCTCCTTATAATATCTTAATTTTCTTTTAGCTGCTAAATCTTTCTCACACCACATTTTTTCTTTGAACTTAGAAGTAACAATATTTTTAATGTTATTAATGTTTTGCAATGCAACATTCTTGTCGATCTCCCAATGGTTTAACCAGGCCCTGGTGTCTTTATACCAACCTCATTTGAGCCTTAGGTGGTTTTGGCTGGAATTTAAAGCTAGCTTAGGAAGTCTATGGTCTCCTATGTTATTAAGTTTGTGCTTGTACAACAGAAGCCTAGTCATAGCTAGGCTCTCGATAGGGGAAAGACCCACTTCTATAAGGAGAATAGGATAAGGTGTGTTGCTTTTAATTTTGAGGTTATACGCTATAAAACGCTTTTGGATTTTCTCAATATTTCTCCAGGATTCTCTAGAGATGCTACAACCCCAAACCTCACATCCATATAAGATAACCAGAGTGACTAAAGTTTCAAAGAGGAACTTCTTTCTATCCCACATTACGAGGTTTGTCGTTTTACAATTATTTTCAAGACCAAGTAAGCTTTCCATCCCCCATTAATCCTTTTCTCAATGCTATAGTTCCAGTTGAGCTTGTGATGAATATCAATTCCTGGGTACTTGTAGGAAGAGACTTCCTCCAAGTTACTATTGTCATACATAAAATTAGCGTAATTGTCCTTCTTGGATTTGATAATCATAACTTTTGTTTTGTTAGTGTTAACAATCATACCCATGGTAGAGTAGAAATCCTTAAGAAGTATAAGTTTCTTATCAAGATCAGATGGGCACCTTGTGAGAAGAACAATATCATCAGCGTAGAGAAGAAGGATGATGACTATCCCAGCTAAGATCGTGTCAGCACATCCTTCTTCCTCTAAACAACCTTCTAGCTTGTCGATGTAAATGCCAAATAAGGTAGGGGAGAGGGGGCAACCTTGTTTAACTCTGATATTACACTTAATATCTTTCGACCACCCCTCATTTCTCTTTAACTTGGCAATTACATTCTCGTATAACCTTATAGCGGTAGCTCTCAACTCAAAAGGAACCTTTAGCTCTTCTAATATGTTCCAAAGGTTGTTTCTAGGAACTGTATCGAAAGCCTTTCTAAAGTCCACAAAGCAACAAAAGAGATTGGATTTATCATTGCAACATTCCTCCACAATGATCCTAAGCGTAACAAGGTGGTCTATTGTTGAGTGTTTCTTTCTAAAACCCGCTTGGCCTTTAGCCTGCTTACCTTCACTTTCGAGCCATATGCTCAACTTCCTTTCCAAAATAATACCATATAACTTGGCTAGGAGAGGGCTGATCATAATTGTCCAATAATTAGAGGGGTTATTTGTATCCCCACTTTTAAAAATAGGGATAATGACGTTTTGAGTCCATGGTTTAGGGAACCCTTGCTTGATCATTTGATTGAAAAGCGTGTGAATGTGGGGGATGTGAACATGACCTCCAATTTTTAAGATTTCCACCTGGTAACCTTCAATGTCCTTAGCTTTCCCATTAGCCAAGCGATTAACCCCAAAATCAATGTCTTCTAATGAGAAAACTTCTTTCGTTGCGAGCAGGGTTTCAAAGTTATCCATGACATTTGGAGATTCATAAATCATTTTAAGATAGGAATTCCAGTTGTGTAAGGCAATTTTATTATTATCTTTAGTTTTCCTAGTTAGAATCCACCTCCAAAATTTCTTAGGAGCTACCTTAGAGAGGTGTAAGAGATTCTCTTGTCTTTTACAAATATATTGCCTTTTTTCCTTTTAGTTAGGGCTTTGTATATTTTTATCTTGCCAATTTTGAGAGATTAATCAACAACTTCCTTAATTGCTCTCCTCGAACTTTTACAATCTTTGTCATACCATGGGTTGGTTTTTCTATTTCTTTTATTACTTGAGAGGGTTGTAGTAAAATTATGATAGAGAGCTTCTATGTTGTCTATACTAGATAAAGGAAGAAAATTAGTTTTTAATTCATTTAGAAAGATATCTTTTTTATTTCTATCAAAGATTAACTTCTTTTGGCTATAAGGATTATCTTCTATGGGATCTCTATGCATGACAAAATTGAGAGTTATAAGTAAAGGCCTATGATCAGAGTCAGGCTCGTGGTCATTTAAGATGTCAAAATTTGTTATTTCGTTGTATAGAGGGAGATCGGAGATAACATAATCTACCACGCTGCTACCAAGCCCATGGATGTAAGTCATCTGGATAGAATTGGGCCATTTCTTTAGACCATTGCAAATTACGAGATCCTGAGCACTACAGAGCTTGAATAGCTTTGACCCAAACAAATTCTCCCCGAGGTCCTTTTGTACCGGCTAGCCAGAGGAAGGTCTTCATCTAACCAAAGAGGATTAGGGTTGGAATGATTGCTTAGAAGAATAGCTTGGTTGATTGAAGTTCGAGCATTAAAGTCACCCATTAAAAGGATTGTTGGAATATCTAATTCCTACTTGTCTCTAGTTGTGATTCTTACTAAGTAAAGGAGTCTGTTCCTAGTAGTTAGGATATATTTCCTACATTGGTGTGTGGTTGAGATATTCTCTCAACCAACAAATTGTGTGTGCATGTATATATGTAATTACATTTGATTAATGAAGATATAGACATTATCAAAGTTTATCAAGGATATTGCCTTCATTCCTTAGGCTAGAAATATCATTCTCTAAACCATTGTAAGGACTATTTTTATCTAGATTATTTTTCTTATAGAAGTTGGAATTGATGGGGGGAATAACAGATTTCTATGTAGGTATCTTTATCATAAATGTCAGTAATTTCTATCCAACTATATTGGTTGTAAGGGTCGTTTTTATAAATCCTAGAATGGGGAGAGATGTTCTTCTTAATGTAACAAGCTATGCCCCCAATGCCTCTATGAGAGGATCACTTATTCTAGGTAGACCATAATGTAAAGCCATCTATGTTAGGGACCTTAGATTCTTTGTGCTCCCAAGTTTCAACAAGCAAAATAATATCAACATCATTCGAGATCCAACTTAGCTTGGGGCCTTTGTTCCATGGAAAGCCCCAACAGTTCCAAGAAAGAATCCGGAGCATGTTGAATTGCTATTTATTATTATCTTTTTGGTTTCTATCTCGAATAACGATTTTTCTATTTCTGATTATTGCCCATTTTCTTTCCTTCCTAGCTTCCTTTACCTTTTGAACCTCCTTTCTCAATTCTGCTTGATCTTTTGGAATGAGATCTTCATTTATAAATATTCCTGTTCCTTTTAGACTTGAGGTTTTACTAAGTATGTCATACTTATGGTCAGTAGAGCTCACCTTTATTCAGATCAGCCTTCCTTTATTCTCAGTTAGTTTCCCCAACCTTGTTGCTTCTGTGAGACACGTTGTTTCAATTTGTAATCTGTTATGTAATTTTGTTTGGGCTATGGCTAAAGTATCCTCGTCTACCTCCTCTTTAAAACTGAAGATTATATCCGGGTTGAGACATTATGCATTCATAATAGTTTTTGCAGAATACAATGCTAAGAGGTTGTTAATTTTTTGTGTTGGATGCACAATTGGGAGTTTTGACTAACATAATTTGTTTTTGTATTTTAACTTAATGCTAATACTAATTTCATTAATCAGAATATTTTAAAAACCAATTAATAGTTTAATAATATTAGGTGAAATATTAAATTAATATAAAAAGTATAAACATCAATATTTTTAATAGGTGATCAATGAAGTCATGCTTTTCCCTTTCCTTCAGAATTGAATTTCTAGATTAAACGAGATTTCGCTTGCTTGATGAAGGATACTGGATGACATTCCTAGAGAACTCACAAGCTAGGTTTTCATTTCTACAAATGAGTGTTGACAAGACTTTTCAGCTAGAAGGAAAATGCCAAGAAGTGTGAAGATATTCAAAGAACTATCTCAAATTCTGGTAGAAGTTGGGGTCTTTGCTTCACAAAAGAGTACATCTTGGCATCAATTAGAAATTGGTCTACTCCCCTAGAAGAAGAGAATCATGAAGAACCAGAATATCTTCCTAGGGAGATCGAGAAGCTATGGATCATGCTTGATGAGGAGAAGCCATCATAAGTAGAGATTGAAGAATGCCAACCTGATCCAACCTGCACTTTAGAGGATGAACAAATAAAATTGGAGGGTTTGCATGCTGCACAAGATGTTGCCCATGAATCAAATGACCAAGATTATATGGATCCCATAGAATCTTGGTTTCAGATGATTGTCAGTGTTCATCCCTCCCTTATCATTCAACAATTTGTAGCATCAGATCAATTAATGCAACTGGTACCTCATGTTCTGGTATTTTCTTGCATATACTTTCTAAATTTTAACATGATTATGATTATCCTATTGTTGCGCACTTGGTTGCATTGGAAGTCCTCCAATACTTAAAAGGGATTCTTCCACTTCTTAGGGTAGAGTAGGGTAGAAGAATAAAAAAATTCCATTTATAATGTTGTTACAACAATGTAATTGGGGTTTTGACTTTCAAAGAATAGCCACTGAAACTGCTTTTGATCCACATCAGTTGTTAACACACACATCTGTGACACATGTTCTTCAGTATGATTCACTGTAGTACATCATGATTTTGCAAAAGTAACCATGATTAACCACTCTAATGAAGTTGTCATCCGAGATATATATTTTCAGTTTCCCTTAGAATGTACTATTGGAGAGACCCCTATGGTGGACCACTCTTGTAAAGATCATAATAAGATATTCATGAGAACACTAGCATTATTAACTTAAAGAATCTTTCAATCATTATCTGGGATATTTTTAATAAGTCTTTAGGGTAGAGGAACTAGCCAGTAATGATTAGTCATTAAAAAAATTTCACGCCATCCCGTACTCTTAAGGAGTAGATCTGCCTCCCCACTTATTAAGTAACCTTTGAAGTTAATTACAATCAGAGTCTACAAAAAATATTTAGGGGAGGATATGAGGTCTCGTGATGAGCTGACCTACCACGATCATGAGACCTAACATGCATGACATTACTGTTACTGGTCACCAAGCCAAAGTAATGGCTTTCAGCTAAAAAGATGGAAGACAGGAGGTCTCATCATGAGTCGGCCTATTCATCCGTGTTATTTCTTGTGAGTGGCACTGCCATCAGTTGGTTACCAAGCCAGGACAGTGGCCTTCATCTAATTTTTAAAATTAAATAATATAACTCTGAATCTATATCTAGTAAGTGGGACATAAGAATTTCACTGGCTTAAAAGACATCCCTGCCGAGGTTATTGACACCTGCGGGCAGTAGCGCAATGTCTGTGGTATTAAAGTTAATCGCATACTATGATTTACTTAGTTATCTTTCTCTTTCCATAAAAATCATCATTTTAACTCTTGGATAATGGTTTTAAGATGATTTGAGCATGATGCTTTGAGTTCTATATTTCAAAAATTAGGAATGTTTAATGCTGTGGTACCCTTAGTGAAGGTAATTATTTGTACTGAATTAAGAAGAAATTTATTTTTTTTGCATCTGGATGACAACAAAATTTAGAGTGTTCAATTTGCTGATTGGTCTAGGAAGGTGTCATTTTGTTCTATTTTTATCTCCCTTTTCTGGTATCATAACTCACTAAATTTTTATGCTATTTAGAGTGATGAATTACTTAGTGATGATTACTGACCAGGTGATTGATTGACAATAATGTGTATTGGTTGTGGCTACCTCTAAATAATCACTATGTGACCTAGGTATAGGAGTGTTGTATTAGGTGTAGGAATCTTATGGTAATTTTCTTGAAATTACAAATTTTCAACAAAGATTTGATTTTTATCATGATTGTTAATAAGACTCTTGACATAAATAACAACTATGAAATCTATGACAAGCAGGGAGTTCATTTGAAACAGGACAACAGGTATGTGATGTCTATCATAAAGGTGCAATATTCTTTTTCCATAATGTATGGTACAAAGTATTGCTTTCCTATACTTGATCTTGTTGTAATTTGATCATTACTGCACTCGATACTCTCATAAGGGATGTAACATGGTTTTAGTTGGAACTATAATAGTGATGTTTCAGACTTAATGAATGCTTTAAAAATGATGACATACCATGATATCTTAATATTTCCTTGTGGAGATTTTTGTTGACACTTTTATTGGGAAGCATAGTATGATCTTTAAACATTCCCCTTGCCTTCTTCCATGATTTTATAATCCTATGGCTTGCATGAGGAAATGCAATAAGGTCAACATGGGGGAGTGTTGAGCCTCCATTTTATCCAAATTTTCATGATTTAACTGAATAAATTTATGCCTGTACTAAGTGACTATAATCATTATTATTTGTTTTGCGCATTATCAAGTTATTATCTAGAGGCATTTAGAGCTTATAGTTGTTGATCTATGAACTCTTCTTGTTTTGTTAATTTAATGTGAAAATGTCATTGATGTCAAGCTCTTTTGTGGCAGGTGCTAACATTCCTATAGTAGTAGTTCCTATACCAGTTGTGCCTGCACCAGCTTTGCCTGCACCAACATGCCTGCACTAATTTGGGGCTTTCATACATTGACACATCTCTAGGGAAATATGAAAGATGTTTTTGTTCAAAATGGTATTTGAACACTTCCACATAAGCTCAGATACACCCAGTTTGTATGGATTTATGTTTAGGCAATAATTAATGCCTCGACCCCAAATTCACAACAGTTTCTAGAATGCCAGTTTCTGCCTCAATTTCCATGCAAGTGAAGGCGAATAGAGAATGTCGGCATTATGATACAAGTGTTGTCCTTGATGGCAACTCGCTAAGATGACAGATCACAGTTTAGGCTCTCAAAATGAAGAAAAAGATATATACGTAGGTTCATCTTAACCAAGCTATGTATACACGCAGATTAGCAGTACAAAAGGCGTGTATGTGTATATACACACGTTCATGCAAAGAAAGGCACGTACAAGTGGTTTTGGTTCGTGGTATTTGGACCATGGTATTGTGATCCATGGTATTGGTCCGAGGTATCTTGTCTGACATATTGACCCTAGGTATGTGGTCCAAGGTATTGGTTCTAAGTGGTTTTGGACCATGGTACTAAGTAAGTTCTAAGACTATAAAAGGAGGAGAAGATCATTAGGCAAAGGTATTCAAAAAGTCTTGAATATCTGATGAAGTATGAGATCCAGTATGCAGGTTATGGGTTCATGATGTTTTACTTGATATGAGCTAAGGAGGAATCTCAGCGATTGATGGAGAACAAGATCTAAGGATAGATCGGGATCTAATGGATTGGAATGAATCATCTTTATACGGTTTGATCACGCTTATTCTAGATCTGTATACGGACGCATGTAATATTCTGTAAATATTATGATCTGGGTATAACTTAGTATTGGAATAGCTGCAAATCATGAATGAATATTTACAGATGTATACGCTGGTTGACTTTGATAAAAGCGCATATACACGCAGGTTAGATACATCAAAGTAGCGTATACGAGATGAACTATGAAGTTACATATGGTTATGGTTGTTGATGCAAAGTTCTGAGTTTCGGTGACTGTTTACTAGTGTCAGTATTCTGCACATTCAGATTGGTTGATTGTGATTAGGTTCAGGGTTAATGGATGAGATCTAATAATGGATTAGGATCATAATGTCTTATCTTTATCTTATGGACTAGATTTGATTGCTAACACATGTATTATCCTTTTGTATGTAATGATCTGGGTATGTATGAAGTCAGGAAGAGCAACGAAGTTATAAGTAAGTATTTAATGACATATACATTTGTTTGCTTTGGTGAAGTTGCGTATACACGCTGGTTCAGCTCTTCCAAGTAATGTATGCACTCTGATGCATGATTTTTGATGATATAGTTGGATCTGAACATTGTTGCAGAGTTCTGTGACTGCAGTTTGTTGACAGGGTTTCAGTGATTCAGTATTGGGTGATTCAGAGATTGATGATGTAGGTGGTGATTAACTTTGTGCTTCAATGATATTGATGGGTCCAATATGAAAATTGGATGAAACGTGGCCTTCAGATTGTGATGTTGTGTTCCATGAGTATCCAGTCTGAAAATTTATGAAACATGGTACTTGGAGGAAGAAAGAGAAGGTTGTAGCCTTCTGTAGCTCAGCACCTACGTATTGTACATTAGCTAGTACAAGAGCTAAGGGGGTTGTAGCTCCCTTCCAAGAGAAGCTGGAGAACGAGAGAAGGTTGTAGCCTTCTATAGGTCAGCACCTACGTACTAGTACCTCAGCTAGTACAAGAGCTAAGGGGTTTATAACTCCCTTCCAAGAGATGTTGGAGAATAAGAGAAGGTTGTAGCCTTCTACAGGTCGAAGCCTACATACTGGTATAAGACTGCACCAGTACAGGAATATTGTAAAAAGAAGTTTCTTATTAAAAGAAGGTAGAGACGAATTGCAGCAGGTGGTTTTCATCCACATTGGGTTTCCACCTTATATCATGGTGTTCATGTGTGCTTCTTATGTGTGATGATCTGTTCTGTTTTATTGCACTTGTTAACTGTTCATATGGTTAATAATGTTCTGATGCTCTCATTAAAGATCAACTAACTGAATCATAAGTTTACTGGATATATGCTAGTTGCATTAAACACAGTTGCATGTACACGCGAGTTCCCTTAACTGAAGTAGCGTATATAAATCTAAGCATGGAAATGAAAAATTTATTGATTTGCTAATACTGATTCAACCACCCCCCCCTCCCCCAGTATTATTTCCAACAATTGGTATCAGAGCATGTCCTTTGGTAGAAGCTTGATTACTTGAAGGAGATCCATAGAACAATGGGAAGGAAGCTAAAGAAGAAAGTGCCTCAGAAGAAGAAGACATCTCAAAGGAACTATGACAGTGGGAGAATCGATTGGGGAATATGTGGAAGAAACACTTCAGATTTAGAATCACCTCAGAATGAAGATGAACAAGCAAAAGAACTATCAGGTATGAGTTTGTTATCCTCTGGTGATACATTTCTCCATCCATTTGAAGATGATGAAAGTGATAGCGAAACAACTGAACTTGCTCTTATGGGTGAGGATGAAAGATACCAAATAGAGACAGAATTTAAAAGGCTTACGAACAAAATTAAAGATCAACAAGATCTATTGGACAAAAGGGAATGTGCCTCCAAAGAAGAAGCTACCAAACTAAAAGCTCAACTAGATGAAGGAAACAAGGTAAGGAAGCTATTCAAGGAAAAGGAAGATTAATGTCAAAAGCTACAAGATGAAGTGACATCATTAAGAAATGAAGTAAATGAAAGGAGAACAACAATCAAGAAACTTAGAGAAAGATCTAGTTACTATGAAAGTCTTGAAGCTAAGATCCTCTCACTAAAAGAAGATCTTGAAGAAACAAATAAGCAGAATAAAGAACTACTCCAAGCCCTCAAAAAACAAGAAAACAAAGTTCTTGAATTAAGTCATCAGTTGGAAGAAGGAAGAAAAGTTGAAGGAACCATGAAGAAACAGTATCTTGAAAAGGAAGAGCAACATTAGGTTGAGGTAAATATTCTAAAAGATAAATTAGAAGAAAAGGATAAGCTCTTATGATTTCAAGATAGTACTAAGATCTTGGATGATATTCTTAGTAGTCAAAGGTCTCCTACTATCAAAACTGGTCTTGGTTTTCATGAATCTGTTGAAGGTGAATCTAGTTCACAAAGTAAGACAAGGAACTCTAATGCAAAATTTGAAATGCTCAACAAGGAGATGAGAGGTCAATCCCATCAACAACCAAGGAAAGAAATTCTTCAAAGAAAATCTTTTACTCCTAACTATGGAAGTGATAGTCGGTTATTTCCTCCAATGAATAATGTTGAATGTTATGTATGTCATAATTTTGGACATGTTGCAACCAGATGCAGAAGAAGAATGGTTCAAGACCATCACACAAAAAGATCATCACGTTCCAGGTACTTTAAGGGATATTGTTTTTCTTGCAATATGTTTGGTCACAAAGCCATTGACTGCTATAAAAGGAATATGAAACATATGAGATGTTATGCATGTAACAAGCTTGGACATATAGCAAAGGAATGTAGGAACAAAGTATGGGTACCATACCAAAAGGAGAAAACATCATCACACTTGAAGATATGGAAGAAGAAATAAGTACAGTCAGAAAGATGTGGCACGACACAATGTACAGACATGACAGACTCAGAGGGAGCTGAAAGTGTGAAACTTCAGTGTTCTAAATCTCATACACAAGTTTCATGAAGAGAAATCGCATATATATGCGAGTTAAACACTGCATAGTCGCGTATATGTTAGTTTGAGGAAAAGCAATGGGACAGACTCAGGAAAAAGGGTCTGATATGGTTCAGTCAATTATTTACTCTATTTGATGATGGTTACAATATGTTGTTAATGTGTGGAAATGTATTGATACTCATAAGATGTTGTTTTTGATCCTCACAAGTTAACTTGATGTATATCTAATTGATGATGATGCCTTGATACTTCTTGCTGATATATGCATGATTAGATCTAACAGTGAACAGATGGAATAGGTTCAGGGGAGAACATGCTATGCTTCTAATAAAGCATTGTTGGCATTATGTTTAGAAGTCTTTAGATCCTAATCAATGATGATGATGCTTATATGGCTAAATGGTACATCTTGCTATGATATGGTTATGAGTTGCCCATGACAAAATCTCATATGGGGTTACATAGTTGGTGTTCAGATCAGATTTGTGGATGATTCTCTGATGATGCATATATGTTGCTTACACGGTGATCTTCATAAGGATAAGGAGAAGTACAAAGCTTGAATACAAAACTTCATTACTTGATGATGATTCACTCATATGCTGCTGTCATTATATGCATAATGATCATATAATACAGTTATGATGCGGGCTCTCACATGGTTGAGGATTGTTGTTGTTGATGATATCAAGAAGTCTTGACAAAAGATATTGAGCTCAAGGTTTGCTAGATACATAGTGATATATATACAGTACGCTGGATACATTGTTGGTTGGCCAAGATAATGGAGTTATTGCAGGTCACATGAAGACATAACTATTTGTAGACATGATGATGATGAGTTCTTACCTATATAATGATAGGTTGATACTAACATATGTTGATTGATGCTTATCAGATGTGGGATGTTCCTGAGTGATGATACATGGATGGTATAAAATATCATGCAGATCTTGATGATGATGTGATGACTATGGTGTTTTTCACATATGATATAATGTGAATGATTTTGTATGACATATGCAGAATTGATTCATGGAAGGTTATGATAATGCTCAAGTTCAAGTGGATGAATTGATATCTATATGCAGACATACCTTGTCACAGGATAATGTTATCTACAAGTTGCTGGTCTGGATGTTGTTGATAGATGCTTATGGAGTAGATCATACACTATGTATGATATTTGCTGATGACTTTCATGGTCTTGTTTAGATATCTGGTCTCTGTTATAAATGTCATGTATATCATTCAATGTAAAGGTCATATCAAGACCCATGATGTAATAGTTTGTCTCTGTCTATTGTAGTCATATGATGAATCCCTTTTTGGTCATATGATGTAATTTCTACCCCCACTATGCATGGGAAGGACGATGTAATATTTCAGTCATGTATAAACAATTGGTATCTAGTATATCCCCACTTGGTTGGGTTGATGAGTCAAGATTATCCCCACTTGTTAGGAGAATGAATGCATGCATGAATCATTGGTGATAGGAAGGTCAAACTCACATATTTAAGTTATAGATTCATGTTATTTTGAAAATATTTGCAGACTCTGCATGTGCTCAGGGGGAGTATGGATGATATAGTACATCTCAGCATGAATAAATGGGGAGCTCAATCAGAGATTTCAGCATGCACTTAGGGGCAGCATGACCCTTTGCCCTTGACGTCAAAGGGGGAGAGTGATTTGGTGTTGGTGTTGTTGCCATCAAGTCCAAGGGGGGAGATTGTTGGCATTATGATGCATGTGTTTTACTTGATGACAACCCACTTGTAGCAGAACAACTCACTTATATATAACTAGAAGAATCTACAGAAGAGATATCAGATTTGACAGAATGCATGGGATGCAGGGCAGTTCAAAGGAATTAGTTCAGATGTAATGCACAATGACAACTCATTAAGATGACAGTTCAGTGTAGCAAGTTAACATTGCCATCAAGTCCAAAGGGGGAGATTGTTGGTATTATGATACAAGTGTTGTCCTTAATGGCAACTCACTAAGATGACAGATCATAGTTCAGGATGTCAAAATGAAGAAAAGATATATACGTAGGTTCATCTCGACCAAGCTGCATATACACGCGAATTAGCAGTACAAAAGGTGCATATGCGTATACACGCACGTTCATGCAAAGAAAGGCTCGTACAAGTGGTTTTGGTCCGTGGTATTTGGACCATGGTATTGTGATCCATGGTATTGGTCCAAGGTATCTTATCCGACGTATTGTCCCCAGGTATGTGGTCCAAGGTATTAGTTCTAAGTGGTTTTGGACCATGGTATTGAGTAAGGTCTAAGACTATAAAATGAGGAGAAGATCGTTAGGCAAAAGTATTCAGAAAGTCTTGAATATCTGATGAAGTATGAGATCCAGTATGTAGGTTATGGGTTCATGATGCTTTTCTTGATCTGAGCCAAGGAGGAATCTCAGCAGTTGATGGAGAACAAGATCTAAGGATAGATCGGGATCTAATGGCTTGGAATGAATCATCTCTATGCGGTTTGATCATGCTTATTCTAGATCTGTATACTGACGCATGTAATGTTATGTAAATATTATGATCTGGGTATAACTTAGTATTGGAATATCTGCAAATCATGAATGAATATTTACAGATGTATACGTTGGTTGAATTTGATAAAAGAGCGTATACACATAGGTTAGATACATCAAAGTAGCGTATACCAGATGAACTATGAAGTTACATATGGTTCTGGTTGTTGATGCAAAGTTCTGAGTTCTGGTGACTGTTTACTGGTGTTAGTATTCTGCACATTCATATTGGTTGATTGCGATTAGGTTCAGGGTTGATGGATGAGATCTAATAATGGATCAGGATCATAATGTCTTATCTTTATCTTATGGACTAGATCTGATTGCTAACACACATATAATCCTTTTGTATGTAATGATCTGGGTATGTCTGAAGTCAGGAAGAGCAGTGAAGTTATAAGTAAGTATTTAATGACATATACACTAATTCTCTTTGGTGAAGTTGCGTATACACGCTGGTTTGGCTCTTCCCAGTAGCGTATGCACTCTGATGCATGATTTTTTATGATACAGTTGGATCTGAACATTGTTGCAGAGTTCTATGACTGCAGTTTGTTGACAGGGTTTCATTGATTCATTATTGGGTGATTCAGAGATTAATGATGCAAGTGGTGATTGATTTTGTGCTTTAATGATATTGATGGGTCCTGTATGAAAATTGGATGAAACGTGGCCTTCAGATTATGATGTTGTGTTCCATGAGTATCCAGTCTAAAAATTTATGAAATGTGGTACCTGGAGGAAGAAAGAGAAGGTTGTAGCCTTCTATAGGTCAGCACCTACGTACTAGTACATCAGCTAGTACAAGAGCTAAGGGGGTTGTAGCTCCCTTCCAGGAGAAGCTGGAGAATGAGAGAAGGTTGTAGCCTTCTGTAGGTCAACACCTACGTACTAGTACATCAGCTAGTACAAGAGCTAAGGGGGTTGTAGCTCCCTTCCAGGAGATGCTGGAGAACGAGAGAAGGTTGTAGCCTTCTGCAGGTAGAAGCCTATGTACTAGTATAAGATTACACCAGTACAGAAATATTGTAAAAAGAAGTTTCTTATTAAAAGAAGATAGAGACGAATTGCAGTAGGTGGTTTTCACCCACATTGGGTTCCCACCTTATATCATGGTGTTCATGTGTGCTTCTTATGTGTGATGATCTGTTCTGTTTTACTGCACCTGTTAACTGTTCATATGGTTAATAATGTTTTGATGCACTCATTAAATATCAACTAACTGAATCATAAGTTTACTGGATATATGCTAGTTACATTAAACACAGTTGCGTGTACACATGAGTTCCCTTAACTGAAGTAGCGTATATAAATCTAAGCATGGAAATGAAAAAGTTATTGATTTGCTAATACTAGATCTGATTGCTAACACACGTATTATCCTTTTGTATGTAATGATCTGGGTATGTCTGAAGTCAGGAAGAGCAGCGAAGTTATAAGTAAGTATTTAATGACACATACGCTAGTTCGCTTTGGTGAAGTTGCGTATACACACTGGTTCGGATCTTCCAAGTAGCGTATGCACTCTGATGCATGATTTTTGATGATACAGTTGGATCTGAACATTGTTGCAGAGTTCTGTGACTGCAGTTTGTTGACAGGGTTTCAATGATTCAGTATTGGGTGATTCACAGATTGATGATGCAAGTGGTGATTGATTTTGTGCTTTAATGATATTGATGGGTCCAGTATTAAAATTCGATGAAACGTGGCCTTCAGATTATGATGTTGTGTTCCATGAGTATCCAGTCTGAAAATTTATGAAACGTGGTACCTGGAGAAAGAAAGAGAAGGTTGTAGCCTTCTGTAGGTCAGCACCTATGTACTAGTACATCAGCTAGTACAAGAGCTAAGGGGGTTGTAGCTCCCTTCCAGGAGAAGCTGGAGAATGAGAGAAGGTTGTAGCTTTCTGTAGGTCAGCACCTACATACTAGTTCCTCAGCTAGTACAAGAGCTAAGCGGGTTGTATCTCCCTTCCAGGAGATGCTCGAGAATGAGAGATGGTTGTAGCCTTCTGCAGGTAGAAGCCTGCGTAATGGTATAAGACTCCACCAATACAGAAATATTGTAAAAAGAAGTTTCTTATTAAAAGAAGATAGAGACAAATTACAGCAGGTGGTTTTCACCCACATTGGGTTTCCACCTTATATCATGGTGTTCATGTGTGCTTCTTACGTGTGATGATCTGTTCTGTTTTACTGCACCTATTAACTATTCATATGGTTAATAATGTTCTGACGCACTCATTAAAGATCAACTAACTGAATCGTAAGTTTACTGGATATACACTAGTTTCATGTACACACAAGTTCCCTTAACTGAAGTAGCATATATAAATCTAAGTATGGAAATGAAAAAGTTATTGATTTTCTAATACTGATTCACACCCACCCCGACGCCCCCCCCCAAAGTATTATTTCCAATAGAGAAATTATGGAACATGGGGTTTGGTCCCAGTATAGCAAATGGACAAAAGATCAAACCGATTTCTAAAATTTATAATGGTATAAAAGTTACATAATGGTCTTTGAGGTAGTTTTCTAAAAGTAGACTGTTTTTCCAAAATTTTAGCATCTCAAATTTCAAACAGTCATTTTTGAGCATGATTTCCGAGGCAACGGATCTGAACTAGAAAATTATGAGAGAGGTTATTGTTGAAAATATAAAATCTAGATTTCCTCCAAACAGTTTTCTGAAATTCGTAATGGTGGAGGAGATACATAGACTTCTTTGGAGGCATTTTGTTAAAAAAAAACCAATTTTTTCCAGAATTGTAGAAAAAGGTCAGATTTGGGAAATTCGTGCTAGATCTTCATTCCTTCAATGGGTAAATGGTTGTAATGATATTATATTGATGAATATCAGTTAGGATTCAATCTCCATGTTGTTTGGTAAGGAATAGAGCCAAAATTATCATGAAAGAACATTATAAAAGGAAGAAGTCACGTAGGTGTGAAGGCTGGTTTTTGCATATGGTAGATTGTATTATGAAAATCATTTTTTTGTAGGAGGAGGGAATTGATCATGCTGTGCAGGAAAGGAACTGCGCACTAGTGCGATGATCCCTCAAGGGGACCACCAGAACTAGTGCAACTTTTTTTTATGAATTTGTAACAAGACTTCTGAAATGAGTTTCTTTGGCATTAAATTCTGAATTCTGGTTTTTACTTTGAAATGAGTTTATTTGGCAATCACTTCAGATTAATTTTGTTTCTCCATATTGTTCTGAAGATTGTGACTTAATCGCTGCAAGGGCAAAAAGCTGGATGGTTGGGCCCGCCAGCCAGTTTGTTGCCCCAAACCTCTTAACTTTGTTTTGCTGCATCTTAGTTTGCTTGGTGTGAGTGTGATATTAGATAATTTTGCAATTGCATTTCATAGCTCCTTTTCCTTTTTAGTAATTTAATTTTCAATTTCATTCCACAAGCTTTATTTTACTGCTCTGCTTATTTAAGTTTAATATCAATGCTTTTGGATATATTTTCATAAAGGTTGAACTAAAGTAAATGGTGAATGTTTTAACTGCGTCTCTTATTTATTCTTACAAAGATTTACCCTGATCTCGTTTCTGCATAACAAAGTTTATTTCCAGAATGCAATGGTGAAATAATCGCTAAGCAAGAATTTTGGTTAACTTAACTTAACATGTATTCATGATTTCCTTTGAATATTATATGAGAATGATCCTTGTACTTTTGCAGAAAAACATTTATTCCTGCACTTTTGCAAGAAAATGCTAGGATGAGTGTAAGGAAAGATTGTGAATCTTCTTGACAAAATGCTCACATAATTCTTCATTATAATTAAATGCTACATATATTATAAGGAAGTATTTAATAAGATCAGGGTAAACAACACGAATTATATATTGGTTCTTATTGCATATTTCTCTTACAACTAAAGTACTGAATTGTCTTTAAGAGAAGCAATGCATTATTACCTTGATTCTTTCCTTGGATTAGTTGGAATGAAGTTGCCGTATGATTTCTAGTTTCGTGCTCACAACATAGCAGTGATTTTTAAGAGGTTTTGCATTCTTTATTTCTTGAACCTCTTTCTTTTGAATGGGGCCTACATTCCCTTGTCCCCTGAAAAATTGTGGAAGACTTGTTGCAGGAGTCAACTCAACCCAGAAGAGGAGCCAAAAGTAGATTCCTAGAGTTTGTTTACTTTGCTTTAAAGAGTCTTGTTTATTTTTCCTGAATGGTGCTCCTTTTGAATTTGTTGTAAGAGTTTGGTTTTCTTTTAACAAATCCCTGAGGTCATATTCTGGCATATATTGTGCTACGCCTCTAAGTTTACTTGCTCGGATTGACAAATTAAATTTTGGTGTAAATCTTGCATTTATATCGCCTGACACAAATCCTGGAGTTGCAGGCACTGGTATGAGGAGAAAATTCCCCATATGCATGGATATACTTGTTGTGGGAGCATCTGAAGCCTCCTCGATGCATGATTGTCCATATAAATGGAGCATTCGAGGGATTAATGGTCTAAAAAATCAGTGGGACCCAAGGGTTGGTTACCTGAGTGGTTGGGATGGTTCCTGGGAAATCTGTTTCTGACGTGGAAGGTCTGTATGGTGTGTTTCCATTGATTCCACTTCCTTAACTTACACATAGGGAGTCGAATCATATCATAGTAACTTCTCGTCACATGTTTACCCCGCTTGGTTGGTTATTTGGGTAGATGTGGGAGGAGGGTTTTACACAAGGTTAACCATGGCCATATAAGCTCAACCATGGCCACCGTGGTCAACACATGGTCATCAAGTTAAATGTGGTCAACATGGTCACGTTTAGTCTATCATAATCTATCATCTACTTCCTTGGTCAACCATGGTATCATGGTCAGAACCATGGTAATCATTGTCAACCATGATTGACTATGGCCAATTAGGGTCAACCATGGTAAACCAAATTCAGTCTCAGTCAGCTAGTCTACCTCGATCAACCATGGTCAACCTCATAAATCTTGTTCAACCACTAATGTAACCATTATTGTAACATTAACATTAATGTAACATCAACCATGGTTGACGATGGCCAACCATGATCAAAATTAATGTAAAGTGAAGGTAAGAATGTAATAATCATCAACATTAATGTAACATAAATACATTGTTACATTAATGATTGACCATGGTCAACTTTAATCAACTCTCTTCAACCTATATCAAACTCATCAACCATCAACAACCCTCAACAAACATGGTCAATCATTTTGAACCATGCTCAATGCTTTACCACCATTTTTAACCATAGTCAGCCAACATGAACCATAGTCGACCATGGTCTAAGAATTTTCCCCACTCATGTCAGTCGTCTACTAGCAAAACCACATTAGTAAATGTGATTGATATATTCCAATTGACTACATTTTCAACTTTTTATACACCAATCAACATATGAAAATGAGGCCAACAGGTGTATATCAACCACATTTACCAATGTGTTTCTGCTACCATAAGTGTAATAAGGCTATTGATGATGGTGATGATGATGATAATTAACATTGACTAAGACCAATATGATCTATCCCTTAATAAAGTACAAGAGATTAACTGAGATTCTTTAACATTTTATTTCTATGATCGAAAATAAGGGAGAGGAGTGTTCCTAGATTATTGTAGTTTTGTTGACTTAGCAAGTCAATATGGTTAGTGGTCTCGAAAAGATTTTGAAAATTAGAATGAATGTGAGTAAGATCTAGGAAATCTAAGAGAAAGTGTTTTTCATCTTCAACGCTCTTAGTACCAAAAAGGTGACAAATTATTTCATCCCAAGGTGTTTTGGGAATGGACCAACGATCACTTTCATTATTAAGCTCATAAGAATTAGTTCCTATCTTGGAAATGTTAATTTTGTTCTTAGCATTGATCAAGATTGAAAGATAATTCGGGTTCTCGACATTGGGGTTGATCACTCGTTATAATATCTTAGCTTCCTTTTTCCCTCTAACTCCATATGGTCCCACAACCTATCCTTAAATTTGGAAGTAATAATATTTTTAATATTACCCTTATTATTCAAGATGATATCCTCCTTTAACCCCCAATGGTCTAGCCAAGACTGGACATTCTTACTCCAGATTCACTTGAGCTGGAGGTGGGGGTTTGGATCGAGTTATAAAAAAACTTAGGATACCTCTTGGCTTTCGTGTTGTATAGATTTTTCTTATACATGAGATACCTAACCATAGCCATGCTTTCAATGGGGTAAAGGCTAGCTTCAATCAAGAGGACAGTGTAGCGAGCATTTCGTTTAATCTTGAGGTTGTATGTTATAAATTGCTTTTGGATTAACTCGATATTCCTCCACTATTCTCTAGATATAGTGCAACAAAAAACCTCACATCCATATAAAATAACAGGGGTGATGAGAGTCTCAAAGAACTTTGTGCTACTCCATGCCCAAATATCTAACAATGTATCATTTTTTTCAAGCCCATAATAAGCTTTCCAGCCTCCAATTATCCTTTTCTTAATGCTATTATTCCAATTTAATTGATGATGAATGTCAATTCCTAAATATTTGTATGAAGAAACTTCCTCCAAGTATTTATTATCATAGTTATCTTTTTGAATTTAATTATAATGACTTTAGTCTTGTCAGTATTAATAGTCATACCCATCTTGGAGAAGTAATATTCGAGGATTCTAAGTTGTGTGTCGAGATCATCATGGATCCTAGCTAAAATAACGATATCATTACCATAGAGAAGAAGGGTAATGAGGATATCAGTGAGCCTGGGGCCATCACACCATGCAGCTTCCAAAAATTCTCCTAGCTTATTAATGTAGATTCCAAACAGGGTAGAGGATAAGGGACATCTTTTCTTAACTCTAATATTGCATGTAATTTCTTCTGACCAACCCTTGATAGTCCTGAGCTTTCCAATACCATGCTCATATAGCCTAGTCACAACAATCTTTAGGTTGAGAGGGACCATTATCTGTTCAAGGCTCTTCCATAGTTTATATTAAGGAATAAGATTTTCTAAAGTCAACACAATAATAGAAGATATTGTAAGAGGATTTATCTAACCAAAAGACATTTTTTTTCCATTTTCATCTAATTTTGACAATACAATTTTTTGGCCCTAATTGTTAATTTTAGTTTTAAAAGATGCATTTTTAAATGTATAAATGGATTCAACACCTTTGAAAACCCCTACACCAATTAATTTTGTAGGTTTTAACATTGTACAAAAATTACCTGCAAGCTAATTCTTAAAATAGACAAATATATAATGGTGAGAACATAAAGCAAATATCCACAGAGATTTTCCCATGCATCCCAAAATGAGGAATACCAGATTGATTTTTCATTATATTCCTTTCAATGTTACAATACATATATATACACGTCGAATCATTCATAAACCCTAATCCATTAACCCTGGATTAGATCATAACTGTAATTCCCTTAACTGGATATACATAATAACACAGGCAGAAAACCATCATGCCCAAAACCATGGGTAGGTCTACCAACCATCTTTGGGTATTATCCCCATCCTCAGGTCTACCCAGCTATTATTGGGTTCGCATAAAAAAAACTTCCCAGGGCGCTACCCGAGACCTTGTGCAAGGGGGCTACCACCCCCTAACAAGGGGGCTGCCACCCCCACTGTCATCCCCCGCTGCACCCAACACAACATAAAACACATCGATCCAGTTGTGGAAAGAATATAACACACACCCAACAAGATTTATGCATATTACAAAGCTAAAAATTAAGATTCTAAGAAATCTCTACCAGATATTGAGTAGAATTAACTGGAAAAAATACCCAAAAAAGGACAAAAAGGACTTAAGAATATTGCCTTTGTATTGATAAGATTTCAACAATATATCTATAAGTTAAGTTGAGCAATAACTATTTTGGACTAAATAATTAGAAGACAAACCTATACCAGTTAGTTATGACTAATATAAGGATATATTTTTCTAATTAGTTATGATTATTATAAGAATAACTTGTACTATTTACTTAGGCATTGGAGCAACTTTTTCAAGTTTATCTATAACCTGTCAAACATAACTAAGTTGCTTTGGAAAATGGGTTGTGCCTAGAGCTACTCTAGTTGATGACGTTGAACTTGTTACATGTGCTTTCAAAGTGGCTTCTTACTTCGTTAACCGCCGTCCGCTTAATTACGCCTATAGGCGTACCTATTTCAAGTTATGGATCAGGCTTAAGGAATTAAAAAAAATGAATGGAGAGATGAGATTTCATCTCACCCAAATATTCTTCATCAACCTTCAGATGGTTTTGATTTCTCCCATGATTTTCATCTTGCGCATTACAATGTTTTAAAATTAAATTTTAATTAATGTATTTTGGGCTTCCATTCTTCAGACGACATTCATTTTACATTCCTCTGGATTGATTTGTAATGTTTGCATCCTGTAAAATTATTAGAGTATAAAGCAACTATGTTAAGCTTAGTTTTACATGCAATAACTAAGGATAATTAAAGCTAACTAAATCTAAGTGTGCTTTATATGCTGTTAGTGTGCACATGCAACACACAAAAGCACTAGAGTTAACTAACTAAAGCCAAGTGCACACCACATGTAAGAACTCGAGTTAACTAACTACAGCTAAGTGCACATCACATGTAAGCACTAGAGTTAACTAACTAAAACCATGTGCACATCACATGCAAGAAATAAAGTTGAACTGAAGCTAATTAAGGCTAACTGGTGCATGTACACCAACACCACCCCTTAAGCATAACTTTGGTGGGTGTGATGCAAAATGAATGGGTCTCGACAAAAAGGCCATTTTAGGTACCCTTGTACAATTCCTAAAAAAGATGAAATACGGAAAAACCAGTGGGAAGGAAACCCCCCTCAAAATATAATGCAAAAAATAGAGAAAAGACAACTGTTAGGCAATTGTTTCCTTCACCCCGAGACGATCTCATAGAAATTGAAACTTCTACTCAATGAATGTCTTAGTGAAGATGTCAACATTCTGCTCAGAACTAGGACAATACTACAAATTGATGATCCCATCATGAATCAGTTCTCTAATGAAGTGCATGTGGATCTTGATATCTTTGGTCCATTATGGGTGCACTCGATTGCTGCAAAACTTTAGTGTACTCTGATTATCACACCATATGACAGTCGGATGATGGACATTAATACCAAGCTCAAAAAGAAAATGTTGTAGCCAAATGGCTTGAATAGTGGCATTGATTGCTCCTTTGTACTCGACCTTTGTTGATGATAAAGCAATGGTAGTTTTCTTCTTGCTTGACCAAAAAATTGGGTCGGATCCCAAACTAAGTACACAACATGAGGTGGACTTATGATCAAGGTTATCACCATCCCAATATGAATATGTGAACCCAATGAGATCCAAAGAATAATTGGCTTCATAATGAATCCCATAAGTGATTACCCCTTAGATGTATTGAGGGATGTGCTTTGCAACTTCCTAGTGTAACTCATGTGGCTCGTGCATGTATTTGGAAACTTCTCCTACAACATATTATAGATCAAGACAGGAGTGAATGAGGTAAAGAAGACTCCCCAGAAGCTGACGATACAATGTGAAATAAACTAATGGCATGTATTTGTCATTCTCAACTCAAATAAGAAAGGTGTGGTTACTAGTCACTCATGTGAAATTGTGCCAAAAGATCTCTAGCATACTTTGGTTGAGAAATGGTAATCCCAGAACCACTCTAATTGATCTCTAGTCCAAGGAAAAAATTTAGCAAGCCCATATATGTCATAGAAAACTACTTATGCAATGCGTTTTAATCTCAACAATGACATAAGCTGAACTGTCTATTATCAAAATATCATCCACATAGAGTACTATAATCAATAAGGAGTTAATTGTCTTTGACAAATAAACATTAGAATCAGATTTGTAGTGTACAAAATTTTGAGATAACCAATAGGAATCCATCTTTACATACCATGCTCTAGGTGCTTGCTTGAGGCCATAGAGACTTCTTTAGCTTGCATACCAAAGATGAATTTTTCATGTATCCCTGCGACTACTCCATGTATATTTCCTCCTCAAGATCATTGTGAAGAAATACATTCTTCACATCCATATGATACACCTCCCATCCTCTTGTTTCAGAAATGGCGAGAGCTAAATGGAATCCATTTTTTCCAGTAGAGAAAAAGTCTCGTCATAGTCAACACCATGTACCTGTTGAAAACCCTTTTCCATCAACTACATCTTATATTGAATAACTTGGTCATCTGTTGCTTTCTTGGTCTAGTAAACCCACTTGCACCTGACAAGTTTACAATTGGAAGGTAGTGGAACTAGATCCCAAGCTTGGTTCTCAACGAGAGACTTGTATTCCTCATCCATAGTTGCTTCCCATTCAGGATGCCCAACTGCTTCTACATAAGTCTGGATCAGATGCATGCATCATATAAGCGTGCATGGGCATGCATGGCTCCATAGCTAAGAGTGCTTGTGGATCTTCCTCAAATTGAGGTATAGTGGCAGGATCATCTAGAAGATCACTCATGTTGTGCCATTTTTGTGTTGAAGGTGGCTGAGAATCTTACGCATTGCATGAGGAAGTATTATCTTGATGTTCAACAACTATTGGTCCAACAGGTGTCGCAGGAAAAGGCTCATCTAGATCGGAATTCTTATTTAAAGTATCATCTACATGCTCATCAATTAGTGGTGAGCGAAACTTTGTAACAGGTTCATCTAGTGGTGTATGCAAAACATCTTCTTCAAACTTTACACTCCTTTTGATAAAGAGCACTTTAGTGTTGATATAAAGAAATATATAACCTTTGACTTCATAAAAATATCCAAAAAACATGCATGCTTTGCTTTGAGGCTCCAAATCCTTTCTCTTCTCTTTAGGAATGCAGGCCCATGCTAGAGATCCGGAAATGCAGAAATGACTAACTTCAGCTTGCATGCCATTCCAAGCCTAAAAAGGTGTTTTTCTAGTAGCAAATTCATGAGGAGATATATTTTGAATGTATGAGGTAAAATTGCTAGATTCAACCCACAATTTTGATGGAAGAGATCTTGCATGCTATATGCAATTGACCATCTCTTTCAAAGATCTATTCTTCCTCTTAGCCACCCCATTTTATGTGGAGTGTAAGGAATTGTATGTTGCAACTGTATTCCTTCTTCATTACAAAGATTTTGAATATATTTGTTGACATATTCCTTCCCATTATTTGTGCAGAGGATCTTGATGCATTTTCCAGACTGATTTTCCGCATGCTTTGAAAATCTTTAGATGCTAAAAAAATTTAGACTTGAGTTTCAAGAATTAAACCCAAGTGAATCTCGTGTAATCATCTATAAATGACAACACATATCTGTTGGACATTTGGTTCAACACTCCTGTGTGTTTCATGACATGGACTAACCACCTATCGTGGATCCTAACTCTAGTGATTGTAGTGGAGACTAACACCTGTGGGTTTTGGTATAACAACAATCATGATTCCAATAAGTGGTATCAGAGTGACAAGTCTCGAGTTTGAAACTTAACCATCTCGCACTCGGGTGAGATTGTTGGACATTGGGTTCAACGCTCCCGTGTGTTTTGTGACCTGGACTAACCGCCTCTCGTGGATCCTAACTCTGGTTATTGTAGCAAATACTAGCACCTGTGGGTTTTGGTCTAACAAAAATCATGATTCTAACAATATCTTTCTTTTCTCATTAAAAGTACTGGAAATGGACCCATGAGATCACTATGTACAAGCTCCAAATGTGAAGAAGCTCTCCATACATGCCCCTTCTTGAACTTGTCTTGTGGATGTTTTCCAAGAGCACATCCATTACAAACACCATTTGAAAATTCAATGGTCAGAAATCCTTTAACCATCCCTTTCTTGTTAAGTTGCCACATATATCTAAAATTCAAGTGCCCAAATCTCTTGTGCAAAATCCTACTTTCTTCATTTGCATGTGTAAGTACCAAAATAGAATCTGACTGAGGAACAAAATCAGAAAATGTATACAAACGAGATTGATCATTTACCTTGCGAGATGAAATCTTTAAGTTGGTTTGCCTATCATAAATGTTGGCAGAATATGGGGTAAATTCTTCTTTCCTTCTGATGTTAGTGTGTGTCATCAGATACACTAAAATAAGATTCATAGAAAGCCACAGAATATGCAAGACATTCTTGAAACTTCTATCTTCGAATTGTACTCTTCCTTGTCTAGTTCCTTCAACTGCAGAATTGTCTCCCATGAGTATAGGAGGTCCCAAGTATGCATGTAGAGAAGAAAATGATTCCTCCGAAGAAGCCATATGATGTGAATCTCTTGAATCGATGATCCATTCTTGTAGTGTAGAATGAAGGGAAATCAAATCATGACCATTACCCCTTGTTTCTGATGGTTTTTCCTCCGTCTTCTTCTTGGCACTTTCTAGAATGTGATGACCAAGATTATTTTGCTGAAGAGTCTTTTCCATCAGATCAATAGTCTTCTACATGCAAGAGGATTCAAAATGATAGCCTCTATTACAATAAGGACACTTGGAGTTTCCTTTCTTTCCCTTCTTACCCTTGGAGCTGGAAGAGTCATCTGGAGGTTTTGGATTTCCTCCCTTTCTTGGATCTAGATCTCTTGCCTTTCCTTTGCCTTTGGATTGTTGATTTGGTTTTGAGTTGGACTTTCATTTCTCATGCATGGAAAGTGCATGTGCATTTGAAGACTTTACTAAACCCATCTTGATGAGCATATCGTGCTCATGAATGAGGGACTCAATTGGTAATTTCTATGGCATGTGATTTGTTTATTTTCAATAATTTTCCAAGACGTGATGCTATGTCTACATTGAAAGATCCATGGTTTCTTCCCCTGGTAATTTGTCATCAACAACACTGAACTTTTGTTAAGGTTTCTATCTTCATTTTAAGGTTTTTTATTATTATTTTTGTGGAATGAAATAAAACCAATTACCCATAATTTTGTGGAAATTTGTAGGGGACAAAAAAATTTAATTATGTTTGGGATAACTCTTGGTGGAGTAGCTGCTATGGTTGGATATGCTGGAGTTATTCTTTGGTTGAAAAATTCCATCCTTTTGTTGTAAAATGCAACTCAAATTTTGGATCCACTAATTGTAAAAGCATGGCACTTGCTCACTAATGGGAGAAGCATGGCACTTGCTCTGTTAATATTGATAAACGTTCATTCTTCCAAAAGGAATTCTCCTTTACAAAAAGAATAGGCATTCTCATAGTGTTAAAGTGACAGGTGATCAATGAGGCCACTGCCAAATTGACAAGTTGTAGGTCTAGATAACCGCATTCCATTGAATGGGTCAATTTTTAAATAAAAATTCCCCATTTCTGCGTGGTTGTCTCTAAGTTTGCTTGTGGATATTGGATTGTGTTGCATGTTATGTACCATTCCATTTCACCATAACTGTTTGATGAAAAGTAGCAAAAAGATATAGGGTTTCCATACACCTTGCAATACATATTTGCTGGGGAAAATTGAATGCGTTGTGACTCTTGAAATGAAATTTTGAGAACTCCACAATTCAACCCAACTGGCCCCAAGCACAAAGATTAAGCGTTTCTATCACAAAAATGTATATATAACATGATTGTAGTATTTATGAAAAACATATTTCTATGACAAAACTATTTACTCTAAAAATTTGCTTGGGTGGAATTGTAAATCACATAGCGGTTTTACTAAAATAAATATTTATAAGTAAATAAATTTATAATTTATTAATAAAGTGAAATTTAATATTATTTTTTAAAATATGAATAATTTAATAATTCATATTTACCTCATAGCCAGATTTGTACATGCCCTTGATACAAGTCATGGTGCGTCATCGATTTACTCCATTACCGAGCGGGTAACTATCTGCCCTCCAATGCGGACGAGAAACTGGACAGTGTGCTGCTTTTTATATGGTTTAGATTTCACGTGGAAAAGTATACAAGAAGCTCCAGGTTGAGTTGAGTAGTATAAATAACTGTTCGGGGTTGAGAGAGAATTTAGTTGGGAGTCATTGAAATTACAAGTTTTAGAGGTGAATTTTTAGAAGTTTTTTGGGGTTTTAGAGGGTGTTCACTGTATATAGGTGTCAAAAAATCAATTTAAACAACACAAATTAAGATTTGGCTTGGCAGGATTCCAGTCAAAAATCCGCTGAAAACTCCAAAACAATGGCACTTAAAAAATACTCCAATAAATTTTGTTCATATTGTTATTTTGTTATTTAAAATTTGTTTTTAAATACATAAACTACACATTAAAATGTTAAGTTATAATAAATAAATCAAGTCTTACTAGCACAAATTGTGGAGGATGGGCCTCCTCAGCAAGTTGGTTATCATGATCAATACTCACTGGTAGTGGTTGTGCCTGATAGCATAAATAAAGGTTCTATAATGAATCGAAAACTTTAATAATGTTAAATCTAAACTTTAATGCGGAATAAACTTTAATGCCCAATAAAAATACCTCTGGCCATTGATGCTTTCTCTCAATAAATCTGCTTCTCGACTCTAAGGTTCTCTGTTCTGTGTGTGGCTGCTTATTGCGAATTATCGGAGGGGATGAAGATGTCTTTCTGGCCAAAAGATTTTTTTTTTTTTTTACCAAAGGTGTCGCGTCAGGTGTCATGGCCAATGTTGAATACAATTCACAGCATGGTGGATTTGCTACCTCTATTTGTGGGATCGGTCTTAGACCAAAAATTGTTCAGTTGAATGGCTCTTGCTTTGACAGAAATGAGGCTCGAATAGAATATCCAGAAATAGAAGGAGCACACCAAAAATCACATGCAGAAAAAACTTTTGGAAACATTCAACACGCATCCGCCCAAAACAACCCAAACACAAATCGGATAATGCGAAGCAGCACAGATCTGGATGGTAAATTCAAGAAAAATATATCTGGAACTTCCAAGCTCTACTTACTCTAGCTTGATGGTGTAACACTGAAGGGGATTGAGTTAGTGAGCTTGGGGACCAAACAATAGTATTTATAGCCAAGCTTCCATCAAGCTTCTGTTGGCTATGTGTCATGTGTTCCACAAATCATGGTAGAGAACTACAGAGGGAGTAATGGACCACTCTAGAAGCTCCCAACAAGAAATTAATTAACTGCAGTTGATTTCCGTAATTTAAGGAAATGACCGCAGTTGGTTTCCAGAAATTACTGCAGTTGGTTTCTAGAAATTAACAGTCATTGGGAGAGGGAGTTTAACATTCTCCCACTTGGTCTATACTTCCAATCTCATTGTCTTATCTTAAAATCCATTGATAATCTGTATTAAGTAATAGATACATGAATCATGGCGATAAGAACTCTAATGATGAGTATTATATTCCATGTATTACTATGTATTTATTTCTATAAAAATTTATGTTGCAACAATTTCTTAATTAATAAACCCTATGTTTATTCTTGGTCCTACACAGATGAATTTTCTCAAATCAAATTAAAGTGCACATAAATATGAGAAAAACATCACAATAATTAAGAATTTCATTAAAATAACATTGTCCATATAATGAGAAACTACATAATGGAACCAAGTCCCATATTCATTACATGATCCTTGAATTTAAATGGTGGCATGCCCTTAGTCAAAGGATCAATGATCATCAACTCAGTGCTAACGTGCTCAATGACCACTTTCTTTTCTTTAACACGTTCCCTTATAGCTAAATACTTAATGTTGATGTGTTTATTTCAACTCCCACTTTTGTTGTTTTTAGCCATAAAAACAACAGTTGAATTGTCACAATATATTCTCAATGGCTTAGAGATAGAATCCATAATTCTAAGCCCAGAAATGAAACTCTTAAGCCATACACCATGTAAAGTAGCCTCAAAACAGGAGACGAACTCAGCTTCCATAGTGGAAGTGGTAATCAAGGTCTGCTTGGTACTCCTCCATGATACAATGCCACCAGCCATCATAAAAATGTATCCTGATGTTGATTTGCGTGAATCAACACATCCAGCAAAGTCAGAATCTGATTAGCCAATTACTTCCAAATTGTCCATCCGTCTATACATAAGCATGTAGTTTTTGGTTCCTTGAAGGTATCTCATTACTTTCTTTGCAGCTCTTCAGTGGTCTATACCTAGATCACTCTGATATCGTCCCAACATTCCCACAAAAAATGCAATGTCAGGTCTTGTGTAGACTTGAGCATACATTAGGCTTCTGATAGCAGAAGCATATGGAATGTTCTTCATTTGTTCCCTTTCAAAGTCATTCTTCGGGCATTGGTTCAAATTGAACCTTTCACCATTCACAATGGGAGCTACACTTGGTGAACAATCCTTCATCTGAAATCTCTCTAAAATTTTATTAATATAAGTTTCCTGAGACAAACCCAAGATGCCTCGAAATCTGACTCTATGGATCTTAATGCCAATGACATAAAATGCCTCACCCATATCCTTCATATCAAAATTTTTAGAGAGGAATTGTTTCACCTCATGCAGCAAACCCTTATCATTGGTTGCTAGCAAAATGTCATCCACATATAAAACAAGAAAATAGATTTTACTCCCACTGACTTTCAGGTATATACATTGATCCATAATGTTTTCTACAAAACTGAAAGAAGAAATTACATTATGAAATTTCAAATACGATTGGCAGGATGCTTGTTTTAAACCATTTAAGGATTTCTTGAGCTTGCAAACCAATTGCTTACCATCACTAGAGGGGAATCCTTCAGGTTGTTTCATGTAAACCTCCTCCTCTAGATCTCCTTTGAGAAAACCGTTTTCGCATCCATTTGTTGCAACTCCAAGTCAAAATGGGCTACTAATGCCATAATAATGTGCAAGGAATCTTTCTTAGATACAGGAGAAAAAAGTCTCCACGTAGTCAATTCCTTCTTTCTGAGTGAATCCCTTAGCAACAAGTCTTCCCTTGTATCTCTCAATGTTGCCCAATGAGTCTTTCTTTGTCTTAAAGACCCATTTACATCCAATGGCTTTTGCACCATTAAGAAACTCAACAAGATCCCAAACTTTGTTACTCTTTATAGAATTCATCTCTTCCTTCATGGCATCGTACCATAATTCTAATTCTTTGCAACTCATGGCTTGTGAAAAAGACTCGGGATCATTTTCGATTCCAATGTTGTAGTCAGATTCTTGCAGATACACAACATAATCATCAGGAATTGTTGATCTCTTTAGTCTAGTAGATCTTCTTAATGTTGTACCATCATCTTCTTGAGAAGTATGTGGTTCAACTCGTTGTTCAAAAGTTCTTGGCACTCTTGAACTACCTGATCTACTGGAATATCATCAGCACCTTGTGGAACTTCAACAAATTGGTTGTTCAACACTAGTTTGTACTTGAGGGGTGCTGTGAGCAATAACCAATCTATCATTTGAGGTGGAAGATTGAGATTCTGAATGATCCTTCTTAGAAACTATGTTCCTGGTTTGATCGCTCCCACTGATCAAGTCATTTTCAAGAAACTTTGCATTTCTTGATTCCACAATCCTAGTACTGTGAGATGGACAATAAAATTTGTAACCTTTAGACCTTTCAGCATATCCAATGAAATACCCACTAATGGTCCTTGGGTCCAGCTTCTTCTCTTGTGGATTATATATTCTTACTTCAGACAGGCATCCCCAAACGTGCATATGTTGCAAACTCGGTTTCCAACCTTTCCATAATTCAAATGGCATTTTAGGAATAGCCTTGGTTGGAACTCGGTTTAATATATACACTGCCATCTTAAGTGCTTCAGTCCACAAGGATTTAGGAAGATTGGAGCTGCTAAGCATACTCTGCACCATGTCCAATAATGTTCGGTTTCTTCTTTCTGCTACACCATTCTGGTCGGGTGAACCAGGCATGGTGTATTGGGCAACAATCCCATGCTCTTGAAGAAATTTTGCGAATGGCCCAGGTCCTTGTCCATCTTCTGTGTATCTACCATAATATTCTCCACCTCTATTTGATCTCACGATCTTAATTTGCTTGCCGCATTGTTTCTCTACTTTAGCGTTAAATATATTAAAGGCATTTAACGCTTCGCTCTTTTTATGAAGCATGTAGAGATACATATATCGTGAGTAATCATCTATAAAAGAGATGAAGTATCTTTGACCATGTGAGTCCATGTCTGGTCTACATATATCAGTATGTATGATCTCTAATATGTCCAAACTCCTATTGGCACCTTTCTTTGACTTTTTGGTCTGCTTTCCTTTTATGTAGTCCACACAAGTCTCAAAATCAGTAAAATCCATAGTATTAAGTACCCCTTCATTTACCAATCTTTTAATTCTTTCTATGGAGATATGACCTAGTCTCCGATGCAATAATTTAGAGGAATCTTCATTAATAACACATCTTTTAGTGCCAATGTGAACATGCATTGAATCATAAGTGACATTGTTTTGTAAATTAATACAATAAAGACCATTAGACAAAATACCATTCCCAACATAATCAAATTTATAAAATAAACTGAAGGATGTTTCTGAAAAGTTAAAGGAATATCCAAAAGGTACAAGTCTTGAAACTGAAATCAAGTTTTTAGAAAAACTCAGAACATAAAAGGTCTTTTCTAATTCTAAAACAAAACCACTACTTAAAGTTAAATAGCATGTTCCTATAGCTTCTACATGCAAGCCCATCTTGTTTCCTGATAAAATGCTTTACTCACTTCCCACTGGCTTCCTTAGATTTTGCAAACCCTGCAAGGAATTCGAAATGTGAATTGTTGATCTAGAATCAGTCCACCATGTGTTAATATTGACATTAACCATATTAGATTCATAACAAACAAATGAGATTGGATTACCTTTGTCCGCAAGCCATTTCTAAAATTTGGCGCATTCCTTCTTCATGTGTCCCTTCTTTTTACAGAAGAAACACTTGGAATCCTTCTTGATATCGGCTCGGGGAGGTACTTTACCTTTCCCTTTCCGATTGGCTTGAGATTTGCCCTTTCCTCGCATTGCTAGCATTGCACTTTCTCCCAGTTCCATCACCAGTCTTTCTTCCTCTTGAACACACATGGTCATGAGTTCATTAATTGACCATTTATCCTTATGTGTGTTGTATGAGATTTTTAACGGTCCGTATTGGTACAGAAGGGTGTTCAAGATGTAGTGCACTAGAAAGGACTCTGATATTTCAACCTCGAGTTTCTTCAATTGAGCCACAGTGTCCCTCATTTGCATGATGTGCTCGCACACACCTTTCATAGTGGTGAGCCTCAAGGATGAGAACTTCATGATTAGGGTGTTTGTTAGTGCCTTGTCTGAAGTGACGAATTGATCATCAATGGCCTTTAGCAAATCTCGGACCTTTTCATGCTGATCAACGGAACCATGAATACCAGCTGAAATTTTAGTCTTAATGAACATCATGCTTAGGCGATTAGATCGCTCCCATCGTTCATAAGGCGTGATGTCCACTGTAGTGCTGGTATTAGTAAGTGCTGGTGGTTCATCTTTCCTAATAGGATAGTCTATGTCCATCCACCCCAAATGAAGGAGAACTCTCTCCTTCCAGACCTTATAGTTATCTCCCTTAAGTTTAGGGATATCACAATGAATTTCAGAGAAATTTGCAGGTTGTACAACCACATAAAATTAAAGATTACATGCTTATGTTAAAATTGAGGCCTAGAAATAAAATTTCATGATTTACCAATGTAAACCATACTTAAAATTGAATCTAATGACATAAAAATTGCCTGTGGGTTAAATTTTCAATTCAAGCAAATTTAATTATTCTTTATGATAGAATTTATCAAATTATTCACTTAATTCATAATTCTAAAGGGTATATTATGATTATAATTCGATATAAATTCTATCTTAGATTTGAACTTAATGATAAAACTATTAATTCATAATTCCTGTGGGTAAGTTATAAATATTTTATCCTAATTAATTATATAAATATAATAAAAATTCTTGTGGAATAAAATTTATTATATTTAGTACAATTAATTACAATTAATGTCTAAATAATCTTTATGTGATCCTAACCAATCATATATAATATTATTTAATTAAAAACGTTGTGGCTATTCTCTAATCAATTAAAATTATATGGATCACTAGACATTATTTCTTACATAAAAAATAAAAAAAAAACTTGATATGAGAATAATGATGTAATGCATTATGTTTTAGTGTTTAGTGAAGAGTATGAAATTCCGCTGTACATTCTAAAAATTCTTTATATGTTAAAAAAAAAATCATTATTTATAAAGCCACTCATTGATTTCATTATATTCCTCTTTTTACTCAAGTAAAAACAAATTGTACAATCGCTCAGCTTGTACTTTTACAAGTGACTTTAAATTTAGAGATTTGCAATTAAAATAATCCTCCAAACAATGGTGTGTTAAATTGAAACCTAAGATCTTACAAACGGGTTTCAAACGTAGTTTGGATTGCACTCTCATTACAATTAATTTGACAGACATACCAAATTATAGAATGACAACGTATGGAAACAAGAGACCTCATTCAATCGGGTAAAACACACGAAATCAAGAAACTCCAGAAAACCCTCATTTTAATGGTAAACACCAAAGAAGAGATAAAAGATGGGCTCTGATATCAAATGATAGCATAAATAACGGTTCTATAATGAATCGAAAACTTTAACAATGTTAAATCTGAACTTTAATGTGGAATAAACTTTAATGCCCAAGAAAAATACCTCCGGCCATTGATGCTTGCTCTCAATAGATCTGCTTCTTGGCTCTAAGGTTCTCTGCTCTGCGCGTAGCTGCTTACTACGAATTATCGGAGGTGCTGAAGATGCCTTTCTAGCCAAAAGATGTTTTTTTTACCAATGGTGCCGCATCTGGTGTCCTGGCCAGTTTTGAATACAATTCACGCTGCGGTGGATTTGCTACCTCTATTTGTGGGATCGGTCTCATACCAAAAATTGTTCAGTGGAATGGCTCTTGCTTTGACGGAAACGAGGCTCGAATAGAATATTCAGAAATAGAAGGAGCGCACCAAAAATCACATGCAGAAAAAACTTTTGGAAACATTCAGCAAGCATCTGCCCAAAACAACGCAAACGGAAATTGGATAATGCTACACAACACAAATCTGGATGGGAATTCAAGAAAAATATATCTGAAACTTTCAAGCTCTACTTACTCTAGCTTGATGGTGTAAAACTGAAGAGGATTGAGTTAGTTAGCTTGGGGACCAAACAGTAGTATTTATAGCCAAGCTTCCATCAAGCTTCTGTTGGCTATGTGTCAAGTGTTCATGGTAGAAAACAACAGAAGGAGTAATGGACCACTCTATAAACTCCCAACAAAAAATTAATTAACTGCAGTTGATTTCGTAATTTAAAGAAATGACTGCAGTTGGTTTCCAGAAATCACTATAGCCTAACAAACAAAAATATTAATAATAATAAAATTTAAAATTATCTCTTTTGATAATATTTTATTAGCTCATAGATTCTACTTTTATGACCTGTCATAAAAAAAAACACCTTCAGCTCCTAGGTCGGATTCACGTTTGTGCTTAACTATATGGCATTGGAGATTTGTTAATGGAAAGAGGAATTACCACCATTTCTACTGATGGGTACGAGGGCTACGTTTACTTCCGTATGTGCGTGAATATTACACTTTATTTGTGTTACTAATATTATGTTTCCAAAGAACTTATCTTTCATGTCTGGTTTTTTATTTTTAGGTTGATTTGATTATAAATGAATTAGGGTTTTTGTTACTTGACATTTTGTGAGTAGAATATGGGTGAAATTATTTACAAATCGATTCCAAATACCAAAATTCAAATTTATAATAAAATTTGCTTTCATATTATTTGTATCTTCTTAGTTTTCTCCCAATGACGATTTTAAACTTGTAAAATACAATGATTTTAAACTTGTAAAATACAACACAACGTTACCTTACAAATACAATGATTTTAAACTTGTAAAATACAACACAACGTTACCTCCTAAATAGATGATGTTTCAGTGATAACATATATATTCTTTTTTTTTTTTTTCTATCTAACACCTGAGTTCTTGCAAAAGAAAAAGGCCCATTATTGACACAACATCAGATTCAATACATATCACCGCCGCTGATGCCTTACAGACAGCTATACAACCGCAGGACTATCATTCCCAACAGGAATATACTTTCAACAAAACAATATCAACTCATGTTTCTGGTCTATGTCAGACTTTGGATGATGAAATAGGCTATTTCTGTATTTTGCTACTGATCTGTAACATGCACAGTATGTCTTCAATTTTGTCCTGATATAACTCAGGGTCACAGTGTTTGCTTTTGAGTTCAAGAACTCCACATTTTTTGTCATATTGTCAAATAGTGGCATCTGATAAATAGGTTGATATGTACTTCAATTGCCAATGTAATATATATAAAGCTTTTTTCCTTCTTAAAAAAAAAGACTACAAACGTATAAATGAAATAAAATGTGATATTGATTTTATTTTAGCTTACCAATATTATATTTCGATTTTGTGGAAACACCTCAGATCATATATCCAGTCTATATGTATTTTGAAATATCCAATATAGTAATATGTTACTGGAAAATTTAATACGAATCTTGGATTTGTTTAGGATCTCAGTCTATCGGAAATCTTCATATCCAATATAGTTATATGTTGCTGGAAAATTTAATACGAATTTTGGATATGCTTAGGATCTCAGTCTATCGGAAATCTTCGCATGATATATTCAACCTATTAATATGTTGATTGAAAGTTTAATTAGATTTTTGTATTTGTTTAATATGTTTGTTCATTGGAATGGTTTTTAATATAAAATTGTGTCTGTATCTTAAGAAGCATAAACATAAGATAAGTTTCACTCATATTTAAATGTAGCCAAATATTTCATTCCATATTATATTTAAACAGTTGTTATTCCAGGTTTTAATATATTTCCATATAAATAAATCCAAATTTGATGGAAGCTAGGGACATATCTGTTTGGTAAGCACGCTATTTATAATAATAATAATAATTATTATTATTTAATAATAATAATACTAATTATTTTTTTATATATAATAGTTTAAATAAATATAAATATTTAAAAAAATTATATAATTTATAATTTTATTTAATGTTAATTTTTTTAAAATGAATATATTAAAAATTTAAATTATATAATCAATATATTAAAACGTATAATTTATTCTCATGAATACTAGCGTACGACACTACATTATCTTTTAACTTTTTTTAGTAACGTCAAAATTAAGTTTTAAAATTTCACCACCACATGATTTAATGATTTAATTGTCGTGGTTAAAATTTGACAATGGCACTGTATCTCAGATTGTCAATATATTTGAGAAAGAAACCATGAAAATCGTTAAGAGAAAAGGAGAAACATACAAACTGTAATCATGGCAAAGTCCACGTGTTTTAAATATTTTTGTTTTTGTTTTTTAAGTTAATAAATAGTTTAAAATCTATATTGTCTAAAATATTCATTTTTCATAAAATTAAAAAGTTGTACAAGACAATAAAGTTTATATTTTATGTATTATTTTCAATAAATTAAACCAACACATTTTGTTATTGAGAACATTTGTGTTATTGAGAATATTTGGTTGAAATTGGAAGATACTTATTAAGTTATATATTAGGGGATCCATAAGTATATACATATAATTGGGACAATATGCATTCCATAAACGTTTTGATTTGGTAGATGACGAAGATGATGATGATGGTTTACGTCCACTGACACCAAACTTTGGTCTATCGGACCTAAAGAAACAAATTTTTTAGTTTGATTTAAGATTTTATTTCTATGCTCAAAAAGCTTGGACAGAAGCCTCCCAAACTCACTGTAATTTCGACAACGTAAAAGGCTAGGAAGGTCAGTATTGCAACAAAGATTTTGAAACTGAGATCTAATGTGGTTGTATACGGGGCACTCTAAGAGGAAGTGATTTTCATCCTCGATGTTCGTATTCTCACAGAGATGGTAGAACCTTTCCATCCATGGTGCTTTAGGAAGTGCCCAATGACCCTTTTCACTATGGAGCTCATGAGAGTTCGTTCTAATCTTGGCTATATTAATTTTCTTCTTTGAGCTAGTTAAAACAGAGAGATACTTTTGATCTTCTAGGGTGGGATTGATGACCTCTTTATAATATCTTAATTTTCTTTTAGCTGCTAAATCTTTCTCACACCACATTTTTTCTTTGAACTTAGAAGTAACAATATTTTTAATGTTATTAATGTTTTGCTATGCAATATTCTCGTCGCTCTCCCAATGGTTTAACCAGGCCCTGGTATCTTTATACCAACCTTGTTTGAGCCTTAGGTGGTTTTGGTTGGAATTTAAAGCTAGCTAGGAAGTCTATGGTCTCCTATGTTATTAAGTTTGTGCTTGTACAACAGAAGCCTAGTCATAGCTAGGCTCTCGATAGGGGAAAGACCCACTTCTATAAGGAGAATAGGATAAGCTGTGTTACTTTTAATTTTGAGGTTATACGTTATAAAACGCTTCTGGATTTGCTCAATCTTTCTCCAAGATTCTCTAGAGATGCTACAACCCCGAACCTCACATCCATATAAGATAACTGGAGTGACTAAAGTTTCAAAGAGAAACTTCTTTCTATCCCACATTAGGAGGTTTGCTATTTTACAATTATTTTCAAGATCAAAATAAGCTTTCCATCCCCCATTAATCCTTTTCTCGATGCTATAGTTCTAGTTAACCTTGTGATGAATATCAATTCCTAGGTACTTGTAGGAAGACACTTCCTCCAAGTTACTATTGTTATACATAAAATTAGCTTAAGTGTCCTTCTTGGATTTCATAATCATAACTTTTGTTTTGTTAGTGTTAACAATCATACCCATGGTAGAGCAGAAATCCTTAAGAAGTATAAGTTGCTTATCAAGATCAGATGGGCACCTTGCGAGAAGAACAATATCGTCAGCATAGAGAAGAAGGATGATGACTATCCCAGCTAAGATCATGCTAGCACATCCTGCTTCCTCTAAACAACCTTCTAGCTTGTTGATATAAATGCCAAATAGGGTAGGGGAGAGGGGGCAACCTTGTTTAACTCCGATATTACACTTAATATCTTTCTACCACCCCTCATTTCTCTTTAAATTGGCAATTACGTTCTCGTATAACCTTATAGCAGCAACTCTCAACTAAAGAGGAACCTTTAGCTCTTCTAATATGTTCCAAAGGTTGTTTCTAGGAACCATATCGAAAGCCTTTCTAAAGTCCACAAAGCAACAAAAGAGATTCGATTTATCATTGCGACATTCCTCCACAATGATCCTAAGCGTAACAAGGTGGTCTGTTGTTGAGTGTTGCTTTCTAAAAACTACTTGGCCTTTAGCCCGCTTACGTTCACTTTCAAGCCATATGCTCAACTTCCTTTCTAAAATAATACCATATAACTTGGCTAGGAGAGGGATAATCATAATTGTCCAATAATTAGAGGGGTTATTTGTATCCCCACTTTTAAAAATAGGGATAATCAGGCTTTGAGTCCATGGTTTAGGGAACCCTTGCTTGATCACTTGATTGAAAAGCGTGTGAATGTGGGGGATGTGAACATGACCTCCAATTTTTAAGATTTCCACCTGGTAACCTTCAATGTCCTTAGCTTTCCCATTAGCCAAGCGATTAATCCCAAAATGAATGTCTTCTAATGAGAAAACTTCCTTCGTTGTGAGCAGGGTTTCAAAGTTATCCATGACATTTGGAGATTCATAAATCTTTTTAAGATAGGAATTCCAGTCGTGTAAAGCAATTTTATTATTATCTTTAGTTTTCCTAGTTAGAATCCGCCTCCAGAATTTCTTAGGAGCTACCTTAGAGAGGTGTAAGAGATTCTCTTGTCTTTTACGAATATACTGCCTTTTTTTCCTTTTAGTTAGGGCTTTGTATATTTTTATCTTGCCAATTTTGAGAGATTAATCAACAACTCCCTTAATTTCTCTCCTCGCACTTTTACAATCTTTGTCATACCATGGGTTGGTTTTTCTATTTCTTTTATTACTTGAAACTTCAATTGAGAACTTTTTAATAGAATATGAGAGGGTTGTAGTAAAATTATGATAGAGAGCTTCTATGTTGTCTATACTAGATAAAGGAAGAAAATTAGTTTTTAATTCATTTAGAAAAATATCTTTTTTATTTCTATCAAAGATTAACCTCTTTTGGCTATAAGGATTATCTTCTATGGGATCTCTATGCATGACAAAATTAAGAGTTATAAGTAAAGGCCTATGATCAGAGTCAGGCTCGTGGTCGTTTAAGATGTCAAAATTTGTTATTTCATTGTATAGAGGGAGATCGGAGATAACATAGTCTACCACGCTACTACCAAGCCCATGGATGTAGGTCATCTGGCTAGAATTGGGCCATTTCTTTATACCATTGCAAATTATGAGATCCTGAGCACTACAGAGCTTGACTAGCTCCGACCCAAACAAATTCTCCTCGAAGTCTTTAGAGCTCCTTTTGTACCAGCTAGCCAGAGGAAGGTCTTCGTCTAACCAAAGAGGATTAGGGTTGGAATGATTGCTTAGAAGAATAGCTTGGTTGCTTGAAGTTCAAGCATTAAAGTCACCCATTAAAAGGATTGTTGGAATATCTAATTCCTACTTGTCTATAGTTGTGATTCTTACTAAGTAAAGAAGTATGTTCCTAGTAGTTAGGATATATTTCCTACATTGGTGTGTGGTTGAGATATTCTCTCAACCAACAGATTGTGTGTGCATGTATATATGTAATTACATTTGATTAATGAAGATATAGACATTATCAAAGTTTATCAAGGATATTGCCTTCATTCCTTAGGCTAGAAATATCATTCTCTAAACCATTGTAAGGACTATTTTTATCTAGATTATTTTTCTTATAGAAGTTGGAATTGATTGGGGGGGGGGAGGGATAACAAATTGCTATGTAGGTATTTTTATCATAAATGTCAGTAATTTCTTTCCAACTATATTGGTTGTAAGGGTCATTTTTATAAATCCTAGCATGGGGACAAATGTTCTTCTTAATGTAACAAACTATACCCCCAATGCCTCTACAGGAGGGTTGCTTATTCCAGGTAGACCATAATGTAAAGTCATCTATGTTAGGGACCTTAGATTCTTCGTGCTCCCAAGTTTCAACAAGCAAAATAATATTAACATCATTCGAGATCCAACTTAGCTTGGGGCCTTTGTTCCATGGAAAGCCCCAAGAGTTCTAAGAAAGAATCTGGAGCATGTTGAATTGCTATTTATTATTATCTTTTTGGTTTCTATCTCGAATAACGACTTTTCTATTTCTGATTATTGCCCATTTTCCTTCCTTCGTAGCTTCCTTTACCTTTTGAATCTCCTTTCTCAATTTTGCTTGATCTTCTAGAATGAGATCTTCATTTATAAATATTCCCGTTTCTTTTAGACATGATGTTTTACTAAGTATGTCATACTTATGGTCAGTAGAGCTCACATTTATTTATATCAGCCTTCCTTTATTCTCAGTTAGTTTCCCCAACCTTGTTGCTTCTATGAGACATGTTGTTTCAATTTGTAATCTGTTATGTAATTATATCTGGGCTATGGCTAAAGTATCCTCGTCTACCTCCTCTTTCAAACCGAAGATTATATCCGGGTTGAGACATTATGCATTCATAACAGTTTTTGCAGAATACAATGCTAAGAGGTTGTTAATTTTTTTTGTGTTGGATGCACAATTAGGAGTTTTGACTAACATAATTTGTTTCTGTATTTTAACTTAATGCTAATACTAATTTCATTAATAAGGATATTTTTAAAACCAATTAAAAGTTTAATAATATTAGGTGAAAGATTAAATTAATATAAAAAGTATAAACATCAATATGTTTAGGTGATCTAAGTATTTAAATTTTAAATGGATAGTTTAATTGCTTTTATTTCATAATTTTAAATTTGTGATTTTTTTACTAGATTATATGTGAAAAATTTAATAATGTAATTTACATAGTAGTAATAATAAATAAATAAAATATAATAATAATAATAATAATAAAATAATAATAAATAGTAAATTGAAGTTTTATATATATATATATATATAATTAAAGTTAATCAAAAAAGAGTAAAAAGGAATAAAACAAGAAAGAGTTAAATTAAGAAAAATATTGAATTAAGTAAAATTTAAAACAACAAGATAAAATTTGGCATGTTGACACATGGATCGTGTGCCTACGGATCCTTTTCCAATCATTTTCTATTTTTGGAACCGTTTTTTCTATTCAATGGACGAGAAGGGGGACGTGAAGCATTTTTTTATTATTCATTCCTTTGTAAGGAAAGTGTTGTGAGACAAAGAATTCCTTAGTAGTAGTAGTTCGAGTCTATCCCCAGCCCATATGGTGTTACATATTCTCTCTCACAGGTATGGCCTCCCATGAGATCATCAAATAAACCAACCCTCTCATCCCACTTGTGGATTTCCTGTCAATCACCACATCTGAACATTCAACTAATGCATTAGTTATAATCATAACATCATAGAAAATAATCCATATGTCACATCATGAATTCGATAACCATCATGAGTATACAACATTATTATCACAACATTCTGAATAATAAAAACTCCATGCTCATGCATGTCATAAAATCTGCATGCAATAATCACATGCTTCACATCTGTAGATACCATCATAAGTTACAATATCAACTTATATGTATCAAGATATATCATGCCATCACATAATAAATGAAACCAAATGTCAATATACCCTCATATCATAACATCATAAATATGAAAATCATCCCAATACATATCAAATGTAGAGCAATACTATAGCATTCTTATCATGATTCATCATAAAAACAATTTCATTTTTTTGTTTAAAAAATGAATGTCAATGATGAAATAAAATTATTGAACATCAATACTACACCATCTCATATCAATATCCATATTCAAAACAAAACTATATTTTCATTTTCAAATTGCATCAGTAGAAAATTGATAAGTTGATTTTGCTTCTTTCCTATGACTTTCTTTTAGTGTATTTTGTGTCTACAAGTTTACTCATATCTTCATTTGTTTCATGCCTATCTTGTAAGGGCATAGGTTGCTTCTATCATGCACTTCATATCATAAAGTTATGGAATTTCTTGGTCCACCTAATAAGTAATAGAGATTCATAAATACAATAATCATCCTTAAAACAACAACTTATTTACCTTAGTTAATTTCTTGTGAAGATAGAAAAATATTAGTACATATACAAAATAATCATTAACTCTATGCACATTTATGAATTTGATATTCCCCTTAAATCATTTATTACTTATTATTCTTCCCATCTTCAAGAGGTGACTTACTCTAGAGCAAGGTCAAACATTATTCCTTAAAAAAATTATTTACAGCCATATTTTCATCCAATAGTTTTCCTTGAATTTACTTAATATTTTAAGTTAAATCCACTTTTGCAAGAAGTTCTAAACTACACTTACCTCTTTAACTCATGTAAATATCTTGTTTCTCATCACAAATAGAAATTTATTTAAGAAATATTTCTAACTTCCAAAAATAAATTACCGTTATTATTTTATTGCAACTAATTAAAAAGACAATAACTCTAATAAAAGCTATATCTTAATTGCTAATGGTATTACTATTAAAATAATAATCCATCTAAAACTTAAAAAATAATTACATTATTATTAATGTTACAAATTTTTTTTGAGAAGAGTTTTCAACAGAAATCACATTATAATACATTTGTCGACGCGTTTCGAACCAACAAGTGTGGTTCATCGTGAGGACAAGTTGAAGAACCAGATCATGGCTACAATATAAATATAGAGAGCAGGTTATCTAATGACTACATTTGACCTAGAATAGCTACATTTGACTAGGACACGACTACATTAGACTGGGTAATCGAATAGGACCAAGAGAAATGGAGAGGGACATGTAATTAGTTAATTAAATAATTAGAAAGTTAGTTTTATTTCTATTTACGATTAAGTGTAAATTGTTTGCATTTAATCAAATTAACTAATAGGCTTATTTATTATTATTATTATTAAAGACTATAAAAAGACATATAATAATATTATTATATGAAATAATAAGAATAAACGAGTAATAACTAAATAGTCTAATTAGTTAGTTATTTCTTTGACTTAATTCTTAATTTAATTTAATTATATTAGAAATAGAACAATTTTTATTTAGAATATAGATACAAGTCAATGGAAAAAATATATCTATTTTCAAATAGTTAGTTAATTCAATTTATAATTTATTTATTTATGAATGTGATATTTATAATCAATATAATAATATTAAGGAGAGTAATAATATATATGTGAAAAAGGTTAATGTAGGTGGACATAATAACAATGAAATAGTTTTATTTAATAATAATAAGAGTAATTTAGGTGAACATAATAACAATGAAATGGTTTTGGGTGGTAATCATAACAATAATAATAATTGGAGTCAATAATAATATTAGTAGTTATGATTGTGATAAGAGCATTAGGAGTAAGAAATATAACAACAACAACGACGATAGGATAATTAGAAATAATTATGATTGTGATTTGACTAATAATAATAATAATAATAATCTTCCCCATTCTTCTCGTTATAATAAGGTTGTCAATCTTTCTAGATTCCCTTGTCCCCCTTCTCTCTTTAGTCTTTTGGGTAAAGGTTTAAATTTTTCCTTAGCCACTAAAAAGATCTCGATAGAAGACATTATATGTGACGTAGAATTTGGGATTAGGGACTTACCTGATAATATTAAGAACACTATAAGGCAATATTGAGCTGTTGTCCTGAGGAAGGCTAAGCCACCCAATAGCAACATCAACAAGGATGAATTTGATGCCCTCAAATCCTTAAACCCTAATAAAGATATTGTGGTTCTAAAAGCCGACAAAGGAGGGGATGTTGTTATCCTTGAAAAGGAGGATTATCACCATAAGATGTTGGATCATCTCTGTAATAATGGAAGCCATAAGAAGCTTACCAAGAATCCCCTGAAAAATATTTCCAAAGCAGTAGCTCTTCCTATCAAGTCTAGTAACTTTGTGTGTTCCTTTTGCCATAAGCTCATTGAAAGTAGCCCCATCACTCTAAAGATCTATGGGCTTCCAAAGATTCATAAACAAGGGGCTCCCGTTAGGCCCATTGTCAATACCATTGGTAGTCCTACATACCTTCTGGCAAAATACCTTGCCTTGAAGCTTAGACCCTTGGTTGGTCTCACAGAGTATTTCGTCAAAGACTCCGTCATTTGTCGAAGAACTTAAGGGAATAAAGCTTGACCATGAGGACATTCTTGTGAGTTTTGATGTGGTCTCCCTTTACACTTGCATTCCTATAAAGGAGGCCATTGAGGTCATCAACCACCTCACAGACCCTGATACCGCTCAATTAGTTGAGATCTGTCTCACTTCCACTTTTTTTAGCTTTGAAGGTGAATTCTATGAACAGACCTGTGGTGTTGCCATGGGCTCCCCCCTGTCCCCAGTTGTTGCTAATCTTTTTATGGAAGACTTTGAATCTAAGGCTTTGGCCTTAGCTCGTCTCCTGCCCAAATTTTGGAAGAGATTTGTGGATGACACGGGTGTCATCTAGTCTCATGGCCAAGAAGAGTTGGATCTTTTCTTCAAACATCTCAACAATCAATCCTCCTCCATAAAGTTCACTATGGAGCAGGAAGTTGATGGGTGCCTTCCTTTCCTTGATGTTCTCATTTCGAAGAATGATGACGGTTCTTTCTCCCACCAAGTGTTTCGGAAGAAAACTCATACTAAGCAGTATCTTCATGCCAGCTCCCATCATTTCCTTGCTCAAAAGTTAGGCGTTCTCAACACGCTAGCTACTCATGCGCTGAGAATCTATGATAAAAAGAGCCTCGATAAAGAGAAGGCCCATCTCCTTAATGTTTTTGTTAATAATGGTTATAGTAGACACCAAGGTCAGAAAGCTTTCCTTAAAGCCAACAAGAATTCCTTGGTCAAGAAAGACCCTAAAGATCGAGTCTCAGGGGTTCATCTCCCTTTCATTCAGGGGACCACTGATAAAATTGCAAGGATTCTTAGGAAGCATAATGTTCCCTCAACCTTTAGACCCCTTAACACCATCCATAGCTCCCTTAGATTGGTAAAAGACCCGGTTGACCCCAAGGACATGAAAGGTCTCTATGTTATTCCATGTTCGTGTGGGAACCCCTATGTTGGTGAGACTGGTTGTTCTAATAATCAAAGGATTAATGAGCACTCAACCGACATAAAACATGGGAGGAGCCGGTCTTCCACCCTGGTTGAACACATGAAAAAGACTAAGCATCATGTATGTATTGAGGAGGCCTGTGTTATTGCCAAGGTTACGCATATTCATCACTTGAAATTTAGGGAAGCCATAGAAATTGAAAAAAGGACGAGCAATCTCAATAGAGATGATAGCTAGAAAATTAGTAGCTATTGGATCTCTGCCCTTTCTTCCTAGCCAACCTTCCTCCCCCCCCGGCCCTTGTGTTATCTTTTTCCCCCTCGTCATCTAGATTGTTTTTCCAGTCTTCCCTTTCTTCCCTTTGGGTTTTTTCATTCAGTAATTTATGTATTAATTTTTACGCCTTATTATATAAATGAATAAAATTCTGTTATTCATAAAACATTGATAATATGATAATAAGGTTTTATACCATTAATCTAGTTACTCGAGTAAAATAAAATAACATAAATAAATAAATAAATTATAAATTGAATTAACTAACTAATTGAAAATAGATATATTTTTTTCCATTGACTTTTATTTATATTCTAAATAAAAATTGTTTCATTTCTAATATAATTAAATTAAATTATGAATTAAGTCAAAGAACTAACTAACTAATTAGACTATTTAGTTATTACTCATTTATTCTTATTATTTAATATAATAATATTATTATATGTCTTTTTCTAGTCTTTGATGATTAAATAATAATAAAATAAGCCTATTAGTTAATTTGGTTAAATGCAAACAATTTACACTTAATCGTAAATAGAAATAAAACTAACTTTCTAATGATTTAATTAATTAATTATATGTCCCTCTCCATTTCTCTTGGTCCTATCTGGTTACCCAGTCTAATGTAGCCATTTCCTAGTCAAATGTAGCCATTCCAGGTCAAATGTAGCCGTTAGATAACCTGCTCTCTCTATTTATACTGCAGCCATGATCTGGTTCTTCAACTTGTCCTGACAATGAACCACACTTGTTGGTTCGAAACGTGTTGACAAATGTATTATAATGTGATTTCCGCCAAAAACTCTTCTAAAAAAACTTGATATGGATCACAAAAATCTCAATTCAACAATTACAAATATTTAATAAAATTAACTCCCCTATATGATATTGTCTTAACCTATACATTATTCCTCTTTGATCGGTTGGACATACCTCTAACCAGCATTTACTTTTTCCATACTATTAACTAATATTTACCCATTTACTTTTTCCATACTATTAACTAATATTTACCCTATAGGGTGATTTTTCATATGTTGGGATACGTGGCTGAGCCATGACTTCGATGTATTGTGAATTCAATATTCATGGGTGTTCTCTGGGCATGCATTTGGACATGTGGGTATGTTTTCTTTTGCTACACACTTGGACACTTTACCCATGATATTGTTTAACTTTTGGATTTAACACTAGGAGATAGTGAACAACCTATCTTTGATAGCATCTATATTCATAATAATCTTTGATAGCATCTATATTCATAATAATAGTATGATTCTTGATATATAGAAATGCATATAGAAATCCTTAACTACATTTTCAGCTAGGTTAGAGAATCCAAAGTTGTTGTTCACAATCATTGTTTTAATAAAGGCATCGTCGAAAGGTTGTTCTTTGCATGGATAAGAATGCTCGGGGTTTACTAGCCTTCTTTTCTGTGAGCACGCTTACTGCATCGAAACATTGGTTGAGTGGATCGAATTGTACACCTTACCAACATTTCTCGCCAAGATTGAAAAGGCATCTTGGGATACCAAAAGAACAAGCGATCACTGAACTGGTTGAAATGGCGGATTTGCACTATAAACATCAGACTTTTGAAGCTAGCAACTGGATAGAAAAAGTTTATGACCCTTCCTTTACTATTATAATAATATTTACATATAAAACTAATTATCAATTATACAAATACAACTATCAATTATATATCTATAATTTAATATAATTATTTAAAATATTAAGTACATTATTATATAAATAATAAAAATAATTCATGCTTGGACATATTAGTATACCTTTTTCCATAATACTTAAATAATCAAATTTTCAAATAAATAACCTTTAACGCTTTATATATGAAAATTATTATTACTTTAACAAAAATAATAACAACGGTATCCGTAATTGGATCCACTTTACTAGATTACTCTATTGGCTCACATCTATTTTTTTTCATTTAATGATAAAAAGCTTGCAAACTGCAATAGAAATTTGTTTAAGGTATACAAAAATTTATCTGATCCTTTTGATGCTTCAAACTCAAATTGCATTCTTTACCGCAATTCCGTTAATAGTAAGTCAATAATGTCAAGTTGCTATTATAACATAGTTTATATCATTTATGTTAAAATGTATTTGAGGTTGCTATATATGTGCTACCGGAATCCTCCAACTCTGAAAGACTCTCGAGTTTGATTTCACTAAACTAATTTAAGTTAATTTTTCGAAGTCAAATTTAAACATACAAGTCAAGTGTGAATTAGATTAACGCTCTTGGCGTTTTTTTTCAGGGTTTAACTGTAGAAATCGTGTCTGGAGCTCTCAAGCATACATAATCTTAATCTTACCCGAAATTGACAAATCCAACTTACAAGTCTCGTAAATTAGACTTAATTATCTATTTATATCAATAAAATTAAGTGTCTATTAATAATTTAATAAATAAAATTTATTAATAATTTAATAAATAAATAAATATGTATTTACGTTATCTATATAAACATGCATGAAGAATCCAAGAGATTTCTACTTCTTCACTATAGATATTTCTCACGTTAATTTTTTTTTAATTAAAATAAATTTATTTTTTTTTAATATTTATATTTTTTTTCCTCTAAGCAATAAGACTAATTAATTATGGCTATATGAACTTTAATAATTATGGCTGTATAAATTTTAACTTGAATAGAACGAAACGATGATGTTAAGTCCCTATACTACTAGTGTAACCCTTTATTGTTATTAGTACAACCCCCTTATTATATTGTTGTGCCCATGTAGTCCCCATATTGTTATTATTGTGCCCCATAAAAGGCACTATTGTTATTATTGTGCCCTTACATTATTATTGTTAGGGCAGCTCTGATTATATTATGACCCATTAGACTCCTATATATAGAAAGGAGGTCTTGTCATTTGTATCATCCAAGAATTTTTCATTTGTGTAATGTAAAGGAGGTTTCCCCCTCGAAGAGGCTGAATTCTAAGGTGTTGATATATCTTTTCTATCTTTTTGTAAGCTGGTTTCATAACATTTGGTATCAGAGCTTTGGATTCTGGGGTTTCGCTGATCCAAACAGGTCATCATGGAATTTTCACTATAACTTTTTTTCTGCGACATTTCAGAAGCTAAAAAAACAAACCCATTTGAGAAGAAATATTGCTGAACCTCGGGTCCAAATTTCAGATCTTGTCTCGCTACATTTTCGGATATATGATCTGAGGAAGTTAGGGTTTTTGCAAGCTCCAGAATTTCATCTAAAATAGGTCATCGTGGAATTGTCATTACTTTTTCTCGATGAAGTTTCAGAAGATAAAAAAAAAAAAAACATTTGAGAAAACATCGGTCTGAACCTTGGGTCCGAATTTCAAATGTTGAATCGCTATATTGTTGGAGATATAATCTGAGGAAGTTAGGGTTTTTGCAGACGCTCGAATTGCATTCCAAACAGGTGACCTTGGCAAAAGCGTCATAACTTTTGCTCTGAGCATCAGATTGAAGTTTCGTGAGAAGTTGCAAAAAGAGGACGGTCTTTAGTTTTTTGGGTATAATTTTCAGAACATAAGGTTGAAACAATGACCTGTAGCACGTCGTACAATTTCACTCTACTGAATGAGTCTATAATTAGGTCATCGCGGGAGATTGGGAATAAATCTTTCTTCTAGAATCCAATTGCGACCAGACTTGCGAGTTAGAAATAGGACTCAGAGGGATATTATAGGCCAAAATTTCAGAACTTAAAGATCCCAAATTACAGAGTTACGATCGTTTCAAGATCGAGCTCCAAAAATCAAGAAAAACCGAGATGAGGAAGTTTGATGGCAAGGATCCGGTAAATTGGATATTACAGATGGAGAAATATTTTGATCTACATGGTGTACCACTATTACAAAAGGTACGTATTACATCTAATTATTTAGAACCGAGTCAATTTTTATGGTATAAAGGACCTTTTCTTGTAAACCACTTGTCATGTGGTCAATTGTCAGTGAGGAAATGATAGCACATTATGAGGATACAAAGAGCAACACCTTCTTTAGCCAATTGATAAATCTCAAACAAAAGGGTTCAATGGAAGAGCACATTGAGGACTTTCAAAAATTGAATATAAGGATAAATGATATTCTAGAGAAGCAAAAGATAAATAGTTTTATCTATGCCATGGAAGCTGATATCGATGGTATGAAAGTGTATTGGAAGAAAGGCATGGAAGGTTTGAAGGAAGGTGGGACAAAGTTGCTACAAGAAAGGCCTCCTATTGACGAAAAGGATCAAGAAACATCAAAAGAAAAGGATATACACTGGGAACCAACCCTAGAGAAAGAGCAAATGAATCTGACCATATCTTGTATTGCAATGGAATGAATTACTGCTCCTCAAACTCTTAGGATAGAAGGACATATCAAGAAGAAGAATTTTCAAGCAGTGAAATCTCAGGAAGAAAAGTATCAAAAAACATCAAAAGAAAAGGATACTCACCAGGAACAAACCCTAGAGAAAGAAAAAATGAATCCGGCCATATCTTATAAAGCATTGGCAAGAATTACCACTCCTCAAACTCTTAAGATAGAAGGACATATCAAGAAGAAAAATGTTCAAGAAGTGAAAGATCACATCAAGCATCAAGAAATGAATTTGACCATATCTTGTAATGCATTGGAAGAAATTACCACTCCAAGCAATGAAAGATCACATCGAGCATCAACAACAAGTTCTCCAACTTTTAAATGATAACACCATTTTGGTGCAGAATCGAATGAAACAACAAGCAGATCAACATCACAGTGAAAGAAGTTTTGATGTAGGTGATTGGGCATTTTTACGGCTACATCTCAAGCAAGATAATTATGAGAAGGAAATGTTGGCAATACTACATGAACTTAAGAAATGGCGACCTTACCTAATGGGAAGACAGTTCAAGGTAAAAATGGATCATGAAATTCTTAAATACTTCTTAGAAAAAAGATTATCTTTAGAAGAATAGAAAAATGGGTCACAAATATGTTGGGTTATGACTTTGAAATCATCTACAAAAAAGGGAAGAAAAATGTTGTTGCAGATGCACTCTCAAGAAAGGGTGACGATGTGGAAGCATCATTTTGTGCTATATCTATTATCAAACCAGATTGGATAAATGAAGAAAGGAAGGATGAAGAAGTGTGGCCACTCATTCAAAAGTTGCAGAAGATCCCAGTTCAAACAATATTTCCAGAACTTGACGAGGAAAGAAAAATCATATTGGAACCTGGAGAAGTCATAGAAATAAGAACCTAAAAGCTACGAAATCGAGCAAATTCAGAGTATCTCATCAAGTGGAAGAACTTACCCACTGAAGATTCCACATGGAAGAACAAGACTTTTATACAGAAGCATCAAGAACTACTCAAAGCGTTGAGGACAACACTTTTCGAAGGAGAGGGGCATGTTAGGTCCCTATACTACTAGTGTAACCCCTTATTGTTATTAGTACAACCCCCTTATTATATTGTTATGCCCATGTAGTCCCCATATTGTTATTATTGTGCCCTTACATTATTATTGTTATGTCGGCTCTGATTATATTATGACCCATTAGACTCCTATATATAGAAAGGAGATCTTCTCATTTGTATCATACAAGAATTGTTCATTTGTGTAATGTAAAGGAGGTTTCCCCCTCAAAGAGGATGAATTCTAAGGTGATGATCTATCTTTTCTATTTTTTTGTGAGGTTTCCCCCTCAAAGAGGATGAATTCTAAGGTGATGATCTATCTTTTCTATCTTTTTGTGAGCTGAATTCTAAGGCATTGATCTATCTTTTCTATCTTTTTGTGAGATATTTCTCAAGTTAATTTTTCTTTTGATTAATTTTTTTTTAAATATATATTTTATTTTTTCCTCAATTTTTTTTTGATTAATTTTTTTTAAAATATATATTTTATTTTTTCCTCTAAGCAATAAGACTAATTAATTATGGATATATGAACTTTAATACTTATGGTTGTATGAAATTTAACTTGAATAGAATGAAACAAGGACCAATAGTAATGGAGTCCTTGTTAAAAATGAATTTGTACTTGAACAACTATGTGATAGACTGATAGCTAATTCGCATATATTTATAATGTTTAGATTATTTTAAAAAATAAGAATATATATATGTGTGTGTGTGTGTGTGTGTGTGTGTGTGTGTGAAGGAGAAGTTGCTTATTAATTTATTTAATCAATCATATAACATAATAAAGATCTTTAACGATCAACTTTGCATATAGATTTCAACTAAAGGTTTCACGCTTGAAATCTTGTATAAACATCAATATTTTTAATCGGTAGTCCAAGTATTTAAATTTTGAATTGATGATTTAATTGCTTTGATTTCATAATTTTTAACTTGTGAATTTTTAGTGGATTATTAAATATGTGAAAACATTAGCGAAATGTTAAATTTTAGAACTAATTGCATCTTCATTAAAAAAATGAAACAGGTCACCATGAGCATAGTTTCTTCTATTTTTCAAGCTCGCATAAGAATGAAACAAAACTATGAGCATAGTTACTTTTCTGTGTCACCTTCATTTCATCCTCTCGTATCACATGACCCACTTCCTTCCTTCCTGGTGAACATATTTCTATGAGTAACTAGAAGTATATGTAAGTCCATGGGAAAAGTGGGTGGATGAAATGAAGTTGGAGAGGAATTTCTCTACCGTTATGGTGGGGGAAATGTACATATCTCTAGCATAGTTTTTCTCTATTTCAAGGTTGTGTTAAAATGAAACCACTCTCAAGCATGGTTTTTCCATGTTTTAAGCTTGTGTAAAAAAAATAAAACATATATTGAGCTTAGCGTTCATTCCTTCTCACACTCGTAAATACATGAGAATAAGTTATCGAGCATAATTTTATCAATTTTTTGGGCTCGTTAAAACTTACGAAAAAGGAACCCCCTTGAGTCTTCTTTAAGTTCTTTTCAAACTCCCAAAACATGAAAAGATCATTGAGCACTTGCCCTTTTCTCACTCGTTAAAGTAAATGAAAGGACACCTACCCAGTATAATTTTACCCCTTTTATGGATTGGGTTAACTATTTACAAAAAATGAATACTTTAGTAAAACATGACTAAAAGGTTCTCCTAGGTATTGTTTTATGCCTTTTTGGGCACAAGAACTAAATTTACGAAAAGGAACATCTCGGAGTTTACTTTTTGACCTTTTTTTCAAACTCTCTAAATATGAAAAAGAATTTGATTTACCCGTTCACTGGACTCGTAAAAACATAAATAGTGTAGGACTCGTCAAGCATGACAATATCAAAGCACTCCTTCCTCGAGTTCGTTAAAAATACACAAAAGGAAAAAATTGGGGAAACAGGGCATAAAACCTACTCTTTAGTAGTAAGTCACTCTTGAACATGACACTCTTTCACCTTCGTGATTGTTTTTGGTTGGGAAATCCGCTTGCCTCGTTCTTTATTACACCTTATTGAAAATATTTGTAATGGGTCTTTGAGTCAACGCTGCCAATTCCATATAAGTTTCGCTAATATGTTCAAAAGAAGTCTACTCTCAGTTGGAATTTGTTGTAATACCTATAGCCTTCTTTTATGTCAGTCATCCTTGAACTGACTCTTCATAATCACATTATGTCTCAAATCTTGGTATCCATTTCATTTCATTGATGGGGGATACATCAAGGCCCTCTTTCGATGGATTTCTTCCTATCAACTTCAACAGATTATCTAGGAGGTTGATCTAGAAACACCCCTAAGTGCCTTGGAACTTGCGTACCTCAATGGAAATTTTCCTTGCTTTCGAACGTCAAGTTACCATCATTATCCTTTGACCAAAGGATTATGTGTAGTGTTCAACTTCAACTCATTTATTCACATCTCATAGATTGTGCTTTAGTACAGGTTGATGGTTTTGGACCCGCCAACATGTCAGTAGATCTCCCCAGTAAGAAGTCCCAACTAGACCTCAGACCATTTGGAGTAGGAGTCTCAGCAGTGGGTAGTACATTAATGCCTTGACTGTGGTACCGTGTAGAGGTAAGTAAGATAAATGTGTCAGAAGAAAGTGTGTGACATTACAATGAGTCAAGTGATATGCATGGGGGTTCTAACACATGTAGGGGAAAAGGAAGTGCTTCCCTTAGAAGACTCTAATATACGCAGCCTGAAAGGAACACACCAACAGAATGAAATCACAATCTAGAAAGAGGAATAATCCACAAACCAATGTGACGGGTTAAACCAACAACACGTCTACAACAAGATTCATAGAATTTCATACAAAATAGTTCATACACAAATGCGTAAGTTAAGTAACACACATTGCTAAAGCAACCAGAATTGTCCAACTATAAAAGCAACATATTCATGAAAACGTTTTGGCTCTATTATATATATTAAGTGAAATTTCCATCCATACATACACCATTGGCATCCACTAACCCCAATAATGGAACACTATAGTCAACACTACCCGATCCTCCAAAGTGATGTACTCGCTCTACGTTTTGGAGGAGCCAAGGCTCATCACAATACTCTCCAAGCCTCCTCTAAGCAATGCCTAGCCAAAATATTAGCTCCCAAAATCCCCTTCAATGAGTTATGAGGCTCTATTTATAACAAAGGGTGGGGTGACCCTTGACATTCCCCTATGTGACTCTTTGCCTACCCTCACGAATCTTCATCTTCTTTACAAAACTCATTACATTACATTGTGACTATTCACATTCCACTAGTGACACTTGGAATTTCACTTACAACCCAATTACAAATAATACACATTTTCCACATGTACCCATGTGAGACAAAATAGGCTAGAGACAACCTAACAAGGAAAAACACTATGAATCCAAGGTTTGGGGAAATACCAACTCGGAAACATCCAATTGATGCTTCTCGGTTATGTACTGATGCCAAGATTGGTACCGTGATTTGGTGTCCCCAAACTGCTTGATGTTGTCTTGTTGAAAGCAGACTCTTGCCTCCATGGAATCCTGGCATATGGTCTTGGAACCTGTGTCCATCTCATCTTGAAGTATTTGCAACATTGTCCTGAGTGTGGCTGGACCACCGATGTACTTCTGCATGTTATCTGTGCTCAACTGCAAGTCATCACTAGTGGCCTTGAGCATCAACTACTCCACGTACCTGTTGACCTCTAACTAGACTTGGTTCTCATGCTTAGCTTTGGTGAGGGAACCTACATCTGTTCACTCTCTTCCTCATTTGTTGGATGTTCCAACTTATCAATCTGTATTGGCATTGTTTGCTCTGTCATTGCACCTTGCCTCTGTTCTTCTTCCCATTTCTACTTCTTAGCCCATGTTCTTCCCTTGACTCTTATTCTACTTGCGGTGATCTCAGTTCTGTTACCTGCAATCTATGCTTTTCTCTCTTCCTTCACTCTACTATTTTTGTCATTTTCTTCCTTTTTTTTCTTCTGTCAAAGTTGCCTCCATGAAGATTGAATTCGCTTTCTCTCTACAGCTTTGTTCTCCCTTTGTTGTGTCAACAACTTCCTCTTTCCCTAATCCTGTACTAGATTTTTGCCTTCTGCCATTGTTGTTGGCCTTGCTGCCATGTTACTATTGGGCATATGCATATATCAGAATGTAAATTGGCACTTTCTCAACTGCTTCCTGAGTACTGGTTTCAATGGTCGCTCTTGAAATAACCCTCTTTGGTTCCATGATACAATGATTGTTGGAGAGAAGTGCTTCACAAGTGTGGTACCCGTGGGATAAAATGGACACTCATGGCAATCAATCATTAACTCTTACAAATCCAACTTCACAGCATGATCAAGAAACAATCATGGCATCTGATGAGAGGGATTGCACAATTTTTACTAACAGGGGTGACTGGATGACTGTGGGAACTGTGCATTGTGCAGTCCTAACATTTAGTGTGGAAGTTTGATGACTATAACTGTGCAATGCGCTATTCAGTCTGGGTCAGGGCCTAGGAGACAGTGACAAAGTTGGGAGATTGGCTCTTGGAACTGCACAATGTGCGGTTGGAGCCACCCCAAGACAACCTCTGCATAATTCCAGAAGCCAAGGTAGAGGCCTTGAGCTACTAGAGTGCATAGTCATGCAAGTGAATGTGAGATCCGAGCAGAGGGAGCCCAGATCTGCCCAAGGGGAGCGTTAAAACAAGCAGATCTAAAGGATGATGTAAGGATGAGTGCAAATCTGACTAAGTGTAGATGTATTCATGTAAAACAAGTGCAACAATGGATCAAACTAAAGGAACACAAAGCATGTGAGGGGAGTCTACGCAACGATGACTATTGGTGCAAAAAGAAAAAACTCATGTGACACTTGAGAAAGGAAATTTATAGCTTGAAACAACACTTCTAAAAGTTAAAACAAGCCAAAACGCCAGCGGTCGTTCAAAAAAACAAGTGAAAAAACACTCTCACAAGCTAAACAAACAAAAGCGACAGAAAAAGAGGCAAAAGGCAATAAAAGAAAAACTCACCCCGAAAGGCAATCTTGATATCCTAGGGAAGCTAGAGCTTGATGATCGAATGTATAAGTGAGCTCTAGAGGTGTCCATTACATTGATTTGAGAAAAATGGGGTTCATGACACGTATGCTTGAGATCTAGCACAATAGGGACACTTGGCAGAAACTTCTAAAGAGTGTAACGTGTCACCTTTGGGAAACTAATAATAGATCCCTACTTCCTAAGGATGCTTTTCCTTTTATCTTCTAGCTTATCAGAAAATTTTCCATGCATTTCCTAGAAAGATTACGTAGTCCTGGAAAGGATTGGACACCTCTTTGGTTCATGCACTAAGCAGCCTTCTGAGCACGGTAGATTATGTTCAATTTATAGGCTAAGTGGCTCTGGGCCGACCTTTAGGCTATGCGCAATTTCCAAGCTAAAGGCAGGCTGTCAGCTAGCTCTACATAAATTTGGAGCCGAAGCTCACTGTTGGGTTGTGTTATATTATTTCCACGATTATCTCCCCTTCGTTGTGCAGCAGGGGGGTCACAAGGGGGGAAACAACCCCCCCTGTCTAGGGGGTTTGAGGGGGGTAGGTAGCCCCCCTTTATGGGGTCCAGGGCAGCGCCCCAGGGAAATTTTTTTTGGACCCTATATTAGGTTGGGCAAACCTACCTATGGTTTTGTGCATGGTTTTTGCACATGGTTTTGGACGCGATGGTTTTCAGTCCATGGAAGTGGATGCTTTGGCATGTATATATATATATATATATATATATATATATATATATATATATATATATATATATATATATATATATATATATATATATATATATATATATATATATATATAGAGAGAGAGAGAGAGAGAGAGAGAGAGAGAGAGATTGTAACATTGAAAGGAACATAATGAAAAATCAAGCTGGTAGTCCCGATTTTGGGATCTAGGGGAAAATCTCTATGTATATGTGTTTTATGTGTCATGCTCTCACATTGTTTATTTTATGTTCTTAGAATTCGTATGCAGGTAATTTCTATACGGGGTTAAAACCTACATGATTTGCACAATTCTTGAGAGCAAGGCTCACTGTTGGGCTACACTGCGCAATTCATGAAAGCAATGTTGGTTGCCCTCTAGGACTGTGCCTTTTTCCAAGGCAGTGCAAGAACCAAATGCAGCCAAGTCATGGGGGGCCAGCTTGTGGTTAGACAATAAAGCAAGTAAGTGAAAACAAGTTGTAAAGAAAAATATAAGTTCAAATGAAAACACAAGTACCTGAGCAGTGCAAGACAAGCTGCTAATATTTAAGGAGGGAGGCTCCAAAACAAAGAGAAGCCAAAATTTTGGAGGGTGTTTGAAAGTATTTGTAACAGGTCTTTGATTCAATGCCGCCAACTCCATTTAAGTGTCGCTGATATGTTCAAGAGAAGTCCACCCTCAGTTGGAATTTGTTGTAATACATATAGCCTTCTTTTATGTCATTCATCCTTGAACTAACTATTCATCATCACATTATCTCAAATCTTGGTATCCATTTTGTTTCATTGATGGGGGATACATCAAGGCCCTCTTCCGATGGATTTTTTCCTATCACCTTCAATAGATTATCTAGGAATTTGATCTAGAAACTCCCCTAATTTCCTCAGAACTTGCATACCTCAATGGAAAGTTTCCTCACTTTCGACATTAGGTTACCATCATTAGCCTTTCACCAAAGGATTATGTGTAGTGTTCGACTTCAGCTCATTTATTCACATCTCATAGACTGTGCTTTAGTACCTTGAGAGCCATTATCATTATGGATGGTTCCTCTCGCATCCACTAACTCCTTTCATCATTGGACAGTGATCAGGTGGTGTCTACCATATTTAACTTCAACACATTTGTTGACATGGCTATGTTTGTACTATCGAGTGACGAGATGGAAAACTCCAGATCTAGTTTCATCCATTCAGGTTGTGACTTCAATATTCATATACATATTTATGGAGTATGATGGCTATGGTTATACATAAATTCATCCAAGCAGGGGTCCATAATGCATAATCAGTGAACAGGACTTGGTTATTGTACATGTAAAATGGCTTATATGATGAGTATGGGTATGACTACCTCAACGATGATATCATGATGATAATGTATTGTAACAGTTGATTAATGATTGATCCCAACCAAAAAATTCTTAATCCAAACTTTCCACAAGGTAAAACACTTCAATCCTCATCCATAACTTCTTACTTTGTACTTTAGTGGATAATCTGTTATAGGCCATTTTGTCATAGTTATGAAAAAGTCCATGAACTTCGATCTCTCGCCATCCATTACCCTTTGCATCAATCCCCTGTAAGACCAAAATAAAAAATTTCCCCAAAAGTTGTAATGATCCTAGATTACAATGGCTAAAAACCCTAATTTAATACTTCATCGTAGTTACTCTCTTAAGAAATTGTGATGGCGTAGGTTGCACACATGTAACCTGCATTGCTCAGCACATGTTTCCTTTATAATAAGTGTAATGACACCTGGAAATAAGGAAAAATAAAATATAATTTTGAAGCTTCCCCTTCTGGATGCTGTGGTTACTGATTCTCTCATTTATTGTGGAAGACGATATCGAATTCCTTCTAGTAAGGTTTTATCTCTTATCCCATGTAACTTATTCCCTTTCGAAGTCGAACTAGCCCTAATATGGTGGATCTAAAACTTCCACATTTGTCCTATAAAAGAACTACCTGCTATAGAGTATGGGTTGGATTATGGAGACTCTAATTCTACCCTAATGTTGTCAATTTGAGTTTGGAGGTCCATAATCCATCCTTATGCATTTTTCATATTGAATGCTTTAACATTGTGGCAAAGAAAGGACAAGAAGGTTGGGAGGGATTTAGAACATCAATGCCAACAAGGGTTGGAATATTTCTCTGTTATTATTAATACAAAGCACATTGTTTTTCCCATAGATCATGTCTTCTATTATACCTGTGTAGAATAAGGTTCCTTGATCTCTTATTTGGAGTTATTTGAATATATTGTGTTTTATATCTCCATCTATTTGCATGTCTTGGCTAATTTGTCATTTCCACTTTCGAGAATTAAAGTTGGAGCTGGTGTGAGCAGGTGAAGAGAAGAAGGAATATTGCACTAAGCACCAAGTATTTCTTCTTCTTATATTTCAAATATCTCTAGGGAAAGATAGTGTAGTTTGTTTTGTTGTTTCTAGGTTAAGCCATTGAACCCAGGGAGATCTCTTCTATCCGTAGAAGGGATTTATCCAGAAAACACTAGGGTGTATCATATTAATGCTAGGGTTTAATATGAATCCCTAGGGATTATAATATGAAAAGTCCCTTGGATTTTTTTGACGATGCTGGACCCACCAACACGTTAGGGGATCTCCCCAGTAAGAAGTCCCAACTAGACCTCAAACCGTTTGGTGTAGGAGTCCTAGTAGTGGGGTAGTATGGTATCGCCTTAATGTGGTTGCACGCAGAGGTAAGTAATATTTCCTTGTTGGTAGCAAGGGTGTGACCTTTGCAGCGAGTCAAGGAAGGTGCATGAAAGGTTATAACACACAAAACGATGGATGAGTGCGCCCATTAGAAACCTATGATAACACGTAGCTTGAAAGGGAATACATAAGGAGCAAGACATCACAAGACAGAAAGCAGGATAGCTGACGATCCAAAGTGATGGTTATACCAACAACACATTTCAATAAGATTCATACAAACATATACAGAATAGTCCATACATACATGCGTAAACAACAGCTACATATATCATTATACTAACCAGGATGGTCGAAATACAATAACAACAAATGCATGAAACGTGTTGGCTTTGTTATATTAAAAGAGTGAAAGATCCAATCATACATACAACAATGACCAACCACTAGTCCTGATAGCAGAACATTACAGTCACTGTCGCCTTCTTCTATAAAGAGATGTACTAGCTCTGCACTGTGGAGAAGCCAAGGCTCATTACAATACATTCCAAGCTTTCTCTAAGTTACACCTATAGGAAGCTTGGCTCCCAAAATCTTGTACAATGAGTTATGAGGTTCTATAAATAGAAAAAGGTGGGGTGACTCTTGACATTCCCCTTTGTGACTTTTCACCTACCCTCATGACTCTTCAACTACTACATGACTGTTACATTCTACTATTGACACTTGGTCTTTCACTGTTACAACATGTTTACATTACAATCTGCACATGTACCCATGTGAGACAAAAATATGCTTCAGAAAGCCATGAAAGACATCACTAAGACTCAAACAACTATGGGAAGACCAACTATTTGACATCCTCACAATGATTGATGGTGGAGAACTGATGCCAAGCTTGGTAGTCAGTTATGTTGTACGCATTCTCTAGGGTGACATTCTTCTGAAGGAAAAATCTTGCCTCCGTTACATCCAAGTACATTGATTTGGCACCTTTGTCCAACTCGTCTGATAACATGTGAATCATAGTCTTGAGTGGAGTTGGACCAGCAACATACTGATGCATAGTGTTTGTGCTGATCTCCAAGTCTACTTGGTGGCTACGGGAATCAACTCATCGAAGTACATGTCCAGCTCTAGTCAGACTTGATTCTTTGACTTCACCTTGGTGAGTGTACTAATGGATGGGATCACATGCATGAGCACAATGACATCAATGCTCCTGAACACCTGTGCATGTGAAGCCTACAAATTGGTGATGAACTACGAGAGTTCCTCATAGTTCTGGATCTGACTCCAGATGCGTGCCTTCAACTCGACCGCCTTTGGCTTCATCATATTCGGCAAGTGAAATGGGGCTCTCTTGTACCTCATTGTCCATATTTTCATGTGATCGAAATCAATTTGCAAATCTGACAAGATGTGTGCTCTCCTAGGATATTGCTGCTGCCAACCATTGAGATGGACAACTAACTTATGCACGGTGACGAATCTGGAATACAACATCTGCATGACTATCTTGAGAGACGATACTTCATCTACTATCGCTCTCCTCAACTTTGCTCTAGTAGATGTTGTAACCTATTCTCCTCCCTGCTTGGCCACTTGTAACTCCTTAGCCATGCGATTGTTCTCAGCTATCAAGAATTTAACACTCAAGCTGGTGGCTTCGGCATATGCTTTGGTAGAATCAGCTAATGTAGTTGGATGCTTGCGCACATTGGACACGATTAATCATTCTTCAAACTGCGTAGGAGATACATGGACATCTAGAGTGGGCACTCTACGCAACTACACAACTCTGTGTTGTGACCCATCGAAAGCTATGTTGTGCATATTTGCTTCTGGATTGTCTTCAAGGATCTCTGTGTCTCCTTGATCACTTGGAACTTGCTCTACTTTTGGATCTAGTGAAGCCGGTGGGGTGACCTCTTGGTTCTGCGACATGAGGTCAATATCTTGATCTGAATCTGACTGAACCATATTCATGTCCATCTTCTCTAGCATCTGTTCAATCTCTTGAGCCAAGTCATGCTCCTATGACTTCTCACCCTGTATGCTCAGTGCCAGCTGCTCGAATGAGTCTATAGCCTGTATGGGCACAGTTTCATTAATAAGTGCATGATGCGCCCCCTACTGTACATGTTCCTTATGTGCTTCCTTCTCTCTTCTACGCAACTCTTGTTCTTCCCTAAGTTGTTGCTTCAACTCCTGCAACTCCTTCTCTGTCTCCTCCATCTTTTGTTTCTCTCTTTGCCTTTGTGCGATCCTCTTGTCACCTCTTAGCCTCAATCTCCAAAGCCGCTTTCAACACAAGTGGATCTTCTTTGAACTTGCAGCTTTTCTCTACCTCTACATTGTCAACAACCTTTCTCTTGCCTTTGTCGCATGCAAGTCTGCTACTCTTTGCTGCTTCTGCTGATGATGTTGTCCTCTGAGATGTTTCTTCCTTCTACTTTTCTAACCACTCAAGAGCTATGTTGACAAGTTCATTGAGACTGGAGAAGTGATAAAAATATCTCCATGGGTCTTCCTTGGGCCAATGACATGCCCCGTGGATCCAAGGATGTTGTACTCTCGCACAGTGGTCCTTCACTAAGCAATGCAGGTCATACGGATTGAAATTTTTGGTGCAAAAGGTGAATCTATTGAACTCCTTTGTCTGGGCCTTGGCATGTTTGAGATTCTTTATCTCAAACAACCTGGACCACATAGGAAGAGTGGGCCAAGGTGCCTTCTTCTTCCTGTGCAGTCTCGCTGACAAACGTATCAAGATGTGATATGACACTTCTTGCATGACGAGCTTGTCCATGGCAAACTTCAGTAAAACATGCAGAGCCTTCTCCACGCTGTACATCTGTATGAAGGTGGCAAGGGGTGAGGCAAACCAATCTGCTATGTCAATCAATGCCTCCATCACTTCCTGCGATAGGCAAGGTGGATCCTGTTTGAAGATCATCCTATACACCGAGGTGGTGAAGTGGTCTTATAACTATATGATAACTCCACAGAAGCTACATTCGGAGAACAACTTGCAATAGGTGCGCACAATGGTTTTCAAAGGTTTCCATGCCCAACCCAAGCCTGGGAACTGCTGACGGGCATAGATTGCATCAAGTATGTAAGACGACATGTATATCTTCACTCGCTGACCCTTGGGTGGATGCTGGGCTTCTGTTACCTATTCCTTCAACCTAAGAGCCAACATGTCAGACTAGTTGCATGGTCTTCCTTTGCTCGCCAATTGATCCAACACAATCACCCAACTTTGCGGGAAGGTTTCTGTGCTCTCTTGGCCATATAAGAGGCATGCAAAGATGACCAAGAGCTGATATGCATTCCGTAGTATCTAAGTCTTGTAAACTTGGTTTGGTGTCATCCTAAACTTGGCTGGCTCTTTCACCCAACTTTTCAAGATATCTCTTGAGTTTGCACTAGTGTTGGGTCTACTGAAGGGTTTATCCATCGTGATCACTGGCTGTGGCAAGTGATACATATCCTGAAAGTCCTTCACCCTCAAGGTAACAAGTTGTGTTCCACTGAAACTGCTCAACACCATTGTCTTTGGATCAATATGCGATATAATCTAGTGGATCATGTTTGCGCATGGAAATGTGGGATACTTGCATGCAATCCGGTATAAGCAAGAATTGTGAATGTTAACATAGACCCTGAGATCTTCCAGATTTTCCTCAAATGTGCCTGAGAATGTATCATTGATGTCCTACCATTTCATCTTGATATCCTTGTCTATGAAAAACTTGGTGTCTTCATAGATAGGCAAGCTCATAGACACTTGCTCAATTGCATCTCCAGTTGCACTCTCAACGATGTCCTTTAACCCTACTCTCTTGGAGGCCATTGTACCTGTACTGATGAGAGACAGATGAACACCTGTGATACCTAGAGACATAACATAACTCATGGCAAGCAATCTGTCAGTTGAAAACCAAAAGAAACTTGAGGACTGGCATGTAACATACCCGGGTGACTGACTGGGAAGATTGTGCAATTTTCATCAAGAGGCTGGGAGACTGACTGCCAAAATTACAGAAGGCACAATTCAGACTGTCAACAGGCTCAATGGCTACTGAATCTGCACAATGCACAGTCCAGCCTAGCCTGCTGAAGACTAAAACTGCGCAATGCGCAGTCTCAGTCAGCAATGATTACAACAAGTAAACTACATTTATGCAATTTCTTGGGCCAACAAGGCACCGCCTCTTAGAATTGCATAGAGAAAGCCTGGAGGTGAGTGATGGGACAACTTTGCACAATTTCTGGGAGGAAGGCATAGCCTTCACTCTCAGAAATGTGCATTTCCAGCTGGCCAAGGCAAGGTCTGGGCCAAGGCAACCCAAACCCACCGATGGGCGACCGAAAACATGAAAAGTATGAATGCATGGCAAAGCTAAGTGTAAACAAGAGTGAATGATCATGCATGCAAACAATGAGTGTAGGATTCAGATAATAGGAAAACAAGCATGTGTGTGAAGCGAGTCACTGCAACGACGACCGTTAGTGCAGAAACAATGTCATACATGCAACAACAGTGAGATGCAATGAAAAACTTGAAGCAATGCTTCTACAAGATAACATGCATTAAAATGATAAAAAGTGTTCAACAAAACCAGCCAAACAACACTCACACAAGCCAAAATACAAAAAGCGATAAAAAAGCAGCAAAAGACATTGAAAGCAGACTTACCCAGAAAAAACTGAGCTGGATGTATTGAATGCTCCTAGATGCGATGTGGGATGTCATAGATCCAAGATTAATGGAGGAATGAGCTCTGAAGCGTCAAATAAATAAGTTTTGATAAGATCGGGGCTTACAATGTGCATGCCACAAATCTAGGAAAAAACGACACTTGGCGGGAGGTTTCCAAAACAGCGTTTGCATGTAACCTCCAGCTGCTTAAAATTGATCCATAAAATCAAGGGATGCTTTTTATTTTTCTTTTTTCTTTTTCAGGAAAATAAGCCTATGCATGCAAATCAAGATTTCTCAGTCCTAGGGGGAACTGATCAACCTGGGAGAACATGCAACAACCTACAAGCATGGGAATGACATTTGTGTAGTTTATGGGCTAAGCAAGTCTGGTTGTCCCTCATGCATTGTGCAATTTGTGGAATGAAGCCCTGGTTGCCAGTCAGAATTGCGCAATCTTTGAGATGAAGCCTAGTCTTAGGCTGCATTGCACAATTTTCAGAGGGAAGGCTACTTGGCTAGATTGCACATTTCTGGAGCCCAGTAGACAACCCAGATGGATTGCACAATTTCCAGAGGGAAGGCTGATTCCCCTCCAAAATTGCGCAATTTTCTAGGTGATCATCACAACCAGAAAATGACTACGTCCTGGAGTGTCAGCTTGCAGGTGGGAAGCAAACAAGTTAAAAAACACAGGCTGGTAAGCCACTAAAACTCAGTTGAAGCACTTGTACTTGGACAACGCAAGACATGCTACTAAGGATGGTTGGTAGGGGGGCTCCAAAATGGAGCTAAGGCAAAATTTTGGAGGGTGGTTGTAGCCGCTACAATAGGTTTATAATATTAAAAATACCCTGGGTTTATCAATCCCTTGGGTTTATAATATTAATCCCTTAGGTTTTAATACTAGTCCCTTTGGTTTATAATATTAATCCTTTGGGTTTATAATATTTATCCTTTCGGCTTATTAATCCCTCATATTTAATATTATTTCCTTGGATTTACAACCCTTGGGGTTATTAATCTCTTTGGTTTAATAGTATTCCCCTAGGTTTATAATTCATTGGATTTATAATATTAATCCTTTGGGTTTATAATATTACTAATCCCTTGGCTTTAATCATCCCTTGGGTTTATAATATCAAAAATCGCTTGGGCTTTTCATATTATTGATAATATGAATAGTATTAAGATATTATTATAATATAATAAAAATTATTATTGTTATTGTTATAAGTATTTTTATAAATATAATAGAACAATAATCATATTTTACAAAATGTTAATAATTTTATAGTATTATTTTTATAAGTATATATTTATTTATATCAATATTAGTATTAATAATAAATCCATAACATTGATGCTTATCGACATATATCAACCACATTTATTAATGTGGTTGTGCTAGTTACTTGTATATCACTACTCTCAACATATCCTTCCTCGATCATGCATTCCAAGTTGCATGTAAGCGTAAAGGTTTGCATCTCCCATGCAGCCAATGGGTTGGTGAGCTTGCATCTCCCATCTCTCATGCATGCGGCAGGTCGGTTGAATGCAACCGATGTGTCGATTGAATGGCTTGAGGGTGGTTAAATTTATGTAATTAATGATTATTAACATTTGTCTACTTGAACAACTTGGAAATAAAAAAACCGAATATGTTGTGCACCATAGGATAACATGAAATACAAATGTAGTTCCTTTGAGGTATTTTCTCATTTATATTTTCAGCAATAAACTTTATGTTCTCGCCTTTACTTCTTTCTATCTCCAAAATTTCTTGCCTTTTCTCTTCCTACTTCTTTCTATCAGCTTTCATGAGTCAACTTTGAGATGTGAGTCGAAGTCCCTACTTTCACATAGATATGTGGTTGTTTAGTGTATACTTTATACTTTCATATGAATATGTAGTTATTCAGTTTGTATCTTTTGTTTTGTATTGTTTACTACAACTATCATATCAAAATACAATCTAAACTCTAGCCTTAGAATCTATTTAGATCATAGATTTTTGAAATATGAAAAATAAGAGAGATGACAAATAATTCACCTCCCTTTTATTAGTATCATTTCGAAATATTTCCAAAATATACAATCTAAACATAAAATGATCATCACAAACAACTACTTCATTTATCCTGGTTTCTATGTGTTTTTGTGACAACTCCTTTAACATGGTAGTGTTGGATGTGTTCCTCATGGTTATTTCAGTTCTTAAAACTCAGATCTTTTGAAAATGTGCTAACAACTAGAAGTGTTGTATATAGCGTGTTAAGCAAATTTAGTGGGCTACCTAGTGTGAACATTGTAACTATTTCAAATATATTCATATAATATTCCTCCTAAAATGGTCACTCATCAATATTTTAAATATATTTGTATATTATTCCTCCGAAATGGTCACTCATCCACCCAACCATTGCACGCCAATGATGGTCCTAGCAATCGCAGTGCTAATAATATTTTGTGTCGCTAATTTAAACATTAAAAATTATATTTTACTACACGAAAAAATAAAAGTTATATGGAGTGGCAGAAATTCGAAATTAAAATATATTTTACAACCTAGACCAATAAAATTTCTATGGAGAATGGCCAAAATTGGAAATTTCACTGAACTAAATAGATATAGAGAATGGCGGAGGGCGAGCCGAGAGGGGATGCAAGCCGAAGGCAACCAACCAGGTCGCCACATCCTTTCCATAGCCTATCAACGCAAATCAAGTATGTACAACAACCTATGCATGTCTTGCTGCCTTCTTCATCGCCACGTTTTTTTACCTGTTTGAAAGCTGTCCTTATCTGAGCGTCCATGCATGCCCGCTACCACGACGTGCCTCACTCCATCGCCATCTATCAGTAGCAGAGTCTAGAACCACTCATGCTCATCCTTAGGCTGACACGTTCTCTCCGTCTTCCCACTGGACTTGTGCCATTATAAATATTGTTCTGTGGTAGGGGAGTAAAGTTTTGGACAGTTTATTCCCTTCTCCCCTGAGTGCCCGGGCGCAGGGTTGAGTTTTTCTTTCTCTCACAAGTAGACGGGATATTATTTCTCTCTTCCGCTCTTTCTTTCTGTGTTTTTTTCACCTGGCTCTGGCTCGTGTCGACTGGTTCGGTTTTGCTGGAGGATAAAAGCCGCTCTCCCCTCGGCATGCGCTTGGTTAAAGGTCAGACTCTCTGTTTTTCATTCAGCTTGTTTATCTGTCTTGGTTTAAGCTTAAGGGAGTTAGACACTTTTTTATGCTGAATTACAAGATTTTGCACTTTCACAGTGAGCTTTTTTATAGCCTGAAAGCCTGTTCTGATTTGATGCTTTAAAAATATAGAATTTGGAAGTGTGTCTGAGTTATAATTTGGCATTTGTAAGCTCTTTTGCTCAGGATCTGGTTTATACAGCATGTTTTAAGTTACTCTCAGGGTGTGACCTTATTTCAGAAATGTTTTGGGTAATCATACACAATTTGAAGAAGTTCATAGTGATTTACAAACCCTGCTCAGATTTTCGAATTAAGATAGGAGCCTGGTGGTGTATTTTTGAAATATATTGTTGCTGCTTTGTTTGCCATGATCAATCATCCAGTTAACAATTTGTAAGGAACAGAAAGTCTATCTGTGAGTATTGGTAAAATTCTAGTAAGAGGCTGGTCTCTCGCCTGAACTCATGGGCTCTCTACTGAACTTTTACTCTACAAACTGTCACCCTAGTTTCTGGGCCGGAAAACCATCTTTCGGGACCAGAAATCCAAAACCGGTATCCAAAAAATCGTAAAGCTTGGTTTTTTCAAAATTCATAGAGATCTGCGAAAGGTACCCAAGGTGACGTGTCCCGTACATATGGGAAAAAATAATGTAGGTTTATCCCATTCCTGTCATATCGCCTAAATGGGTGTCGTAAGCCTTAGTTAATACTCCTGGACATCTAGCTTCATATGTTTCCGAGCCCCCATTTGGAAAGCTGAGACCATCCTTCCCACGTATTCCTAGCACTAGAACCTCTGTCAGAAGAGCATTAATTCCCTCATTTGGCATTACTCCATCCAGGTCTTATGTTCAGAACGGTCAGCTGATTATTTATTCCTGGCACAAAATCCTGATTTGGAAATCTATCCCTTAGTCTATATCCCTGAACAGCTGGATACTTTCCGTCCCGAGTCTTCATGCCGTCAGTACCTTTTGTTAGAAGAGTATTAAAGTGCTCTCTCTTGGCATTTCACGATCTGGGTTGTATGTACAGGCTTCTGCCATCTACTCATTTATTTCGGGTATGAGACCTCGATCCGGAAATCTATATAGGACATAAAGTACCATTTATTTTTAGCTAGGGGGTAGAGTTTGGAGGCGCATGGAGGGTGGGTCTGATGCTTCGGCCACGGAGGCCATGGTACTGGCAGCAATTCAGGCTGAGAAGGATTGGGGAGGTGCCACGTTATCTGGAGGATGGCAATCCACTCTGGACGACGTGGTGGTCCTACCATCAATGCCTATTGCTGACAAGGATGGGGAAGGGTTACGGAAAGATCATCCTTTATGGGAGGGAAAAAAAGTGTGTTTCAACAGGAAAACAAGGTCATGCATGAACATGCAAGCTGCTACAACAAGGCACGCAACCCTGTCAAAACCACTCCCCCGCCTGCTGCATTAAAACTAGACAGCGTCCACTTGACTGAGCGTATAGAAAGTCTACAGGAACTTGCTTTAGTGGGCAGGTGGCATTTTCCAGACATGGATGATGCCACGATGAGAAAATGGCTTGAGGTTCAGTGGAAACCACTGATTGGATATCTTCCCATTGTTTCAAATCTCATGAAGGAGTGGTATTGCTTTCACTTCTTAAGTGCCAGTGACGTAGAAGCCATTCTGATTCGCCCCTGGGTTCATAAAAGGAGCTTCCTTGCTCTCCATAGATGGTACATTGGGTATGACCCTTTGAAAAACACTCCATCTAACAACTTGATCTGGGTCAAACTCCCAAACCTTCCCCTGGAGATGTGGTCTAAGGAGACTCTATCTGAGATAGGTAATTCCATTGGAAGATTTATCTATGTCGACCCAAGATGCCTGGGGGAGAAAGACAAGCGAATAGCGTGGATTCTTATTGAAAAGGCCTACAGGGGAGGATTTCCTGACCACATTGAGATTGCCTGGCGGGACTTAAAAATAAATCAAAGACTGGATTTCTGGGGCATCCCCTTTAGATGCTCTACATGCCACAGGACAGGCCACCTTATTAAAAATTGCTCTCGACGCCAGAATCTAAAAAGCAGATTGTTTCATCAAAATACTCGGGTAACTTCACCCCTGTCTTTTGAAAAGGAGAAGTTTTCTCCTATAGCTAGTTTGTCTCCGACGAAAAATGATGCGGTGCAAGAAAAATTGGAAAACAGTCTCAATCAATCCCTCAGTATTTCTCTCAATACCTCTCACGGGGCATCAGCACCAAGCCTGAAAGCTTGTCAAAGACTGGATGCAATACTTTTAATAAGTCTCAATCTTCTCTATGTAAGCCTCCCCGAAACCGAATGATGAAAAAGCTATACCTTCGCCACCCTCGATCATGCAGCCCCTCAAGGACTTTACAGTGGGATCCCAAACCATTTTCATTTCATCATCCTCACCGACGCCCAGGAAAATTCCATCAGCGAAAGGCAAAGAACCGATGGTATCTCCAACCCCTCTCAACTCCATTGTCTCTTCACCAGCAAAATTGTATGATAGTGACTTAGATTTTCTTTTAAGCAAGAAGTCTCTGGAGTTGGAACCCTTAACCATCCATAAAACAAAAAAACCTACACCTCCCCTCGTAAGCCCAAATTCTGCAAAAAATATAATGGTGAGAAAGAAGGTCAAAGGAGGTAGTAGACATTTTAGAGGGTCGTCAAAGGTTGCGAACAGATGTATGAGAAACCTATCTCATGTAAACATTCCCATCTTTGACATGTCAGAAATACAGCCTCTTAGAGCAAGCGTGGCTGGAAAAACTCCCAAATGACCCTCGTCATTTCTATGAATATAAGAGGTCTGGGGGGTAGACCTCAAATTTTTGGCACTAAAGAATTTATTCCACTCAGCTCAGCCAAAAATTATTCTAATTCAGGAAACTATGCATAGCAAGCATGTGTCCATCTCCTACTTTAGGAAAATTTTTCCCTCACGGCATCTGGTAGCCTCGGAAGCTAAGGGTCTTTCAGGTGGGTTGGCGGTTTTATGGGACCCTTTATGGATCAGAGCCAAAGCTTATAAGTGCTTTGCAGGCATTCTAATCTCAACATCCATCAGAGGAAGAGACTATCCCATTAACATCCTGAATATCTATGCCCCTTATAAAAACAGGACTCCTTTCTGGGAAAAAATTTTTGCCTCATAAATTTTTGATATTGATTCATTGATGATTGCAGGAGATCTTAACGTAACTCTAAGCTCAAAGGAACGATGGGGAAATTGCAGGAAACGAGACCCGCTTGCTGATCACATTAAGTATGAACTCTTGCACAGGAATCTCATGGATATAATTCCATCCAAAATGATGCCTACATGGGACAACGGAAGATTAGAGAAGGCATACATTGCAAAGAGGATTGATAGGTTTATTGTACACTTTAACATTATTGATAAAATGGGCATGCCTTACTCATCAATTGAGAACATCTTCATATCCGACCATAGACCGATTTATCTTGGCTAGAGGGATAAGGGCTTTAAGAATGGGTATCCATTTAAATTTAACAGATTATGGTTGGAAGAGCCAGATTTCAATGAAGTCATATTAAATATATGGAAGAAACTGTCTGCAAAAGATATTATGCCCCCGTTTATGACCCTCAGAGACAAATTATCCTCTATAACAAAGGTAGTAAAAGAATGGCAAATTAAAAAAAAGCAGATGGATAGATTGGCCCTTAAAGAAACTTAGAAGGAATTGGACAGTATTTCCAAAGTGCTGGACACTAATTCACTTCCTTTTAGCATGAGATGTCGCATAAAAGAGCTTGAAAGGAAAAAACAACACTTGCTGAAGCAGGAAGAGGCTTTTTGGAGACTCAAGAGCAGGGCGATTTGGCTCAAGGAAGGTGACAGGAACACAAAATTTTTCCACAAGTTTGCAAATTCCAAGCATGAAAGAAATTCCATATGGAAAATCAGTGACGGTCGGGGGGGATTTCTCTTCTCTCAACAAGAAATCATAGAAGAAGTTGTGAGGCATTTTAAAGACCATTATAAAAGAAGGGATGAGTGCAGATTTTAGGATATCTTATGGGGTATTGATCTGGTTCCACAAATGTTTGATGACAGAAAAAATGAGCGCCTGTTTCAGCCCATAACAGAAGAAGAAGTTTTAGGTGTTATGAAGGCTTTTAAGAAGGATAAATGTCCTGGCCCGGACGGCTAGACAATAGAGTTCTTCATTCATTTCTTTGATGTCATCAAACAAGACTTGTTGATGATGGTTGAAGCAGCAAGAATCTCAGGCAGCATACATCAAATTACAACTTCCACTCAGATAGCTCTTATTCCAAAGAAAATGGATGTGGTCTCCTTTCAAGATTATAGGCCGATCTCCTTATGCAATATAACTTTCAAAATCATCACAAAAATTATTTCGGAAAGGATTAAGGAGACCTTAGCCTCTTTTCTAACAAAGGATCAACATGCTTTTTTAAAGGGAAGAAATATTTTGGATGCGGTCGCAAATACTCAAGAAAGCCTGTTTACTATGTTCTCAAAAAAATCTGAAGCTGCCATTCTGAAAATTGATTTACAAAAAGCATATGATTGCTTAGATTGGGGGTTTATTAGATGCTTATTAGTCAATATCGGCCTAGGATCAAATGCCATAAGCTGGATCATGGCATGCGTAGAGAACGTGAACTATTTTTGCAATGCTTTGCAGACTCTCGTGGACATGTCTAAATGACATTCTATATAGGTTCCAAAACGCTACTAGATTACAAATAAAAAAGTCTAAATCTATTCTTTTCCACAATGACGTCAATATGGAAACAGTGATATGGATTTCTGGGTTGTTTGGGGTAGAGATGAGGTCAATCAAGGATGGTGTTAAATATTTGGGCTTTCAGCTAAAGGCTAAATGTTACTCTAAAATGGCTTGGCAATGGCTAATTTATAGGTACTATAAAAAGATTTCTGCTTGGGAATACAAGTCTCTATCATTGGCACGAAGGATAGTTCTTACACAAGCAGTTTTAACACAACTTGCCGTATATTGGGCACACATCTTTTATCTTCCTACAAGTATAATCTAGAAAATGAACAGGATAACTGCAAATTTTATATGGGGTGGCAAATTTGAACAGAGAAAATATCATCTTACTAGTTTGGAGAAGATCTCAATGCCGAAAGTCTTAGGAGGATGGGGATTATTGGATTTGAGAACATTTGGGAAAGCACTCCTGTGCAAATCACTGTGGAGAGGAATTTTCGGGGAAGGGCCTTGGAGCTTTACTATAAAAAAGAAATATATGAAAGGCAAAGACATGGAACACTGGTTTAGAATAGGAAGGATCGAAGCCAAGTATGGGTCAGCTATATGGCTCAGTTTTCACAAAATAGAGCAATATTTTCTAAAGAATCTAAATTGGAGCTTACAATCTGGCAGCATAATTCTTATTGGTATAGATCCCATCATGTGCGGGCGAGAAAGTATAATCATTCCTGAAAGGCTTTTAATCTTTTTCCATGCTAAAGGTTTTTTTACATGGGATAAGCTCATACAAGCATGGCAAGGTCCATTTCCTCTCTGGAAGGAAGCCATTGAACTAGGTATGTCAGAGCTCCTGGGAAGGCAATGGAACACTGTCACGGATGTTTTGAGAAGCTGCAGTTTTCACAAGTCTAGGCTGCAAGATTACCTTATATGGAAGGCACCAAAAGCAAATTCTCAGGTGTGCGTAAAGGACATTTATAAAGATATGACTGGCCAAAAGACCATAAACTCTGGTCCCATGTTTCCATCAGTTTTCTGGAAAACAGGTTGCTCTCCAAAATTAACACTGTTCTCTTGGTTGGTGTTCCACAATAAAAATTTTTCCTGGGAAAATCTAAAAAAAAAAAAATGGCACGGGCCGTGCAAATGCTTAATGTGTGAATCAGTCGAGGAAACCAACTTTCATATGTTTTTCCAATGCTAATGTTTTCAGAAAATATGGCATGATTTGGCTTCTTCATATGGTTTCCCTATAGTTTCTCATTTTTCTACGCACGCAGCATTCGAGTGGTGGAGCGGGCGGAGAGAGTCATGGAGATCTATAATTATCATTGTCTTATGGTGTGCATGGAAATGGAGGAAATGCATAATTTTCAAAGAAATGAAAGTGCCTCTCAAGGATATCATACAACAAATCATAACCATCTATGATTCCGTGCCAATAAAGCCACCCAAGTTGAAAAATGTCAATAGAAATGTACAGAAAGATTTTCTCTCAAGGACCCCTAGGGCATTTTTTGATGGTGCCGCACAACAAAATTCTTGTGGATGCGGGGTTCATATTATTATGGATGAGAATCTTCAATATCTTATATCATGGAATAGAGGAAGGGGCACAACTAGCATGGCTAAGGCGAGGGCTCTAGCAGGTCTTCTTGCTTTCTGCATTTTTCTTGATATACAATCCATCTCAATTTTTGGGGATTCCAAAATTATGATCGATCATGTCAATGGAAATTGCCATATCAGGAGCTCACACCTCACAGGATGGATGGACAGGATCATGTTTTATTGGGGACTTGTGAAGGAATGCTCTATCCAACACATCTACAGAGATCTAAACTAGCAAGCGGACGTTTTGTCAAAGCAAGGTATTCAATTAGAATCAGGTTCATGGTCCATGAAGGTAATTTTGGATGAGAAATCCTTTATCATTCAGGATTTCTCATTCCCTGGCGCTTAATCACTTTTGGTCATCTCCGGATCTGCTCTTATTTCTCCTTCTGTATCTCCTTTTTTGTTTCTATCATCGTACTTGTATGATGTATATAGTTTTCAACGATCTCTGATATCATGGGTTCATATCTGAATCCGCATATGGATCATAAAACTTACAGCTGTTTTTTATGTGATGTGTTTCTGCTCAGATTGTTTTTTCTTCCTTCATGGAGGGTCACATCCTCTAGTTTTTGTTACAGGTTAAAGACCTCCTCAGCTTCTTAGAGCTTAACATTTGTACTTATCTTATATCTGTTATATAGTCTCAATATAATACAATTATGCCTTTTCTATCTGAAGAAAAAAATAAAAATAAAAATAAAAAAATAAAAATAAAATAAAAATAAATAAATAAATAAAATAAAATAAAAATAATAGAGAATGGCCAAAAATCGAAATTTTACAAAACAATATGGTCAAAATTTGAAATTCCAGGGAACAACATGGTTAATGAATTCCTACATAATTGCGGAATTGCTAAAATGGTGTAATGATTATGGTTATAAGCATAGTAGGGGGTTATTTTGAGAGTATGCTGACAATGATGTTTGAGATATCAACATATTTTAAGTCATTGTTATGGCCTTAGAGGAAAAAAAAAATATTCGCGTTCATAAAAAAACTTAAGAAGAGGAGGTCTATTTATGAGAGATCTTTCCCAATCATACTTGTCCCCAAAATTCTTAAAAATAAAAATATAATAAATATTATTTCCTAAAAATACATATTTCACGTTAATAAAGAACTTAATAAAAAGGCTCCCCCACCCCACTCATACTGTCCACAAAGTTCTTATAAATAAAAATACAATATATATTATACATACTTGTCCCTAAAATTCTTAAAAATAAAAATATAATAAATATTATTTCCTAAAAATACATATTTCACGTTAATAAAGAACTTAATAAAAAGGCTCCCCCACCCCACTCATACTGTCCACAAAGTTCTTATAAATAAAAATACAATATATATTATAGAAAAAGAGAGTAACAATTTTTTTTTTCTAATTAAAAATTGTTGAATCAAAAATTTATATCAAGAAGAAGATTTTAGGTTTTCATCCTAAACTTTTAGAGTTGAAAAAATACTAATACATATAAAATAAAATAAAATAAATAGCATAAAAATAGAAAATTTAGATTGACCAAAGAATGTCAATAAGAAAATGATTTCTAAACTCAAATAGAATCATTTAATTTTTCTAAATATTAAAGTCTTTTTTTGATAATTTATTAATTAATATATTGAGTTTTATACAAACACAATTGAAAGAAGCAATCAAATCTAACATCAATACTTTAAAGGTATTACCCAAAAGTTTAAGTATAACATTTTGGAGACATGTAGTTCTCCTAATCTAATTAATAACTAAATAAGAATTATTATAAATATATAAATTTGAAATATTCTTTTGCAAAAAACATTTTATTAATGAAATTTTGCCATTGGATTTACAAAGTTGTTTGACATAATCCAAAAAAACCTATTTTAAATTTGACATAATTATTCTTTAAAAAATATAAAACACCTCCAACAACAGTAATTACTCCTCTATGAGAAGCCTCGTAAAAAATCTATAGTTGATAAATTTATCTATTTATATCTCATGGATCTATAGTGATACTTCTTATACTTCTTCCCATTCGTAAGTAATGAATTTTATTCATAAAGCATAAATATATAAATATATCTAAAAATTTAATATAAATTTATATTCAAGTTTCAAAAACATTTCAATAAAAAAATCACATTCAGATTATGAGATCCATCTATTTAGGAATAGATAATATGTAGCTCATCTTAATACTAACGAAATAATAAATTTTATTCATAAAACATAAATATATAAATATTTCTAAAAATTTAAAATAAACTTATCTTCAAAATAAATAAAATTTCATGTCAAACAAATACTCCATAAAACCAAACATAAAATCATTTTATACTTTATTAATTATTATTTTTTTATTTCCCAAACTTTGAAAAACCCAGAACTCTTTAATTGTATTTGCATGCCACATTTTTAACCCTAATGAAATCTTTCACCCCCTTCCACAATACCTTTGCTATCGCAAATGATGAATCTGGTTAAGGATTACTTTTGTCATTTTTATGGCATTTCCACATGTATGAACTTTTGTCATTTTTATGGCATTTCCACATGTATGAACTATCAACTAGTGTTTAAACAAATATTTCACTAAAACTTTTCAATGAATTGAAGCATCATCTTAAATAATATATGACAAATAACAAATTTCAACAAACAATACTTTGTGTGAGGATCATATTTTGGCCTATCGAGTTTATTTGTTCAAAATTTCAAACTTTATATGAAGGTCATACTTTGGCTTATGGAGTTTATTTGCTTAAAATTTCATGAAATTTTAAAAAGAAGCTATATTAATAATATTTATTTTTAATGAGATTTATATATTAAAGGAATTTTGTGGTAAAAAATATAACAAAATAAAAAAGTAATAACAAATTAATTTTAGAAAAATCAAGATAATTTAAGATAATGATGTCATGCTAAAAGGTAAATATTTTAGAGGGAAAAGAAGAAAATTATTTTATTATGATATTTTTTGCTTGTCTTTTTTTAGATTTATTCAAATGTCAAGTGTAAACACTCATGTATATGAAATTAAATTCCACATCTAAAGAGTACCTATTAATAGATTCACATCAAAAAAAATGAAATACATGAAAACAATATACCCATTGTTTTATTAAACCTATAAATTCATAACTATTATTTTTTTTATTTTAACTTTTTTATATTATTTTTTTAAATTATTTTAAAGCTCAAAATTCTCTGAATAAAATTAATTTCAAATTTCAAAAATTTGAAAAAACATTAAAATAAATCGTAAATATTAATTAAATAATTTACTTTAAAAATAATGTAATAGGTTTTATATTTGATTAGATTTATTTTAATTTTATATTTATAAATATTTATGACATTTTCTTATTTCAAAGTAACTCACGTTATCCTAGATTTATTTTAATTTTATATTTATAAATATTTATGGCATTTTCTTATTTGAAAGTAACCCACGTTATTCTATGCAAATTTTAAGTTAAAAAAAAGAAAAGAAAAGAAAAGAAAGCAAATCTTGGTATTAATATTAACCCATTAGAACATTTAAACTAGTGTTTTGATTTATTATGATTTATTATATTTTTTTTATAATTTTAAAAAATTGATGTGGTATTTTAATTTTAATACTAAATTATTATTTTAATTTCATGTTGTAAAGAAATTTAAGTTAAGTGTTATTAATCCTTGTTAAAGTAAGACTCTAGAAATATTTGCATATTCACTACTATTAGTTTAATATCGACTAATCCAACTTATAATGTTTAATTTTGAAAATTAAATATTTATTTTCAATAATATTAAAAAATATATTTTTCAAATATTTAATTGGGCCATAATTTGAAGGTTTTATTGCAGCCTTTGCACAATATAATGCCATGTTGATAATTGTCTCACATATTTTATGCCATAATATATGACTATAGTTGCAATATTCATCCATGATTTTTAAATATTTGTGTAGTGATTTTTTATTCTTAAGTTTTTCAAGAAAACCATCCAAAAATAAAATCCTTGAAAATACCTCATACTCATGTAAATAACATATTTACCATCATTTTCTTTCATAATTTAAGCAAAAAACTGCATTAAGATAGACATGAATAATATGTAAATAAATATATTTACCACGAGTTATTTCTCACCATTATTTATGTTATCTTCTGAACTTATGTAAGAATAGAACTCAATAGGAATAATATGCGATATAAGTGAAAGTTATAAGTTAAAATAACAAAAGTTATATATACACATATTATATATATATATATATATATATATATATATATATATATATATATATATATATATATATATAATTTAAGCTATGTATTAATCAAAATACAGATTTACAATCATTTCTAGAATGACCATGGAGGATACAGACTCTCCTCAACATGTTGCAACTAACAACCATAAACCTATAGATCTCATACCCGTCCCAAAAAACTAAAGACGCCATAATCCAGATTACAATAAGGCCAAAAGCAACGCTGGTCTAGCTTATTACTCATTAGAGCTAGACAAAGATAATAACAAAAATTCTCCAATACAAGTGTTGTCACCAGCTTCCGAACAACATAGGATCTACCCATACTACAAAAATAAAACCATACAAAATTACAATAGTCAAGACACCAAAGGCGAGACTAAGTCTGAAGTGTCATGACTGACCAACATCCCTATGATAAGGAGACAACAAGAGAATGAAAGAGCCCTACATAACATGCCAAATAACACCACGAAGGCCGACGCAATTCCAACAACAAAAAAAAAGTGATAATTTCCTTGCAAACTGGGCCACAAACCCTCACGAAAATCACCCTACTATACTGCTACCCCGTTGACCTCACTAGTCATTATCCAAGGAAGAGATATATGTTGGAGCCCTCACACTAGAACTAGAAGGATCCATCAGGCCCCCCCATCTGATTCACAGGCAATGTGGCTTTCCACATGCACTAAGCGGAAAGCGATCTTGCCCAAGCAAAACCATTGATTTCTGAGCATCCTTTTGATGCCCTTTAAGGACAAAAAAACATTATACTTCTCCATTTGTTAATCCTTCAATACAAGGCCTAGAAGGGTCTTCATTTTCCAATGAAGCACCATAGAGTTTAAGTACTACTTCTTCCTGCCTTTGGTATGCTTGGGGTCAAGAACCCAAGTTGATATATCTTCCAAGAACTCTAAGTATGAGAGAGATTATCTCTCAACCCCAAATTGCATATCAAGCTTACAAATTTTCCTGCAAGTGTCCAATGAAACAACATTGAAATATGTGGCAGCTGAGCCAGGAGCAAAGAGTCTAGCACCTCATTGCCCTGGTTGGGCTCTGCTACCTCCCACCCACCTACACCTCATTCTCTATCTCAAAAACATAGATGGGACCCGAGGGGCACACTTGTTGCAACTGCTATGAATACCCCTACCAGAAAAAATCAAGAGAAATACATAGACCCCCCACTTAGCATACCTAGGAACCAACAAACAAGATCATCACAAAAACTCCAGACACTTGTACCGGACTCTACGAATGACCCAACAATTGACACAGAGGATAAAAATTCCTCTACCAAGACCCTTTCACCATTGACCATTGGAAAAATGAGCAACCAAGTAACGACCAATGGACCTCAAAGACTAGAGGTGCGTGATGTCGCATTGCACTCAACCAGTTGAAGCTTATTCAGCCAGGGCTTAGGGCTAACCTTACAAAACTCCCTTAAATCACATAAAATTGACCACACATTCCCCATATTACATATTAGATGGGGGCCTCAGAGAAATACCCAATAACAAAAGGAAAATCCACCCCAATCAAAATTCACATACCAAAATAGAAATATTATACACAGAGATTTAAGCCCTAGAATGACAGACCCAGACATGATGAACCATCAAAAGAAGGAGACCAAGTATAAAATAGAAAAAACTTGAGAGCCCGTGCCACACTTAAGACTGGATGCCCTCGACAAACCTTCTGACAAGAAATATCCCTACGGCCATACACAAGACTAGGTAACCAAAGAGCCCAACACAATTTACCCTTGATTACACTTACCAATGTGACCATCTCTCAGACCCTCACATATAACTTGCATCCACAACACAAGGAAGCTAGAGAACACATTTTTAGAATAGAAACTACACTAGGAGGTTAAGGACCTTACCTTAGCTACTGTCCACTCACCACACAATGTCTCGACACCCATCGAAGCCAATTAATAGAATCACCACCAATTGTAGCACTTCATTCCAATGCATGCGAGGTGTGACAACCCTAACAAATTCCCTATTATTGTAAATATTATCTCTATTTTTTATAAAATTACAATAACTAAGAAATTGGGACACATATTTAGAGTTGAAGAAAGGATATTTTCTTAAGGAGACCAAGTTAATATCAATGTTGGATTTTGTGCTTTAATGAACTAGTTGCATAATAAAGTTGACTGAAAAAGGAATAGTCAGGAACCATACTAGCTCCTTAGAAAAATTTGCAAGAGAGAGAATGAGAATTAAATGGAAGTCTGCTTGCACCGAAAAACGGACAGGGGCAACGAAGAGGTTATGCCCACGTAACTAGAAATGGCAATGATAACCTTTAGTGGGGGAAATTAATGAAAAAGAGAATTACCTCTGCGTACAGTGGAAGAGGTAAGCGCTTTTGCACATGAAGGAAGAGGCCAACATCTCTACGCACCAAGAAAGGGAAAACATTGAAATTGGAGGAGGATGAAATAATTATTTAAGAGATTAGTGATGGGAGTAGGGGGGTTATATTATGTGTTTTTTTATTCGGTTTGGTTCTATTTTGGATGTATTCTTTCTAGACTTGGAACAAATTTCCTTCTAATAGAGAGATTTCACTCTGTGGCAACGTAGTAGATGAAACCAATGTGTGTGCCTTGCTAGCTTAGATGAAAGAATTTATGGAGAAATGGCTTGACTTGAGGATGATGAAACCATTGTGAGTGGCTTGCCAAGATCTGAAGAACCCATTGGGAAATTTGTAGATTGATGAACCTACTGGCTAGGAGGTGGAGACACTAAGGTACTTTTGAGGCTGATCAACCACCAGGTGTTGCCTTGGGGCTGAAGCACTAGTGCTTTCCTTCACTAAAGAACTACCTGGAAGAATGATTTCCACACTCCGATTGTAGCTTATCTACTAATGAACCTTCCCAAAATTTGAAAGAACTCTCCTCTTCGTATTGAAATATAATTCTTTATGTTAGAAATAACCTTAGAGTTAAGGTTGTCTAAGTTAGAAATATTTGTTATGTAACACTTGGGAGTTGTTGATAAAAATTGAGGGAAGTGAGTTCCTGCTCCTTGTGCTAACATGTGACTGGTTGGTGAGTAAAGGTGGGTTACCTTTGGAGGCTCTATTTTAGTTGGAAGTACCTATTTACAATTTAAGCACTCCTCCTTAAGCTCAATAATCTGGGTCGAGGCTAAATACTATAGGAAAGGCTTGGATGTAGTTTTTCTAAGGTTGGGTGGAGAGTTCAAGTGCCTATCTCAGTTTCCAAGCTTTGGATATAAGTTTTTATTACATTTATATGGGCAAGTGAATTTCCCATGAATATTTGTTGTGTTGATTTAAATGTTACTTGAATGTATGAAACTTGGTTTCATGAATGATTTGGAGTGTTGATATATTAAGTATTGGTTATTTTGAGTAAATTTCTTGAGTTTTAATCGTATTTGTGCAATTTGGTTCATGTATGTTGATGTCCTAATTAATCTTCTAAGTAATGATGTATTAAGTGCATGGGCTATTATTAAAGAATGGTATAAATCTGAATTGTCATTGCAATAATGCTCAATATGATTGATGTGCCAGTGATTTTATATGCATGCTAGTTATGATGTTTAATTATCATGGTATATGAAAGGGATATGTATCCCCTATATGAAAAGGAATGTGATTCCTATAATTGCTATAGGAATATTGGATTCTTGTATAATTTCTTGAAGAATGGTTGAATTCCTGTATGTGTTGTGTGAGCATGAATCTTTGTGTTCCTTTCATTAAATTGATGAGTATGATCTGCTAGTCCATTTCCTATTTATATGCTTTGTGTAGGTGAGATGTTATAAATTAAAAATGAATACATACATATATATGTTGTGGTTGGGAAGATGGACTGAATTCCTGTGATTCTGAGAGGTGCACTCAAATCACATGTTCTCTGTGTATTTTATTGGGTAAGTAATAGCTCGATTTTTTTTTGTCATCCCAAAAAATTATGGGAGTAAGTTCATCTAGGTGCTTTATCTTAGTTGATAGTGTGAGCGCATCATTGGATGGCTTCCATGCTTAAGGGGTTTTGGAAAGGGTTCATGAGATCTTTGAATTTCAATTCTTGATCTTGTAGATGGAAAGTTTTGTATCTTCATAAGTAGTGAGATTCGGTATGGTCTAGGCTTGTGTGAAATCAAAAAGACAAAAAAAAAAAAATCTAAGTATAAAAGCTCGAAAAACAACTTGAAAACATAGTTGTACCAGAGCCTCCATGTCCAACACTTGGACTCGACTGGCTCCATCACAGAAGTAACTAAGCGAAGGTTCAACACTAGACCTTGAAGATCTAGTGAGGCCTTAAAGCCTCATGATAAGCATTAGAACCCTTATTATTGTTATGTATTGATTATGTGTAAGGTATGGTGTATCTTTTTATGCATGTAGCATGGAACTAATGATGTATTTGATTGTATTGATATTAATGCACTAATTGAGGGTAAATGTGCAGGTAGTTATACACTGGAAGATTTCCATCATCAATCCAAGATGATAATGTTTATTATGTATTTCAATTTTGTTAAAACCTAAAATTTATGTGTGTGTATGACAACACATTAAATACACGAAATCCAGAATAGATGAAGGTAAAAGACAAAAAGAATAATGAATGATGGTATAACATAGAACCAATAGGCCAAGAAATGAACAACAAGATGATAACATGTAGTTCTGACCACTCATAGCATGGGCAAGAAGAAAAATAAATTGAAAAAGGAAGAGGGGTAGATTATCCTAACATAATGGATACCCTATGGAGTTTAAGGGAAAAAATAAGACGTTGCAACGCTGACACTGAAATTATTTTCAAAGAACGGGAGAGACAAGCAAAAGTTAATGTAGTCATACCGCAGAGCCTCTCAAAGTTACAGAGGAAAAAGAAGCATGAGTTGGAATCTAGCCATAGAGGCAGGAAGAGTTCCACATAACAAGAAGAAAATATCAATGGAGTAGATGAGAGTAGCTCCAAGAAAAGGAGTAGGTTTTCAAGTGAGGACACCATAAGAGGGGGTACTCAATTGGATACCCTAGAAAAAAGGACAAACAATCGGATGCAATAACCCAGTGACATTCATAGGCACCATCATCATCATCATCATCACGACAAGGGAAAAGGAAAGGAGTATGTACCATAATAGTTTAAGAAATCCAAACATCCTACATTTTATGGCGATGCAAAGAAGGCTGAAGATGCTAAAGCATGGCTGCTCGGGATGAAAAAGTTCTTCAAGGTTCATGACTACTTTGAGAATATGAAAGCAAATGTGGTTAGCTTCATCCTAAAAGGGAAAGCTCACATATGGTGGGAATACTTAAATAATGTAAAAAGCATAAGAGAAGAAGAATTTCCTTGGGGTGATTTCGAGGGACATTTCAGGAGAAAATATCTATTCGAAAGGTATTATGACAACAAAGCAAAGTAGTTCAATGAGATTAGAATGGGGAAGATGTCTGATGAGGAGTATGTTAACAAATTCCGGGAGCTACAATGGTATGTGCCTTACCTCAAGGAGGAAAAGGAAAATACTCAGAGATTCATTATTAGACTACTACAATCCTTGGAAGATAGAATCAAATTCGATAAACCACTAAAATTAGAAGATGTAATCCGAAAATTCAAGCACTGGTATGAAGAGTCAAGACACAGACCAGAATCGAAGAGTGATTGGAAGGTGGGAGGTGGTCTGAGATACAAAGGAAAAGATCACAAGAAGGAGTGGAGGTTGCAAGATACAAACAAAAGGGAAGGCTTGACTCTAGTGAATCATAACGAACCCCAATAGAAATTTAATTTTGAGAACAGAGGTCAAATTACCCAGACCATGAGAGAAGAAATTAATAATTTTGGTAGACGGCCACATAAATGATAGACTTGTGAGGAAAACAACCTGAGGAAGGATTTCCCACAACATAAAAATTATGGGTCAAATTTGTACAACATCTAGGAGGCCAAAACAATCCAAGAAGTGGCCCAAATCATACCCAGGATCTACACATCGTTAGAAAACAAAAAAAATTGACTATCAAGCATCCATAATTGAAACGGAAGGTGAGATTTGTGACCGAACTGTCTCTATTTTAATTGATTTGATATCTAACTATAGCTATTATAGCCCAAAAATCATGGAGAAATGTTAATTGGCTAAGAAATATCATGAGGAATCAGGGCAGGTTCAAGTGGCCATAGGAGCAAAGAAAAGAGTGGAGAATTAGGTGAGAGCATGCCCATTAGCGCTGAATGGCATGTTAATCATTGCCAATTTGAACATATTCCCACTAGGATCATACAATGCATTGTTGGGAATGGACTGGTTGTACATGCATCACATCAAGATAGATTGCTTTGAGAAATCCATAGAATGCTTAGATGAGTTTGGGGAGAGAAGAATATTGCAAGAGAAATTAAATTCCATGTCCATGAGGTTAATTACAACCATGGAAGCCAATATAATTCCCAGGAAAGGATGTGTCTTATTTACCATTCAAATTAACAACACCACTGAAGCTAACAACAGTGTTGAAGGTGATGGCTAGGACATTATAATGAACCATCCCATTTTAAACCAATTCCAAGTTGTATTTTTTGAAGAAATCCTAGGGTTTCCTCCTCATAGAGAAGTGGACTTTTCCATTAAATTAATGTTAGGGGAAACCCCAACATCCAAGGTTCTATATAGAATTAGCACTCTAGAGCTAATTAAGCTAAAGATATAGCTCAAAGAAATTTTGTACAAAGGCTACAAAAGGCCAAGTGTGTCTCCATGGGGAGCAAAAATCTTATTTATGAAAAATAAAGTTGGCACACTCAGGTTGTGCATCGATTACAGACAATTGAATAAAGTAACCATTAAGAACATATACCCCCTACCATAGATTAATGATTTTTTTATCAACTTAGCGGTGCAACAATCTTCTCCAATATTGATTTAAGATCTGGATACCATCAAGTGTGCATTAAATATGAAGACATCCATAATACATGATCTATATCTTTTCACTTCAAAGATGCATACAAAATTGCATTTAAAAGAGCATGTAAGCATACAATGCATACACATAAAAGAAGTGAAAATACATGATGACCATGAGAAGCAAAGACACAGCAAGTTGATAACGGAGTTCACCGAGTGTGGTCTATGTCTCCAGGATCTGTTCAAAGTGGGGAGGCCACTTTCATTTATCTTCAGCAAAAATAAAATTACATGCATGTACAAAAGACACCTTATACCTCCACTTCTGAGGATGGCATGAAAATGCACACCTATGCTGAAGAAATTGACTTCACCGTTGAATTCCTGGTGCAAAATCGAATCAAATGACTGTAAACTCGACCCATTCCTGCTTCGGTCAAAATATGGACCCTCGAGAATCTCAAAGATTCCCCAAAGATTCCTTCTCGATGGTTGATTGGAATTGTGTTTCTCAATTGACAAATCTGACTTCACCATTGTGCTCCTTACAAAAAACTGAGTAAAATGAGTATAAAATCGGCCTTGTTCTGAAACTGTCAAAATTTGGCCCTTAGGGAATCTTTTAGATTCCTCATGATTCCATAAAGTTCCCTCTCTGCAAATTTAATGAAATTACATCGCTCAGATCAGAAAAATGATCATGCCATCAGAATCTTGGTAAAATTCTAGGTCGTTTGAATATAAATTTGGCCTATTACTGAGCTGGTAAATATTTAGGCTCAAAGGAATCTCAAACATTCCATAGAGAATATTCTTGAGAATCTTGAGCAGAATATTTTGTCTCATATTTTATTCTAGAAGGTTCTGGCCTGCCTCAGATTCCATGTGCTCATCAACCCTGGCCTTCCTCTAGTCGACCTCCTATCTCCCAATGTGTATGCCCCTCCTCGACACTAGGTTGAGTGTGTTTTAAATACATTTGGGCTGGCAATAGTAAAAAAGTGGGGCCACTGGTGCATTAGTGGTGGCTACTTGTGGGGTCATTGGCCCTAGTGAAGGTCATGGAGTTGACGCTCCACCCAACTCACTCTTTTTATTAAACTTGGCATCCATTCATTGGAATTTTTAGCATGTTATTCATTTGGGACCGACACTGACGGACCTGTCGGTAGACACGCTAGGCAGGTTCGACACTCGCCGCTGGTATGTTATAATATATATATATATATATATATATATATATATATGTTAAACATTGATTTGATTTGAGACTGGTTTCATGGAAATCCAAGAACTTTAATTTTTTAGCCTTTTCTAGGCCCTCTTTGATCACTGAATGGTTCTGGAGTCACCTAGATCATTCCTCCCCACTGAGGATATTTTGTTCCTCCAAAATCATGAACATAATCTACAATTTATTGTGTTCCCTTGTCTGCACAACAAGTGCCTTGATAGGCCACACATCCTTCTCCTTCACCTTTGTTCTTCAGAGACACGAGTGATGAGCCGACACATGCATCCTCTATAAACCTGCTGTAAAATATTTTCAAAATACATGTTCAATTACATGCCCAATCATCACCCAAACATCCCCATACTTGCCAAGAGTTTATAAGACACACTCTTCAGTCAAGTGTACATCATAATAGAAACCAATATCCCGACTATAAAAAAGAGGCCAAAACATCATTATGTTGTAGCTTTCGTAAGTGATGGAAAACACTTCATCACTTTTACAACCATTTTGCAACATATGATTTACAATAATATGGTCACGACAAGCTACTATATCTAATAAAACTCTCTCTCACTCAACAAAGTGAATTGGTCATCTCCCTGTGGATAATTGACTTGTTGAACATATTCACTGACTATTTCCTTCATAGGTTCTTTTTGGTCATGGAGTATCTGACATGTAGCTCTCTGATGTCCATCCTTGTTGCAGTGAATGCAATGATTCTTTCTCCTCCAAATTTTCTCGATCATCTTGGAATGCTTATTCCTGGTGCTCCTTTGATAAGAGCCTATGGAATCCTCACTATCACTAGAATGTGATGAGGTGCTCCCATCATCCATCATTGGTTGGTCACTGGTTCTCTTGGAGAATTCTCCAACCTCTTTGCTGACATACCCAATACCTACATAACAAGGAAATTCCTCTACTTTGATGGGATTCACAATGGCTTGGCCATTAATGTCGAGGCCCTTTTCTTGATACCCCATTTTCTTCAACAATTTTGATCCAATTCCTATAATATGTTTCTCAAAAGAAACAAAATCATCATCATAAAAAGAACATGAAATTGTAGAATCCTTTTTTACCTCAAGGTTGTTATGTTGCAATTTTTGCAAGGCCTCCTCCTTGGCTTGTAACTGATGTTGCAACCTTTGTTTCTCATCTTTTGCTTTTTGTAGGAGTCTCCTTAGTTCCACATTCTCCTCTTGAATTCTTTGGTTGATCTCTTCGAGTTCTTGGAGCCATGCAACATTTGGTGCCCTCCTCATTTTTGGCACAACATCTGCTAAAATCTTTTCCTCATCACTTGAATCGGAACCCAAGTCGATAGGTCCATATTTTTCAATCCCAAAATTTGCAGTATTCATTTCATCACTTGAGTCTGATCCCAAGTCAATTGTTCCAATGCTTGGAAATCCTATAGTTATGATCTTCTCATTGTCCTCTGATTTAGATTCTTGGTCTTGTTTCACAGTTGCAACTATCTTCTTCTTCTCTTTTCTATTGTTCCTCGTAGGCCTCAATTCTGGATGCAATTTCCACCAATAATCCTCATCATGCCTTTCTTTCTCACAATGAGTACAAGAGGGGTTTTATTCTCTTCTCTTAACTATTGCTGCCCTCTTTGGGTGGTCATATTGCTCATGCTTCTCCCTGCTTTCAATATGTACAACCTTCACACTAGCTTCATCAAGAGTTTTAGGTTCAAATAATAACAATGAATGCGCAAATAACTATGCAAAGAGGCAATATATTTCATCAAAATTTGAGGAGTGCCTAGTGAAAAATCCAATGCTAATGCTTGTTTCCTAAACTCCTCTATAAAATTATGAACATTTTTACCTTTACTTTGTTTCAAATGTTGCCATTCCATCATGGCTTTTTGTCTGTAACCCAATGGGTAAAATTGTTCTCTTAAAGAAGAAACAAACTTAGACCAAGATGAAATAAGTTTACGACTGATCTTACCACCTTTCTGCAGTTTGTCTTCCCACCAGCTGAGATCAGTGCCACTCAATCGAAGGGATGCTAGATGGATCTTGGCTTCATTGTCTTTGATTCGTTGGATGTGGAAAAATACATCAACCTGTCTAATCCAGTTATCTAGCTTTTATGCATTATATTCTCCATTAAATATGGGAAGATAAAAATTGACATCCAGCTTGAAAAATGGATTTTTATGAGTTTTTCTACCTCGAGAATAATGAGAAGAGAAAGAAGAACAACTTTCACTAGAAGATGGAGAGGGAGGTTTAGGAGGCTCTTCTCCTCCTCCTTCATGATTCACCAACGCATTATCATATGGTTCTTTCTTTTCTTGCTTCATTGCTTTCTCATATTATGCAAACAATTTGTCCACTTTTTCTTCCATGGTATAGAAGACATTGCGGTAATTTAGCTCTTCCTCCTACTAGGCATCTTCGCCTGCCATTTTCCTTCATCAAGTTGCACGCCCTGCTTCTGTATTAAATGACTTAAGTTTTCCTTCACCTCTTTAGAGCTTTCCCCTGGTTATCATACACTTGCAATTCACGTCAACAAGGAACCTGCTCTAATACCAAACTTGATCCTGATCTTTTCACTTCAAAGATGCATACGTAATTGCATTTAAAAGTGCATGTAACCATACGATGCATACACATAAAAGAATCAGAAATAAATGATGACCATGAGAAGAAAAGACACAACAGGTTGATAACGGAGTTCAACCAATGTGGGCTACGGGCTCTACTCAAAGAGGGGAGACCACTTTCATTATTCTTTAGCAAAAAATCAAATTAAATGCATGTACAAAAGACATCTTATACCTCCACTTATGGGTGTGGCTTGAAAATGCACACCTCTGCTAAAGAAATGAACTACATTATTGAATTCATGATACAAAATCGAGTCAAATGATTGTAAAATTGACCCATTCCTGCTTCAGTCAAAATATAGACCCTCGAGAATCTCAAAGATTCCCCAAAGATTCCTTCTCATTGGTTGACTAGAATTCTACTGCTCAAATGACAAATATGACTTCACCACTAGACTCCTACAAAAAACTGATAAAAATGAGTATAAAATTGGCCTCGTTTTGAAACTGTCAAAATTTGGCCCTTAAGGAATCTTTTAGATTCTTCATGATTTCAAAAATATTCCTCTCAGCAAGATAACTAAAATTCTGCCACTTAGATCAGAAAACAGATCACACCATCAGACCCTTAATGAAATTCTAGTTCGTTTGAGCATAAAGTTGTCTTATTACTGAGCTAGTGAATTTTTAGGCTCAAGGGAATCTCAAATATTCCATAGAGAAGATTCAAGAGAATCTTGAACAGAATATTTTTCCTTGTATTCTGTGCCACATAAATCTGACCTGCCTCAGCTTCTGCACGCCTGTATGGCATTGGACCACCTCTTGAGTATCCCCCTCCTCGGTGCTGGGTTGAGTGAGTTTTAAATACATCCGGGTTCACGATATTAACAATGTGGCATCGCTGGCGCATTGATGGTTGCACTTGTGGGGTTGCTCACCTTGGTGGAGGTTGTCGAGTCGACACTCCACTTGACCTGCTCTTTGTTTTAAACTCAGCGTTTGTTCGTTAGAAGTTTTGGCTTGTTATTCGTTTGTGACTGGCACTGTCGGACCCTTCGAGCAAGTTCGACACTTGTTGTCAGTATATATATGTGTGTGTGTGTGTGTGTGTGTGTGTGTGTGTGTGTGTAACCGCTGGTCATTGGCTGGATTTTTTTAATTTAAAAAAATTACAATTCCGCAAATTTGGTTTTCCCACCGTTTTTTATGGGTCACTGGGAATTTTAAATATGTGAAAATTTTGCCACCGCCGATCACTAGAAAGGTCCAAATTGTCACCTCCTTAAGGAAATCTAGCGACGCTCACTAGGCTCCGATGTTTCACGTCCTGATTGATCCATATGGCTAACTGGGCTACTAACTGAGCTACTGACATTAGTTTCCACATGTCATGTTTTGGTTGGCTCTCCTCCATCCATACGACCACGCTACCTAATGATGCCATCATCCATATGGCTGACGTCAGCATCCATATTGCTTATGTAAGCATGCCAAGTGTCCCTGTGGGTCTTTCCTGCAAAAAAATTCATTGTTTTTGAAAAACTTCAGTGGGCCATAACTTCTCCATACGATGTCGGATTGAGGTGTAATTCACGTCACTTGATTTAGAACGACGATCTCTTCTATTTGAGAATGGTTTCATGGAAATCCAAGAAATTTTATTTTTGAGCCTTTCCTAAGCCCTCTTTGATCACTAAGTGTTTCTAGAGCCACCTAGATTAAGATAACATTCAAGACTAGTTATGGGAATTATAAGTTTATGGTAGTGCCCTTCAGGCTTACAAATGTACCTACAACTTTTATGTCCTTAATGAACAACGTGTTGCGTTGTTACCTGGATATATTTGTAGTGGTTTTTGTGGATGACATATTGGTCTATTCAAATACTAAGGAGGAGCATGAGGAAAATTTAAATGTAGTGCTACAACTGTTAAGGGAACACAAACTTTATGCGAAGCTTAGTAAATGTGACTTATTCTAGTCACAAATCCATTATTTGGGACAAATTATCTCAAAGGAGGGAGTATTTGTTGACCCAAAGAAGATCAAAGCCATCATGGAGTGGCCAGCAATGAAGAACATGACCGAGATTAGGTCCTTTATGGGACTAGTAGATTACTATAGAAGATTCAAAATGAACTTCTCCAAGATTGGTTATCCAATGACCACTTTGCAAAAGAAGGGTAATAAGTTTGAATGGAAAATTGAATGTGTTGCAAGCTTTGCTTAGCTGAAGCAATTGCTCACCAATGCACCAAATTCTAAGAACAATATACCCAGAAAAATATTTTGTAGTTTGCACAAATTCCTACAAAGAGGGACTCAGTGGAGTCTTAATGCGGGAAGTCCAAGAAGTTTGTTATGAATCTCAAAAGTTAAACAAGAACGAGTAGAACTACGTAACTCACAACTTAGAGTTGGATGTCGTCATCCATGCATTCAAAATGTGGAGGCACTACCTCCTTGGCAGAATATTCACTCTAATAACTTATCATCGAGGTTTGAAGTATTTTTTTGATCAACCTAAACTAAATTCCAAGCAAGCCATATGGTTGGCCATGATCAATGAGTTTGATTTTGAAATTAAGTACATTAAGAGAAAATAGAATCTAGTGGCTGATGCACTCAATGAAAAGCTACAAATGTGCAATATATCAGCCATAAGTTCTAATGGGAATGATCTCAAGGAAAGTATTGAAGTGGTTGGGCAACAAGATGAAAAATATCATAAATTAACAGAAAAGCCATGAACAACCCAAGGGTGAGAAGGACAAGGAATATTTCCTCATAAAGGATGGGTTGATTTAGTTCAAAAACAAAATATGTGTTTCAGATGAAGATAATATAAAAAATATTATATTAAAGTAATTCCATGCAAGCTATATTTTGGCCACTCAAGTTACCAAAATACCCTAATAACTATAAATAACTTCTACTATCGACCTGATTTGAAAAGAGAGGTGGTTCATTTTATTTCCAAATGCATAGAATGCTAATAAGTGAAAGTCAAATGCAACCATCCAGCTGGTTTGTTGTAGCATATTCCCATTCCAGAATGGAAATTGGAGGTGATTTCCATGGACTTTATTATAGGACTACCAAGGACTTCTAGACAACATGATGCAATCATGGTCGTGGTTGACAAGCTAAGAAGGTGGCTCACTTTGTAGCTATCAAGTCTATAAACTCATCAAATGAGGTGTATCAAGTATTCATAAAGGAAATCTTAAGATTGCATGGAGTTCCAAATAAGATAATCTCAGATAGAGATGTCAAGTTCACTTCAATATTTTGAAAGGAACTATTTGTAGGATTGGGGACAAAATTAGCTTTCAACACAACTTACGATCCACAAATAGATGGGAAAATGGAGAGAAAAAATGAAATCCTTGAAGACATGTTGAGAATGTATGCAATGCATTAACCAAGGAAGTGGGAGGAATATCTTCCACTTATAGAGTTTTCATATAACAATGGGTATCAAGAATCACTAAAAATGAGCCCATTTGAAACACTTTATGGGAGGAGTAGTAACACTTCTATCAGTTGGAGAGATCCAGTGAATAGGCTCCTCATTAGGCATGATATGTTAAAATAAGCAGACCAAGAAATGGAAACTATTAGAAGGAATTTGAAAGTGACACAAGACAAAAATAAATTTTATGCATACCAATGTAGGACATCTTAAGGTCCTATATTCATAGGATCTCAAGGTGATTGAGTATCTCACATTTTGCAGATTTCATATTGTTCATAGATTTCAATATTCAATTGATTTCCAAAGAATAAGGAAAAGAAAATAAAAGAGGGTATTTAAAAAAAAAGGGGAAAAGAACAAAAGAGAAAAAATGAAAAGAAAAGAAAACCTCAAATATTGTTCAATTCATATGGTCTAAGCATGATTGAACAAATTTCAATTTTTGTTGATAGGGTAGAATAAAGATATGCCAGATAGTTTAAGCTTGGCAAATTAGTAGCTAGGTAGAAATGAAATTGGTTCAACTGTTCAATCTGAACCAATAGGAGAGGTAAGTGATAGAGTAGGATAGAAAAAATAAAAATAAAAATGTGAAAAACAGTCTGCAAGTCTAAATGCACCCTGCAAAAGAAAAAATGTTAGATTAGAAACAAAGGATAGGTAGATTGAAAAAATAATAAAGAGGAAAAGGACATGAAAAAATTATTCTAAATGTTTTATTCTATATTTCATGTATTTTTTCCTAATGTGGAAAAAAGAAATTTATAAAGGACAGGGGTGTAATAATCTACTCCTAACTTTATTCCATACTCCACCCCCATTCCATTTCTTTTTCAAATCCCCACCACCCATGTTCTCTTCACATCAGTGATTATCCACCCCTCATCTTACCATCAAATCCTCGCACTCAATGATCGATCCAACGGCCCATAAGATTCCCCCCCCCCCCTTACCCTCTGAATGTTAATGCCAGGGGGGGTCCGAAATCAGTGCTTTGCCTTCGCTTATGTGTCACACTCACATTTCGCACCCCCCTTCCAATTTTTCTTACCACTCTGGGCCCCCTCCGAAAAGTGGTTTCCGCTCTCAAACAAACCACCCATCTGTCATGATCGTTCATGACTCCCACCACTCTACGACACCACTCTGTCCCATCCACCTATCACCTCCATTCCTGCGCTATACTCCTTGTGCATTCAATTCGCTGAACTATTTGCCAACGGACCTGCACCACTTCATGCCACTTCAACGGGAGCTCTACAAAAATTACAAATGCATCATCTCTCACCCATTTACAAAGTTTCGATATGTCCCCTTTGCTTACATGCGAAGTGAAAATTTGCTGAAACATACACAGAGAAACAATTGACACAGTGAATTATCAACATAACAACAAAAAGGTACAATTGTCTACGTTTAGCAGGTGTCTCCCCCTTCTTGAATCTCATTTTCTGCTCATTCCCTTTATGTTTTCCCCTCTCTGAGTTCCCTCTTCTTTTCATTCCTTTTCGTAATTGCAGCTCAGTTGAAAATATAAAGACAGTCCGAGTTTAAAATCTCGATAAGATAGCCATACCACTGAAGAAGAAAGAACTGGAGCTGTTCAATCCAATGGTGCACCCACCAGTGGACTTGGACCATATTCCACTTGCAGATAAAGACTTCAAGATACATGAGACAATGTCAAAATTTGATCTCTCTGACATCTACTATCAGTGGGAGGACAATTTCGTTGATGAAATGGATGATATAGGACTCTAGGATACAAATTTGCCTTTCTACATTTTTCCCAAAACCCATAGTTGCCCAGAATTGATCAGAAAATGCTAGTCCTGCTATAGCCCACAACAAAGAGTAATAGTAGCCCCTGCAGGAGAAATATTGTTCACCATTGATGCTAAATCCATAATGCAGATGATGCAAGCTCCTATCATTGAAGGAACCACTCCTTTTTCCCATGAAATCCTCAGTGAAATGTACCAGAGGTTAGAATTTTCTAAAAGAGCTAAAACCCTGGAACTATTCATGACTGAATAGACTCCACTTCCTAGCAAAAATCCTCCATATCCATCCTCTGCTTTCCCTGATAGAACCAGGCATATAGTCACTGTGCTTTCATATCTTCTAGGGTATTATTCAGATCAGTGGCTTGATGAGGCCATAATAGGTTTCCTGTCCATATTGTCATCAGAGTCAAAGCCCTCTATCTTGTTTAATTTTAGTCAATTCCTAGTAGATGCCATCCATGAACAATTCATAAATTTTACTACAGAAGAAGTGTTTCAGTATTCTTCAATACTGGTTTATATGTTTGTTTATTTTCAGGCAGACAGGTTTCAGTTTGTGATGAGCAAGCTAAATGAAGAAGGTGAACCTCAGTCTGTCATCTTCTAGACAACCTTGGTGATGAAGGATCAAAGGGACTTCACATACAAAAAATTCATTGATATGTTTGTCCATCCAGCTATGAGCCTCCTCAATGGTACTGTAGAACCCAAAATCAATGAAGAAATCAAAAGAATTATGCAGCTAACTAACCAACCTAGAACATGAGATTGGTATTTGTACCAAAATTACACAGAATTAAGGATATATGGATGTGAATTGGCCCCTTACAAGCTACCAAATTTCCTCCCCATGAGGATCTTTGCACTAGAGTATATCAAGCAGCTAATCAATGCCGATGAAGTACATTTTATATCAACAAAGAAGAAATCTCAGTTCAGGATCAAATCCTAGATTGGTCCTTTTATTTGCAATAGCAAGGCAGCATGTGAGGTGGTTGATAAGAAGTTGAAAGAAATGAAGTTCACCCACAGCTTCACATGGTCCTATGACCCATGGGGTATCATCTCCAAGAAAATGGTGGAAAACAAATCAACACCTGATATTCACACTCATAGCTTGAAATAGAAAAATTCATGAACCAGACAAAGTGGATGCTTGAAACCTTGCAAGAGGATGAGGAGAAGATAATTTCTTCTTCAAGCGGAAAGACTCCTATGCAGAAAGATGGGCAGAGTACAGAGGACAGACCAGACAAGGGAGAGGAACAGGGAAAAGAAACAACTGGGAAAAGACAAAGAGAAGATCAGTCATCAGGGATTGATACTTCTATAAAGGAGTTCAAACTAAAATTTAGGAAAAGGGCAAGGATGTGTATGGAAATGGACCTAGGTAAAGAATAACCACAACAAACAGTTATCAACGTCAGTGATATTCCTGATTCATCTCCAACAGGAGGTCAATCTTTTCCTACAACTTCGATCTCAGAAAGGCAACAAACTCTTCAAATTCCCACATCTACCAATGTAACAAGAGAAAAGGAGGAGACCATTTTTGATACTTTTATAGAGATAAAGATCAGAAATGAAATGCTAAAAAAGAGTACTTATGCTCAGTTCTTGAAGCAAAGTTATACTTCCCAAGGCAGACTTCTATCAGCTTTTGATTCAGAGAAAGGTAAAATGCATATGGCATTCCTTGTGGCACAAACATGAAAACCTAAAACTCCAGCTGATTATAAACAAACATCTTTTGAGTTTGATGCCAAAAATGTTCATCCCATTGATCAGCTAGAAATGCATAAGAAAACAGGTGAGATGATCTCCTCCACTCTAACAAGTACCTCTATGAGTTTGTTTAAAATGCAGATGGCTTTAACAAATGCCCAATCTCAACTGAAGATGGAAAATATTTCATCTCAATCAAAAGATAACAGAATTAAGTCCTTGGAAGATTTAGTGGTGAAAATTGGGTATGATCCATTAGATGTGAAAGAAGTAGAAGAGATTATTAAAAAGGGGCTGATATAGCATTCTTGAGAAAACAACTCAAAATGCCTACAACACAAGATCCCTTGACTAAAGTAATACAGGAAACAGAGAGTCAGAAGGCAAAAATGATGAAACTGATAATGGATCAGTCACTCAAGATAAAACAAATGGAAGCAGAGATGGAGAAGATGGTACAGGAAAAGGAGAAAGAAGCACAGTTGACCACCACCACTATGGAGGTTGTCCCTCTTACAACTATTCCCATAGCTACTCTAGCAACTAAAAATATAGGGATAGGAAGCAGTGTAGAACAAATAACCAAATCCATGGAGAGAATGAACCTTCAAACATAAGAAATCGAGAGATTGGAAACTCAAATCAACATTTTGCAAGACCAGATTAAAAGAGCTGAGAGTGCACATTCAGTAGAAATGCAGAGGGCATGAACATTAATTGAAAAATTGCAGAAATATGAAAAGGAGTCATCAATTGGTGACACTCTAGGAAGGGTAAAGGAAATCATCACGAACAATGTCATTAATGGTATGAATGAGATTTGGCCCAGCATCCAAATCCTATTCGAGCAGAAGGAGCTAGTTGGAAAAGGTAAGGAAGATATTTCAACCACTAACCTAGAGCTGGGAGACATGCTAGCAACAACCAACAAAATCATCAAATTTCTAAATTCAAATAACAGGTATGAGCTAGAATAGTTGGGGGTAGCAAAAAGAACATAAACTATCCTATAGGTGAATAAGGTATTGACAAAAAGAACTTGACTATACAGCTTCAGGAGAAATGCCAGAATTTGGAGCTGACAGTAAACAACTTTTTCAACAGAATTGAACCTTTGACACAAAAAGGTCTCCCTTCTCTGTTTGTCATTAATGATAAACTCATGACCATAGAAGATTATGTCAAGAGGTTAAAAGACATCACAAAGGATGTTGTCAATCTCTCCAATATCAGAGGCATCATGATAGGAAAATCAATGTTGGAAGCTATAAGCAATCCAATTTTCATTGAACTTGAATTGAAACACGCTTTTGTAGTGAAGCCCACTTTTGCGTGGTACACAGAAACAAATCAAATATACCGCAGGTTGATTAAGGCTAAAATCCCAGATGAAGAAGAGTGAAGCGAACTGTGCAACTACCAGGACTAACAAGATAAGCAAGATTGAAGAGTTAGCATAGAAGTCAAGTCAACACCCAGCCGAGTCAGCAAATCTAACACAATTTGTTAAAGAATAGCCAAATCAAGCACTACAACATAATTGATTACTGAGCAACGACATTCAGAAGAAAAGGGGCCAGATGTCAAAGTTATTTCATCATGACCACTTCGTGGTCACACTAGTCAAATTTTAGTTTCTTTGTAATTAATAACAAATTTCCAAGTGTATACGGAAGTTGTCATAGATTTTAGTTAAATACTTCATGCATTGGAAGTATTAGGGGTTGAACCCAAGAAATTCGAAAACTTTTCTTTTGGAGCACTATAATTTTTAGAGCTGGAGCATTGATAATAAAGACCATTTGCAAGATACTTGAGCTATTTTTATCTGGTGATGTTTTTCTTTATGTGCTAAATGTTTCGTTGTTTCCTTCATTGTGCATCATTTAGATCTTGTTGTAAAACATAAATTTTAGAGTAAGATATGTTGTTGGAGAACCTTATTTCTATCTATGTTTGCTATATAAGTGTTTTCCTCTGAGGTCTGGTTAAGAAATACTTAATTGCTTTTTAACCACTACTGATTTCACTATTCTGTCATTTCATTCCTTATTGTGCTTTAAGATCCAGTAGATATAGTTAGCTAGCCTTGTGAATGCTCTAAAAAATTTGATGCTACAATCCAACTTTTGACTCCATAGCCCAATGGAAAAGGTTTAAACAAGATCTATCCCAACCAACCAAACAATCAATCAATTAATCAATCTTTTATCTATATAACTAGCCTAAAATATTAAAACCCTGGAAAGAAAAATCAAATCTCAAAATATACAGAGAGAGCCCTCTCTGAGCCTAGGATGGCTAGATCCTAGACTCCAAAGTGGTTTGATGTATCCTTTATGATCCTTTTTCTTCCCAATATTAAAAATCATAGAGCGATAACATAGTGGCGACCATACTGGGGAACTACTGAAAATTTGTCATTTCATTTGAATTCAGAGTACCCAGTCAAAATATTTGTATGATAAGATAGTTCCTAAGATTGGTTTCCTTTCTAATCTTGTATATATTCAGTTTTTCTGTGTTTTAAATCTAAACACTGGCTCCCAAAAGAATCTCTACTAGATCCCACCCAGATCCAAATCCTCCTACCATAGTGGATAATCGTGAAAAGATCTTAAGAAAAACTCCTCGAATTGAGAGTCAAACAAGTAACAGATTTCTTCACAGAGCCAACTCTCTCCCTACAAACTTTGTTACATTTCATGATATCCAGTTTGATTTACAATTTGAACAAGGCTTATTCAGGACTAAATCAGAGAATTGGAAAGATCATATTATCTTTGATCCATCAGTTTTACCAAAGTGCCCAACGAGAGAACTTTCTTCACAAACTGAATTGGATCTTCGACTCTTATAGCATTTTGACACTCTTCAAGATTTAGTAACAGATCTCACCTTAGAAATTGATGATGATTACCTTCAACACTCAATAGAATTAACTGCCTTAAGCGTAGAAGTTTCTTCTATCACATCTCAATCTACACATATTCAGTCACCAAGTCCTACTGCCTCCATAATTCCCACCCCTTATTTTATCCTTCCACATAGGGTTACTCAAATTCCTTTACTCTCATCTCCACCTAGTGCTAATCCAACCTCATCCACTGTTCAGCCTCCTTCAAGTAGTCTTCCACCACCACCAATCATGGTAGCCAGGTATGCTCCCTTGGTGTTTCCAACACCATTGGCCAATATGCCACAAGACTATTAGTCCAAAATCACACTATTTGACAGGACTAGTCCTTTAATAGCCCAACAACATGTGGATAAAATGAATGATTGTTTTGACTTACAAGAGGTAGATGAAGAAAGTGTTAAGCTCAAAATGTTTGCTCAAAGTTTAGGAGGAGAAGTTCGAAAATGGTTTAAATCTTTTCCTGTAAATAGTATAAATGATCTCCCTGCATTCCACCAAACCTTTCTTAATAAATGGGAAGTAAAAAAGAATCCTCTACAGATTTATCAGAATATGAAAATATTAGGATGGAAGTACGTGAAAGTGTTCAGGACTATTGTGCTAGATTCAACAATACCTATAATGCAATTCCTGTAAATCTTAAACCACCATAGGATTTAGCCTTGATAAAATTCCCAGATGGCTTTGATGCAGATATGTCCTACCAACTTAGGGAAAGGAATTATCAAACATTATAAGGGATGCAAAGAGATGCCGTGAGTGTAGAGGCTAATTTACAAGCAAAAAGATCTAGGATGAAAACTGAAAGAAGAGTGACGATTAGAGAAGAAGCTTCAAATTCTACAGTAGATGCGAAGATTGATTCTTTAGTGAGGACCATGGAAATAATGATGCAGAGAATAAGTTTGAATGAGAGAAGTGTCCCTAGGGAAAACCAACCTGTTCCCATAACCAAAATCCAAATCCTAGAAGAAACACTCCACAAATTAGACAAAGAGAACAAAGAGGCCAAGATCAACAAATTAGGCCCCCATTTCAAGAAAATTATGGTGATGAAGATGTAGGTGTGGTTGAAGAAGTTGAGGAAAATTAGTTTTGTTTTTCTTACACAAGAGGAACATGAACTGTTTTTGTTAGCTCAAACAGAGTTGGAATCTGAAGAATCTGATGACTATAAACATGGATTTGAGAATGCCATATTAGAAGTCCACAGACAGTATAATCTTAGGAGTAAGAAAAACAATGACAACTCAAAAAAAAAGAATTTTGATCACCCTGCCAAGAATACTGTTGAGCCTGATCTCAAGAAAATAGCTGAAAGCTCTAAGAAAAATGTAAACAGTTCAGAAAAGAAGAACACAAAAAATGTTACTAGGAAAACAATTGATGTTTCTACTAAGACTGTCCAAACTAATATTCCTAGTACAAGTCAACAAATGGAACTTGTCACAAAAGCAGTGGCTGAAAGAGCTAATTTCTCAAATGTCCTTAGAATTAAAACACCATTCAATATCGGGAAGGAACTTGATAAACTCAAAATTTCTATTCCTCTCACTGAATTGATAAAAAAAAATGTGTATAGGTCTCAAGTCCTAAAGGTACTCAACATAGGAGAAATCATCAATATTGTGAACTTGAATGATGACCATCCTGAGCTTCTATTTGGACCAAAAGTTGACAACAAGCCTTAGGAAGGAGGTGTTCCCCATTTTATGTCAGCCCTAATATTCACGACAAAATTCTTCATAATGTCATGTTAGATTTAGGTGCATCACATAATATTATGCCAAAGATTGTTATGGAAAAAATTGGACTTGAAATCACTAGACCATACAAATAATTATACTCATTTGACTCTAGCAAGGTTAGGTGTCTAGGTCTTATCAAGGACCTATGTGTCACATTAGCCCAAATACCAACGAAAAGTTTAGTGATGGACATAGTGGTAGCAGACATTCCACCTAAGTATGGCATGTTATTGTCATGCTCTTGGGTGGCTAAGTTACAAGGAACACTTCAAATGGATATGACATATGCCACAATACCAATATTTGGTCAATAAAGAAGACTGTATAGAGAAACCTTGATGAAATATATGGTGAGCAACCAAGAAATTCTAGACAACTATCCCCTCTATTATGTCCATATTGATCTTGATTCCTTCATTCTGTACAATGATGGGACTATAGATAGATAGGTCACTCATGCAGAAAATATTTTAATGAAAGACATGAATCACAAATGCCAATTGTGCAACAGAACCCAGAAGCAAAGCCTATTTGGAATATGACTTTTGATGGTTCATGTGGTAGAACAGGTTCTGGGGCAGGAGTCTGGCTGTACAATTCAAAGAATAATTAGGGTGAAGGCCATTCTTACAAATTGAATTTTATGTGTACAAACAATATAGCAGAATATGAGGCGTTACTATTAGGCTTGAAATTGCTTAAAAGATTGGGTTCTAGAAGAATTTCAGTCCAGGGAGATTCTGAATTGGTCATAAAACAAATTAACGGACAATACTATGCTAAGCATCCTAGATTGAGAGAGTACATAAATGTTGTGATTGATTTCCTAGAAACATTTGAAGAGTATGACCTTGCTATCATCCCAAGGATCTAGAATGTCATGGAAAACGGTTTAGCTTTTTCATCCAACACCTGCCAATTGCCCACCCAAACAAGAAATACACAATTGAGGTAAAACATCATCTTGCAGTACCTGATAACATGAGATACTAGCAAGTTTTCGGAAGTGATAAACAAATTGAGATTTTTTTACAAGCGAAAGATGAATTTGAGAATAGAAACATAGATTTGGAGGATGGACTAGACAGTCAAACTGATGTACATATTGGTATATAGCAACTTGTTGTTTCTGATGTAAATATTTCAGCAAATAAAACTGTACATAAACTAAAATACATAAATACCTAGAAAAATAGGAATTCAAAGTACTTCAACTCAAGGATAACATTTTTCCCAAAGGGCTTTCCCCTTTAGAAGAACTGTTTGACATTAATGACATTGCCAAAAAGCCAAAGATGGAATCAATAGGAACAAACATTGAAGAATGCAACATAGGCAGTGAGCAAAACCCTAAAATCATAAAATTGTCAAAATCACTGCCTATCATGGCAAAATGAAGGTATATAACTCTGCTGAAAGAATTCATAGATGTATTTGCTTGGAGCCATGAGGATTTGAAAGCTTATGATACTAACATTATACAACAAAAAATTCCAATCAAGGAAGACCAGAAACTATTTAAGCAGAAGTTGCATAGGATAAATCCTGTCCTAATGCCCTTGGTTGAAAAAGAAATCAAGAAAATGTATGAGGCTAAAATAATAGTCCGAATTAGGTATTCCAAATGGGTATCCAATATTGTGCCTACAAGAAAGAAAACAGGTGAAATAAGATTGTGCACTAACTTTAGAAATCTAAACAAGGTTTCCCTTAAGGACAACTAGCCCTTACCAAAAATGGATAACATATTACAAAGGGTAGTGGGTTCTAGTAGGATCTCCTTGTTAGATGGTTTCTCAAGGTATAATCAAGTTTTAGTGTATCTTGATGATCAAGATAAAACAAATTTTACTACTCCTTGGGGAACTTTCATGTATGTGAAAATGCCCTTTGGGTTAATGAATGCTGGTGCCACTTTCCAAAGAGCAATGGACATTGCTTTTGCAGATGAAATTGGACATTTTATTGTGATTTATCTTGATGACATCATTGTTTTCTCAAAGAATGATGAAGAACACCTAGCACATTTGAGAAGAGTATTTGAAAAATGCAGAAAATTTGGTATCTCGTTGAATCCCAAGAAAACATTGTTTGGGCTTGAAGAAGGAAAACTTCTAGGCCATATCATTTCCAAATATGGAATCAAAATTGACCCTAGTAGGATTGAAGGTATCCTTAAAATCAGTCATCCAAGAAACAAAAAGGAACTTCAATATTTTATTGGAAAAATAATTTTTTTGAGAAGATTCATACCAAATCTTGCTGAACTGCTTAGAAATATAACAAACATGCTCAAGAAAGATACAGAAATTAAATGGAATGTTGAAGCCAAACAATATTTTGATCTGGTCAAACATGCATTAACAAAATCTCTAGTTTTAATCAGCCCGGATTTCACCAAAGATTTTATTATCTTTTCTTTTGCATCTGAACATACTATTGCAGTTGTACTATTACAGAAAAACAGAGAAGGATATGAACAACCAATAGAATTCTTTAGCAAAGCTCTAAGAGATGCTTCTTTAAAGTACAATATCATGGAAAAATAAGCATTTGCTCTGGTCAAAGCAATAAAAGATTTCAGAGTTTATATTTTACATTCTCATATCATTGCTTATGTGCCTAATGTGGTTGTCAAAGATATTCTAATGCAAAATGGACCCAATGGGAAGAGAGGCAAATGGATAGTTGTTATTCTGGAATATGATATAGAAATCAAGCCCACCAAGTTGATCAAAGGATAGGGATTAGCCAAGATGATGGCTGAATCAAATTTTAATGCACTAGATATCAACATGGTATTTTCCTTGGATGACCGAGAGGAGCTGGCGACTCCACCAATAGATGAGGCATTCTTAAATTCCCCCTGGTATGTAGACCTTTTGTATGTTCTATTCAATGTGAATTCTCCTCCTGGATTATCCAAAACAAAGGCTAGATTTCTAAAATTAAAAGCAGTCAAGTTTTTCATTATTGAAAATACATTATATTGGAAAGTTGTTGGAGGTATCTTACTCAAATGTTTGTTAAAAGATGATGCTGATAGAGTTATGCAGGAATTCCATGAAGGTGATTGTGGAGGCCATCTTTATTGGAAAACAATTGCTAATAAAATCCTTAGAGCTGGTTTCTATTGGACTACACTTTTCCCAAACATCCATAACATGGTAACTACTTGCCATAAATGCCAAATATTTGAAGGAAAGAGAAAACTATTACCCTTGTCCCTGAAACCCATCTCTGTTGAAAGTCCTTTCCAACAGTGGGGATTGGATTTCATTGGTGAAATTCATCCTCCATCCTCCACCCAACACAAATGGATCTTGACTGCTACAGACTACTTTACCAAATGGATAGAATCCATCCCTTCCAGAGCTACTACTGATTATGTTATTATAAAATTCCTTGAAACCAATATCCTTTCCAGATTTGGTTGTCCTAGGAAACTTATCACTAACAATGTTGCAACTTTCAAATCAAAGAAGATGGTGGATTTTTGTCACAAGTACCATATCTCTTTGGGTCATTCAACAGCTTATTACCCTCAAGGTAATGGGTTGGCTGAATCCTCAAACAAAAGTTTGGTAAAAATCATTAAGAAGATACTGGAGGACAATAAGAAGTCATGGCATAACAAATTGATCAACGCATTATGGGCTGATAGATTGACTACAAAGAAATCAATTGGCATGTCCCCATACCAACTGGTTTATGGAATGGATGCAGTTTTCCCTTCTTCCATGGGAGTGCCAGTCATGAAGATTATTCAAGAAATACAAACTGAACCAAATGATATACAAAGAAGGATAAATTAGACAATTCAATTGCAACAGTCCAAAGAAGAGGTATACAATAGAACTCAGGTTGTCCAGGAAAACATAAAGAATTTTTTTGACAAAAGAACCAAAGCTGATGATTTCAGCCTGGGAGACAAAGTGCTAAAATGGGACTCAAGAAGAGAAGATAAAGGGAAGCATGGTAAATTTGAAAATCTTTGGAAAGGTCCATATATTATTTCTGCTTTCAGAGGAAATAATGCATTTTTCTCAAAGAGTTGGATGGAACAGAGTTGCTAGGAGGTCCTGTCAATCGCAGGATGCCGAAGCAATACTTCTCATAAGCATAAATATTTCCCTCATTCCATTGTAAATATCACAGTATTTTATGTTTTTGATTGAATAACTCATTTGACAAAGGTTGAAGCTTGCAGAGAAGGTTCTAAGCCTGCTTTAATAAAATTACTACAAAAAGAAATCAGATTGAAGACAATGCAGACATGGAGAACTCAAGGATATTGATCTTATGTTCTTAACACTTCACATTGAGAAGTGCCATCCCTAGCTAGAGCCGCTGTTAGGTTCCTATAATTTATATGGTATCAATGTGATTCAGTATCCCAAATTTTACAAATTTCATTTTGTTCATAGATTTCAATATTCAATTGATTTCGAAAAAAAGGAAAAGAAAAGAAAACCCCAAATATTGTTCAATTCATACAATCTAAGCATGATTGAACAAATTTCAATTTCTATTGATAGGGTAAAAAATAAATATCTGCGAAACAGTTTAAGCTTGGAAAATTAGTAGCTAGGTAGAAATGAAATTGGTTCAACTGTTTACTCTGAACCAATAGGAGATAGAGTAGGTTAGAAAAAAAAGAGAGAGAGAAAGTGAAAAAGGGTTTACAAGTTTGAATGCACCCTGAAAAAGAAAAAAAGTTAGATGAGAAATAAAGGATAGGTAGATTAAAAAAATAATAAAGAGAAAAAGGACATGAAAAATACCTTCTAAATGTTTTCTTCCATATTTCATGTATTTTTTCCTAATGTAGAAAAAGGAAATTAATAAAGGATAGGGGTGTAATAATATACTCCTAACTTTATTCCATACTCCACTCCCATTCCATTTCTTTTTCAAATCCCCAACACCCACGTCCCTGTCACATCAATGATTATCCACCCCTCATCTTCCTGTCAAATCCTCGCACTTAATGATCGATCTAATAGCCCATAAGATTTTCCGGCCCCCCCTCAGTGGTTTGCCTTTGCCTACGTATCGCGCTCACAAAATTTCGCACCCGCCCCACTGATTCTACTTACCACTCAGGGGGACCTCCGAAAAGTGGTTTCTGCTCTCAAACAAACCACCCATATGTTATGACCATTCACCACTCCTACTGCTCTATGACACCACTCTGTCCCATCCACCTATCACCTCCATTCCCATGCTATGGCTGTTGTGCATTCAATTCGGTAAACCATTAGCCAACCGACCCGCACCACTTCGTGCCACTTCAACGGGAACTCTGTGAAAATTACATCATCTCTCACCTATTTACAGAGTTTATATATGTCCTCTTTGCTTACAGGCGAAGTGGAAATTTGCTGAGACATACACAGAGAAGCAGTGGACACAATGAATTATCAACATAGAAACAAAAATATACAATTGTCTGCGTTTAGCAGGTGTCTCCCCCTTGTTGAATCCATTTTCTACTCATTCCCTTTCTGTTTTCCCCTCTATGAGTTCCCTCTTCTCATTCCTTTTCCCAATTGCAGCTCACCTGCAAATCCAAAGACAGTTCGATTTTTAAAATATCTAGAAGATAGCCATGCCACCGAAGAAGACAGAATAAGAGTTTTTTAATCCAATGGTGCATCCACCAGTGGACTTAGACCATATTCCACTTGTAGATAGAGACTTCCAGATACATGAGATAATGTCAGAATTTGATCTCTTCATTATCTACTATTGGTGGGAGAACAAATTCGTTGATGAAATGGATGATATCGGATTCTGGGATACAAATTTTCCTTTCTACATTTTTCCCAAAACCCATAGATGCACAAAATTGATCAAAAAATGCTAGTCCTGCTATAGCCCACAACAAAGAGCAGTAGTAGCCCCTGCAGGAGAAATATTGTTCACCGTTGATGCTAAATCCATAATGCAGATGATGCAAGCTCCTATCATTGAAGGAACCACTCCTTTTTCCCATGAAATCCTCAGCGAAATGTACCAGAGGTTAGACTTTGCTAAAAGAGCTAAAACCCTGAATCTATTCATGACAGAACAAACTCCACTGCCTAGCAAAAATCATCCATATCCATCCTCTTCTTTCCCTGATAGAACAAGGCATACATTCACCGTGCTTTCATATCCGCTAGGGTATTATTCACATCAGTGGCTTGATGAGGCCATAATAGGTTTCCTGTCCATATTGTCATTAGAGTCAAAGCCCTCTATCTTGTTTAATTTTAGTCAATTCCTGGCAGATGCCATCCATGAACAATTCATAAATTTTATTACAGAAGAAGTGTTTCATTATAATTCTTCAATAATGGTTTATATGTTTGTTTATTTTTAGGCAGACAGGTTTCATTTTGTGATGAGCAAGCTAAATGAAGAAGGTGAACCTCAATCTATCATCTTCTGGACAACCTTGGTTATGAGGGATCAAAGGGACTTCACATACAAAACATTCATTGAGATGTTTTCCCACCAGCTATGATCCTCCTCAGTGGTACAATAGAACGCAGAATCAGTGAAGAAATCAAAAGAATTATGCAGCTAACTGACCAATCTAGAACAGGAGATTGGTATTTGTACCAAAATTACACAGAATTAAGGATATATGGATGTGAATTGGCCCCTTACAAGTTGCCAAAGTTCCTCCCATGAGGATCTTTTACACTAGAGTATATCAGGTAGATGATCAATGTAGATGAAGTACATTTTGTAGCAGCAAAAAAGAAATCTCAGTTCAGGATCAAATCCCAGATTGGTCCTTTTATTTGCAACAGCAGGGCAGTAGGTGAGGAGGCTGATAAGAAGTTGAAATAAATGAAGTTCACCCATAGCTTCACATGGTCCTATGACCCATGGGGTATCATCTCCAAGAAAAGGGTGGAAAACAAATCAACACCTTATATTCACACTCACAGGCCTGAAATAGAAAAATTCATGAACCAGACAGAGTGGATGCTTGAAACCTTGCAAGAGGATGAGGAGCAGATACTTTCTTCTTCAAGTGCACAGACTCCTAGGTAGAAAGAAAGGAAGAGTACAGAGGACAGACCAGATAAGGGCAAGGAATAGGAAAAAGAAACAACTGGGAAAAGACAGAGAGAAGATCAGTCACTAGGGACTGATACTTCTATAAAGGAGTTCAAGCTGAAATTTAGGAAAAGGGAAAGGATGTGTATGGACATGGACCTAGGTAAAGAATCACCACAACAAATAGTTATCAACCTCAGTGATATTCCTGATTCATCTCCAGCAGGAGGTCAATATTTTCCTACAACTCCAATCTCAGAAAGGCAACAAACTCTTCAAATTCCCACATCTACCAATGTAACAAGAGAAAAGGAGGAGACCATTTTTGATACTTTCAGAGAGATAAAGATCAGAAATGAAATGTTGAAAAAGAGTACTTATACTCAGTTCTAGAAGAAAAGCCCTACTTCCCAAGGCAAACTTCTATCATCTTTTGATTCAGAGAAAGGGAAAATGCATATGGCATTCCTTGAGGCACAAACAACAGAACCTAAAACTCCAGCTGATTATAAACAAACTTCCTTTGAGTTTGATGCCAGAAATGTTCATCCTATTGATCAGCTGGAAATACATAAACAAATAGGTGAGATGATCTCCTCCACTCTAGCAAGTACCTCTATGAGTTTGTTGAAAATGCAGATGGCTTTATCAAATGCCCAATCTTAGTTGAAGATGGAAAAGATTTCATCTCAATCAAAAGATAACATAATTAAGTCCTTGGAAGATTTAGTGGTGAAAATTGGGTATGATCCATCAGATGTGAAAGCAGTAGAAGAGATTATTAAAAAGAAGGAGGCTGATATAACAACCTTGAGAAAACAACTCAAAATTCCTACAACATAGGATCCCTTGACCAAAGAAATAGAGGAAACTGAGAGTCAGAAGGAAAAAATGATGAAACTGATAATGGAGCAGTCAATCCAAATAAAAAAAATGGAAATAGAGATGGAGAAGATGGTACAGGAAAAGGAGAAAGCAACAAAGTTGACCACCACCACTATGGAGGTTGTCCCTCTTACAGCTATTCCCACAACTACTCTAGCAACTACCAATACAGGGACAGGAAGTAGTGCAGAACAACTAACCAAATCCATGGAGAGCATGAACCTTCAGACAGAAGAAATCAAGAGATTGGAAACTCAAGTCAACATTTGTAGGACCATATTAAAAGAGCTGAGCGTGCACATTCAGTGGAAATGCAGAGGGTAGGAACATGAAGTGAAGAATTGCAGAAATCTGAAAAGGAGTCATCAATTGGTAACACTCTGGGAAGGGTAAAGGAAATCATATGGAACAATATCATTAATGGTATGAATGAGATTTGGCCCAATATCCAAATCATATTCGAGTAGAACGAGCTAGTTTAAAAAGCTAAGGAGGCTATTTCAACCACTAGCCTAGAGCTGGGAGACATGCCAACAACAACCAACAGAATCATCAAATTTCTAAATTCAAAGAACATGTATGAGCTAGAAGAGCTGGGGTAGCAGACATAACAAAAACTATCCTACAAGTGAAGAATGTATTGACAAAAAAGAACTTGACTGTACAACTTGAGGAGATATGTTTGAATTTAGAGCTGGAAATAACAGATTTTTCAACAGAATTGAACCTTTGACACAAAAAGGTCTCCCTTCTCTATTTTTCATTAATGATAAACTCATTACCAAAGAAGATTATGTCAAGAGGCTAAAAGACATCGCAAAGGATGCTCTCAATCTCTTCAATATCAGAGGCAACATGATAGGAAAAGCAATGATGGATGCTATCAACAATGCAATTTTCATTGAACATGAATTGAAACACGTTTTCACAGTGAAGCCCACTTTTGCATGGTACATAGAAACAGATGAGATATACCATAGGTTGATTAAGGTTAAAATCCCTGATGAAGAATAGAGGAGCAAACTATGTGACTACCAGGAGGAACAAGACAAGCAAGATTGAAGACTCAACGTAGAAGCCAAGTCAACACCCAGCCGAGTCAGCAAAGCTAACACAATTTGTTAAAGAATAGCCAAATGAGCCACTACACTAGAATTGATTACCCAACAAAGAAATTCAGAAAAAAAGGGGCCAAATGTCGAAGATATTTCATCACGGCCACTTCATGGTCACACTAGTCAAATTTTAGTTTCGTTATAATTAATAAAAAATTGCCAAGTGTATACGAAAATTATTGTAGATTTTAGTTAAATACTTCATGCATTCGAAGTATTAGGTGTTGGAGCCGAGTAATTGAAAAACTTTTCTTTTGGAGCACTCTAATTTTTGGAGCTGGAGCATTAATAATAAATACCGTTTGTAAGATACTTGTGCTATTTTTATTTGGTGATATTTTTATTTCTGTGCTAAATGTTTCGTTGTTTCCTTCATTGTGCATCATTCAGATATTTTTGTAAAACAAAAATTTTAGAGTAAGATATGTCATTGGAGCACCTTATTTTGTCTGTGTTTACTATATAAGTGTTTTCCTCTGAGGTCTGGTTAAGAAATACTTAATTTATTTTTAACCACTACTGATTTCATTATCCTGTGATTCCATTCCTTATTGTGCTTTAAGATCCAGTAGATATAATTAGCTAGCATTGTGAATGCTTTGAAAATTTTTATGCTACAATCCAGCTTTTGACTCCATAGCCCAATGGAAAAGGTTTAAAAAATATCTATCCCAACCAACCAATAAATCAATCAATCAATCTTTTATATATATAACTAGCCTAAAATATTAAAACCATGGAAAGAAAAATCAAATCTCAAAATATACAGAGAGAGCCCTCTTTGAGCCTAGTATGGCTAGATCCTAGACTCAAAAGTGGTTTGGTGTATCCTTTATGATCCTTTTTCTTTCCAATCTTAAAAATCATAGAGCGACAATAGGACGCATGAAGAGTTCAAAGTTGGAGAGCATGTATGTTAAAAAAAGTAACGAGAAATTCCAATTTAATTTGTCCTTGTTGGGTTGTATTATATTCTTTCCATGACTAGCCCGCGTAGTTAATCGGGGGGCAGAGCCCCCCCCCCCCACCCCTTCGTTGTGCCGATTGCGTAGCAGGGGGATTCACAGGGGGTTTGAGAGGTGCAGGTAACCCCACTCTATGGGCGGACCTACCTATGGTTTTGTGCATTTTTTTGCACATGGTTTTGGACGCGATGGTTTTCGATCCATGGTATTGGATGCTTCGACATGTATAAATATGTATTGTAATATTGAAAGGAACATAATGAAAAAATCAAGCTAGTAGTCCTGGTTTTGGGATCCAGGGGAAAATTTCTGTGCATATGTGTTTTATGTGTTATGCTCTCGCATTGTTTATTTTTTGTGTTTTATAGTTCTTATGCAGGTAATTTCTGTACAGGGTTAAAACCTACATTTGGTATCAGAGCTATTTTGGCTTCAAAGGGACGCCTTTGTTGCTGAGGGGTATCGCTCGGGCCTGTGGTAGACCTTGTTCAGTGGGAGATCTGAGTTGATCAATTCTGGTGGTGAAAGAGGATGGCGAGCAATGGAAAGATAGAGATCGAGAAATTTAATGGTCAGAGTTTTGACTTATGGAAACTCAAGATGGAGGATCTGTTGGTGGATAAATATCAGTGGGTTGCGGTACATCCAGGTACTAAACCAACAGGAGTGTCCGATGAAGAATGGAAGAAGTTGGATCGGAAGGAAAAAAGCACAATACGATTATGTGTCTCATATTCATTATTGCTAAATGTATCAGGGGAAGCTACGGCGAAGGATTTTTGGGACAAGTTAGGGACTTTGTACCAATCTAAGTCTCTGGTGAATAAACTGTTCGTACAGAAAAAGTTGTATAACCTGAGGATAAAAGATGGAGACTCGGTGACAGAGCATCTCAATGTGTTTAATACTATGGTAAGTGAGTTATCCTTTGTTGATATTAAAATTTCAGATGAAGATAAGTGCATCATTTGGTTGTGTTATGTACCAGATTCGTGGGATAGTCTAGTTATTGCAATAGGTAGCAATGCAATTGCCTTGCAATTTGATGAAATAGTCGCATCCTTATTGATGGAGGAGATGAGATGGAAAAATATGGAGAGCTAGAATGGTGATGCCTTGTTTGTACGAGGACGATCCTAGAACAAAAACAAAAATAAGTCATCGAGTGGAAGATCTAAATCTAGAGGGAGATCTAAATCTTTAGAAAAACCCGTAAAGGTTGTGTGCTGGAAATGCGAAAAGGAAGGGAACTACAAAAGGGATTGTAAATCTAAAGCTCTTGACAAAGGAAAGGGATCTTATGATTCTCCTTCTGCAGAGGCGAAAGCCACCTCAGATGAAGGTGGGGATGTGTACTTGGCTTCTTCAAGTACACATGTAGATCATGAGGCATGGTTGATTGACTCAGGTGCATCCTTTCACTTCACTCCCCATAGAGAGTGGTTCTGCGAGTATTGGAAATATGATGGTGGTGATGTCTTCTTCGGGGATGAAAAGAAGGATAGAATCGTTCGTCGCAGAAAAGTAAAGTTGAAGTTTCAAGGTGGAAGGGTTAGAACACTTCTGGGTGTTTTGCATATTCCTGCATTGGCTAGAAATCTGATTTCTATAAGCAAGCTAAATGATGCAGGTGTAAAAACAGTGTTTGAGAAGGATACCTGCAAAATGGTTCGAGGAGCACTGATATTGATGCGAGGAGTTCGCATTGGAACTCTGTACAAGCTACAAGGTAGCACTGTTATTGATGGATGCAACAGTTTTGTGGTTCCTAAAAGTGGAGCAGAAAATCTAGTGGTCTCTGGAGAGAAGACCACGTTGTTGCATCAAAGGCTTGGACATATTGGAGAGAAGGGCCTTCGAATACTTCATGGTAAATATATGGTAGAAGGTATGAGTAATAGCTCTCTAGATTTTGAATTCTGTGAAAATTGTGTATATGGGAAGTAGAATCGGGTGAGTTTCCCCTCTGGTGGTAAGAGGGCGAAACAAATATTAGAACTTGTGCATAGTGATGTGTTTGGACCTGTGAAGGTTCCATCACTGGGTTAGTCTATGTACTATGTATCATTTATAGATGACTTCTCAAGGAATACATGGATATATTTCCTTAAGAAGAAATCTGAAGTCTTTGACAGGTTTAAAGAATTTAAGGCTCTGGTGGAAAACCAGACAGAGAAGAAGATAAAGGTGTTGAGGATAGATAATGGTAGAGAGTTTTGTAGTAAGGAATTTGAAGAATTCTGTAAGAAGTGTGGTATAGCATGGCAGAAGACTACTCCATATACACCTCAGCAAAATGGAGTTGCAGAAAGAATGAACAAGATGTTGATGGAAAGGGCAAGAAGCATGCTCAATGGTGTCGGGTTAGGACAGGAATTCTGGGCAGAGGCGGTGGAGACAGCATGTCACCTAGTCAATAGATCACCTTCATTAGTGTTGGAGGATAAGACTCCACAAGAGGTATGGACTAGTAAGAAACCCTCTCTTTCACATCTGAGGGTATTTGGATGTGATGCATATGTACATGTTCCAATGGAGAAACGAACGAAGTTGGATAGTAAATCTAAAAAGTGCATTTTTATTAGGTATAAGGATGGTTTAAAGGGTTATAAGCTTTGGAACCCAGTAACAAGGAAGGTTGTGTATAGCCGAGATGTGGTGTTTAGAGAGGTGAAAGATGTCATTAAACATGACGTCCAACCAAAGGAACCTGAGAAGATAGAGTTTGAGCTAAAGGAGGAAGAATCATACTCTACAGTAGAGGAGGAATAAGAAAAGCCACAAACTCCGAATGTGAGAAGATCAGTTCGAGAAAGAAGGCAGCCAGAAAGGTATAGTCCATCTGCTTTCTGTTCAAATTTTTCTTTATCTATTACTGATGATGATCCCAGAACTGTGAAGGAAGCAGTAGATTCAGAGGATGGAAAACTCTGAAAAGAGGTCATGGTTGATGAAATGGCATCTTTGCACAAAAATGAGGCTTTGGATCTGGTGGAGTTGCCAGCTAGAAGGAAACCCATTGGCAGCGAATGGGTGTTCAAGAAGAAGACAAATGTAGAAGAAAAGGTGGAGAAATACAAAGCTCGGTTGGTAGCAAAAGGTTATTCCCAAGTGCCGAGAATTGATTTTGGTGATATTTTTTCTCCTGTTGCCAAGGTAACTTCTATTAGATTACTTTTATCTGTTGCTGCTACTTTTGATTTTGAGGTAAAATAGATGGATGTGAAGACAACATTTCTTCATGGGGATCTGGAAGAGGAGATCTACATGAAGCAACCCGAAGTCTTTGTGGTGAAGGGTAAGAAAGAACTGGTATGCAAGTTAAAGAAGTCTCTCTATGGGTTAAAACAGTCACCAAGGATGTGGTATCAAAAATTTGATACATTTATATGGGGACTTGGCTTCACCAGAAGAAAAGTAGATCACTGTGTGTATTTTAAATTAATTGGTGACGGTGTTATTTATCTGGTCTTATATGTGGATGATATGTTACTGGTTGGAAATGACAAAGAAATTATCTAGGATTTGATGACCCAATTGTCCTCCAAATTCGACATGAAAGATATTGGTGCTGCAAACTATATTTTGGGCATGGAAATTAAAAGAGATCGGGAAAAGGGGAAGCTCTGGTTAAACCAGAGGGAGTATGTCGAGACGATATTGCAGAGGTTTAATATGTAGGATAGTAAACTGGTGAAGGTTCCTATTCCTGTAGGTGTAAAGTTATCTGTTGAACAGTGTCCCAAGACACAAGAAGAAGAAGAGGACATGTCCCATGTTCCATATGCAAGTGCAGTCAGTAGCCTGATGTATGCGATGGTCTGTACTAGACCAGACATTGCACATGCAGTGGGAGTATTGAGCAGGTTTATGTCAAAACCAGGGAAGGAGCACTGGATAGCAGTGAAGCAGGTTTTCAGGTATTTGTGTGGCACTAGTGATTATGGTTTGTGCTACCAAGCAAGACCAGGATTGGACAGAGTGTTGGATATTCATGGCTTTGTTGATGCAGACTGGGCTGGAGATCTAGATCAGAGAAGATATACAAGTGGGTATGTGTTTAACCTATTTGGAGGTGCAGTCAGTTGGATGAGTAAGAAACAATTTGTAGGAGGCAGAATACAAGGCAGCCACTCATGCAAGCAAAGGAAGCAGTTTGGTTACAAAGATTGTTTTCAAATATGGGGTTAGTACAGGGAGCTATAAGGATAGACTGTAATAGCCAAAGTGCAATTTTCTTGGTAAAGAACCCTGTATATCATTCAAAGACAAAGCACATTGATGTTCAGTATCACTTTGTGAGGATATGATAGAAGAAAAAAAGGTGTTGATGGTAAAGGTGGAAACTTTGAAGAATACTACAGATGCATTAACAAAATCTATGAGCTCTGAGAAGTTCTCTTAGTGTAGCAAAACAATGGGCATTGCAGGGCTGGATAGATGACTAAGCTCTCTTATGGCCCCCTGTGGAAAGAAAACAACAAGTGGGAGAATGTTGGGTTGTGTTATATTCTTTCCACGACTAGTCCACGCAGTTAACCGGGGGTTAGAAGGGGGCAGAGCCCCCCCTTCGTTGCACCGATTGCATAGCAGGGGTAGTCACAGGGGGTTTGAGGGGTGCAGGTAACCCGACTTTATAGGGTTCGGGGCAGTGCCCCAGAAAACTTTGGTTTTGGACCCTATGTTAGGTTGGGCGGACCTACCTATGGTTTTGTGCATGTTTTCGCACATGGTTTTGGATGCGATGGTTTTCGGTCCATGGTATTAGATGCTTCAACATGTATAAATATGTATTGTAACATTGAAAGGAACATAATGAAAAAATCAAGCTGGTAGTCCCAGTTTTGGGATCCAGGGGAAAATCTCTATGTATATGTGTTTTATGTGTTAAGCTCTCGCATTGTTTATTTTCTGTGTTTTAGAATTCGTGTGCAGGTAATTTCTGTATGGGGTTAAAACCTACAGTCCTTGAATTAAATTGTGAATTAAATTGTAATTCTATTCCCATAGCAACTTGTAATAGTTAATTAAGTTAAATTGACTTAATTGACTTAGGAAATTTGAATTGGAAGTCTATCTAGAGTCATGTAGAGTGATCCCTAAATTTTAAGGGCCCAATTTGAGTTCTTTGGAATTATAATTAGATAACTCAGTCTAACTGAGTTATAGTCAGTTAAACTAGTTTTAACTGTTGGAGAACTAGTAGAGGTCTACTAGTGGAGTAGTGCACCAGTACCACACCAGTTAACTGAAGATTCACTCACAAATAATTCATGCATGTTAGTTCAGATGAAGACTGAGTTGAGATTAGAATTCAGGGAAAGTGTACTATCAGTTGTATAATTTTTTGATTTGTACATATGGTGCATGCAATCAGTTGAGGATCTATGTTTGGATTGCACAGTTATGGAGAGTGGATTTCCCAATTAAATATGGGCTGATTCCTCTAGGAATTGTGCAAGGAAGTAACGGATTGGTAGGCAACAGAATTGGCTAAGTGTTGGCTTGAGCTGGCTTGTGAGGCAAAGAGTTAGATTGTACTAGTGCAAGAATTGTTCGGTTGAAAAAGAATTGTATTTTCTTCTAATATATTATGGTTAATGCAATATAGATAGTCGAGGTTTTTAGCAGTTGCTTTCCCTAGATAAATATTGTGTTATGTGTGATTGATATTCTTCCTCTTTCTGCTTATTGCTTTCATCGATCAATTTTGGTTTCTGCTAAAGAGTAGAGTATATTCTTGTCTTGTGTTTTAGCATATCACATAAGTTGTTGAATCTATAGCTCGAATCTACATGGCATCAGAGATGAAGAAAATATTGAAGAGGAGATTGCGAGATTGATGTGTAGGTGAAAATTGAATTTGCAAGTTCATACATCAGGGAAGCAATGTGTATTTCTATGGGTTGCGACTTGAGTATGCCTTGGAGGGAAGCTCAAATTACATAGCTTGGAAGGACAGGATGGAGTTAATGTTGGAAGACAATGGCCTCTAGGAATTCATAGATCATGACATTCCTAAGCCTACAACATCGAATATTAAAGATATGGTTGAATGGAGAAAGTGTGTGGAAAAATCAAGAAGGATTATCCCAGAGGGAGTTCGAGACCACATTATCTCAATTGTCCATGGAAAGGATACTCCATACTCAATGTGGAAGACATTGATGGACCTATTTCAAAATAGCAGTGACCATAGGAAATTGGCATTGAAGGAAAAACTAAAAAGGATCAAAATGGAGAAGGGTGATTCTATTTTGAAGTACTTGAACAAGTTCACCCATTGTTGGGATGAACTTGGAAGTATCAAGATCATTGTTGCCGAGGACAATATGTTGAGCCTAACTCTTCTAGGACTTCCCAAGGGTTGGCACAGTTATTAGGAATCTGTTAATGGGAGGGAGAAGCTACTAGATTGGGAATGGATGTGGTCAGATTTGGTACAGGAAGAGATTCAGAGGAATACTAGAGACAGATACTCATCAAATATTGATGATGAGGAAAATTATGCCTTAGCAGGTAAGGAAACTAAAGGGAAGGGGACATCATCCCATTCCAAATCAGATTCTTGTCATGGAGGCAAGAATAAGTACATGTCGAAAGTCAAGTGCTTTCATTGTCACGAGCTAGGACATTTTTCCACAAAGTGTCTGCTCAAGAAGGCTAGTAAGAATCCCTCAGGAGGAGCGGCTCTTGCCTCACAATTCAAACTCAATTTTACCTGATCGATGATGGTTAGTGTATGGTACTTGGACAGTGGAGCTTCTTTCCACATGATTGGTAACAAAGAGCTCTTCAGTAACTTGGAGGAGAAGGATCTCCAGGTGCATATCGAGATGGGTGATGATGGGAGGTATAGTGCTACCGGGCTTGATACAACTACCTTTCAGAGGGAGTCAGGTGCTCCCGTCACTTTGTGAGATGTTATGTATGTTCCTAGTTTGAAGAAGAACTTCCTATGTATTACCATGTTGGAGGATAGAGGCTATGATGTGATATTTAGTAAGGGAAAGGCGTTCCTTCGTCACATAGCCATGGGATAGGTGAAGAGGATAGGGGTTCGAGTGAATAATATGGAGGTATAAGATTGTGCTTACTTGAGCACAAAAGCAGAGAAGGTGTAGATCCAAGACATTGGTGAGTTGTGGCATAGGCGGTTGGGCCACTTGCACCATGGCACTTTGAAAATCATCCAACAAATTTCTACCGATCTTCCCATAGGTACACTAGAGCAAGCCAACACATAAAAGGGCTCTACTTTGGGAAAATACACCAAATATTCCTTTCACTACAAAGACAGTTGAGCATAGGCAATCCTTGATCAAGTCCATTTAGATGTGTTTGCACCATTCTCGACAACATCCATGTCCAAGCACAGGTATTATATTATATTTGTTCATGATTTATCTCGTAAATGTTGGATCTTCTTCATGCAAAAGAAAGATCATACTTTTGCAAAGTTTTGTGAATTTAAAGAATTGGTCAAGAAAGATACTTGCAAGAAGGATAAATCTCTCAAGAGTGATAATGGTGGAGAGTATGTGTCGAATGATTTTAAAAACTTCTGTGCGATAGAAGGCATTCGACAAGATTTGAGAGTATCTCATAACCCATAGTAGAATGGGGTGGCTAAAAGGAAGAATAGAATAAATTAGGGGCATCACGAGCGAAGTTGCATGATTAGGGCCTACCACTACACTTGTAGGCCAAGGCATGCAACACAACTATTTATTTGCTAAACAAAAACCCTCATCAAATTCTTGGGATGAGTACACCGGAGGAGGCTTTCTCAAGGAAGAGACCAGATGTGGGTCAATTTAGGATTTTTGGTTGATCAGTCTACTACCATGTAATGTTAGGTCCCTATAATACTAGTGTATTCCCTTATTATTATTATCATTGTAGCCCCTTATTGTTATTTTTGTGCCCATGCTGTCCCCATATTGTTATTATTGTGCCCTGTAGAAGCCCACTATTGTTATTGTTGTGCCCTTACATTATTATTGTTATGTCGACTATGATTATATTGTGACCCCTTAGACTCCTACATATAGAAAGGAGGTCTTTTCATTTGTATCATCCAAGAATTGTTCATTTTTGTAATGTAAAAGAGGTTGCCCCCTCGAAGAGGCTACTTTTGAAGTCATTGATCTATCTTTTTCTTTTATTTTGTGAGCTAGTTGCATAACAATTAGTATCAAAGATTTGGATCCTAGGGTTTCACTGCTTCAAACAAGTCATCATGGAATTTTATCTATAATCATGATGAACCTCATGACCGAATTTCAAATATTTTCTCGCTATATTTTCGAAGATATGAATTGAGGAAGTTAGGGTTTTTGCATGCTCCCGAATTCGGTCTTAAACAGGTCACCTTGGGAAAATCGTCATAACATTTTCCCTGAATATCAGATTCAAATTTTGTAAAAAGTGGTAGAAAGAGGACAAACTATAGTGTGTTGGGTATTTTTTTCAGAGCTAAAGGTTGAAACAGTGACACGTGCCATGTCGTACACTTTTGCTCTGTTGAACTAGTCTATAATTAGGTCAGCATGGGAGATTGGTCATAACTCTTTCTTGGAAAATTCAATCATGATCCAACTTGTGGGGTTGGAAAGAAGACTCTAATGGCTATCACAAGCAAAAATTTCAGAACTTGGAGATCTGAAATTACAAAGTTATAGTTGTTTCAAGATCAAGCTCATATAAAGTGGGAAAACAAAAGGGTGTGTAGTTTTTTTTTTTTAATTTGCATAAGTTTTGTTTGAGAAAGTAGTTTGAAGTGATTCAAAGGGAATGGTGGGGCATAATTATCATTAATTTATGAACCCAAATAAATAAAATGGAAACACCTAGTAAGAAACCTGAAATCTCTACTATGACACATCACGAAGAGGAAGAAATGCAACATGATATATCAAAATTACGAGAGCAAGTGTAACAAATTTCGCTCTCACAAAAAGTAACTGAAGCTAAGATGGATGGTTTAAAGAATGGAATGGAAGCTAATATGGATGGTATAGAAGCAAAACTTAAGGCCAACATGGAATATTTGAAGATAGATTTGACAAAGTTGCTACAAGAAATGCTTACTAATGGCGAAAGGGTAGTAAAGGAAACTCGTGATGAGAACAAAAGAAATGTTAGTCATGATTTCATAGAATCTAAAGTTGGATTGAAGACCCACCATGTTCCAAAGATCGATATGAGGAATTTTGATGGCAAGGATCCTGTAACATGGATACTACATAGGGAGCAATATCTTGATCTCCATAATGTCCAAAACACACAAAAGGTACGCATTGCAACTTTCTATTTGGAACAAAATCAGTTTGTATGGTATCGATAGATTTGTTCTCGTAAAAAAAATGTCACTTGGGAATTTTTATGGAAAAAATTGATAGCACATTATGAGGATACAAAAAGAAACACTTTTTTTAGCCAATTGATAAATCTCAAACGAAAGGGTTCAATGGTAGAGCACATTGAGGACTTCCAAAAATTGAATATAAGGGTAAAAGATATTCCAGAGGTGTTGAAAAGTGGGAAACAAGAAATGCTAAATTTAGAATGTGCTAAAAATATAATGTCTAAAAATAACATGTCTAAAAATAACATGTCTAAAAATAGCAGTTTGGCCAGTGAGGTCATTGGCCACCTTGGGTGAGAGGTGAAACTGTTAAAAATAGAAAGTTCTAAAAATAGCATTTCTGGGTCCCTTCCTATTTATAGCAGTCCCTGGTCTATCTATAGGAAGTAAAATCAAATTTGGTCTTAATAGAAGTTTAAAATATTAACTGATTAATCTCCATGAGTTAATTAGTTGGAAAAATTAAACTTGAAGTCTTTGTGAGAACATGCAAACTAGTTGTCCCACTGATTGAGGAATTTATCCTTTATTCTCTCCACTGATTGAGGAATTAAGTATGAGTTCTATAATGAGAGAATCAGTTGACTTAGTTCTTACTAGTCAAGTCCAGTTAGATTATTTTAACAAGTTGTTAAAATAATAAAATATAGTTTTTTAATGCTTGCATGCATGTGACAACTATTAATTTAGATAACTGAGGATTCACTCATGGATAATTGTTGCATGTCAGTTCTATCAGAGACCCAGTTGAGATCCGATGAGGGACAGTGTACTATCAGATGCTTGGATCTTCCCATGGAATATTCCTTGCATTCAGGAGGAACTAGTGTCCTCAAGGATTGTGTAGTTGGACCTATGGTTGACAACAGGTATGATTTGGGGCCAATGCTCACATGTTATGAATTGGACCCCAATCAAAATTGCGCAATGAAATAGGGGATTGGTGGACTTAAGGCCTACATATTGAGGCATAGTGAGTATATGATCATCCTCTTTTGATTGCAGGAAGTACAGGATAGCTCTTGAGCTGATATTTTTTGTAAACAGAAGAGGATTTCCACTTGATTGATAATACAATGTTGTGGGTTTTATGCTAGTGCTTTCCCTAGTGATATATATGTGTTATGTGTGATTATTTCTCTTGATCAGTTATAGTGTTTATGGTTGATGTTGCTCATGAAATTTATTTTGCTTCCACTTAATGATTTGTAGAAGTAGCTCATGTGTTTTTCTTTAGTACATTGCATTACCAGTTTGATCTACAGGTGAAATTTCTACATGGTATCGAAGCACAAATAATCAAGCAAGGAACAATATACAAGCAAGAGAAAGAAATTCGAAGTTTATTATTCAGGATATAGATATCTAGTTCTCATCATAGTTCAAATTTCATCCAAATGGCCTTCACTGGGTTGAGGCTTGAGTATGCCCTTGATGGCAGCTCAAACTACATAGCTTGGAAGGATCACATGGAGGCAGTATTGGAAGATAATGGAATTAAGGACTTCATTGATCAAGGTGTCCCCAATCCTACTGATGCTACTCAGGCTGCAGACTAGAAGAAGAACGTGGCTAGAGCTAGGAGAATCATCCTAGAGGGAGTTCGAGATCACATAGTCTCGAACCTCCATGGGAAGGAGAATTTGTTTGCAATGTGGAAAACATTGAAAGATTTATATTAGAATAGCAGTGATCAGAGGAAGCTGGCACTGAAGGAAAAGCTTTGAAATATCAAGTGTGAGAAGGGCGATACGATCACTACATTCCTGAACAATCTCACCAACTACAGAGATGAGCTTGCAAGCGTAGGGGTCACTACCGCTGAATATGATATGGTGAGTCTAACACTCCTTGGCCTTCCTAAGAGCTGGCATAGCTACCAGAACTCAGTGAATGGAAGGGACAAACTTCCAGATTAGGAACGACTATGGTCAAATTTGATGCAGGAGGAGATCAGACGGAAAACCAGAGATGGAGCTTTTTCATCAAAGAATGATGATGAAGAGAACTTGGATTTAGCATCTAAAGCTAAGAAAGGGAAAGGGAAGGCATCCCAATCCAAGTCTTCTCAAGGAGGGAAGAAGTTTGACAAGTCGGAGGTGAGATGCTTTCATTGTCATGAGTTGGGTCACTATGGTACTAATTGCCCAAAGAGGAAGAAGTCCAAGAAAGGTTCCTCCAAGGAATCTGATGGTGATGCTCTAGCTTCACCATTTGTGAAAGATTTATCACTTATTTCATGCATGGTTTCATCCAGAATGGGATGTGTTTGGTACTTAGATAGTGGAGCTTCTTTCCACATGTCACGTGACAAGACTATTTTTAGCACTTTGGAGGAGAAGGATCTCCAGATACGGATCGAGATGGGCGATGACGGAAAGTACCATGTCTCAGGTGAAGGTACAGTTGTGTTTCAGAGGGAGCATGGTTCTCCCCTCTCTCTTTCTAATGTTATGTATGTACCAGGGCTGAAAAAGAATCTTGTGTCTATTACTATGGTTAAGGATAAAGGCTATGAAGTAGTCTTTAGTTTGGGAAAGGTTTTCCTCAGGCATATAGGCACTGGACAGACCAAACAGATAGGGATTCGAGTGGAGAATCTCTATAAGTTACAGGTAGAATATTGTGCTGCTTTGAGTTCCAAAGCAGAGGTGATACATGGCCAAGATATTGGCAAGTTATGGCATAGGAGACTGGGTCACTTGCATCATGGGGCCTTGAAGATCATGCAACAAATTTCTACCGGATTACCCAAATGCAATTTGGAGCAAGTGAGCACATGCAAAGGTTGCACTTTGGGTAAGTATGCAAAATCTTCTTTTCATGATCGGGATGGTAGAGCAAGAGCAGTTATGGAGCGAGTTCATTCAGATGTATCCAGGCCCTTCTCTACAACCTCCATCGGAAAGCAAAGGTATTATGTTATTTTTGTTGATGATTTTTCTCGTAGATGTTGGATCTACTTCATGCAAAAGAAGGATCAAACCTTCTCAAAGTTTTGTGAGTTCAAAGCTTTGGCAGAGAAAGAATGAGGGGTGAAAGTAAAGGCCTTGCGAAGTGATAACAGTGGAGAGTATATTTCCTAGCAGTTTAAGGACTTTTGTGCTTCAAAAGGAATTAAACGGGAACTCATGGCACCTCATAACCCACAACAGAATGGGGTGGCTGAAAGGAAGAACATATCTATTGTGGGTGCAGCTCAATCGATGTTGCATGACCAAGGCCTACCACTTCATCTGTGGGCTAAGGCATGCAATACAATAGTATATCTTTAGAATACAAGTCCTCATCGTATTTTGGGGATGACGACACCTATGGAGGCTTTTTTGGGGAAGAGACCAGATGTGAGTCACTTCCACATCTTTGGATCATCAGTCTTCTGTCATGTGACCAAAGATGCTCAGAAGAAGCTAGACCCAACTGCTGAGTTGGGAATACTTGTGGGGTACACAGATACACCTCACAACTATTGTGTGTTTCTGCTTGCCAGTCATAGGACCGTAGTGTGCAGGTATCTGAAGTTTGATGAGCAGCGAGCCATGCGACCGTCACTTGAGAGGGAGCTCAATTTGTATGGTGATGATGAGGAATTGTTAGTTCCTAAGGAGGAGGAGCCTCCTGATGATGCGAAGCAGCTGCATACAGAGATTCCAGTTGTGGAGATCACCACTACTAGAGAGTCTTCCATAGAAGGGCAGAAACGCTCTCAGGAAGCTGACAAATTGATGCAAGATGCAAGAGATAATGTGGGGCAGCCATCCTCTCAGCATAGACAGAGGATATCTCCTGATAGATACACTGGCTACATGGCCCTGGTTGGGGAGTGTGTAGCGACTGAGCCTTCTTCTTTTGAGGAGGTAGTGTAGCAGCCAGTTTGGGTGGATGCGATGGTAGAGGAGTATGATTCTATCATGCATAACAGTTTATGGGATGTTATTCCTAGACCGAGAGACAAGTCAGTGGTTACTTCCCGATGGCTTTACAAGGTAAAGCAGGCAGCTGATGGTAGTATTGAGAAACACAAGGCAAGGTTTGTTGCTCGTGGTTTCTCACAGGTTGAGGGGATTGACTATGATGAGACCTTTTCTCATGTTGCAAGGTACTCATCAATTAGATCGATTCTAGCACTATCAGCATAGATGGGTTGGCAGATCCATCAGATGGATGTGAAGATGACATTCCTCAATGGGGATGTTGAGGAAGAGGTATACATAGAGTAGCCAGAGGGATTTGAGACCTTCAATCGTGAGTCACATGTGTGTCGGCTCAAGCAAGCATTGTATGGGCTGAAGCAAGCACCCCATGCTTGGTATACCAAGATCGACACCTATTTCATCGGGTTGGGCTTCACCAAGAGTGAAGTGAATGCGAACCTCTACCACATCATTGTAGATGGTAAGCTATTGATTATTGTACTTTATGTAGATGATCTAATTTTGATAGGTGATGATCAGTTGATCAAGTCTTGCAAGGTGGATCTTATAAGAGAGTTTGAGATGAAGGACATGGGCCTCATGCACTACTTTCTAGGCATGGAGGTGAGGCAGAGAGATGGGCAAGTATTTGTGTCTCAGGGCAAGTATGCTAATGAGATGCTGAGGCACTTCCACATGGAGATGTGCAAGCCCATGGAGACTCCTCTAGCAGGTAACTGGAGGAACGAAGATGCTATTTCAGGTGAGGTAGTAGCTGCTACTGTCTATAGGCAGCTTGTGGGTTCACTCATGTATTTGGTGAACACATGACTAGATTTGTGCTTTGCAGTGAACCAGCTGAGTCAAGCTATGGTTCAACTAACCAAGTTATTTTGGAAGGTGGCAAAGCATGTGTTGAGATATCTCAGAGGCACTACACAGTATGGATTATGGTACAGGTGGACAGAGGGAGTGAAGCTCCAAGGCTTCATAGATGCAGATTGTGTAGGTAGTCCATTAGACAGGAAGAGCACTTCCAGAGGAATCTTCAACCTTGGGTCAGCTGCAGTTTCTTGGTATAGCCAAAAGCAGAGATCAATTGCACTTAGCACAGCAGAGGTAGAGTACATGGCAGCTAGTCAGGCTACATGTGAGGCCATCTGGATGCGGAAGATTCTAGTGGGATTGTTTGGTCAGATGATGGATCCTATAGTGATATATTGTGATAATCAGAGTTGCATTAAAATATCTGAGAATCCAGTGTTGCATGACAGGTCCAAGCATATAGATATCTGCTATCATCATCTACGGGATTATGTGGTCAAGAGGATCATGATGTTGCAATACATTTCGACTAAGGAACAGGATGCAGATATTTTGACAAAAGCATTGTCAAAAGGCAAGTTTGAGTTCCACAGAGACAGGATCAGGGTTGCTGATAATCCCTTTCTTATTGAGAGGGAGTTTTGAAAAGTGGGCAACAAGAAATGTTAAATTTAGAATGTGCTAGAAATAGAATGTCTAAAAATAGCATGTCTAAAAATAGTAGTTAGGCCAGTGAGGTCATTGGCCACCTTGGGTGAGAGGTGAAACTGCTAAAAATAGAAAGTTCTACAAATAGCATTTCTGGGTCCCTTCCTATTTATAGCAGTTCCTATTTTATCTATAGGAAGTAAAATCGAATTTGGTCTTAACAGCAGTTTAAAATATTAACTGATTAATCTCCATGAGTTAATTAGTTGGAAAAATTAAACTTGAAGTCTTTGTGAGAACATGCAAATTAGTTGTCCCGCTGATTGAGGAGTTTATCCTTTATTTTCTCCACTGATTGAAGAATTAAGTATGAGTTCTATAATGAGAGAATCAATTGACTTAGTTCTAACTAGTCAAGTCCAGTTAGATTATTTTAACAAGTTGTTAAAATAATAAAATATAGTTTGTTAATGCTTGCATGCATGTGACAACTATTATTTTAGATAACTGAGGATTCACTCATGGATAACTGTTGCATGTCAGTTCTATCAGAGACCCAGTTGAGATCAGATGAGGGACAATGTACTATCAGATGCTTGGATCTTCCCATGGAATATTCCTTGCATGCAGGAGGAACTAGTGTCCTCAAGGATTGCATAGTTGGACCTATGGTTGACAGCAGGTATGATTTGGGGCCAATGCTCACATGTTATGAATTGGACCCCAATCAAAATTACGCAAGGAAATAGGGGATTGGTGGACTTGAGGCCTACATATTGAGGCATAGTGAGTCTATGATCATCATCTTTTGATTGCAGGAAGTACAGGATAGCTCTTGAGCTGATATTTTTTGTAAATAGAAGAGGATTTCCACTTGATTGATAATACAGTGTTGGGGGTTTTATGCTGGTGCTTTCCCCAGTGATATATCTGTGTTATGTGTGATTATTTCTCTTGATCAGTTATATGTGTTTATGGTTGATGTTGCTCATGAAATCGATTTTGCTTCCACTTAATGATCTGTAGAAGTAGCCCATGTGTTTTGCTTTAGTACATTGCATTATCAGTTTGATCTACAGGTGAAATTTCTACAAGAGGAGCATAGGATTGATGTCTTGATAGGGAATTTAAAGGATAACATCCAACATGAGGTTCACCTTTGGGAACCTGATTCATTGGAGAAGGCATTTAGTTGGCAAGAAAAATTGAATGCAAAATTATGGCAACAAGGAAGCCTACCACTCACAAATATAAAGATGGAAGTGTTGTTACCCCTAGCCTTCCACAACCTACAAGGTTGACACCAAAACAATTGGAAGGAAAAAGAGCAAAAGGGATTTGTTATAGTTGTGATAGAAAATATACTAAAGGTCATAAGTGTGCTGAGAATAAATTATTTGACATAGATTGTGAAGATGAGGAAGAAAAGGAACAAGAAACATCAAAAGAAGAGGATACACACTAGGAACAAATCCTAGAGAAAGAAGAAATGAATCCGACCATATCTTGTAATGCATTGGCCATAATTACCACTCCTCAAACTATCAAGATATAAGGACATATCAAGAAGAAAAAAGTAATAGTGTTGATTGATTCAGGAAATACCCATAATTTTATTCATTGTACGATAGCCAAGGAATTGAATTTCTTCCTATATTAAAAATCAGAGTGTCAAGTGATGGTTGCAAATGGAGGAACCATAAATTGCTCTGGAAAGTGCCATAATATCAAGCTACCCATGGGAGAATATGTGGTGAATAGTCCAATGCTTTCCATTCCAATGGGTGGTGCTGATGTTGTACTATGAGTCTAATGGCTACAATCTTTGGGTACGACTTTAATTTTCAAGAACTTTTCTTGAAATTTTTTTCAGAAGGAAAGGAAGTTGAATTAAGGGGTATCGCAAGGAAACTGGGAAAGATAGTAAGCTCTAACGGCATGAAAAAGCTTCTAAAGAAATAACAACGAGGCATGATTGCATAATTATGTTAGCTAGAGGTTCCCACATCGAAATCATCTATATATCCAGATCTCCAAAAAGCCTTGGACAATCATTCCAAGCTATTTGAGACTCCCAAAGGCCTCCCACCTATTCGTGATCATGATCTTGCTATTCATTTGATTCCAACAAGTGTTCCTCCAAACATCAGGCCTTATAGATATCCATATGCCCAAAAGAGTGAAATTGAATGTATGGTTGCAAAAATGTTAGAGACTGCTATAATTCAACCGTGTCAAAGTTATTTCTCTGCTCCAATAGTATTGGTGCACAAGAAGGATGGATCATGGTGCATCTGTCTGGATTATAGGGAGCTCAACAAGCTCACTATTAAAGATAAATCTCCCATTCCTGTCATTGATGAATTATTGGATGAATTGCATGGAGAAATTTACTTCACCAAGTTGGACCTTCGTTCAGGTTATCTTCAAATCAGAATGAAGACTGAAGACATTTTGAAACAAAATTTAGAACTCATGAGGGTCATTATGAATTTTTGGTCATGCCTTTTGGCCTTACCAATGCACCTTCTACATTTCAAGGTTTGATGAATTCCATTTTCAAGCCCTTCGTTAGAAAATTTGTGTTATTAATCTACAACAGGTCTTGGAAGGATCATGTTCAACATGTTGACATAGTGCTCAAACTATTGGAGGAGAAACAATTATATGAAAAAACCTCCAAATGTTTCTTTGGGGTATAAGAGGTAGACCCTAGAAAAATCAGAGCCATTAAGGAATGGAAGATCCCCACATCCATTAAGCATCTATGAGGATTTCTCGGGTTGACAAGGTATTATTGCAAGTTTGTTAATAATTATGGGAGAATAGCAACATCTCTAACAACATTACTGAAGAAAGATGCATTTTCTTGGACTCCAGAACCAACGAAGGACTTTGAACATCTTAAAGAGGAACTGTGCCAAGCACCGGTCTTAGCTACCCCAGACTTAAAAAAAAACCTTTATTATGGAATGTGATGCCTCAGAAAATGGAATTGGTGCTATTTTAATGCAAGAAGAAAGACCCTTTACTTTCGAAAGTCGTCCAGTCAAAAGAAAGTATTTACACAAAGCTATTTATGAGAGGGAAATGTTGGGAATACTACATGCACTTAAGAAATAGTGACCTTGCCTAATGGGAAGACACTTCAAGGTAAAAATGGATCATGATAGTCTTAAATACTTTTTAGAACAAATATTATCTTCAGAAGAGCAGAAAAATGGATCACAAAGATGTTGGGTTATCACTTTGAAATCATCTACAAAAAAGGGAAGAAAAATGTTGTTGTAGATGCACTCTCAAGAAAGGATGAGGATGTGGAAGAATTGCTTTGTGCGATTTCTATTATCCAACCAAATTGGATAAACAAAGCAAGAGATGAATGGAAGAATGACGAAGTGTGGGCACTCATTCAAAAGTTATAGCAAAATCCTAGTACATCTAATACATTTAGCTGGAAAAATGATTCGTTATGGTACAAAGATTGCTTATACCTCTATAAGAATTCCCAAATCAAACAAAAGATTGTTTTGGAATTGCACACCTCTCCCTTAGGAGGGCATTAAAGATTTTAAAAAACTTACCACAGGGTTAAGAAGGATGTTTTTGGGATGGCCTTAAATCTAATATTCAAAAGTTTGTGGTAGAATGTTTGGTTTTCCAACAAAATAAGGTAGATACAATTAATACCCCTGGTCTATTACAACCTTTATCCATTCCAAGTCAACGTTGGGAGGAGGTTTCAATGGATTTTATCATAGGTTTACCCAAGTCCGAAGGAAAGAGTGTCATCATGGTGGTAGTTGATAGACATACCAAGTACGCACACTTTTGTGCATTATCTCATCCATTTAAAGCCAGTACAGTTGCTATTAAATTTATGGAAACAATTCAAAAGCTACATGGAAACCCAAAGATTATTGTAAGTGACAGAGATCATATTTTCACTAGAAATTTTTGGAGAGAATTATTTTCTTGTCTAGTTAGTCAGTTAGCTCATAGCTCATCTTATCATCCTCAATCTGATGTGCAAACTGAGATAGTGAAAAAATGTTTGGAAGGATATATTCATTGCTTTGTATATGATAAACATATATAATGGGTCAAATGGTTTCCTCTGGTGGTGGTATAACACTTCCTTCCATACTGTAGCAAAACTGACCCCATTTATGGCACTTTATGGATATCATGCACCATCCATCACATCATATTTAAGAGAAAAATCTAAGGTTCAAGCAATGGAGGATCACATCGAGCATCAATAAAGAGTCATCCAACTCTTAAAGGATAGCCTCACGTTGGCACAGAATAGATTGAAACAACAAGCATATCAACATCGCAACGAAAGAAGTTTTGATGTAGGTGACTGGGTATTTCTACAACTACAACCATACAAACAAATGTCCCTCAAGAAAGCTAAGAAGGATAATAAATTATCACCAAAGTATTATGGTCCATACAAGGTGTTGCAAAATATTGATACTATGGCATACGAATTGGAACTTCCTGCATCTTCCTAAGTGCATCTAGTTTTCCATGTTTCATGTTTAAAGAAGGTTATAGGTGATAAGCTCCCAGTTCAAACAATATTTCCAGAACTTGACGAGGAAGGAAAAATCATATTGGAAGCTGAAGAAGTCACAAGAAACAAGAACTCGCCAACTACGAAATCAATCAATTTCAGAGTATCTCATCAAGTGGAAGAACTTACCCACTGAATATTCCACATGGGAGGATGAGAATATTATACAAAAGCATCCAAAAATACTCAAGCATTGAGGACAACACTTTTTTGAAGGAGAGGGGCATGTTAGGTCCCTATAATACTAGTGTGTTTCCTTATTATTATTGTCATTGTAGCCCCTTATTGTTATTGTTGTGTTCATGTTGTCCCCATATTGTTATTATTGTGCCCCATAGAAGTCCACTATTGTTATTATTGTTCCCTTAAATTATTACTGTTATGTTGGCTCTGATTACATTATGACCCCTTAGACTCCTATATATATAAATGAGGTCTTGTCATTTGTATCATCCCAGAATTGTTCATTTGTGTAATGTAAAGGAGGTTTCCCCCTCGAAGAGGCTACTTTTGAAGTCGTTGATCTATCTCCTTCTTCTATTTTGTGAGCTGGTTGCCTAAAATGTAACCAAAGATGCATGAAAGAAGCTTGAGCCAACAACATAGTTGGGTATATTTGTGGGGTACACTGATACACCTCGCAACTATTGGGTGTACCTTCTGACCAACAGGATGACAATGGTTCGCAGGGATGTAAAATTTGATGAAGAGAAGGCCATGAGATGTTCACTTAAGAGGAAGCTTCAGCTACATGAGGTTGAGGAGCTTTTAGCTCCTAAGGAGGAACCTCAGATTGATGTGGAATAGCCACATGCAGAGGATCAAGGAGTGGAGACACCCACTCAGGTAGAGTCTTCTAAAGATGGGAGAAAGCACACCAGAGAGGATGACAGGTTATTGCATGATGCGAGAGAGAATGTGGGAGAACCCACATCACAACGCATGCATAGGAGGTCACCTGAGAGGTACACTGGATACATGGCTCTTATGAGCGGATGTGTTGAGACTAAGCCATCCTATTTTGAGGAAGTAGTGTAGCAACTGGTTTGGGTTGATGCCATGGTTAAAGAGTATGAATCCATTTTCAGGAACAGTGCTTGGGATTTGGTCCCAAGACCAGTGGAAAAGTTAGTGGTGAGTTCCCAATGGATTTACAAGGTAAAGCAAGCAACATATGGTAGTGTGGAGAAACATAAGGCCAAGTTTGTGGCCCGAGGATTTCTTAGATGGAGGGGATTGATTACAATGAGAAATTTGCACCTATTTCAAGGTACTTATCAATCAGATCCATTTTGGCATTGTTAGCGCAGATGGAATGGAAGATACATCAAATGGATGTAAAGACAGCCTTGCTTAATGGCATGATTGAGGAAGAGGTGTATATTGAGAAGCCTGGAGTTTTTGATACCTTAGACAGAGATTCACATGTGTGCCGACTCAAGCGAGCGTTGTATTCGCTGAAACAAGCACCCCATTCTTGGTACACCAGGATCAATAGCTACTTCTACGGATTGGTCTTCACCAAAAGTGAAGCAGATGTGAACCTTTACCATATTTTGGTTGAAGGTAAATTGTTGATTATTGTTTTATATTTCGACGCTTTGATTCTGACAGGTGATGATAAGTTGATCAAGTCTTGCAAAGAGGACCTTGAAAGAGAGTTTGAAATGAAGGATTTGGGGATCATGCACTACTTTTTGGGCATAGAAGTATGGCAAGGTGATGTAGAACTTTTTGTCTCTCAGGGAAAGTATGCCAACGAGATACTGAAAAGGTTCCACATGGAGAGTAGTAAACCCATGAAGACTCATCTTGATCCAAATGGAAAATGGCATCCACCCATGGTATTCATTCACCCATAGTATTTGCCCATGGTATTGTGACATCTACCCATGGTATTCATTCACCCATGGTATTTACCCACCCATGGAATTTACCTGTGGTATTGTAACAAAAAAAGGTTATAAGTAACAAGTCACATTTTGTAAAATGACAAATTGTCCACCACAATGTAGCCTTTATAGTTATTATTTTTTTTAATAAAAAACATTTTTTTGTGGTTTTTTTTAAAACAAATAATAATTGGTTTCTAGAGTATCTAGGTAGAGATTTCAATCACATGGTAAGATGCAGAATTGTCATTCTATATCCAAAAACCAACTGTAATAAATATTTCAAGTTATATTGACCGAGTTATGCCCATTTTAAATATGGAGCAGCATTTAGAGTGGGTTCCCTTTGGAGATGTGCCCTCCCACCCCGCTAAAGATGGAGCATGCTTCACATTCATTAGTTTCAACATAGCAGCATTCGGCTTGGGTTCTTTGGAGATGTGCCCTCCCATCCCAGGCTATGTAGGCACCTGGTACTTCATCAATAGCCAACAACATGGTTATGGGTCAACCACACAAAATCCTTGTCATCAAAGTCCATTTGCTAGGTCACACTGTTAATATCACAGTTGGTCACAAGCATTACAAGGTATCTCTATCCTTGGATATTCATTTTTCATGGTTATGGGTCATCCACAAACCTACACTTCATCAAAGTCCATTTTCTATTCCCCACACTGTTAGTATCACAGTTGGTCACAAGCATTACAGGCTATCTCTAACCTCGGATCTTCGTTTTTCATGGTTATGGGTCATCCACAAACCCACACTTTACCAAAGTCCATTTTCTAAGCCACACACTGTCAGTGTCACAGTTGGTCACAAACATTACAGGGTATCTCTATCCTGAGATCTTCGTTCACCATGGTTATGGTTTAACCACATAAAACCCTTATCTTCAGTGACTCTTCATATTCAACACAGGCTTCTTAGGAGGGAACTTCACGCAATGGAGACCATTGCTTCTTAAGATGGGAGGAATGATCCAAATGGAAAATGGCATCCACCCATGGTATTCATCCACCCATGGTATTTGCCCATGGTATTGTGACATCCACCCATGGAATTTACCTATGGTATTGTAGCAAAAAAAACTATAAGTAAAAAGTCGCATTTTGTAAAATGACAAATTGTCCACCACAATGTATCCTTTACATTTATTATTTGTTTTAATAAAAAAACATGTTCTTTTGGTTTTTTTTTTTACTGGGCATTGTCCTCTTTTATTTTGGCATTTCAATTTTTCAGAGCTTGGGGGTCTCCCCCCCAATGATCTATTTCATATTTTTTAGATCTTGGGGGCCTCCCCTCAAGATCCAGATCACCTCTAGCAGGTAACTGGAGGAAGGAGGATGCTACTTCCAGTGAAGTAGTGGAAGCTACTATTTACAGACAGCTTGTGTGTTCACTCATGTATTTGGTGAACACATGACTGGACATGTGCTATGTAGTTAACCAGCTTAGTCAAGCGATGGTTAAGTCGACCAAAATGTATTGGAACGCAACCAAGCATGTGTTGAGATACCTCAGAGGCACGAATCAATATGGTTTATGGTACAAATAAACAGAGGGAGTGATTCTTCAAGGCTTCACCGATGTAGATTGGGCAGGGATTCCACCTGAAAAGAAGACCACATCAGGAGGGATATTTAGTATTGGGTCAAAAATTGTTTCTTCGTACAACAGGAAACAAAGATCAGTTGCACTCAGTTCAGCAAAGGCAGAGTACATGGATGCTAGTCAAGCAACTTGTGAGGCCATGTCGATGAAGAAGATTCTGGTTGGTTTGTTTGGCCAACAGATGGATCCAACTATGATTTACTATGAAAATCAGAGTTGTATCAAACTCTTTGAAAATACGGTTTTTCATGATCGGTCCAAGCATATTGATATTTGGTATCATCGTCTTCGAGATTATGTGCATAGGAGAATTATGTTGTTGGATTACATTCCCACAAAGGAGCAGGATGCATATATTTTGACAAAGACATTGTCAAGATGCAAATTTGAGTTTCATAGAGACAGGATCGGGGTAGCTGATAATCCCTTTCTTGTTGAGAGGGAGTGTTAAAAATAGCAACAAGAGATTCCAATTTAATTTGTCCTTAAATTAAATTGTAATTCTATTCTCATAGCAATTTGTAATAGTTAATTAAGTTAAATTGACTTAATTGACTTAGGAAATTCAAGTTGGAAGTATATATAGAGTCATGTAGAGTGAGCCCTAAATTTTAGGGGTCCGAGTTGTGTTCTTTGGGGTTGTAATTAGATAACTCAGTCGAACTGAGTTATATTCAGTTAAACTAGTTCTAATTGTTGGAAGAACTAGTAGAGGTCTAGTAGTGGAGTAGTGCATGAGTGCATCACTAGTACCACACTAGTTAACTGAAGATTCACTCACAAATAATTCATGCATGTCAGTTCATATGAAGACCCAGTTGAGATTAGAGTTCAGGGACAGTGTACTATCAGTTGTATAATTTTCTAAGTTGTACAGATGGTGCATGCAATCAGTTGAGGACTTATGTTTGGATTGTGCAATTATGGAGAGTGGATTTCCCAATTAAATATGGGTTGATTCCTCTAGGAATTGCGTAAGGAAGTAGGGGCTTGGTAGGCAACAGAATTGGCTAAGTGTTGGCTTGAGATGGCTTGTGAGGTAGAGAGTTAGATTGTACTAGTGTAGGGATTGTTCAGGTTGAACAAGAATTGTATTTTATTCTAATATCTTCTCGTTAATGCAATATAGATAGTCAAGGTTTTTAGCAGTTGCCTTCCCTATAGAAATATTTTGTTATGTGCGATTGATATTCTTCCTCTTTCTGCTTATTGTTTTCATCGATCAATTTTGGTTTTCACTGAAGATTAGAGTAGATTCTTGTCTTGTGTTTTAGCATATCACATAAGTTGTTGAATCTATAGGAAAATCTACAATGTAAACCTATGAGTTAGACCCAAGAAAAGCTCCTTGAAATTTGGGCCATGTTCCAATCTGGCGCCACAGTTTTGGGCCTTAGATTATAGGTTGGCCTCGCCTCCATCAATAAAAATTCACGATTTTTCTATGTTTCTTTGCTTAAATGATATGTGTTTAATTTTCATCATGTGATTGATTGGTCTATGATACATGTAAAACCAAAGGGAAAATTCATCTCAGAACCTCTATTCATCTTCAAACAAAGGCATCTCAGACTCCATAATAGAGTAATATAAGAAATCAAGGTGTAATGGAGGCACTTTGGCCCTAAGGAAGCTACATGGGAAATGATTGATCATATGCAGGAAACATATCTTTTTGTTTTTACGGAATAAAGATAACATAAATAAATTTTACAAAGCAGTGTCTATAAAGCTCTAGATAAATTTTGTTTTTGCTGAAGTCCTATTTTGTTTTGTGTTCAGTTATAGAACATCAAGGATGGTGTTCCTCCAAGGGGGATGGGTTTGTGACAACCTTGGCAAATTCCCTCTTATTGTAAATATTATCTCTATTTTTTATAAAAACAAAGTAAACTATCGAACAGAAATTGTACCGAGTACCCATTTTTTTGAGGTAGCAAAAAATTATCCGATTTTGAAAAGTGTTGATTCAGAATACACCTTTTTTGTTTAGCATATTTTTGACACTTTAAATTTTCTTATGTATAAAGTATGAAAACTTTTTTTAAATGTTAGTGATTTTCATGTTGATTTTGAAAAGTGTTGAAGCAGCATCAACCCCTTTTTTAGAGAGCTTATTTTTTACACTTTAAATTTTCTAATGTATTATGTGTGGATAATTTTTTTAAAATCTTGGTGATTTTCATGTGGATTTTGAAAAATATCAATAATTTTTTAAGGCATATTTTTGACACTTTAAATTTTCTTATGTCCTAAGTATGCACAATTATTTTTTTAAATGTTGATTATTTAACCGTTTTTCAAGTTGTCTTATTCCTCTTGTTTTTCACCCTAAGATGTTTATTTTTTAAGGGTTTTCCAAATATGTGCTTTTTCTTTTTTTTTTTGCAATATTTTTTTTATAATGAAAATTTTATTTATTTTTTACAAAGTTTAAAAAAATAATAATAACATTAATATTTTGAGCTTAGGATTTTTTATATATTTATATATCGTTAATTAATACTTTAATACACATAAAATAATTGTGACTAAAAAATAACAATTTTAAACATTGAACAAAAAATACACATTTTGCATATAAGATATAATTAAAAAAATATGTATTTCACGACCTTTTCGCTAAAAATGACATGTTAAAAAAAATATTTATACAAATTTGAATTAAAAAGGTTGGAAAAATAGAAAATTTTATGAATTTTATATCCAAAGATGACGACATTTAAAGAATTTTTTTTTCCAAAAAGTTTGATTCAAATAAAATTTAAAGTAAAAATAACCAAAAAGAATGTTGAAAAAAGGATTAAAGCATTCAATTTAAGAAAAGAAAAAACACGAAACAAAATCCTTAAAAATAAAAAATAAAAAACATTTAAAAAAATACAACTAAATTAATTAATTAAATAAAAAAACATTAAAACAATCTATTTGAGAAATTGAAAAAAAAACTTGAAAAAGACAAAAAAAAAAAAAAAAAAACACATTTAAAAAAATAAAAAATAAAAAAACCACCGTCTCACGGCCCTGGCGGGGGCTTGCCCATTGGCCTTGGCCCACCCAGGACAAGTGGAGCCATGGGTTTGGGCGGGCCAACTCTAATTCCCAGAATCAGACTTGGCCTGCGTAGCACGCGTGGGACGATGGTTTTTATTTATTTATTTTTTCTAATTTTAATTTATTTAGATGTTTTTTTTCTTATTTTAAAATTTATTTTTTTTAATGTTTTTTAAAATTGTTTTTATTTTTTTTAATGCTTTTTATTTTTATTTTATTTTTAATCTTTTTATTCTTTCTTATGTTTATAAATTTATTTTAATATATTATTTATTTATCTTAGTGTTCTTTTATTTTGTTTGTTTTTCTTTAATTATCTAATTGTATTATTTATTTGTTTTTATTTTTCTAGCTATATATATATATATATATATATATATATATATATATATAGTTTTATCTTTTGTAAGTTTTTTATTTTTATTTTTATTTTTGTATGTTCAATTTTCCCTTTTTTCTCATGTTTTTTATTTTTTTATGTTTTAATATATATTTTTATTTACTTGTTATTATTTTTTTTTAAGTTTTTGGTTTGTTTTTTAATGTTTTAAATTTTGTTTTTATTTTTTTGTGATATTTTAAATTTTTTTATGTTTGAATATATATTTTTATTCACTTGTTATTTTTTTTTTAACTTTTGAGTGTGTGTTTTTTTCAATGTTTTATTTTATTTTATTTTTTTTTCTTTTGAATTTTTCATTTTTATTTATTTATAAATTTATTTGTTACTTTGTTTTATTTTGTTTTTTCTTATAGGGTCTATGTTGATCCTCGACTAGCAACCCAATCCCATTATGTGTCGATTTGATAATTGATTTTAAAGTTTTTGTTATAATGGATCGAGTCTGCCCACGGGGCTTTGGATTGACGGTGAATGGGTGCGCTGTTAAGGCACTCCTTGCGATAGGTCACTGGTTCAATTCCCCGTGGGTACTTAGTTTAGTCTTAGCCTAGAAAAAAAAATAATGGATCGAGTCTACCCCCTCAACATGTCAATTTCATACTTGGTCTTTAAATTTTCATTACAACGGGTTGAGTTCGCCTACACTGCATGTCAATTTGATGGTTGTTTTTCAAATTTTTGTTGCAACATGTCAAGTTATCCTAGGCTAAGATTTTCAAGTCGTTATACTTTTAGCTTTTAATAACTAAGTTATTCTTGATATAATAACTCTTTCATTCAGGTGTTCATTTTAAAAGTTTTTTTAGTCATAAGTTTTTTCCATACTGCCATGGTTGAAATATGTTGAAAACTTAAGGTTTTTTGTAGTCGTGATATTTGGTTTTAATTCCATGGTTGAAAATTTGTCAAAATTTTAAGGTTCTTTTGAGTCGTGACATTTTATCTTTAATGCTACGATTGAAAACAGTTCTAAGTATTTTATCTTTAACAACATGGCTAAAAATTGTTGGAATTTTAAGTCTTTTGGAGACGTGATATTTTATCTTTAATGTCATGCCTAGAAATCGTTAGAATTTTAAGTTTTTAGAATCATGATATTTTATTATTAATGCCATTGCTAAAAAATGTTGAAAAGATACCTAAAAAAAGTCATTATTCCAACATCAACACTTTTCGTTTTCAACGTGTTTTTTGCACAAAAAAAAAATAGTTTTTATTGGATTTTACCGCCATTTAAAAAAAACATTGAAAGTTTACCCCGAAAATAAATAAATCGTTATTCTGGCGTCAACACTTTCCATTTTCGGGTTGTTTTTTCATGTCGTTTGGGGGTTTTTGGCTAGATTTCTTGTTCGATAGTTTACATTGTTTAAAATTAAAATCACTGAGCAATTGGGACACATATTCTAAATTTTGGGGAAGGATATTTGTTTGAGAAGACCAGGTTAATATTAATTTTTTATTTTGTTCTTTAATGAACTAGTTGAATAATAATTTTGACTAGAAAAAGAATGGTCGAGAAACATACTAAGCTCCCTAGAAAAATCTGCAAGAGAGAGAATGGGAATTAAATGGAAGTATGGCTATGCCAACAGACTGACAGGGGAAACGAAGAGGATTTTCCCATGTAACTAGAAATGAAGGAGATAGCCATGGGAGAAATTAATGAAAAAGATAATTACCTTTGCACACAGTGGAAGAGGCAAGCATCTTTGCACATGATAGAAGAGGCTATCATCTCTACACACCAAGAAATGGAAAACATCAGAATTGGAGGATAATGAGATAATTATTCAAGAGATCGGTTATGGGAATAAGAGGGTTCTGTTATGTGTTGTGCTACTCAGTTTGGATCTATTCTTCCTAGACTTGGAACAAAGGTCATCGTGATAGAGAGAGTGATAGAGAGAGTTCTCTTTATGGTAGCATAACTGATGAAACCACTATGTGTGGCTTACTGGCTGAGATGAAAGAATTTACAAAGCAAGAGCTTGACTTAAAGTTGATGAAACAATTGTGAGTGGCTTGCCAAGGTCTGAAGAATCCACTGCGAAATTTGCAGATTGATGAACCTACTGGCTAGGAGGTGGAGACACTTAAGTACTTGTGAGGCTGATGAACCACCAGGCATTACCTTCGGGATGAAGCATTGGTGCTTGCCTTCACTGGAAAACTACCTGGAAGAGTGATTTCCACACTCCCATGGTTTCTTGTATGTTGATGAAACTTCCCAAAATTTTAAATAACTCTCCTCTTGGTATTGAACTGTAAACCTTTATGCGAGAAATAACCTCAGAGTTGAGGTTGACTAAGTTAGCAATATATGTTATGTAATAGTTAGGATTTCTTGACAAAACCTTATGGAAGTGAATTCTTTCTCCTTGTGCTAACTTCTGACTAGCTATTAGGTAAAGGTGGTTTACCTTTGGATGCCCTATTTCAGTCGAAAGTATTGATTTTATAATTTAAGCTTTCCTCCTCAAGCACTAGAATCTGGCTCAGGGGTGACTACTACAAGAAAGGCTTGGTTGCAGTGTGTCTAAGGTTTTGTGGAGATTTGAAGTCCCAATCTTAGTTGTCAAGATTTGGATATAAGTTTTTATTACATTTATATGTGCAAGTGAATTTCCCATGAATACGTATTGTGTTTATTTAAATGTTACTTGAACGTATGAAACTTGGTTTCATGAATGATTTGGAGTGATGATATCTTGAGTATTGGTTATGTTGAGTAAATTTCTTAAATGGTAATCATATATGTGGGATTTAGTTCCTGTATGATGATGCCCCAATCAAACTTCTGAGTAATGATGTATTAAGTGCATGGACTAGTGTTGAAGAATGGTATAATTTTGAATTGTTTGTGCAATAGTGCTCAATATGATTGATGTGCCAATGATTTTATATGCATGCTGGTTATGAGGTTTAATTATCATGGTAGATGTGAGGGATATGTATCCCTTATATGAAAAGGAATGTGATTCCGGTAGTTACTACATGAATGTTGGATTCATGTACAATGTATTGAAGAATGGTTGAATTCCTGTATGTGTTGTGTAAGCATGAATCCCTGTGTTTCTTTCTTTAAATTGATGAGTATGATCTGTTGGCGTGTTTTCTATTTATAAGCTTTGTATAGGTTAGTTGTTATAAACTAAAAAGGAATGCATACATCTATATGATGTGGTTGGGAGGTTGGATTGAATTCCTGTGATTCTAAGAAGTGCACTCAAATCGCATGTTCTTTGTGTATTTTATTGGGTAAGTAATAGCTCGAGTTTTTGTTGTCATCCCAACAAATTTTGGGAGTAAGCTCATCTGTGTGGTTCAAATTAGCTGATAATGTGAGCACATCACTGGATGGCTTCCATGCTCAAGGGGCACCAGAAAGGGTTTGTGAGATATTCAAATTTCAATTTTTGATCTTGTAGATGGAAAGTTTTATCCCTTCACAGAAAACCAAATTCAGTATGGTTTGAACTTGTGTGAAATCAAAAAGAAAAATATAAATATTTTTTAAGTATAAAAGCTCACAAAATAGGTTGAAATCACCTTTTGGACCCACCTTGGTTGAAAGGATGAACTCAAAATAATTTTGAATGCGACTAGAGGAGTGCATGTTGAGTAGTCAGGTAGGACCCTAGTCGGGAGTCAGGCTAGTCGGCCCAAAATCCACGGTCCACATGATGTTGCACTTGACCATGTATTGTACTTGAGTAGAATTAGGTCGACCTCCATGTCATGGGTTGATAGAGCGGGCCTGTCAAACTAGTCGAGGTTAGGGACTCCAATGTAAATGGTTTGCATTTTCACAAGGAAGGGTCTACCTTCAACTATGAAGGTAGATGTGCCTTCCACGTAGGTTTCTAGGTGGCATAACGACCACGTGGGCACCGCTTGGGGTACCCCGTGAGTGCCACATGGAAGATAAGGATGACATGGTAGAATTTAGTGTGTCGGGTTCAAATGGTCATATATTTTGATCTGGGAGTCGATCGAAGCAAATTTTATATCATTGAATAGGGGTCTATGATACAAACACAATGATGATATCCATTTTAAGTTTTTAGGGAGTAAAAAATGGTCGAAAATAAATTTTATGATCCCATTTCCCTGATGGGACTATGGAGGTCAGGGTAGCACATAGCAGTTGCCTCCTTCTACCCTTAGTAAGGGATAGGGATAGTAGGGGTATGTTAAACGAGGACAGGTCAGACCCTCCCTCACTAAATTCTGAGAGCGTAATAGGGGTGATAGGCGTAACCTCTCTGGCCCCTGTTCCATCCACATTTACACCCAATCAAAGATAGTAATATAAATTTTAATTTTATATATATACTTACTTTAATTTTTATTTTTAGAAAAATGATTTATTTTTTTAATTCTAAAACATCAATGTAAAATTTTTATAGATTTGTTATATGATTGTTCTATACTTTTAATACATTTTGCATTAGAAAAGAGTCACAATCTTTGAAAAGTTATTAAAATTATATAATTATTTTTTATTTTAATTTAAATTTAAAGTATTAGTTATATAATAAAGATCATTTATAAAAGATAGAAATTTCTACTTTATTTAATAAAAAAATATTAAGTATTAAAATTAATAATATAAAAAGATATTATTATTATAATATATTTTGTAGCTTCATATTTTAAATATATTATGATTTAAAAAAATAATAATAAAAATAAAAATGATATTTTTTACTTGAAATTAATAAAAAATATTGTAAATTAATAAATATAAAGCATGAAATATTTAGGCTTCTTTTATGGTACATCAGGTTATAGTAATATTATTTTAATTATATCACCAAGATTTATGGATGAAGGGCGTGTACACATGGTGCACATGAGTCTAAATACATGGTGAGTAGAAACTTTATTGATTCCATACATTCAATTAAGACTTTATCATGTAAGATATACTCTATTGAATCCATAAATTTAATCAACGTGATCATGTAAGATATAATCTTTTATCATTCAATATTCATTCACATGAATTTTAAGAATGCATCTAGGGCTCTCATGCTGATATAATGAATGAGATCATACTTGTGTTTGAACGGATGAAACCGGATAAGTATTAATCATCTAAACTTATCTCGATTATGGTTTTGAATATCCAATAAACATAAACATAAAGCAAAGTCATAAGTCTACCTTGAATTAATCAAATCTGGATCAAAATAAAAGTAACTATTCTATATAAGTTATGAAAATTTAACAGTATAGATAATTAATGAATTGAAAGATAGTTTTATTTTGTAATTATTCCTACCCATACAAACACCTAAACGTGTCTATGACATATGGATAAGGATGACACGATTGACTCTTACATTCCAAGGCAATGTACTGGGTTGGTGTGTTAATTGTTTATTTTAATTATATAATCTGACTATAAAACAATAAGCTACAAAGATAGATTGCATTAGTTGTTTTTTTTAGTGTAGACTATATCACAACGCCAAAGATTTTGTGATATTCAAATCTACGATGAACGTTCGATATAACTCAATTATTGAAGATAAAACAGTGGTAGTTGAGAGTACACACATTTAGATGGCATGTAACTTTTGGATCGACCTTTAAACAAAACAAGGAACATCACAAAGTAGTACCTAGGTCACCAACCTTGAAAACTAATGCAACCATGGGGTTAAGCCATTGTTGTAGTATTAGGTTGCACTAGCAAATTATTAATTGAAACTGGTGACAAGCCTCTACTCCCTCATACATATAATGAGGTGTCTTGGCATCATTGGATGTGCATCTCTATCTCCAGAAATATTTACTCATTTACATGCTTAGCTCTTACCTTGATGAGCGACCTCTTATCTCACTCCTCGTGAACCTAATTGAGGCCTCCAATAACACCTCGACACTCACTACGTCTTCAACATGTAATGACAAAATCACATTTGGCAGTGAAACGTGCTATCAACAACATTTCATATCGAGATTGCCACATCCTAAAGGTAAGGTGATTAGATAGAGACACGTTACACGTCATCAGAAGCAAGATACTATTCCTTGTCCATTATGGACATTATGGCGTATGAATGCCATGTGGATTTCACGACAAGTAAACATCAAAGTGTCCTAATGACAACTACCCCTAAGGGTGGGGACGACCCTGGGGGTTGAAACATGTTGAGATACTAAAGCGAGGCCATTCTTCTAGAAGGATTGATCAAAAGCCACTGAATTGCATGACCGTAGATAGGGTGTACTCAAAATAAATTAGCCATATAGGTAGATGAACCAACTCCATTGATCCAGCCACGCGACGTGACACTACCTGGTAAGATGAACGGGCAATTCCTATTTCTTACCTTATAGGAATTTTAATGCGGCCTGACATGGGGCCGGTATAAGGCGATACAACACGCCACTATTTTTATTTTCTCTCTTATCACCTAGCGGCGTGTTGTATCGCCTTATACCGGCCCCATGTCAGGCCGCATTAAAATTCCTATAGGGTAAGAAATAGGAATTGCCAAATGAACGGGGGATAAGTGACACCTTAGAAAAAAACACATTCAAGATAAGAATAAACTCAAGTTGATTCAGAGTACACATTCACAACAAACTTGCCGGAAGTATCAAAATAATTGTGGGGATAATGGCATTGGAACTCCCCGACGGTCTGTTTGATTTTCCGGGGGCGAGTAGGAAGTTATTCAAAGACCTACATGTCCGGATTGAAGTCATTATTATACCGTTTGAATGTGTTCACGATTCGCGAAAAAGGAAAATCCATTTGTCCCCCTCTGCAATCGAGCGTGTTATGCACGATTAGGAAAAATCAGACGTTGTGTACGATGTTAGCGTAGATCAAAAAAATTCGAAGGCATCACATTTCACGCTGTTTTTTAAGTTTATGTAGATTGTGGATTTATGGAGGAAAGTTAACTATTATGCTACTTATTTACCTTAATTCGATTTCCAAGTTCTCTTATAAATATGGTATTATAAATTTCTCATTTTTTTTCAAAGTTTTTAAATCTCAAAACAGATGCTACCAAGTTCGGCCCATTGAGAGCTTTCTAGGGATATAAATCTCACCTTAATTTGATTCCTAGATTGAAAGTTATGTTTTTCTAAAGTCTCACGAATTATATTAGACCATGTGAACATAAGGTTGCCACGTGGCATCCATGTGGTCCTTGCATAGTCCACATGGCATTGCTAAACCAACTTAGCATTGGGCCCACTAAGTCTTCCCACCATGGCTGGATTCATTACCTTTCCATTATATCTGACCAACGCTCATCCAACATTTCAACCTTGTGATGCCACTCAACAGCCCCAAAAGGTCGGATCTTCAGATCCAAGCAAACCATTAAGTTAATCCGATGCACACCCACCATGTACCATGTGGTGGCCCTCATGGCGCTACCACGTCAGCATAAAGTGGGGTCCACTAGGACCCCATGCCTTGGCATTTTTTGCCATTTTTCTTTCGTATCCAATTAGCGCCTAGTCGAGCCTTCCAATGTATTGTTGGCCCTCTCCACCACCAAATCCCCATATCTCTAGATCCACATGAGTGTAAGATTAATCATATGTGGGGCCCACCATGTACCAAGTGGCATCCACATGTTGACCCTCGTAAAACTTCCATGTCAACATAAAGTGGGGTCCACCAACTCTTCCCCACTCCGCAGATTTCGATACTTGTCATTATATCTGGCCAATGCCCATCTGAGCCTTTTGCCTTCATGTCACCCCTCAACACCCTCGGATGGTCGAATCCCCAATCTAACTCTTGCTTGAATATAATATGGCCTAGGTCACATCTAGACCCTCACATATGTATTGGCCTCACCCTGCCTTAGAGCACTGAATTCTGTAGGTGTGCTAAGGAGGAAGCAAAGGGAGAAAATAACAAAGATTTGAGGAATTTCTTCAAGGAAAAGAGAAACAACCCAAACACCAAATTTTTGAAGGTGAAATCCAAGGCATGAATGAGGGATTTTGGCAATATTGTGCCATTTGAAAAGAAGGTAAAGGGGGTACTAGCACAACCCAAACTACACCAGACCCATGTAGTCAGATAAAAGGCATGACTCCAAAGGCCAATTCACCAATATTCAACACTATATAAAGTGAAATATGAACAATAATCCAACTCTATTCCGTTGAAGATTCATTAACTCTTCAATGTATTAGAGTTCCTTCATTCATCTTCAAGGAGACATGCAGGTTTGTGCTACCATTCAAAATGCTACAGACCATGATTTAAACCATGAATCTCAGGATATTGAAGTTGTTTATAGTTCTTAGTCACAACAAGAATATGAGTATGCATAAACCCATGACTTCATCAAACCTTTCTTGCATTAAGTGATCAGCAGTACTAACCAAATATTCATTTAACACACGATATATAAAATAAACTCACAACATGTAAGATAACCTAAAATCATGAGCATGGTAGTGAACTTCCCGATTCGAACATCTAATATAACTAAAAAGTTATAAGATAACTAATTATAACATATACAATAATCTACACTTCATGAAATGGCAGTAACCACACAAATCAAGCAATTCACTATCACCATAGATATATAAGATAGTTGGTCAACCAAGAATAGATAGTGAATCAAGAATTATTTCATGAGTAATATAGAACCATACATCTAGGAATAACATAAAAAAACATTGTCATAATCCATAATCCAACTATGCATAAACCATTATACTTCTCTGAGTGTTTTAGAATAGCTGGATCTGAAGGGGGGACTCCCACCCTCCACCCTACCATAGGTCAACTACACTTCAATCTCTCTTGCAACCGACCACCCTTAAGCTAGATATTCCAAAGTTTGAGAAATGCTTACATAGGGTAAATTCACACCAAAGGCTTGGTAAAACCTCAAAATATGGAATCCATCATCCAAACAGTCTCAACACACAATTAACAAGGAATATCACTTAAAATTTCTCAACGATGTAACTAGAGGTCAAGTGTCCAGGGTATTGGTATGTAACTTTGATTTCACGAGCTATGTATGCAACTCAGATACCACCTCAATGTCTATTGTCAATGCTTCATATCTCCAAGCACTCCATAATCAATGTTCAACACATTCTTTTCTATAGGGGGACAATAGTGCCCAAGAAGTAGAACTAGCAGGAGAGAGAACACAGCTAGTGACTAATCAACAAGAAAAAAATAGTGAGATTTTAATTAAACAAGCCCAACCAAGAAAAATATGGAAGCCAAATGAGCTATCCCCCAACTTCCTCCATTGTGCATAGATGTATCATCCTCTATGTCCCCTGTGTGTTCTAAAGGGCATAAGCTTGGCTCTCCTCAACCTCGATGGGAAAGGGGAATGGGAACCGCTTGTATCCTCACCTCCCTAATCCAATATCTTAATGAATATCAACAAAATTTGAGTCTTCCCCAATCAGATCACATTAAACTATGTCATGTAATGGCTATTCCCAATTGTGAGTGGCTTGTAGCATTAAATTTGGATGCATATGGCATTTCCAAACGTGCAATAAAGCAAGCAATTTCCCTCAAACTAAGGATCTGTATAGCTATCTTTCCTTCAACATTTTTGATAAATTTTAAATAATAATTAATAAATGTCTAATTAAAGTTTCATCCAATCATGGTTCATCACACTAGTGTTGCAGTCACCATTAGCATTACAAAGAGTGGGGGGGAACGAAGGATGTTACAAACCCCACCCCCTTAAAGGAACACCATCCTTAGTGTTCTACAAACAAAGGATAGAAACTAATTAAACAATATATTTACAATTATTACATCATTGACATTTTCCCTATCCTAAATTGTTATGTCCAACCCTATTGTTCATTGTCCTCAAGGCTTCCATAAGGAATAGACTCAGCTTATTGCTTCCTTGAAAAATTAGAGGAAATTTCAGCCTAAAAGTAGCCTCCTAAGAAAAAATAATAAAATAATAGTTAAAATAATAAAACAAGAGTTATGAATTTTGGAGGGAAAAGAAGGTGGAATTGGGTTGTAACTGGAGAAAGCATTAATAAAGATAAGTTGGTTTTGGAATATCATGTATCTGTTTCTATATTTGTGTTCATGCATCTCTTTACAGTTTATGATTGCGCGCTTGTCTGTTTATGTTGAATGATAAAGGAAAGTCTTGGGCCCACTTAATTTAATTCAAGATCTATAATAATAATAAGCACAGTAAAGGGTAAAGAACATCCGCGCTCACGCGAAGTTAGTTGCACTGAACGGACGATTGCGCGGAATTAGTGCAACGCATAGATCGGTTCGTGAACTTATCTAGACCTCATCAAGACATCCCTAGGGTGCGGAAACCTGGTTCCAGCACTCTCCCATACTACCTCGGGTGAAAACTATTTTTTTAATTGTATTTTTGGCTTATCTCCTTATAGGTTTACTCGAATTTCAAGTGCAAACACTCGTTGGTTGTGGAATTAAAATTCCACATCCAACGAGTGTCTACAATTGAAATTCAAGTAAACCTATAAAGAGATAAGCCAAAAAATACAATTTAAAAAATAGTTTTCTTTTTTTCCCTCCAAAATATTTACATGCATCTCTTTTTAAGTGGGCCTAATGGTTAAGAGCATGTGTTTCCTCCTAAGAGGTCACAGGTTCAAAACTAGAGGGGGGTAGAGTATGTATGCCTTCGTAGACTTAGCAGTCAAATCGTTGCGCGGAGGTGGGTCCCTTGTCCCACAAACAAGGGCGTCTCATACACCAATTTGGTGTCTAGCTTGGATGTGACCTTAAAAATGGACATTATTATTATTATTATTAAATTTTGAAGGATTTTGATTGGTTTACATATTATGTACATGAAATTTTCATGGGAACTTTTAGGTTGAAATTTTCTGTAATGCACACCCAAGGCATTTCTAATGCCAATGCGTATGTGCATAAATCTTTGAAATCAAATTCATTTAAGTCTCCTCTTCCTAGCAGTCACACACCTTCCAAGTTCAGGCATCCCCTTCTCTTTTTCCTTAGCACCCCAAATTATCCATTCTTTGGAAAGGCTTCCTTGCACAAGAATAGGCTTGATGGAGTCTCAGAGTCAAGACATCCCTTTAGCTTGCTCTAACACAACATATTTGTCATAACATAACTCATGGCAATCAATTCACATCACAGGGTTCCAGTGCCCTACAATGGCATAGTCCCTAATGTCTTCAACTCCACTACACTTTTGTTTCACCACTCTAATATTAGTTGCAATCAGAGTTGTCTAAATGTCCTAGATAGTTCATCAGCTAACATATATCACAAGCATACAATTATTATTATAAGATTAATCATAATAATTTTAAATTAAATTAAGCCAAAATTTCAACAAGTAATGTTGTAAATTGATAATTATCTTTATGATGATTCTTTGATTGCTTTTCCTCCACAGGTAATAAGTCCATCTCATTGTCTTCACTGAACAGAACCCTCATACTCATATCTCAATGAGAAAGGGACACATTTCTCCCCCCATTAGTTACTCACCCTTCCAATCCCAATCAACCCCCATTATGGGCAATCTGTTTGACTAAGGATTTTCCTACATGGGTCCTTATCAGCTACTCACCCTTCCGACCCTAGGAAACCCCCATTTTGAGGCGTCTACCTATCCAATGATTTTCCTACATATGCCCCCATCATCTACTCACCCTTCCAAGCACAGGAAACCCCCACTGGGAAGTCTAACTATCGGGGATTTTCCTGCAATGGGTTATTGTTAGAGTCTTATAGCCAAGTGTCGAGTTGGCATGCTCTATTATATTGTGCATGTAGTATCATAACCAAGTGTCTATCTATAATTCTCCACTCCACTATTCATGGAGTCTTATAGTCAAGGTGTCAATTATGACTTGCTCCCATGAGATAATTGGAGTGTCATGGGATTGCTATGTTACCACAATAGTATTCTTTTTTAGATCCTTCTCCATCATTTCACAATTGGGATCCCTTGTAAGTGGTGATATTCTATCATGGTGGCTTCTCTTTCACACCCCATTCTATCGCTCTGCCTACAATATGATCCTTCCAAGCAACGAAATATTTTCCAGTGTTTATACAATACAATATTTTCATTGCAAAAATTCACAAGATTTTTTGAAGTGAACTCTGAATTATGACACCCATAATAATTTGTTCACTCCAAATAAATCCAAATAGTTTGAAATGAAACTATAATTTTGTTATATATGTGTATCACATTCATTCTAAGCATTTCACAGTGCAATCAAGCATTTATTCCAATAGCTCAAAGAGTTAGAAATGAGAGATGCATATTTTAAATTTATAAGCAATTTAGTCTGTTTTGTTTTGCATGAATTAGAAAATTCATTGCAATCTTTTCATATTGAAGGATTCCTTCCTTACTTAATTTACCCCTTCTTGGGAATCCATTCAATATATACAATAATTTAAAAATAGAAGATACCAATTATATTTGAAAGGAATTTCTAACCAATTCCTTTCCTTTACCTTCTTATCTCTGCTTTCTACTTGCCTTATTTACTTTGTTTCCATCACCAACACTCTCATTTGAGCCATTTTAAGGAGTCTAGATAGCTTTTGGCATACATGTTGTTGCAATGTTCAACAATCTCCGAAATAGCCTCAACCTCACATATTAGTCACAACATTATCAATTCAACTGGTCACAAGTTTCCATGAAATTTTATAAAAGGAATTTGCATCATGTGTCAAATGTACATATTTAAACATTGTTTTCATTCATCTATCCAAGAGTATACATACATATTATGTTATGTAGGTACCATACATGTACACAATCCATGTTATTCATATGTTCTTATTTTATTTTTTTTAGTTAATTTTCTGCCTCTATTGTTTTTAAATATTAACACAACAAATTTGATAAGCATGCGCATAAACACACTATTGTCTTTCATGTTGTAGTTAATAACAAGAAATCATTTTTGCATACTTTCCATATGAGTATTCCATGTGACATGGAACACATTAGCTAACCTCACTCCATCACCCTAACATAGCAAGTACCAATCTCTTATTGTGACATCCCCTGGTTAATATTTTTCTCTTGTAAATAATTGTAATTATCTTAAAATGGTTGAGAGAGGGACACAAATTCCATTGCTTTAGGTGGGAGATTGGTTGAGGGAATTCTTCTTTTAAATAACAATCTTAGTTGTTTGAGTTGGTTTATTATACCATATATTAAATGAAAAAATAAGGTACAGTGCAAGTGTCCTTTGACTCCAATAACAAGCAAATAACATGAATAAAACATTAAGGAGCATGGGTTGTGTTGTCCATGAGGCTGACTGTTGCGAAATTGTGGAGAAGGAGGTAGTTAGTTTGTTGGAAAGAGGGGGAGGAGGATTGATAGATTATTATTATTTGCCCATTGATACATGCACATTCTCTCTCTCTCTCTCTCTCTCTCTCTCTCTCTCTCTCTCTCTCATACACACAAAAAAATATACATAGAGGGAATGAACTCTCAGGGATGTAGAAGCTATGGAAGAGCGTAGGAAAGAAGCATCTAGAAGTCTTTGTGAAAGAGTGTAGAGGAGACAACATATAGAGATTTTTTTGTTAAGAATGGGGGAAAAGGAAAATAGTTTAATAACCCTCTTATAGGTTGGTTGGGCATAAACATCATAGAGGTCAGAGGCCTGATTGTAGGGCCGAAGAACCCACTGGAAGCTTGTAGTTTGATGAACCTGTTGGACTGGGAAGAATCACTTAGGTGCTTGTGAGGGTTGATGATTTACCATGAGTTGCCTTAGGGGTTTAAGCTCTAGTGCTTGACTCACTAAGGAACCACCTAGAGTGTGATTTCTTTACCCAATGACAACTTAACCACTGAATAACCTTCCTTATAGTGGATTCCCTTGTCTTGAAAGTGAGCTAGAGTACTTTGTATTGTAATATTCTAGCTTGAATGTGAATATGCTTGAAAAATGAGAATGATAAAAATTATAGCTAGTAGATGGAGGTAGGGTGGCCTCGTGGCATAATGTTTCAAATTTTTTGTTGGTTAAAAACTTTAGAATAAAACCACCTTAAGCTTTGGAATTTGATTCGGGGGTGATAGTTGCAAGTGAGATTTGGTTGCAACTATCTATGGTTGGGTGGAGAGTTGAAGGCCCACTCTTAGTTGGAACACTCTGCACTATATAAGATAAGTGTTGCTCTGACTCTTGTACTTAAATGTGTGACATGAATTAACTTTGTTGGCTACATGCTTGTAATGATGTCAAATTTACATGCTTGAATGTGTGTTCAGTGTCTATGAATCAAGTCTAGAATGGGACTTCCTATTTACCTATGGAATGTCTCTTTTATTGTAGGAGTTTTGACATCTTATGTTTTTTTGGTTTCCTTTAAGATTTTATTATATTCTTATTAATAGACAAGAGACTAGTGGATCTCTGAGATAAAACAGACTTGATTTATGCAAAATAATTACATTGAAGAAGAATATGAATTGCGAGTTGATAATTTCTCAACAACCTCGGTGAAAGTGAATGGGAAAGTCCATATTCTAATTAATTAAGTCGTCAAAGGAATTGGTTGTTAAGTCCTATATTATATTTCCTAATCTCAGGATGGATAGCTCAGTAGTAGGCCATATGGTAACCTTAGGAGTGACGGGTTGAATCCTGAAGCAGGCTCAAAAGTTCACATAACCATCATAGCTGAGGCTTAGGCTAAGCCTCTGTAAGCGCGACATATAACGTATGACAAGAGTAGACCTACTATGGTTATCCCTTGATGCTTTAAATTTTTGGGCTCATATGACCTTTCGTTGGTGACGAGATCTTGAAATATCAGACCTTGCAAATTATTACAGAGTCGCTCCTCTCTAATCCTCTGATATTGTTTTGTCCGAGAGGTTCTATTCCGAGACAAAAAATGGGCTTCTATCATTTGATGTACTTATATTTCCATCCTAGCACCTTGATTTGTCAACCGTGTGATGGTGAATATCCTTCATCTCGTAACTTATTCTTTTCTGTAAACTACTAGCAAATTTCTTGATCTTGCCAATTTAGCGCATATTCTCTTAGAGTTTCTTCTGGGGGGCCTTCTTTGAGATGGTTTTCCTATGAGGTGTGTTTCCTCTAGAATGATGTGGCAGGAGTATGCTTGAGCATGCATTTTTTTCCAAGAAGTAGTTCTCGCTGGGAATTTTTTTTTGCAAGGAGTTTCCTTCGAGATGGGTTTCCGTCGATGTGAGTTTCCTCTCGGGTTATGTGGCAAGCCTTAGAACCTTGTTCCTTGGTAGTTTAAGGAATCGTGCGATGACGTTTCTACTGGGGTGGTTTCCTATGAGATAGGATTATCTCCAAGGTGATGTGGTAGTAGCAAGTCGGTGTGCTTACATCAGATAGGAGTATGAGAGGGTCGACAACTTATACGTATACATCTGTATATATTACATGTTATGAACTAGGGTCATGAACGGTTCAGTAACCAATACACTAATTCCAAGTGGTGGTGCGGAGGCTAATTTGGAAAACTGTGTGGATGTCATGAGGATGCCACGTGGTTGATGATGTGGCACTAATTTTAAGTGCCCATAACTTCTAATGCAGAGGTCGGATCAGGACAAAATTTATATTATTAGAATCATCACGATAAGACAAACGTGGTGATTTTATCCATTTTAAGTTTTAAGGAAGTTGAAAACAAATTGAAATTTTTAGAACCCATTTCCATAACACTACCTTGGATCTTAGGGTAGTATAGTAACCACCTCCTTCTAAGTTGTGTTGTGGGATGGGATTAGGAGGGGGGGTGTTACAGAGTGGTATTCGAGCTTCCAATTTCAACACTTGGATTGGATGGGCTCTATCATGGGAAAAATTATGGCAAGGTTCCTTCAAAGCCTGAAAATTCAATTGGTACTTGTTTACACAGTTAAAAGAGCAAAGGGTTTTCGTATTGAATTCTAGAAAATGGATCAAATTAATGTTTAGGTGTTAAAAACCTATCAATGGTTGAATTGATTGCATGTATGATTGATATGTTTTCATTGTGATGCAATTATGTAGCATAATATCAAAACATGACCTACTATGATATATGCTAATGATTTGTCATAGTTTTGTTGATATTTATGTTTTAATCTGATATTATTGGTTTCAACTATCCACATATCAACAACCTCCCAGAGGAATCAATGTGATAACCTTCACTATGTATAGTAAATTTTATTAAGTCTATGAGGGGGGTGTGTAAATGACAACACATGAAGATCACAAAGAACAACAGATGATGGTACGACATAAATCCTAATGACCAAGAAAGGATCAACAAGACGGTAGAATATACTTCCGACCACACACAACATGGTCCAGAAGAAAGATCAGTTGGCCAAGAGGGAGGAGTAGACTCTCCTGATTTAATGGATACCTTGAGGAGCTTGAGGGTCGATATTAGGAGTTATAATTATCCAGATGTATAATGGTTGCCACTCGCTTATTCCACCTAGACCTCTAGCTGGTTTCATCAGTTTCCTTGATTATAACACAATTTACTATCTTTAGCATTTTTTGGGTCTTGAATTTCCAGATCTATTTTGACCCCCTAAACGATGTTTGTTTAGGTCCGCAGAAAGCTTGTACATATAGGTTGGGCCCTGCTGCAAATATTGTAGTACTCGAAAAGACCTTTCTAACAAGGTATCGTATGTGAAGATCATATAACCAAGTTACGATCCCAAGAAGTTTGTTGTCTAACTAACCCCAATGGGGCCCATAAACTCTTGGTGTTCCATCTCCTAGGGTTAGGGTTTTGGCTGTTTAGGGTTTCTTTTTGTTGTTCAATAATGAAAAGGCCCTTGAGTGTCATTGTAACACAATTCAGAGGCATGTACCCACCACATTTCTTATCAGAGATAAGCTACCATTACTCAAGCTAATTTATTTCCATTCTGTATGTAAGCATCTTTCAGTTCTTTGTTATTAATGAAATGAATATTTAGCTATGTTGCATCTCTGAGTTTATATTTATATTTGTATTCTTTTTTTTTCCTGCATAAGTCTGGATCATATAAGGCCGATAATGAAAGGTTGGTAAGGGCTCAGGAAAATAAAGTTGAGGTAAATGCAATCATACTGCAAAGTATTTCCGATTTATAGAGACTAAGGCAATATGAGCTGGGGGCTAGTCATAGAGACATGCAGATCCCCTTGGAACCATAAGAGAGAACCAATGGGGTGGATGGTATTAGGTCCAGGAAAAGGCACAGATAGGAAAGTAAAGATACTGTGAGAGTGAATGCACCATTGAGTACCCTAGAGAGAAGATCTAGCACTTATGGGCATCACTCTAGTAGACATTCTAGTTCTACTACAAGGAGGAATTATTATTATCGTCATCATTAGATAAGGAGAGAAAGGGACCATATACCAAAGGAACTTAAGAAGGAAAAACCACCCACATTTGATGGAGAGAAGATAAAATATGAAGATGCAGAAGATTGATTGTTTGGAATGAAAAAGTTCTTCAAAATCCATAACTATTATGAGAACATGAAAGCAAAGGTGGCCACCTATAGTATGAAAGGAAAGCAAACATATGGTGGAAATATTTGAATCATGTTAAGGGCATAACTGAAGAGGAATTGAATTGGAATTAATTTGAAATGTCCTTCATAGAAAAATATTTATTAGGCAACTACTTGATAGTAAGGCAAAATAATTTTATGAGCTCAGAATGGGATCAATGTCGGATGAAGAATACACCGCCAAGTGTTTGTAATTGTTGATATATGTGCCATATGTTAAATATAAGAAGGAAAAAGTTCAAATTTTCATTAGTGGGATGCCCTTATCATTCAGAGATCAAATTGAAGTTCATGAACCCTAGACATTAAATGATGCCATTAAAAGTTGAAGCATTGTTATGAATAATCCAAGCATAGACTTGGGTTTAAAACCAATTGGAAGTCTAAAGGAAGTGCCAAGTTCAAAATGAAAAGACATAAAGTGATTAATGAATTTCATACTACTTTTGCAACTCAAGAGAATCAATGAAGGCCTAACATTGTCAGAAAATACCGTTTTGATCAAGAAGGAGCCAAGAATTATGAAAAGGACCATATAAGTGTTGGACACGTACATAAAATCATCTGAGACAAGATTTCCAACAACACAAGCACACTGGCCTAAAATTGTACGACATACAAGAAGTGTAGATCGTGGGAGATGTCGCACGTTCCATGCATAGGATATACATGGCACTAGAAAATAGACAAGTAGACCATCAGGCTTCCATAATCGAGATGGAAGGTAAGATTTGCAACCAAATTATTTATGTTTTGATTGACCCGAGTTCTAATTATAGCTACATAATCTGAGTACTTGTGGAACGATGTTAATTGAACCAAGAACCACATTAGGAATCCTGGCTAGTTCAATTAGCCATGGGACTGAATAAGAGGGTTGAGTATTGGGTAAAGGATTTTCCAATTGAATTGAATAGAATGCCCATTGTGGAAGACCTCAATGTGTTGCCACTAGGAGCATATAGCATATTGTTGGGTATGGATTGGTTGTACAAGCACCAGACTAAGGTGGATTTCCTTGAAAAGGAAATCAAGTGCTTAGAAGAGCACGGAAAAAGAAGAGTATTGCAAGGAAAGCAGAAGCCCATATCCATGAGGCTAATTTCAATCATATAAGTCAAGAGAAGCAGTAGGAAGGGATGCATCTTATTTATTGTGCAAGTTTATAATGGTTTTGAAGCTAATAACAATGCTAAGAGTAATAAAATTATATCTTAACTAGATATCCCGTCTTGAAGAAGTTCCAATATGTGTTTCTTGAAGATATTCCTAGATTAGCTCCTCATAGAGAGGTAGATTTATCAATAGATTTGATACCAGGAGTAGCTCCAACATCAAAAGCACCATATTGAATTAGCACTCCAGAGTTGGGTTAGTTGAATCTACAACTCAAGAACATGATTAATAAGGGATACATAAGGCCAAACGTGTCTTCATGGGGAGAACTAGTGCTATATGTGAAGAAAATGGATGACACACTCAGGTTGTGTATTGACTACAAGAAACCAAACAAGGTGATTATCATAATAGGTATTCATTGCCACAGATTGATTATTTATTTGACTAGCTAAGAGGAGAAGAAGTATTCTCCAAGATTGATTTAATGTCGAGCTATAATCAAGTGTGTATAAAGGATGAGGACATCCATAAAAGATCGTTCAGAACGAGGTATGGACATTATGAATTCATGGTAGTTCCCTTTGAACTTACCATTACACCCGCAACCTTTATGTGCCTTATGAACAACATATTGCACCCTCATTTGGATAAGTTTGTCATAGTCTTCGTGGATAACATTCTAGTCTATTTAAAGACCAAGGCTAACCACGAAGATCACTTAGTAGCAATATTGTAATTGTTAAGAGAGCATAAGATTTATGTAAATCTCAATAAATGTAATTTATTTCAATCATAGATTCATTAATTTGGACACATTTTATCAAGGGAGGGAGTAGTCATTGAGCCAGAGAAAGTTAAGGCTATCATGGAATGGCTAAAACCTAAAAGTGTGGCTGAAGTTAGGTCCTTCATGAGTCTGGTAGGCTATTATAGGAGGCTTATTTAAAAATATTCCAAGATTGTTTTTCCAATAATTGCTCCGCAAAAAAAAAAGGAAAGATATTTCAATGGACAATTGATTGTAAAACAGGTTTTGATCAATTCAAGAAGTTCTTGACCAATGCACGAATATTAAAAATAACAGATCCTGAAAAGGATTTCGTTGTGTGCATGGATTCTTGCAAGGAGGGACTCGATGGAATATTGATGTAGGAAGTTCAAGTGGTGTGCAATGAGTCTAGAAAGTTAAATGAGCGTGAACATAATTATGTAACTCATGATATGGAATTGCCTTCCATCATCAGTTCGCTGAAGATGTGGAGACACTACCTTCTCGGTAGAAAATTTACCCTAATGACTGACCATTGAGGGTTGAAGTATTTATTTGAATAGCCCAAGTTAAATGTAAGGAAAGTTTGATGGCTAGTCATGCTCAAAGAATTTTATTTTGAAATTAAATATATATTTAATGGCAAAGATAACATAGTAGTAGATGCACACAACAGGAGGGTGCAATTAAATCATTTAGCACTCGTAAGTTCTTATGAAATGGACCTAGTAGAATAGGTCAAACATGCAGGGAAACATGATGAGAAGTATCGAAAAATAAAATAAAGGCTATAACAAGATGGTGAGGGTGGAAAAGATGAAAGGTATCATCTCGTAGGTGATGGCTTGGTTAGATTCAAGAATAGAATTTATGTTTCAAGAAATGATGAATTGAAGAGGCTCATATTGAGAAAGTTCCATACTAAGCCATATTCCAACCACCTAAGATACCAAAAGACTCTAACGACCATCCAAAAGTTCTACTATTGGTCTAATTTGAAAAAGGAAGTAGTAGATTTTATTGCTAGATGCATAGAATGACAGAAGGTGAAGGTCGAATGTAAACATCCAGTAGGTTTTTTACAACCTATTCCCATTCCAAAATGAATGTGGGAAGTGGTCTCCATATATTTCATTATAGGTCTGCCAAGAACCTATAGGAAACATGATGCATTCATTGTAGTGGTCGACAAGTTGAGCAAGGTGGCTCACTTCATGCCTATAAAATCTACAAATTTATCCAGTGAAGCGGCACAAGTCTTCATAAAGGAAATTGTAAGACTGCATGGAGTTCCCAAGAAAATTATCTCGGATAGATATGCCAAGTTCACTTCAAAATTTTGGAAGGAACTATTTACAGGCTTAGGGACATAATTGGCCTTCAGTATAGCTAATCATCCATAGATGGATGGACAAACAGAGAGGAAAAATATAATCCTCAAAGATATGTTGAGGATGTATGTGATGCACTAGCTAAGGAAGTGGGAAGAGTACCTTCCACTTGTGGAATTCACATACAATAATGGATACCAATAATCTTTGAATATGAACCTGTTTGAGGAACTTTATGGAAGGAGTTGCAGTACTCCTATCAATTGGAGTAACCTAGTGAACATGTCCTTGTTGGTCCTAATATGTTCAAAGAGACGGAGTAGGAAAATCAAAACATCAAAATAAATTTAAAGGTGGCGCAAGATGGGAACAAGAGTTATGCATAATAGCGTAGATTTCATAAGGAGTTCCAAGTTGGAGAACATGTTTACTTCAGAATTAGGCCCAAGAAAAGCTCCTTTAAGATTGGGTCATGTGCCAAGTTGGCACCATGAATATGTGGGATTTTTGAGATACTTGAAAGAATTGGGCTGGTGACCTATAGATTAGCCGTACCACCATCATTGAAATTCCATGATGTTTTTCATGTTTCATTGCTTAAAATATATGTACATGGCATTAATCGTGTTGTTAATTGGATTGTGTTACAGGTGAAACTGAAGGGAGAGTTCCAACCAAAACCTCTATGCATCCTATATTCGAGGCAGTTCATGCTCTGAAACCGAGTAATAGAGAAAATCAAAATGTAGTGGAGGAAATTTGGGCTCGAGAAAGCCACATGGGAACAGGATGACCAGATGAGGGAAACATATCCTTTCTTATTTGTTGAATTAATAAAATTTTAAATACATTGTAAATTATGCACAAAGTTGTATGTATAAAGCTCCATATTGATCGTGTTTGTTTTGTATATGGTTATTGAACATTGAGTTCAGTGTTCCCCCTCAAGTGGGATGGATTGTGACATCCCCTGGTATATATTTCTCTATTGTAAATAATTGTAGTTATTTTAAAATGGGGGAGAGAAGGACACAGATTCCATTGCTTTAGGTATGGGATTGCTTGAGGGAATTGTTGTTTTAAATATAAGTCTTGGTTGGTTGAGAGGGCTGACTATGCCATAAATTAACTGAAATAAGAATGGATAGGGTTAGGTGTCCTTTGACTCCAATAATAAGAAAATAACAAGACAAAAACATTAAGATAGCATGGGTTGTGCTATCCATGAGGTTGACTTTTGTGAAATCGTGGAGAAGGAGGCAGTTAGCTTGTTGGAAAAAGGGGGAGGAGGACCGAAAGATTATTATCACTCACCCATTGATACATGCACATTCTCTCTCTCTCTCTCTCTCTCTCTCTTGAAGACACACACACACACACACACAAGCATACACAGAGGGAATGAACTCCTACACAATTGGAGAGTTGTGGAAGAGCATACGAAAGAAGCATCTAGAAATCTTAAAGAGTGCAAAGGAGACAACATATAGAGAGTACATTAGGGGAATTTGAGGTCAAAAATGGGCCCCCTAATGAAATTATAAAATAATAGTGGAAATAATAAAATAATATTAGATTACATCATTAAATTTTAGAGGGAAAAAAAGAAAAAACCTTAATTTCAACTCGTATTTTCCACTTATCTCCTTATGGGTTTACTCAAATTTTGAGCAGAAACACTCTTTGGTTGAAAAATTTGATTCCTCATCCAAGGAGTATCAATGTTGGATACTTTTGATGGACCCTACTACACGAAAAATGAGAAATACATTAAAAGCGTGATTACAAACAAGATTTTTCATGTATTTCTCATTTTTCATGTAGCAGGGTCCATCGAAAGTATGCAACATGGGTACTCCTTGGATGAGGAATTAAAATTTTCATCCAACAAGTACTCCCTCTCGAAATTTGAGTAAAACCTTAAGCAGATAAGTTGAAAATACGAGTTGAAAAAGTAGTTTTATTATTTTATTATATTTTAATTTTTTTACCTTATTACTCCAAAAATGGTGAAGCATCCCCCATGGTTGACATAATAATCTTGAATCCTATTGGTTCTTATAAATTTTATTTTGGTTGTACATTTTTCTTAGGAGGGCCATTTTAGACCTCAAAATTTCCCTAATGGTAGTTGTTAAGCACTCGGAAATAAAAAAAAAAAAATAGTTGAAGAACCCTCTTAGAGGTTGGTTGGGCATAAACATCATATAGGGAAACAACTTGCTTGTAGGGATGAATATCCCACTAGAAGCTTGTGGATTGAAGAACCTAGTGGACTGGGAAGAATAAATTAGGTGCTTGTGAGGGCTGATGAATTACTAAGAGTTGCCTTGGGGGTTGAAGCTCTAGTTCTTGACTCACTGAGGAACCACTTGGAAAGTGATTTCTTTACCCAATGACAGCTTAACCATTGAAGAAACTTCCTTATAGTGGACTCTCTTCTCTTGAAAGTGAGATAAAGTTATTTGTATTGTGATATGTTGGATTGAATGTGAAACTCCTAAAAAATGAGAATGATAAAGAATAAAGATGGTGGATGGAGGTGGTATGGCATAGTGGCATCCTATTTCAGTTGTTTTGTTGTTTAAAAACCTTGGAAGCACTCCACCTCAAGATTTGGAATCTAGCTTGGGGGTGACAGTTGCAAGTGAGACTTGGTTGCATTTTTCTATGGTTGGGTGGAGAGTTGAAGTCTCACTCTTAGTTGGAACATTCAACATGGTATAAGATAAGCACTTCTCTAGCTCTTATACTTAAATGTATGACATGTATTAACTGTGTTGCCTACATGCATGTAATGATGTCAAATTTTCAAGCTGAAACAAGTGGTCTGTGTCTACAAATCAAGTTTGGAATGGGGCTTCTTGTTTACCTATGGAATGTAGCTTTTCTTGTAGGAGTTTTGGAATCGTATGTTTTCCTGGTTGCCTTTAAGAGTTTATTATATACTTATTAATAACCAAGAGACCAGTGGATCTCTAAGATAAGAAAATTTTGATTTCTGCAAGTTAATGTCACTAAAGAGGCCTATAGACTGCGAGTTGGTAATTGCTCAAGAGCCTCAATGAAAGTGAATCGGAAAGTCCATGTTCTAATTAATTATGTCATCAAAAGAATTGGTTGTTAAGTCGTGTATTATAAGCTCAAGAGAGATAACTCCATAGTGTGCCATACAATAACCTTAAGAGCAACAAGCCAAGTCTCGAAGCAGGCTCAAACATCCGTAAAACCACCATAGACAAGGCTTAGGTTAAGTCCCTATAAGTGTAACATATAATGTATGACATGCATAGACCTACTATGGTTAACCCTCGATGCTTTAAAATTTTTAGCTCATATGAGCTTTTGCTATGAACGAGATCTCGGATCTCACAGGTTATTGCAGAGTTGCTCCTCTCTAAGCCTCTGAGATTTTTTTGTCCAAGAGGTTCTATTCTGAGATAAAAAAGTGGTTTTCGTCATCTATTGTACTTAACTTTCCATCATATCACCTCGATATGCCAGCCTTGTAATGGTGAATATCCTCCACCTCTTTACTGATTCTTTTTCATTAACTATTAGCAAATTTCTCAGCCTTGAAGGTTTAGTGCCAAGTCACTCGAAGTTTCTTCTGGGGAGTTTTCTCTGAGATAGGTTTCCACCAAGGAAATTTTTCTCTAGGATGACATGGCAAGAGCGAGCCTGAGCATGTATTTCTTCTCAGAAGGAGTTCTCACTGGGAAAGAGTTTTCACGAGAAGGAGTTTTCTCCGAGATGGGTTTCCACTGAGGTGAGTTTCAACTGGAGTGACGTGACAAGGCCTCAGAACCTTAGACATTGGCAGTTTAAGGACTCGTGCGGTGTAGTTTCTACTAAGGTGGTTTCCTCCAAGATAGGATTATCTCTAGGTTGACATGGTAGTAGAAGGTTGGTGCACTTACATTAGAGAGGAGTATGAGTGGGTTGAAAACTTGTATGTATACATATGTATGCATTAAATGTTACAAACAAGGCTCATGAATGGGTCAGTAGCCAATAAACTAATGCCAAGTAGTGTTGAGGAGGTTGATTGGGACAACTATGTGGGTGCCATGTGGGGACCACATGGATGCCACGTGGTGGATTAATGATGTGGTACTCACTTTAAGTGGTCAAATTTTGATCTAGAGGTCAGATCGGGACAAAATTTGTATCGTCGAAATCATCTCGACGAGACGAGCATAATGATGTTATCTATTTGCAGTTTTAAGGAAGTTGAAAAAAAATGAAATTTTTAGATCCCATTTCCATGATGTTTCCTTGGATCTCATGTCAATTTAGTAACCACCTCCTTATAAGCTATGTTGTGGGATAGGGTTAGGAGGGAGGGTGTTACACTTATTTATATACCATTCACACATTCATAATATTTTTAAAAAATAATTATATAACAATTTTGAGTTGAGGGGATTCCCATCTTATGCCATTTTTCATAGTTGTAACATTGTCATCCATTTTTTTCATATGGACCCGTCTAGTCCCCCTTGGTTGATCCATTATCATAAATTCCATTTAGCATATTTTAGCAAGGAAGACTTTCAAGCTAATTAAAATCTATCATATGAATAAACATAACAATTTTATTAATCCAAGAAGTAAGTTTCCTTAAAAAATTTAGCAGGTATATGACCCAATGTTCTTTCTTGTAACATTTATGGGGTCCCTTCCTCTTGCATTCTTATGCATGTCAACTATATATACACACATCATTCATTAGCCAATCAATTAATGCATGAGCCATAACATCTCAATTTCACGACAAATTCAATTTCTTGAATTCTTGCGTGCAACACGTCAACTCTTATTAGACATTTGTAACAAATGAAACTTCTATATTTCTTTGACATGAGAACTTAATATACTAGAACATTCACAAAATTTAATCAGTCTTTCCTTAGGCCTATAGCAACCTTAAGATCCCAAAATCATTTTAAAATTTTCAAGAGAGACCAACTCACTTCCATTCATATGTAAGTAGATTACTTTATCTAGACACCATTAGCAAATAATTTTCATTATTGTGGACCCTTTAGTATGTTAGAGGTCTTGGGGATGCTTCTTATACAAGAAATAACGACACAAATGCTTCTTTTTTTCAGTGCAACACTTGAAAGTCTTCCTCTTTGAGTTACTTCTTTCTACATTAGTGGTTATTGGTTCATGTGTCTAGAATTTATATGGGCTATCCTTCTTTTTTTGTTTGTTAGAGAACTCACAGATTAGGTGTTCTTCTTTATGACCCCAACATGTCAATGGCTTTTTCTTCTTTCAAAACTTTTGAGGTTTCTCTTTCATATTTCCATTATGATAACCTTCCATATCTCCATAGGTTGGTCCATGTTACAACAACCCTTACATGCATGGTAGGCATTGTAGTAGCACTGTGCTTAGCTTTGCTTATTATTATTGTTTTCTAACATTGAGTCATTTGTTCTATTATTTGCATCTCTTCAATTCATCTACCAAGATCCTTAAGGTAACTATTCTAGTAGAGGAACTTTCTTCGGTCCTTTTTCCAACTGAGTCTTCTTCTTGCTCATAATGGGTTTTGTCCATATGATGCTGCACCATATTGTTGCCCATTCCTCTATTTCTTACTACAATTTGTATCCTCTTATGTGTTGTTTCACACACACGCACACATAGTTGTTAATTATGTCAAGCATATACATATTACTTTGTTATCTTGTCATGCCAACACTAAGCATGTTGATCTAATGTTGTTCACTCATCTAAAACCTATTTGAATCACATATTCCAAGAAACAAAAGGAGATATCAAGATGTTAGCAACCACATCAAAAACATGTTCAATACCATGATTTTATTAAGGTTTCTATAAACATAAATTGTAAGTCCAAAATTTAGCAAACATCTACCATTTAATACAATAATTTGAACTTCATCCATCTCTTTCTCCTCAATTTTATTTCTAAATGTCTAGTATTGAAGCTCTTTTCAATATCACTCTATAAAATATCTATAAATTTTAATCCCAAAGGTCTAGTGTTGAACCCTTACTCTAATATCAATGGTATTAGTGTTCTAATTTTTATCCCCAAATGTCTAATTTTGAACCTTTTCTCTGATACTACTATGTAACAGTCCCTCTGACCCCCATGTTCTATCTTGGGCTTTAGTAAGTGTTACATTTTTTCTTTAACCTAACCTCCAAGGTTTACTATGAAGATGGGGTTACAAAATCATGATTCTTTTAAGTCTTCAAATAAAAAATGAATGCCACCATTGTGTTAAACTCATTGAGAGTTTTCTGACGTTATAAGTTTCACCTAAATCCAACTCCCTGATCAAAATTTATGCCCTTCTAAAGTTTTACTAATTATATGCTGTCATGTTAGCATAACATTTCCATGTGGCATCTACATGGTCCCTAATTGGACCACGTGGCACTACAATGCCAACTCAATATGGGGCCCACTAAGTCTTCCCATCATGGTGGAATTCATTACCTCATTGCTATATCCGGCTAATGCTCATTCGACCCTTCAACCTTGTGATGCCATTCGACACCCCTAGATCGTGTGATTTCCAAATCCAAGAAAACCATTAAGTGAAATCAATGCAAAGGCCACCATGTACCATGTGGCAACCAGCGTTCGTGGCACTACCACATCAGTTTAAATTGGGGTCCACTGGGTCCCAAGCCTTGAATTTTTTTTTTTTTTCTAATTGTATCCAGCCAATGCCCATCTAGGCTTTCTAATGTATTGTTGGCCCTCTCCACTACTGGATCCCCAGATATCTGGATCCACATGAGTGTAAGATTAATTTGACACAAGGCCCACTTTATGCCACATGCATCCATGTGTTAACCCTCGTAGCACTACCACATCAACATAAAGCAAGGTCCATTGAATCTTCCCCACTCCACATATTTCGATACTTATCATTATATTCGATCAACACCCACTCGATTGTTTCGTCGTTGTGTCACCCCTCAACACCCTCGAATGGATGGATCTTGGTTCTAACTCCAACTTGAATTTAATTCGACATTCAGGCCCTCGCATATGTATTAGTCTTGCCCAACCCCAAACCACTAGATTATGTTGATGTGCTAAGGAGGAAGGAAAGGGAGAAAATAATGAATATTTGGGGAATTTATTTGGGAAGAATGGAAACTCTTGAACACCAAATTTCTGAAGATGAAAGCCAAGGCCTTAATGAGAGCTTTTAGTAGTACTATTCCATTTTGGAAGAAGGTAAATGGGGCAACAACACAACCCAAACTACACTAGACTTTGAGTAAGATAAAAGGCATGAATCCAAAGGCCAATTCACCAAGATTCAACAATATACAAAGTGAACTCTTTAATGTAGTAAGACTCCTTCATTCATCTTCAAGGAGACATACAAGTTTGTGTGACCACTCAAAAGGCTACAAAACATGGTTTAAATAGTGAATCTCAGGATATTGAAGTTGTTTATAGCTCTTAGTCACAACAAGAATATGAGTATGCACAAACCCACAACTTCATCACATCTTTCCTACATTAAGTGATCATTAGTACTAATTAGATATACATTTAACATATGTTATATAAAATAAACTCACAACATGTAAGTGAACTCATAATCATGAGCATGGGTCATAACTTTGGCATACGATCTCCGTTTGACGTGCACATTACCTCGTTAGAAAGATCTATCCGAGGACTACAACTTTGGGATGAACAACATTAGTGAAAGGGCCCGTGTTTCTCCCATTTTTCCCAAAAAATGTTGTTTAGGGTCCCAAAACGGCTTTGGAAGTTTAGGACCCGAAAAACTGCTAAAAATAGTAAATTGTGCTACAATTAATGTGAGGCTCCCTACTATGGTCCTATAATTAAAAACTAAGTTTCTCTAATTTTATATACAATAAAATGGGAAATAACTTATTTCTATCTAAACATTTATTTGATGATAATATTACATTAAAATCTATTTACCACAGTTTAAGTAAATAAGAATTTAATTTCAACCATTTACATAAGTAATCAATAAACAAAGGAATACATGTTCCAATAGCTTAGTCGAGATGCTTCTGAGCTCCTGACTCTGTTGGGATGCTCATCTTGACTACCCGACTGGATTTACCTCCCAGCCAGCTAGGAATTATTTCCTAGCCCAGAGAACATCCACAGTTTTCCTAGCCTTCCGAGCCCAAGTCCAACCAGATGTAGTGTGTCCAAGTTAAACAAACAGTCTCCTTCTCTCCTTCTCTTTTTTCAAGCTTCCTCCCAAAACAAATTTCTCCAAAACCACAATCAAAACCAAAACCAAAACCAAGACCAAGGATCCCCCCCTCCTCTCATCATCCTTCCCCTTTTATGCCTTCTTCCCTTCTCCACCTCAACCACCTGTCATTAATGTCATAACTACCCCCTCATCCTTACATTTAACTTTTCTTACCATATCTTCTCCCAAGTAAATTTAAGAGGACATTTTGGGGATAAGATATGGATATTTAATTTGGTAATTAATTAGGGAGGACCATATCTTCTCCCAAGTAAATTTGAGAGGAAATTTTGAGGATGAGATATGAATATATAATTTGGTAATTAATTGGAGATGACCATATCTTCTCCCAAGTAAATTTGAAAGGACATTTTGTGGATGAAATATGAATATATAATTTGGTAATTAATTGGAGAGGGCCATATCTTCTCCCAAGTAAATTTGAGAGGACATTTTGGGGATGAGATATGGATATATAATTTGGTAATTAATTGGGGAGGACCATATCTTCTCCCAAGTAAATTTGAGAGGACATTTTGGGGATGAGATACGAATATATAATTTGGTAATTAATTGGAGAGGACCGTATCTTCTCCCAAGTAAATTTGAGAGGACATTTTGGGGATATGGATATTTAAATTGGAATAAATGGAAGGAGACCATACCCTATCAAAATTTAAATTTGAGGAGGTAAGTTGGGAATTGAATAATAATAAAATTTATATAAGTAATAAATTTACAGTTTCACCAATGTAGATATGTACCAACATTTCTTGATAATTATAAGTCAATATTTTTAGGTAATTTAAACACTAGTAAAATTTGCATGATAAGATTAAGTAGGGCATTACATTCACTCCTCTTTCAGAAAATTTCGTCCCAAAGTTCGAGTGTAAAAGATACAAGGAGTTCGAAGAAGTCTGACAATAAGGCATAATAAAATAGAGAGAGAGTTATAGTAGTAAAATTTGATAAGTCAGACAATGACATCACGTCCCATCAAGAGTATATAACTGATCTATATCCTCATATCCTTCCTGACCTACTTCCGTTCCCACCCTATCCATCCTCTGCTGCTATATATTGTGGCATCAGCTATACCAATCTAACCACTGATAAAACCAATATGGTGGAAGCGTCGACTATATCGACCTAACTTCCCCAACAAGCAACTAGCAATCGTCATCACACATCTAGGGGAGTGTGTCCACCACTACCCTCCCACGATTCCAGGTTTGGAGGTTACATGGTGGGAAATACCTCCACCCCTCCTTACAACTAGGGTCAACACCCTAATATGGACCACACTACAATGTTGGTTGGATACTTGTCATCGAATAATCCAATCAGGTAGTCTTGTCACCTGCCATTTACATTTTACCCATGTCATAAGAGTGCAATATCCAATAGATACAAAATGTAATAGAACAATGTACATCATACCTTTCCTCATCAGATGTCTCGACCTTGCCCAATGGAAGAGTATATCTTGGCTATCATATAGTTCTTTCCAATCTGCACGTTAGTTCTCATTAATGAATTTATATAACAACAAGATATATATAAATAAGTGATATTAAACATCATGTTATTAAGTCTAGTATCCACGTGTCAATTTTGTAGTTCATACTGGAAATAAATCATAATTTCACTAAGTCATTCATTGAATAAATCATATCCAGTTAAACCATACATGAAACAACAATAACTCTGATAAGTCATACACAAGATAAATCATCACCAAGTAAGTCATGCATTAGGTCATACATCAAACATTGCCATCATCAATACCTGATCCAACAAATGATTTATATAAGTAGTTTCACGTGTCCAACTAAATGCATCAATATTACGTTCATAAATAAATAACATGGAACTACAAAATAGAACCTTAGCATAGGTAGCTATCTAAGTCAAAATGGGCATCACAGATGCTTGAAAAGTGAGGGGTAGTCATGACCTATAGTCTCTGCATCCTCCCAGGTAGCAGATCCTGGGCTATACTTGTCCCACTGGACCTTAACTTGGTCCACCATGCGACATCTGAGCTGTCGAACCCTACGGTCCAATATGTGTAATGGTTCAACCACTACGGTTCCCATGTCCGAGACCTGCAATTCCCTCCAATCTAGTTTGTGAGATTCATCAGAAACATAATGTCGTAAAATAGATACATGAAAAACATCATGAGTTTTATGCAAATGGGGTGGCAATACAAGACGATAGGCAACTATTCCAATCTTCTCCTTGATCCTAAAAGGTCCTACGAACTGAGGTGACAACTTCGTCCCTTTCCCAAACCAAATGGTGCTTTTGTTGGGTTGGATACGAATAAAAACTTGGTCCCCTACTTCATAACTGTGATCAATCCTATGTGAATCAGCATAACTCTTCTGTCTATCTTGTGCTTCCTTTAACCTTTGTTGAATCTGTTTTACCTGTTCCTCCATTTCTTGAACTAATTCTGTCCCAACTATTACTCGATCCTCCAACTTTTCCCAACTCAACAATGTCCTACATGGCCTTCCATATAGAGCTTGATAAGGAGGCATCCCGATTGAACCGTGGTAATTGTTATTATAGGAAAACTCTACCAATGGTAAGTAACTTTCCCACTAATTCTGATTATCCATGACATACATTCGAAGCATGTCTTCCATAACCTGATTTACTCTTTCAATCTGCCCATCTGTCTCTGGATGATATGTAGTGCTCAGGTTCAACTGAGTCCCTAGTGTTGACTGCAAACTATGTCCAAAACCTAGATGTAAATCGAGAGTCTCTATCAGAAATGATCTTTTCGGGTAACCCATGTAGTCGAATAACTTTACTTATAAAGACTCGTGCCACATCAGTAACTTCGTAAGTGTCTCTTACTGGAATGAAATGGGCACTTTTGGTCAATTTATCAACTATAACAAATATAACATTGTGCTTCTGTGACGTGAGTGGCAAACCCACAACAAAATCCATATAAATTACCTCCAATTTAGACATAGGGATATCATGTGGTTGTAGGAGTCCTACTGGATGGCAATGATCAACTTTCACTCGTTGACATTCAAGACATTTGGCGACAAACTGGACTATGTTGTGCTTCATGTCTTCCCAAAAGAAGAGTTTCTCCGTGTCCGAGTACATCTTCTTCACTCCAGGATGTGCACAATAGAGTGCTCTATGTGACTCTTTGAGGATGATCCTTCTTATACCCCCCTCCTTAGGTATGTACATTCTTCCTCGAAATCTCAATAGTTCATTTGGTTCAAGGACATATCCCTCAAAATTTGGTTCTATCTTCTTCCCACTCTGGAGTGCTAAGATAGCCTTTAGATACCAACTATCTTCAAAGAGTTTCTCCAATACACGTTCTCTCAAATTTACCCTTAAGGCTACTAGGGAGAAGGTTCATGGCCTCCTTCTTAGTGCATCAGCCACCACATTCTCCTTTCCATTAATTTATGAGATCTCAAAATCATACTCACTCATGAATTTTCTCCACCGCCTCTGTCTAGCATTCAAATCCCTTTGAGTGAAGAGGTGCTTCAGGCTTTGATGATTTGTTCTTAACTCAAATCTTCTCCCAATGAGGTAGTGTATCCACAATTTCAAAGATAACATCACTGCTTCTAACTCTAAGTCATGGGTAGCATACAACTCTTCATGTTTCTTTAATTTTCTAGATGCGTAAGCTATTACTCTCCCTTCTTGCATCAATACTGCTCCCAATCCTTGCTTCGAAGCATCGGTGCAGATAGTGAAGTCTTTTTCCATGTCTAGTTCTCAAAGGATCGGTGCACTAGTTAGTAACCTCTTTAGTTTTGTGAATGTAGTGTCACATTCATATGCCCATTGATACTTGACTCCCTTTCGCTGTAATGTGGTGATGGGTTTTGCAATCCTTAAAAACCCTTCCACAAACATGCGATAATACCCTACTAGCCCCATAAAACTACGCACCTCATGAGAATTTTTTGGTACGGGCCAATCTATTATGGCCTTTACCTTTTCCGGGTCAACTGAAATCCCTTCTCCTGAAATGATGTGCCCAAGGTAATGAGCTTTCTTCTAAAATAAGGAACATTTTGACAATTTTCCTTACAATTGATTTTCCCTTAAGCAAGTCAATACAACCCTTAGGTGCTTTTCATGCTCCTTTTCATTCTTGGAATACACAAGATTGTCATCCAGAAAGACTTGCACAAATTGGTCCAAATATTTCCTGAACACACCATTCATGAGGCTCATGAATACTGCTGGTGCATTGGTCAAACCAAATGGAACAACTACAAACTTGTAGTGCCCAAACTGAGTTCGAAATGCAGTTTTTGAGATGTCACCTTCCTTAATCCTGAATTGGTGGTATCTAGGTTTTAGATCAATCTTTGAGAAAACCGCTGCTCCCTTCATTTGATCAAATAGGTTATCTATTCTGAGTATCGGGTACCTATTCTTTATTGTGGCTCTAATAAAGTCCCTATAATCTATGCATAGCCTTAAGGAACCATCCTTCTTCTTGACAAAAATCACTAGTGCACCCCAAGGTGAAATACTAGGTCTGATAAATCCCAAGTCTAAGAGCTCTTTTAACTGCATCTGCAAATCACAAAGTTCAGGAGTTGTCATCCTATAGGGTGTCTTAGATATTGGTTTTGCACCAGGTTTTAGTTCGATTGTGAAATTAATCTCCCTTAGAGGAGGTAATCTAGGCAATTCCTTAGGAAAAACATCCTTGAATTCTAACAAAATTGGGTGTTGGTCTAGGGAGAGTCCTTTCTGGTCACTTATAGCCTCGGCCACATATAGCTTGAAACCTTGTCGGAGACCAAGTTTCACCTTCATCATGGATATGAATCGTAGCGATACTCCTCTCTTGATTCCAAAAATCTCAATTGGCCCACCTTCATCATCTAAACAAATCACCGTCTTCTTGAAACAATCTACCAAAGATCGATGAGCTTCTAGCCAGTCCCTTCCAATAATCACATCATACGTCCCCAACAATGTGACGTATGCCTTCAACTTAGTCATACACACCCCAATGTTTACCTGACATTGGTCAACACCAGGTCCTACTACTTGTTTTATCCCACAAGCCATCTCAACTTTCTTAAATTCATCGTGCTCATAGGCTGCCAACCCACATTTTTCTAATGCAACTGGTGAAATGAAACTATCTGTAGCACCTGAATCAAACAAAATTTTAACTTTTACTTTGTTTATCATACCTAAGGTTTCTACCATGACAGACTGGTGTTCAACTTGTTGGTTATCAACTGCTACATAGATTCGATGGTGGATACTTGCTCCCCCCATTGGTGCTTTTCCTTCTCTACGGTTGTTACCAGTTTGTAACTCAGGATAGTCACGCTGGTAATGAGGTCCCCCGCATCCCCAACAAGTGATGCATGGTAGACCTTGAACCAAATGTTGTGGAGTTCTTTGGAAAGAGTTCCTTCCCTTGGGACCCCCGCCCCTACTTGTTTCTCCTCGCGTATGACCTTGATTTTCACACACCCTTGAAGCTGCGGGTGAAGCTACACTAGTAACCATTGAAATCCCCACTGTCGGTGCTCTAGGTACAACCCTGTTTCCATATGGTGGTGGCCTCAAACTTCCTCCCCTAGGGAAGGTGTGAGGGGCCTTCCCCATAAACCTTGGTTGTTGTGGAAAAATGGTTTTGTTTCCACCCTTTAAGTCTAAGTGTTCTTCAACATAACGAGCATGTTCCACAACTTCTGCAACTGAGGATGGTTTCCACATCCACACCATTTCCCTAATCTTAGGGTTCAATCCATAAATGAAATGATCTACTTGGAATTGGTCAATATCCATGTAGGAGACATACTTGACCAATTACATGAATCTAATCTCATATTCTTCTACCGTATGATTTCCCTGTACCAAGGCATGGAAGGCTCCTACTTGTTTTTCTACATATTACGCTGGTAGGTACTTTTTCCTAAATCTCTCCTCAAATAACTCCCAAGTAACTGTGTCTGGAGTGAGGTGTAGTTGACGCTCTAAGTTACCCCACCAATTCAAAGCACTATCTCTGAGTTGGAATATTGCTATTTTAGCTTTTGAATTGGAATTATAATCCCTTAGTGCAAAGCACCTTCTCATTCCTTCTAACCAGGCTTCTGCATGTTCACTAGCACGACCTACAACAAACTCTGGGAGATTAATCTTTTGGAGCTCCCTAGTAATGTCCTCACTTGGAGGCCCTCTATCAGAGTCTCTTGATCCCTCAAGATTTCCTAACCCTGATGGAGGGTGCTCAACATCCACTTCAAATGTTTGGCGCCCTTTTAAGGTCTCATTAATTGCTTCTAGGGAACGCAAGATGAGAGTCAACTCCGGTGAAGGTAATGGGTTATTTGTAGGAGGTCCTTGTGACAGCTCTCTTTGACCTTGATTTCTTCGTGTCCTCACCATTTTGAATTCTTCAATATCCATATGATACGTAAGACTTATTAGCACAACTTAGGGCTTGGTCAATTCTTACTTAGCTCACACATGTTTTGCATAATGATAGGTGCACGTTTTCCTTTTGTTATGCTTGTAAATGACTATTTCTAATATTGAGAAGATAACCGTGGGTCTACTAAATCCTCCCCGATTGCTATCTAAGAAAGTGCTACCACGCACTGCTAGTCACCCTCAAATATCTTTAGATATCCCTAAACAATCATCCTAAATCCATTTTATATATTTTGAGCATTCACATAAACATTAACTTACCATTTTTAATCACATTATTATAACTAGGATCTCTTTTGAAATTCTATCAACAACGTTAGATTAGTTTTCAAAGTGGATGCCTAGCTGTCTCAATCAACTCAATATTGACATTATTGTTAGATGTGTACTATCCAATTGATGTATATAGAATGGCTAGTGCTACATAATATTATATATTGTAAGCGATTCTAACATACCAATCTATTGTTGTTCACATTTGACAACCTTAATGTATTAAAATCTACTAAGAGAAAAGAGAAATATGTTTTGTGCAATGCAATGGAGTTGGGTGTTTTTTTTTTTTTAGAAGATAGGTTTTTTTTTTTTCTTTGTTAATTACTCAAAACCTCTAAATTCCCATAAATATATATAATCTATAACATTATACTCTACTTTATTTACTCTAATATTTAAAAAAATTTCCAAGTTCTCAATTAACAATTTTATTAATTATTTATTATTTGGTATATGACAAGTTTGATAACAACTTAGAAAACTAAGACTTAAAAGAATTAATGAAGAACCTTGTCTTTGGTTTCATGCTTAAGACACACATGAGGGAAGAGTGATACAAATTAAAATGCATTCATGGTGGGAAGATGTGGAGGCCAGTTTATTGAAAAAAATAAAAATAACTCTATGCAATAATAACTATGATGTTGATGTCTCCCATTATAACATGGGATAAAAACTTTGACGTGTTTAATTATATTGAGTAACAACTGATAAAAACGTTTATTTGGCTCAGTGACTACACAAGAACTTTTCGATATAATAAAGGCACAGCTACAGAGGGATATTGATAAGTGACTTATCACTATTCCCGAGATCCATGAAGTTGGCACCTACGTTGCAGAGATTAATTTACACCCAGAAGTTACAGCGCTTGTGCAGATAAATGTGACAACTAATTGATAAAATGGTTGTATACTGGGAAGGTTACAGTCCTATACTTTTAATAAAACCTGCCAGATTTGTTCGGATATGGGAACACAAAGCTTGTATTTACATTCTTTCGAGTACAGTGCTGGATGGTTGGATTAGTGGCATTAATTTCCAACAAAGAAAATTTGCTCGTCCGAGTTTAAGTGTAATTGATTTTTTTTCCAAACAATTTCAGAAGTCCAAATTTTATGATATCTGGTGTCAGGTCATAGCAAAATGATACTCGGGTTCCGTTCTTTCAAAGGGAAAAAGGATCACTTAGGGAAAAGTATGATGTTTAACTTCAATTTCTGTATAAAGTTTGATAGGGTTGAGCCAAGTATAAGAGTGAAGTGCGTTGACAGTGGGTCTTTCCTCTACAAGATCCTGGGGTCGAACCCCTTCCCCAACCAAACAAAAAGGGACGAGGGTTTTCAAAAGTCCTTCAGTTGTGCCTACATTCTTGTCTGGGGTGAATAAGCACGAGGTGCCGAAGAGAAGATCGGTATGTATCTGTCTGTATGACTGAAGAAATGGTGGCATTGTGAAGGAACAAATTGGAAACCCCTTTGGCTTTTGGGTACCACTCCTACTGAGGCTCAGATATGGATATTTCGGATTGGCTCCTCGAGCATCACAAATATTCCACTGGTTTGAGTACTGACAATCTTACAGAAGCAGGCTATCTGGTGAAGCTCGGCTTTTGAAGTAGTAATTCGCACCAGTGAATAAATTTCAATGGTATGCCAATAAAATATATAACCACCAACGGTGGTCCGGGGGAGGGGTGATATGGGAACATTCACCAAAGTGGCACTACAGAATTGTTCCAATTTTATGGTTCAACTTTGCAGGCACGGACTATGGAATTTACTCGATAACAGCAAAATATTCATCATGCTCAGGGTATGTATGGAGTCGGAGTTGGAGCACCTTACTACTATGACTCCCCAGGCGCTCGGCATGAAGCAGAGACTAGACAGGAATACTAGGCTTGCATGATAATTTTTATTACGTTCTGGATTTTTGGCATTTTTATTGACATTGAGCCTTAGACTGTATGGTACCACACACCTAGTGCTTGGGCCAAATTATTTCCATTATCTCGAAGCCAACCCCATTTTTGTCAAGGAAATGAAGGTTAAAGATGAGGGGCGACATGATATAGTCGGTCATATGCTGCATGGCGAAGGTGCATTTTGGTCAACTCAAGATGGCAGAGTAAGCAACGATCAAAATAGCTACTTGATAGAAAAGAAGAGAGTGCCCATTCAATAGTTGTTGATATTTGGAGCCAAGTTTCTCATCCAATATATAAGGAGGGAGATTTGGTGAAGAACAAAATTTTCTAGACACATCTTGTGAATTTAGCTAAAAAGCATGGGTGCACACCTGGTCAACTAGCTCTTGCATGGATTTTGCATCAGGGTGATGATGTTGTTCCCATCCCTGGTGAGTATTACTAACACTTCTCTTTATTCAAACTGGTAAAATATCTCTGAAAGTATAGCTAGTGATGCTAGTAAGTTTTCTGTTCAATTTGATTTTTTTTTGGGCAGGAACGGCAAAAGCAAAGAACCTAGATAAGAATATTGGTTCATTAAATGTCGAACCTTCCCAGCAAGACTTGGAAGAAATTACTGGTTCTCTACCCATTGATGAAGTTGCAGGGCTCTGAACTTATGAATCCATGCATCACAAATCATGGATACTTGCAGACACCCCGCAAAAATGATATTTTGGATAATTGCTTTATCAGAAGTGTCAAATAAATTATTGATAGGAATTTGTTGGTTGGAAACTCAGATCTATAGAGAATTGGCCTTGGTTATAAACTTAGATCTATAGATCTCAGCACGCAATTGCTAAGTTTTCAAATTCACTTATTTTTCCTTTCTGCATTAGTTCTTACTTAATTAAAACTAAATTTATCTAAATTAATGTTTTTACTGCATTTAAAAAAATGAATTATACTATTTCATAAAACAAATAAGTACATCATAGAACTGAGAGTTACCTTTTTTTTCTGTTGAGTCTGGGTTCTGGACTCCACATTCATTGTAAGTTTGGGAAGAATTTGATTCCATGGGACTCAAAAATGTTGTCAACAGGCAAGTTGTTTCATTGTCAACAACATATCCCAAGATTCATTTTCACTACACCCTGCTACGAATAGAAGCCAAAACCAGGCTAGTTGCTATTAGAATCACAAATATCATGTACTATCTCGATATAATGTACTTTCCAAGTAATTAATTACACAGATTCTCTGATGCCAAGCAGTTGGTTAGATCTATTCTTATACCTGAAAAATTTATGCGTGTTATAAGGATTTACTGATGACACTGAAGTAGAAGCTAATTTACTCCACAAAATCTAATTAGTTGTCAATGGCCAACATATTCCATAATAGAGTATTTGTCTATTTTTGTGCCTGAAGAGCGAAGTATCAGAATAAAGGATGTAGTACGCAAGTGGCAGATGTTAAAGTCACAGGCCCTTGGGCTTGATCATGTTGTATCTCGTTTGTTAGAGATTCTGGATGGCCATAGAGTGTTGATATATAACGAACATGAAATTGTTGAAAGCGATGATATGCTACATATGTCTTATGGAGTATGGAGAAGGATACCGTATCAGGGTGCTTCCTTGTCATCATGAATTTCACAGAATTTGTATTGATAAATGGTTGAAAGAGATACATCGGGTATGATAAAAGAGGTTCTAAATTTCCGGTAAAATATATAAATAAAAAATCATTAAATTAGTCTTAAATGAAATCAGTTCCACATAATTTTTATAATAAAAATGCTTACAAGCAATGATGACGGTTATAAACTCTTTTAGCGGAGATTTGGGTCTAGTGGGTCTTGGGTCCAGATTGTGAAACTAGCTCTGATACCACGTGTGAGGCTCCCTCTTGGGGTCCTCTAACTAAAAACTAAGTTTCTCTAATTTTAAATACAATAAAATTGGAAATAACTTATTTCTATCTAAACATTTATTTGATGATAATATACTATTAAAATCTATTTACCACAATTTAAATAAGTATGAATTTCATTTCAACCATTTACATAAGTAATCAATAAATAGAGGAATACCTGTTCCAATAGCTTAGTCGAGATGCTTCTGAGTTCCTGACTCTGTTGGGATGCTCCTCTTAACTACTTGACTGGATTTGCCACCTAGCCAACTACGAAGTACTTCCTAGCCTAGGGAACTTCCACAGGTTCCCTAGTCGTCTGAGCTCAAGTCCAACCAAATGTAGTGTGTCCAAGTTAAACAAACACTCTCCTTCTCTCCCTTTTCTTTTCTTCACTTTCCTCCCAAAACAAATTTCTCCAAAACCACAACCAAAACCAAAACCAAAGATCCCCCCCTCCTCTCATCATCCTTCCCCTTTTATGCCTCCTCCTCTTCTCCACCTCGACCGCCTGTCCTTAATGTCGTAACTACCCCCTCATCCTTAAATTTGACTTTTCTTTCCATATCTTCTCCCAAGTAAATTTGAGAGGACATTTTGGGGTTAAGATATGGATATTTAATTTGGTAATTAATTGGGGAGGACCATATCTTCTCCCAAGTAAATTTGAGAGGACATTTTGGGGATGAGATATGAATATATAATTTGGTAATTAATTGAAGATGACCATATCTTCTCCCAAGTAAATTTGAGAGGACATTTTGGGGATGAAATATGAATATATAATTTGGTAATTAATTGGAGATGACCATATATTCTCCCAAGTAAATTTGAGAGGACATTTTGGGGATGAGATATGAATATATAATTTGGTAATTAATTGGAGAGGACCATATCTTCTCCCAAGTAAATTTGAGAGGACATTTTGGGGATATGGATATTTAAATTGGAATAAATGGAAGGAGACCATATCCTATCAAAATTTAAATTTGAGAAGGTAAGTTGGGAATTGAATAATAATAAAATTTATATCAGTAATAAATTTACAGTTTCACCAATGTTGGTATGTACCAATATTTCTTGATAATTATAAGTTAATATTTTCAAATAATTTAAAAACTAGTAAAATTTGCATGATAAGATTAAGTAGGGCATTACAATTAAGGAAATTGAAAAATTGAAAGAAACAGTTGTGGGGGTCCAATTGGGATAGGTGGGTGGCTACCAACGTCCACCTAGATCATGCTTCAATTCATAAGTGCAGAGTTAAGCTTTGGTCATGCAACATCGCCCATGCTGCTCCCACAATACTATGGTTCTTCCTCTCAACCACCCAATTCTGACGTGGGTTGTGGGTGGTTTTCAACTCTCATGGAATGCCTCCTTTTGTAGAAATTCCTTGTAGATTCAAAATGAATATTGTAATATGCTAGAACAATTGACTTGAATCTACTCTACTCATTAGCAGAAACAATAAACAATCAAAGAAATCATGAAGCATAAAAGAGAAAGAATTCAATCACACATAACACAGAAAATTTATGGGGAAAGCCACAACTAAAAACCCTTGCTATCTATATATTGCAACAATCGGATTATATGAGATTATTATAATGACTTGCTCAATCCTGAGCAACCTATGCATTATCTTAATCTATCTCACTACTTCCTAGACAAACCCAAGGCAAGACTTAGCCAATTCTGTTGTCTGTTAAGATCATATTTCCTTCCACAATTTCCTTGGGAATTAGACCATATTAAATTGGGAAATTCCACAAATTGGAATTGTGAAATCCTCATAGGCCTTCCTCTAATTGCATGCACCACTTGTATAATTCGGATGATTATACAACTGATAGTACATTGTCCCTAAACTCCAATCTCAACTGGTTCTTTCTATGATCTAACATGCATGAGTTAATTATGAGTGAATCTTCAATTTACTGGTTGATCACTATTAGTTACACCTCACTACTGGAGGTTACACTCCACCACTACATCTCCCACTAATTCTTCATGAGTTGGATCTAGTTTAACTAACTTTAACTCAATTAAACTGAATTAAATAATTACAACTCAAAATAAACTGAACCAGGGCTCCTATAAAGTAGGAGACTGATTTGGATCTCTTCAGCTACTAGAATTAACCAAGATCTTTTAATTCTGTGATGTTAGCAGAATTGCATGCAAAGAGTATAAAAAAACCACATGTACATGCCTTAAGGAATATGAAACATAACGACAACCATCAAATCAAGAACACAGACACATTGATAATGAAGTTCACCCAGTGTGGGTTATGTCTCTGGGTCCTGGTGTCAAGAGTGGGGAGGCCACTTCATTGAATGCTGCAAAATAATGATTATGTGCATGGCATATTATTTTTCATTACAAGGATGAATACCCTCAATCAGTGTGCCATGTCTCTCCAAGAGACGTTCTCTGGAACTCCCACTCATATGGGAAAATTCCCTCAACAAGAGTGTCATGTCTCTCCACGAGACGTTCTTCCCTATAGGAACTCTCATTCAAATGGGAATTCCTTTGGCATGAGAAACTAATAAAATCTCACAAAATGCAGCATGCAAGTATCGCTTAACATAATGGTAATCAGAGATCTCAACAATAAAAAACATCATTTCGGCAAATCAGAGGAAAAGCATGAGATAACTGCATCATATACCTCCACTTTCGGGAATGGCCAAAAAATGCAAAGCTCAATTGCTGAAACGGACACCACTACTGAATTTGTGGTGCGAAATCATGTCAAAAGATTATAAACTTTGCCCCTTCGTGACACTGTCAAATTCTGGACCCTCGAGAATCTTGAAGATTTCCCCTAAGATTCCTTCTTGAAGATGGAAAAAAATATGCTACTCGGATGAAGATTCTGAGCACACCATTGTACTCCTTGTGAAATTCTGTGAAAAATGGCTATAAAGTTGGCATCATTCTGCCTCGGTAAAAAATTAGCCTCCAAGGGAATATTTTAGATTCCACAAGATTCTCCAAAGATTCCTTGTTGTTGGACACCTGAATTTCTGATACTCAGATGGAGATTTTGGCTGCATGGTTGGACTCCTGGCGAGAAAACGTGCAAAAATGTCTATCAACTTGTCAAAATTAGACACTGGCACCTCTGGCCCTCAAGATAATCTTTTTGGCATCTCAAGATACTCCACATTCAAGGTTCCACACCCTCTACAACTCATGGTTCTGCTCTGCTCTCCACCATCATCCTCCCGTCGTTGGAAAAATGATATGGGTTTTATATTAAAAAGGTTGGTAGATTAACCAACGAATAGGCTTTTGGCCTAACAGTGTCGTTGGCAAATTAGTTGGGAGACGGGTCAGGTTCAAAACCCACTCTCTCCAATTTTAAACCAGCAGTTACATATTTTCGAGCGGTCAATATAAATGTAGGCATTTTAACAGTTATGTGATTAGAATTGAATGTGTTTTGTATGGCCGATGGTTTTCAGTGGGACATATTACGTTGTTGATTATGGGTTATGGGGTCGCTCGTCGGGGGCTGATCCACATAGGCTAGGTGAGTTCGACTCCACACTAATTATAATATATATTCATATGGTGTGTGTTGTGTCGTGGCCATTGTAATTTAATATATATGATATATGGTGTTCGATTGTGGGGTGTGGCAGGGGTGGTTGCCCGCCACCCTAATTTGACATTTGTTTTTGTATATATTACAATGGAACTTGGTCGGTGGGGTGGGAGGGTTTGGTGACCCTGATTCGCCCCCTTTTTTTTTTCAGTTTTTCTGACCATATGGCTATTTTTCATTTTTCCGAAAATAAGGGTCATTGGGAAAATTAATGGTTTGACAAACTCGCCCGTTCCGGTAGCTGGATTCTGTGCACCATGACTTGGCAAAATTGTTGCCTCCTTAAGCCTGCCACTTGTCCAAGTTTGACCTGAGTTTGACTGCGAATATTTGGAGCATGTGAACTCGGATTTGAGTGTCATTCACGCTGTTGGAATTAGGGTGACAAGTGCAATGATCTTGTCATAATTTCACTCCAATTTGAGGACATTGATTTTTGAGCTTTTCCATAGCGACTTCTAAATTCTGAGCATGTCTGGAGACACCTAGATCAAAGAGACTCTACATGACTCTAGTTAGACCCTCAACTTGAATTAACTAAGTCAACTAAGTCAAATTAACTTAGTTAATCATTACAGGTTGTCATGAGATGTGGAATTACAATTTAATTCAATGACAAAATTAAATTTGTATTTTCTTGTTGCATTTTCAACACTCCCTCTCAACAAGAAATGGATTATCTACTACCTCGATCGTGCCTCTGTGAAACTCAAATTTGCATCTTGACAATGCCTTTATCAAAATATTTGCATCCTGCTCCTATATAGGAATCTTCTCCAACAACATGATTCTCCTGTGCACACAATATCGTAGACGGTGATATTGGTTGTCGATATGCTTGGACCGATCATGAAAAAATGGATTCTCAAAGAGTTTGATACAATTCTGATTGTCACAGTAAATCACTGTAGGATCCATCTGCTGACAAAATAACCCAAAAATGATCTTCCTCATCCAGATAACCTCATAAGTTGCTTGACTAGCATCCATGTACTATGCTTCTGGTGAACCGAGTGCAATTGATCTGCTTCTTGTTGTACCAAGAAACTATTGTTGACCCAATACTAAAGATTCCCCCTAATGTGTTCTTTCTGTTGGATGGACTCCCTACCCAATCTACATCTGTGAAGCCTTAAAGCTTCACTCTCTCTGTCCTTTTGTACGAAAGACCAAACTGAGTGGTGCCTCTGGGGTATCTCAACACATGTTTAGCTGCCTTCCAATAGATTTTGGTTGGCTTAACCATGGCTTGACTAAGTTGGTTAACTGCAAAACACATGTTTGGTTGTGTGTTCACCAAATACATAAGTGAACCCACAAGTTGTCTATAAATAGTAACCTCCACTACTTCACCTAAAGTAGCATCTTCTTTCCTCCAATTACTTGCTAGAGGAGTATCCATGGGTTTGCTGCTCTCCATGTGGAAATTCTTCAGTATCTCGTTGGCATACTTTCCCTGAGAGACAAAAATTTCCTCATCTCCTCATCTCCATACCAAGAAAGTAATGCATGAGCCTTAGGTTCTTCATCTCGAATTCTCTTGTAAGATCCTCATTGCAAGATTTTATTAGCTTCTCATCACCTATTAGAACCAAATCATTGACATGTAATACTATAATCAATCATTTACCTTCAACCACAATATGGTAAAGGTTTTCAATTGCTTCATTTTTGGTGAAGCCCAACCCGGTTAAATAGCTGTCAATTCTGGTGTACCAAGCACGGGGTGCTTGTTTTAGTCCAGACAACGCTCGCTTGAGTCTGCACACATGCGACTCTTTTTTGAAGGTATCAAATCCTCCAGCTTCTCAATATACACCTCTTCCTCAATCATACCATTGATGAATGTTGTCTTCACATCCATCTGATGTATCTTCCATCTCATCCGCGCTGACAATGCTAGAATAGATCTGATTGAAGAGTACCTTGCTACAGGAGTAAAGGTCTCCTTGTAATAAATTCCCTCCCCTTGAGAGAACCCTCTAGCCACAAATTTGGCCTTGTGTTTCTCCACACTCCCATCTGCTTGCTTTACCTTGTAAAGCCATCTGGAACTCACCACTGATTTGTCTGTTGGTGTTGGGACCACTTCCCAAACACTGTTTCTGATAATGGAGTCATATACCTCAACCATGGCATCAACCCATACTAGTTGTTACACTACTTTCTTGAATGAGGATGGCTCAACCTCTACACTCTCACTCATCAGAGCCATGTAGTAAGTGTACCAATCTGGTGACCTCCTCTGTTTGCGTTGTGATGTGGGTTCTCCCACATTCTCTCTAGCATCATGTATCAATTTGTCAGTCTCTCTGGTGTGTTTCCTTCCATCTTTGGAAGTATTTGCATGAGTGGATGCTTCCACTCTCTGATATTTGGAAGTATTTGTTCTTCCTTTCAGCCACCCCATTCTGTTGTGGGTTATGAGGTGCTATTGACTCCCTTTGAATGCCTTTTCATGCACATAAGTTATTTAATTCATTCGACACATATTCTCCACCATTATCGCTTCTGAGATCTTTAACTTTCCTTCCAGTATCTTTCTCGACAAGGAATTTAAATTCACAAAATTTAGCAAATGTCTGATCTTTCTTCTACATGAAGAAAATATAGCACTTACAGGAAAAATCATAAACAAATATTACATAATACCTACGCTTGGCAGTGGAAATTTTAGGGGCTAATACTCGCAAGTGAGCTAATTTTCCATGACTTTTCCACAAAAAAGATTCGCCAATTTCCATTTTTTATAAAAATGATTCACCCAAATTTTACAATATAAAATTATTTTACCTTAAAAATCTCCAACATTATATAGAGACTATATATAAAACCATTACAAATTTTAATAATTTTACAAATATACCAATAAACATTTTATAGTTCGCATATTAGGGGCTAGTGAGGTTCACCAATGTTTTTAAACTTTAAGATAATTGTCCCAGGCTTGGTCGTGGATGCTTTCAAGAACGATCCACACACATCTGAGTGGACTATATCAAGGATTGCTTGCACTCGACTGTCTTTATCATGAAAGGAATATTTGGTGTACTTCCCCAATGTACAACCTTTGCATGTGTCTCTCTGCTCTAGTGTACCCTTGTGAAGTCCTATATAAATTTGTTGCATGGTCTTCAAATCTAAGTGGTGCAAGTGACCCAATATTCTATGCCACAACTCATCGATGTCTTGGCTCTACACCTTCTCTGCTTTTGTGCTCAAAGTAGTGCAGTCTTCTACATCCAAATTATAGAGGTTCTTCACCTGAACCCTGATCTGCTTCACCTGTCTTGAGGTTATGTGATGGACGAAAGTATTTCCTTTGCTAAATATCACATCGTCGCCACGGTCCTCCAACATGGCAACTGAAACCAAATTCTTCTTCAAACCCATAACTTACATGACATCTTTTAATGTGAGAGGAGAACCAGACTCTCTCTGAAAGGTAACAGTACTGATGTTGGTCGCATTATACCTCCCATCATCTCCCATCTCGATGCGCATGTGGAGGTACTTCCCCTCCAAGTAACTGAATAACTATTTTTTGTCGGTCATATGGAATGTGGCTCCATTATCCAGGTACCACACACTACCCATAAACAATGTCACCATGCAAGTGATAAGGGTGAAATCCAGTTCGAATTGTGAAGCAAGATCTTCACCTGCCGCTCCTCCTAAGGGCTTCTTACCGACCTTCTTATTCAGACACTTTGTGGGATAATGTCCCAACTCGTGACAATGAAAACATTTAATCTTCAACATGTCCTTCTTCTTGTCACCCTGACTGGAATCTAATTTGGAATTGGATGACTTTCCCTTTCCTTTCTTCGCATTTCCCGCTAAGACACATTTCTCCGCATCATCATGCTTGGATCAGGATCAATCTCTCGTGTTCTGTCGAATCTCTTCTTGCACCAAGTTGGACCACAATCGCTCCCACTCTGGTAGTTTCTCCCTCCCATTAACTGAGTCATGGTAGTTGTGCCAACTCTTGGGAAGGCCTAGAAGTGCTAGGATCACCATATCTTCTTCAGCAACCATAACACCAACACTTCCAAGCTCATCCCAACAATGGGTGAACTTGGTTAAGTACTTCGGTATTGAGTCACCCTTCTCTATCTTGATCTTTCTGAGCTTTTCCTTCAGTGCCAACTTCCTGTGGTCACTGTTGTTTTGAAACAGGTCTGTCAAGGCCTTCCACATTGCAAATGGAGTTTCCTTACTGTGGAGGTTTGAGACAATATGATCTCGAACTCCTTCTAGGATAATCCTTCTCGCCTTTGCCACACACTTTCTCCACTCTACCAGATCTTGAGCATCAATTGGCTTAGGAATATATTTGTCTATGAATTCCTTAAGCCCATTGTCTTCCAACACTACCTCCATCCTGTCCTTCCAAGAAATATAGTTCGAACTACCCTCAAGGGCATATTTGAGTCTCAATCCGTAGAACGACATCCTGCTGAGTTTGAAGTATGATACTACAAATTCGATTTCTCCACATCTAGCTTGTAAAGGTTCTTCACACGAACCCTGATATTATTCACCTGTCCCATGGCTATGTGTCTCAGGAATGCCTTTCCTTTGTTGAAGATCACATTATAACCACGGTCTTCCAAAACTACAATGGAGACAAGATTCTTCTTTAGACCCGGAACAAACATCACATCCTTAAGTCTGAGAGGGAAGCTCAACTCCCTCTGAAAGGTGACTGTACCAATCTCGGTCGCACTATACCTTCCATCATCTCCCATCTCGATGTGCATCTGGATATTTTTCTCCTCCAAATCACTAAAAAAATCTTTATTTCCCGTCATATGGAATGAGGCACTTTTGTCTAGGTACGACACGCTTCCCATCACTATGTTGGCCATGTATGCAATGAGAGTGGATTCAAGCTCAAAATATGAAGCCAAGGCTTCACCTGCTTCTCCTCTGGAGGTCCTCTTGCTTGTCTTCTTGTGTGGACACTTCGTGGCATAGTGCCCGAATTCATGACAGTGAAAACACTTGATTATGGACAAGTCTTTCTTCTTTCCCCCTCGATTAGATTCTGCTTTGGATTGGGATTTCTTCCCTTTCCCTTTCTTTTCCTTTCCAACTAAGGCACAATTCTCCTCGTCCTTACCATTGGATGAAGTCTTGTCTCTGGTATTCCGCCTTATTTTCTCCTATACAAGGTTGGACCATAAGCGCTCCCATCTTGGTAGTTTCTCCCTACCATTTACCGAATCTTGATAGTTATGCCAGCTCTTGGGAAGGCCTAGAAGGGCTCGAGCTACCAAGTATTCTTCAGGGACTTTAACATCGACCCCACCAAGTTCATCACGACACTGTGTAAACTTTTTCATGTACTGCAAAATTGTGTCATTCTTCTGCATCTTGATACTTCGAAGCTTGTCCTTGAGTACCAGCTTCTTGTGGTCACCACTATTCTTGAACAATTATGTTAGTGCTTTCCACATTGCGAACATAGTCTCTTTTCCATGGATATTCGAGATAATATGATCTTGTACTCCCTCTAATATGATTCTCCTCACCTTAGCTACATCTTTCTTCCATTGAGTAACATTCTGGGCATCAAATGCTTGGGGTTTTGCTACATCTATTTTGATGTATTATAGTAGCCCATTGTCATCCAATACTGCCTCCATGCGGTCCTTCCATGCAACAAAGTTTGAGGTGCCTTCCAAGGCATACTCTAGCCTAATTCCATTGAAAGCCATCTTCTTAGTCCTGAAGAAAGCTTACAACAATGATCTTCAAATTTGAACCTCCTACAATGACAACTTCGAAATCTTTGTTCTACAATGATTCCAACTCTAATACCATGTAGAAATTAATGTGTAGATTCAAAACTTCTCATGAAATTTCCTAAATCACAAGACTTTAAGCTACATTACTGATCTGCATAAGTTAATTCACCATCTAGAGCACAAATCATAGACATGCAAAAGGAAACATCACACACGCACAAAGATTTTCCTAGGGGAAATCAACTGCTCAAAATCCCTTACTATCTATATTGCATTAATCAAATATTAGAGATGAAATACATATGCTTGCTCAAGCCTAAGCACAACCTATAAGTGTATAGTTTATCCCCCTGCGTGACTGACAACTCTCGCCAACACTTAGCCAATTTTAAGCCCTCCAAGTTCCTATTTCCTTGCGTTGTTTCTCTGGGAAATTGGCCCCTTTTATTTAGGAATTTCCTACTATTGAATTGTGCAATTTCTCTAGGTCCTTCCTCTAACTGCATGCACCACCTGTACACATGGGAATATGCTACAACTGATAGTACACTACCTTGGAATCTCCATCTCAATTGGGTAACTTGAATTCTCTACATGCAACAATTATTTTGGGTTGATTGATCAGTTAATTGATTGATCACTGAGTGTGGTTGAAGTTCCACTTCCACAACTTGACCTCCACTAGTTCTTCTGACAATTAGAACTAATTTAAGTGATAATAACTCAAATTACTTGAAATAGATTGCTACAATTTAGCAATGAAACATACTGAATTGAACTTAAGCTTCCCCAACTCAAATTAACTGAGTTAACTGAGTGTGCCATGTCACCTCAGTTAACTACTTCCAAGATTTTTGCTGAAATGTAAATTTAAATTTTCTCTAATTTGACCAAGGCAAAGTCAAACTAAGATTTTCTTGCTGCACTTTCAACAATTGGCACCAATGCGAGTTCCTTTAGAGATCTAACGAGGACATGGTTGAGATGGTTGGGATCAGACCAAAGATGGCTAATCTTGGTCGACAACAAAAGGGATAAGAATAAAGTAGGAATGACATTGTTGTACATAAGGAAAGATTTAGTTAAATGCATGAAAACCAAACATCCGTTGCACTCGGTGAAGCACACTGGAATGTGGGAGTGCCCGGACTTCTACCCTCTGTCCCTCTACGATAGCCATGGCCTTGACACCTCAACCACGCGTCTCTTTGTGAAGCACGTTCTTAAGAAAAGTTTGGATGATACCAAAGTGGACTACTATATAGTGGGGCATTACTTGCCTAAGTTGGACAAATGTCCCTAATAGTGGATATGTGGAGGGCCCCAATGGCCTCAAGTATGATTATGGCACTTTGAGAACTCATCCATGGCTGCAAAGACCAAAAACCATTAGTCAAGTCCTGGACTATTATACAATGGGGCATTACTTGCTTGAGTTGGACAGATATGTCCTCGACAATGGACTTGTGGTGGGCCCTAATGGTCTTAGGTATGACTACGGTACTTTGAGAACTCATCCATGGCCCCAAAGCCCAAAAAGCATTAGTCAAGTCCTGGACTACTATATAGTGGGACATTACTTACCCAAGTTGGATAGATATGTCATCAAAAATGGATTTGTGGAGGCTCCCAAGTCTCAGGTATGACTACAGTACTTTGAGAACTCATCCATGAATCCCAAGCACGGCCAACAGACATTGGTCAAGTCCTGGAATAGTATATAATGGGGTATCACTTACCTGAGTTGGATAGATATGTCCCCAACAATAGATATGTGGAGGGCTCCAATGGTCTGAGGTATGACTAAGGTAGTTTGAGAACTCATCCATGGCTGCCAAACCTAAAAAGCATTAATCAAGTCCTAGACAGTGAGGCATTACTTGCCTAAGTTAGACATATTTATCAATATTTATTACATTTAATTTAAATGACCTAATCTTGTAATTAAGGGAAAGGCATTGTCCTAACGTTGACTAAGAAATATATATATATATATATATGTGATTTGATTGGTGTAAGATGTTTTGATTAACAGACCTATGCAAATTGTTGATACAAACTGAATTTCCGTATAAATCCGTCACTGTATTCGCTTGAGATCCAACAGATACCACTTTTAACCAATGAGAACTATTTTTGGATAAACTCTATGCCTTTAATAGCATAGAGAATAAATTTCTAATCCATAATTTGATTAAAAAAAAAGAGATCGATTTCCATGCTATCAATCGAGCCATCGCTCACTGTTATCTTTAGCCCGATAATACCAACCGTTGGAAACACGCTCCGCAGTCTTTGTGGTCTAATTTTAAGTAAGAATATATATGTTTGTAAGCTGTTTTAGACACGATTTTTCAACTGCAAAAAAGACCTCCAAGGTTATGTGAGAGCCTAAGCCTCAAGCTGCTATAACTCAAGATTAATATATATATTTTTTTTCTGCGCTAGTTTTCCCACAATGGTTTTTCCATTGTCATAGCTATCTGTCTTGTCTGAATTTGATTAATTTGAGTTATTTTTAAAAAGTTAAATTTAACAATTATGAATCACTTAAGTATGAATTAAGATTAGCATATCTATTATTAACTATTTTGACTCTTTATAATCATGTAACCTTTAAGCAATGGCTTATTTTGTGATTTCCTTCTCTTGTTTGTAGTTGTAAGCAAAATATGCAGATTGTATATCAGAGTTAAATGTGTTCTATACCATGACATTGACATACGATTCCATTTGGTATTGTATATTGGGTAGATCTTGTAAAACAAGTGAAAGTGTTTTGCAATGTTAAATCTGCATACAGTAGTACAAACTATCCATTTATATATGGATAGAGAAATAAAAATAAATAAATGGTTTATTAATAGGTATTAAATTTGTAAAAATTATATATGTCCACAGTTGATAACTAACTTACAACCATAGTTCATTTAATATTTATTAATAAACTATTTATTTTTAGCCCAAAAAAACTATTGCAACACAATTACGGAGTAGTCTACCTAGATAGAGGAATGGCGGTAGATAGAGGAATGGCCCGTTTTCCGTCACCGACCGGAAATCGTCCGGCTCAGGCTGACAATCCCTCCACCCACCAGCAAAACGAGCCATTCCTCCGCCTAAATAAACTACTCCACACAATTACAAGCCAGGGGTTTCCTCAATTCGACGAGCCACAGGTATCGCACACAATCCCGAGATTGATTTTGCCCGGACAGCATCTGCAGACCAATACAGAAAATAATGTTAAAAATTAAAGAGAGTCAGACAAATTAGTATAAAGTATGAACGGATTAACCCGAAACGTGGTCACTAAATGTCACAGACCACAGCCGCATTAGTTGTCGAGAATAGACACACATTTCGATGGCGTGGAAGCAAAGCTGATCGGAATAATGAACATCGTGGAAAACGTGGCATCGACTTTGAAAATGAGAAAGATGCCAACGTGTAATTTTCTTGCAACGCACCCTGGAATCGGACAAATGAGAGATGACAAGCCTAGCAAAAACAAATCATGAAATTGAAATTGTTGACAGAAAGCACTTGTGTCCACATCTGAGATAGACACGCCCTCGCACACAGCGTGGTCTCACCACATGTATCTCCATCTCCATAATTACAAGATTAGGTCTGGCCTTTCCAACCAGCTCATCAACCAAAAACCTTCCATTACCAAGTCACGTCGTTGTCAACATAATTAAAAACGTTAACACACACCACATCTTTACCATGTAACGACAAAATGATATTTCGCGTTGAAAGCGACATTCACATTGGGAAGGTAAGGTGAATCAAGATGCACGCAATACACGTCGTACGTCCATTATTGACCCTAACACTCGATTACCATCATGCATTTCATGAGGAGTGAGGACATAGATGATTGGATCTTGTTAACTTTAGACGTGCAAGCATGACCACCGAGAGTTAAAATAGCCGTAGTTTTAACGACATCTCAAATTTGCCAGAAAATTATGGAAATTTTGATAAAAGTTTGGCATAAATTTTTGTAAATTTAAATTATTTTCAAAATTTTGGATTATTTAAAAGCTTTTGATGTTACTTGATCTATTTTGACTATTAAAAAACAAAATTAATTTTTATTTTTATTTTTAAATTATAAATTTTGATAATTTTTTATTATTCTAATAAATTTAATGTTTTTATAGACAATACCCTTAAATATATTTAGACTTTCACTCAAAACCATTCACATCTAATCAGGATTGAAATTTCAAAACAAAATCACCCATCAAACTTAAAAAATTTCGCAACCTCCCAAAACTATTTTCCTAGTCTATGTCACCCCGTCAATTTGACCCTCAGGTCTTCACTTATGGGTGCGGACCCCTTTTTGGCCCCTTCCTAACTAGCCACTTACATTTCCATTAAATAAACATTAATCACCACATGTGAATGCAAACTTAACAATGGTTAGCAGAAGCGGCTCGGACTACCATAAAAAGGAAGAGAACGAACAGATGAGAACACTAAGCAGACGAGCAGAACTCTCGATATTGGTTCCTTTCCCTTCCAATTAGTTTCCAGGTCGGGGTTTCGAGTCCTGTGAAGCGTTCGAAAGCGTATAAAAGCAGACAGTGTTGGCAATGCCTGAAACCGTAGAGCCCGCTGTATGTGCAGAAGGAGGCAGGCATGTCATTTGGGAGCAGGAAAGATAAATTAAGGAGGCCTAAGAAGCCGAGGAATTTACGCGGACGGTCACATGGCGGCGACGAGCGGCTCTTCCGAGACCGTCCCTGGTCTCTACGTCTCCAAGATCGCGAGTTCTAATACTCCCCCGAGCTGCGAGGTCGAACTCGCGGCCTGCGAGTGTTGTGGGTTGACGGAGGAGTGCACGCCGTCTTACATAGCCGGCGTGCGGGAACGGTTCCATGGGCGGTGGGTCTGCGGGCTCTGCGGCGAAGCTGTGAAGGATGAGCTCTTGAGGTCGGGCCGGCTTATTGAGATGGAAGAGGCGCTGGAGGCCCATATGACCTTCTGCATGCAGTTCAGGGCTAATCCCGGTGTCCGTCTTGTTGGTGCGATGAGGCAGCTGCTCAGGAAATGCCTCGATTCTTCCTGTTCGCCCAGAGGAGGCGTGAGATCGAGTCCCATTAACCCCCGTGTATACGAGAAGGATATTAACAGTCCGGGATTTGCGCGTGAGACAACCGGTGGGTGCTGTTCGGCATAGGAGTCTAAACAGGATTCGTATTTTTCTTTTTCTTTAATATATATGGTTTCCAGCTAAATTTGGGCGGAAAGAAATTGTAAATAATAGATATTTAATTTGAAAATTTAAGTTTAAATGGTTTAATTTGTAAAATTTTAATATTTCAAGAATTTTTCGGAAGTGCAGAATTAATTTATATATTCAAAATAAATTTTAAACAACTATAAACTACATTCTTTCTTGAAATTATTTTATCAGATTTATTTCATCTGTAAATTAAAGTACACCATTAATATTGTCTAAAATTATTTCATTAATACAAAATAACAATTTCAGCAAAAAATAAATTGCCTCACCTAACTCCTGTATAGGCATTTGTAGAAACAGATCCGAAAAATGTCGAAAACGCTAAGATCTAACCCTTTTAAATGACCACGTTACTATGGAAGTGAAGCAGTTTTCACTGCAAATCATTTAATTCGCCTCTTAATTATAATGTTGCTGTGAAACTATAAATATTGCTTTTACAGAATCTATTCGGGACCATGTTGCCGCTGTAGAAACTTTAATGCCTGTGAGTGCATTAATGGTCTGCAAGAACTCAGTTGATCATGTTTCTCTACAGATTTTAATTTCAATGCTGGTTCCATGGAGGATGAGAATCGCGATGCCGAGGATGGAGGAGACAAAAAGTTTCAGGCCTAATCTCCACTAATTGTATTAATGGTCTGCAATAAACAGATTTTAATTCAATGCTGGTTCCGTGGAGGGTAAGAATGGCGATGGCCCGGAAGGAGGAGAGAAACGGTTTCAGGCACTTTTGTCATAAAGTGTGCATAGAGAGTGCAGCTTATGAAGATATCTGTAGTTAGTATGATTGATGATGAATATAAGATTAAGTTAGTTTTCTAGTCAAAGCTCGTAACAGAAGATCAGATATTGAGTTAAAGTTGTTATTCTTTTAATTTTTTAGGCTGTTTAGCTTCATGGATGTCATTAAAATCATTCATTCAGTGAATGCATTAATGGTCCGCAAGATCATGTTTCTCTACAGATTTTAATTTCACAGCTGGTTCTATTGAGGATGGGAATAGCGCTGCTTCCATGGAGGAAGGGAATAGGGCTAGCAGGCAAGGAGAAAAACTGTTTTAGGCTTAATTTTCTATAAAAATGTCCAATATTGATTTGCCTTTTTTAGCTGTGTTTAAGGTAGCTTTTACACATCCGGCCTTGAGCAACTTGCAAGTATATATAGTATATATAGTCTTACCTGAAATTAGACCATTAAAAATCAAACCTTCCCACTTAATCATTAGATTACACCCCATGAATAAAATTACCACGTATTATTATGAACAGAACTGGCTAGGTGGTAAAAAATTACCACTTCTTATTATGAGGAGAACTGGCTAGGTGGTCAAATCACTGGCCTACGCAGGCTGGGAGTTAAAAACATGGTGGAAGGGACTGCAGCAAAATCAAGATGAGAAACCTAGAGAAGGTGAACGTGGGCGGTGATGACTGAGTACAACATGCGGCTAAAATTAGCGTCGCTGCAGCTTTATCATCGCAGTCGAAATGGTTCCACGTTGCTTTGTTTGGATTTATATTTGGGATTAAAATTTTAATTTAATTATTAATATACATGATGTGTTGTTAATTTTCATAAAATATTCATAATAATATATAATTTTGAAAATACTGAAAGTAGTTATGTTTTTTATAATTAAATTTTAAGAAATCAGTGTTATATTAAATAATTTATGATTTTTTTAATATGTGGTATTAATAAATTATGGTATTGATTTATACTATTAATAAAATTTATTTAGAAATTAAAAATATTTTTATGTTTTTTTAGTTTTTATGTTTCTTTTTAAATTTTTAGCAATGTAGAATGTATAATGAAATAAATAAATATTTATTATGGATTAATTCTTATACTAATTATTTAATTAATATTTATTATGGATTACTTTTTATAAATGTTTACCAATCATTTCATTTATATCACTGCGCTAATTATATTATGTTTTCTTATATTTAATAATTTTTTGATAAATAATATTTATTTTTAAAAATAGATATATTAATATTACTTATAATATATATAATTCGCGACAAAAACATTTGAGAACAAAATTTTATATTTAAGACAAATATATTTAAGATAAAAATAGTTTAAAATAATTTAAGACAATTTTATATTTAAGAAAATGTCCATTTAAGACAATGGAAAATAAGACTAATCACATTTAAGAAAGTTAATAATTAAGACAAAACCATATCAATTTAAGACAATATTATCTGCCCATAGAGGTTTGGTCTCGTGGCCAGGGGACGATCTGCTAAGTCGTTTGTGCTGCTGTGCAGGTCACGAGTTCGAATCCCCTCTTAATTGAGGGCCGTTCTTGGGCGCTGGGTGGTTCCTCCTAGAGGTTATAGTGGTATTCGGTGGGATTCGACCTTGTGGGCGGTTCCTCCTAGAGGTTATAGTGGCTGCCGGTGGGATTCGACCCTGTGGGCAGTTCCTTCTAGAGGTTATAGTGGCTGCCGGTGGGATTCGACCCTGTGTAACGCGAGTATGATACCACCACCATTGCCAATTCCATTAGTCACCAAAAAAAGAGACAATATTATCTAACACCTGCAGCAAAATTGGTGCCTTAAGTCTGCGAACTTTTCACTTTATCTTATATAAAGATAATCTTCGTTTTGTGGGGGTAGCCGACTTTGAAGAACTTGGCAATTTTTCCTTGCAAGATTTCTCAGAGATCAAAATTGGCGCCCTAAGTCCACAAACTTTTCACTTTATCTTATATAAAGATAAAAATTTGTTGGGATCTTCGTTTTGTGGGGGTAGCCGACTTTGAAGAACTTGGCAATTTTTCCTCGCAAGATTTCTTGGACATCAATTCCTATTTTGTCCCTTCAATCTCTGTTGATACGATTAGAGGCAACTTGTTTCCCAGACATCAATTCCATTTTTGTCCCTTCAATCTCTGCTGATACGATTTGTTGTTGCATTCGGGAAGAGAGATTCCATGAGTGGATATGGATAATTATATTTTTAATTTTTGAAAATAGATATCCAAATCATATCAATTTCTTTCTTTTATATTTTCTATTTTTCATTAATCCTTTTCAATTAAATATAAAATTAGAATATCGTGGGTGGTTCCTCCTAGAGGTTATAGTGGCAGCCGGTGGGATTCGACCTCGTGTAACGCGAGTACGATACAACTGCCGTTGCCGATTCCGCTAGTCACCAAAAAAAAGAGACAATATTATTTAACACCTGCAGCAAAATTGGCGCCATAAGTCCACGAACTTTTCACTTTATCTTATATAAAGATAATCTTCGTTTTGTGGGGGTAGCGGACTTTGAAGAACTTGGCAATTTTTCCTCGCAAGATTTCTTAGACATCAAAATTTGCGCCCTATGTCCACAAACTTTTCACTTTATCTTATATAAAGATAATAATTTGTTGGGATCTTCATTTTGTGGGGGTAGCTGACTTTGAACAACTTGGCAATTTTTCCTCGCAAGATTTCTCGGACATCAATTCCTATTTTGTCCCTTCAATCTCTGTTGATACGATTAGAGGCAACTTGTTTCCCGGACATCAATTCCATTTCTGTCCCTTCAATCTCTGCTGATACGATCTGCTGTTGCATTCGGGAAGAGAGATTCCATGAGTGTATATGGATAATCATATTTTTAATTTTTGAAAATAGATATCCAAATCATATCAATTTCTTTCTTTTATATTTTTCATTTTTCATTAATCCTTTTTAATTAAATATAAAATTAGAATATGATAATTATATTATTTTTTAAATTAATTATAAAATTAAAATGTAACATTTTGAAAAGTTAGAATATTTTTAACTACTTTTTAAGTATTTAATGTAAGGTATATTTATTTGAAAATTATATTAAAAATTACATAAAAGGAACAAATTAAATATAATTTGATTACAAAACAATTACAATATACATAACACATTCTAAAAATATTATAAATAAATAGATAAAAATTATTATTTTTTGGTTGGCCTAACTCATACCTATTTTAACTTTGAATCTCATGCCTTTACATAATATTTCATAACAAGGTGATTGTCAATTGAGTTACACTCTATGAGCTAAAACTGTTTATTTTTTTAAATATGTGAAAAAAATTAAATATTTTCTCAATTGTTATATATATATATATATTTCAAAACTATAGATACAAAAAATATTAAAATTAAAATACAATTCATCGATATATGCATTTTAAACCTTCATTTTTCTTTCTAAATGAAAAGTCAGAAATTTGATTCTTGCATGTGTCTTATACTCACATCTCAATTTTCTTTTCACTATTGAACAAATATATCAAAGAGATAAATAACAATAATTTAATTATTTCTTAGATAATATTTTAGTATTTATTTTTTTTCTTATTGTAAAAAAACTTTCTACTAATATTGTAAAAAAAAAAAATATATATATATATATATATATATAAAAATGCAGTTTAGTATTTTTTTATATTAATTTATTGTTAGGTATTAAGATTTTGGTAAAGATTTTCATCTAGTAATTAGAAAACCATGAATGCATTATTAAGAAACCAAGTAATATTAGTAATTGATATCATTTCAAACTAGGGAATAACTATTATGTGATTTATCTTCCTCACTTAATAGAGGTTATATAAATAAATGATTAAGGATGTTGAAAGAGTACCTCTAGCATAAAATTTAATTTAACCTAAAAAACCATTGTCATGCCCCTATAGTCACCCACATCAGAGGTTGACTTAGCGCACTGAGATGACTCATCACTATATTTTTGTGGTGCATCGTGACTCATTTCATCTCATTGATTTTCTCAATCTTAAACTACATGATTCCATGCTACACCTCACTTTTTATATTTCACGATTATTAAAATTCATAAGTTTAACACTTATTGAAGTATGTAGATAATCATTCCATACAATTATGCCTTAACATTACCAATATCCAAATGATATGAATGAAAGTAATATTATAGAATCAACAACCCAACTGGGCTTACAATTGTCAAATATTCAAATGTGTTACAACCAAGTGAACTCTACTCTCCCATAGAAATTTAAAAATTATAAAAGCACATAATTCATACAATATTATCCAAAAATTTCCTATTTGATTTACTTCCATCGATCACAACTTTGTCATAGATCAAAATCATTTCACTTGGTAGAAATAGTAAGTACTCTCGTATGCATGTAATGTATGAAGAGTTAAGATAAGTGAAGGAAAGAAAGTTAAGTCTAATATTAGAAGTCAAGTGAGTCAGAGTTTCTCTCTGTATTTATTTGTCTTGCGTTTGCATGTTTATCTCTCCCTCTAAATAACAAGTGGTATTAGAGCAATGTTTAACAAGGTTTCAAAGAACCAAAGGAGTTAAGAAGGTCATGAGCTACTTCCACTAAGAGCCTTGGCTATTATGAGTATCCCACAAATCGAAGTTTTCATCCATTGGTCCATAAGTAGAAACTAGAGCCCGTTTAGAGTTTGTAAATCCAACTACTAAAAGATTAGGGTGAGTACCCTACAGACCCACTTCCATATCAATAGGAAAGATCCACCACCACTGACCAAAGGAGGAGTCTCCACCATAAGTTGTAGCCATGAGCCTCCATAAGAATCTGTGTAGAAGAGCTTAGTAAAGTTGTTAGTAGTTGTTGGGATTCGCAGTTAACATGAAGGTTAAAATGTTTAGTTTTAAATATAATCAAGTGTATGTTGCATTCATTTCTAGAAGGCTGATACAATAAGGAAATAAGACAGAAGAAAAAAGAAAGATGACAATCATGGGTCACAAAGCAAGATTGAAGAAAACCGAGAAAAGAAATCGAAAGGAAGAGCTAAAGTATTTAGAAGGGCTCATAGAGGTTCTTGCCATAGTCAAGGAATCTAAAAGACAAGTAAATGAAGTAGAACAATTCGAGGATGAATAGCGCAAGATATATATGGTAACACTTCCCAAATTTATTGGTAAAATTTTTAATTTTTGGGAACTTTCAAAATGAAAATTTTTCTTCGATGCAAAGAGTTGATTGAGTATGGGTCCAATAACCAATATGATGAAGCATGTGATGCCTTATTATTGGATCTTATAAAACATGCATTGGATGATAAGTCCTTGTGAAAGGTAGAAAAAGATACATCTTCCTAGGAAGCATGGAAGACCCTGGAAGTAGAATTTGGTATAAACAAAAGTGACATGAAGTAGAAAATTTTGTAACAACAGTCCGTTGAAGAATCAATAGAAAGTAAACTATAGGTTTGAGAGTAAATGAGAAAGAATCTAGGAGGAAAACATAGCTTGGAGAATCTCACTCAAATATGGATGATTGCCATAGAGACTATAAAAGTGAAACCCATCATGCAGACATGACTATGGATGAAGAAGATGTAGAAAATATTGCAGAGTGAGAAGTTGAAGCCTCTACACGTGAAATAGAGAAAGAACATATATATGCTCAAGAAACCAACTGTAACATGGATGGTGAATCCCACTGTGACGAGACACATGTATGGTAACTACAAAGTGAGTTGTGAATTGGTGAGTGCAACAATAGACCTTGTTGATGATGGTGAAGCTTCCAATAAAGAATTGAATAACATGACTAATCGAGTTGGTATGATTGTAGTTGATGACGACCTATTTGCATCACAATTTGAGGCATTTAAGTTTGAGAATAACAAAGAGAATTTTTCATATGAAGGATTTATTTGTAGAGATGAAAGTGCATCTCTCATGAATCCAACAACAAATGATGAATTTGGTGAAGTTGAAATTGTTAATGAGCACATGCATGCTCAGATATCTCACCACAGAGTGGATGAAAATTATGTTGATGAAAGTTTTGGTCTCTTTTTTGAAACAAGGAATGATTGTGGAAATATGGAAAGTGTCATGTTTGATGAAGAATTGAAGGTTGAAGCTACCACTGTGGTAGCAAGGTATCAAGAAATAATTATAATTTCTCATGAGGTAGTGCATGATTTAGTAGAAATTGTTGATTAAGAAGACGATGAAGTGATTCATGAGTTTTTGATGAGAATATCCAATAATAACATAACAATGGAAGATAGCCTCAACGTAGTTGAAGAGGTAGAGAAGAAATAAGAAGCAAAGAAAGTTGTCACTGCAGAGCATAATGAAGATGTTTTTAACATTAATTTTGAGTGTGCAATTAGACAGGGCACCAAATCCAATTATAGTTATAACGTAAAGAGAAGATGAAGAAAAAGATGTAGGAAAAGGCATGGAAGTTTTTGAAGACAAAGAAGAAAGTATTGAAACAACCTTTACACAATGGAGTCAAGAAGAGATAAAATTATCAAGAAATATGGCAGAAATAATATCAGGAATATGAAGTGGAAGAAGCATGGAAAAGTTCATAGTTTGAAGATGAAGAGTTGTGGTAGTAGACCATGAGTGAACAAATATTTCAAGAGGAAGCAATAGAAGATAGGATTTGAAAGCTTAAATTGTTTTTTGGAACAAATATAAAAGAAGTCAAAGAAAAATTGTAGTAGCATCAAGTGAGGAAGTATGGAGCTTACATCAAGAAAGCACAACTGAAAATGAGGCAATTTCAAGGGTATAAAATACAGAAGAAATGAAAAAGAAAAAATTTCATTGTAAATTTTGTTTTGAGTCAATTTTTTATTGCAAGCATATCATGCATAGTTGAGTCATGATTAAGTTAAGGTTGAGTAATATGGTTGTAATTAAGGGGGAGTTTTAGAAATAATAATTACTCTTGTATGCATGCAATACATGAAGAGTAGAGTTAAGTTAAGGAAAGCAATTTGAGTCTAATATTATAAGCTAAGTGAGCTAGAGTTAGAAAGTTAATGCTTTGTCTAGAAAACTTGAGTAAAGAAAAATAAAAATGTTGAGTTAAGTTAAAGGAAAATTAGAAAAGTTTAGTTAAAGCGTGAAGTCTTAGTTTCCATGAGGAAAGGAAAATTAGAGTTTGCATGATTCCATATTTAAAAGGTTTGGTGTTTATATACCTGTGTGATCCAGGTGGATATTAGTGGCCACCCGCCTATTCCACTTGGACCCCCACCATTGTTTCTTTCAGTTTTTTCAGTTTTCTTAATTGTAGTACAGTTTATTATTTTTGACAGTTTTTCGGGTCTTGAATTTCCGGAGCCGTTTTGAGGCCCTAAACGACATTTTTGGGAAAATCAATGGAAATAATTACAAGGATTTTTCTTGGTATTTAATGTACCAATTTAACCCAAGAAGTTGATGTACCAATTTACCCCAACGGGGCCCATAGTTTTGGCGTTTCATCTCCTAGGGTTAGGGTTTTGGATGTTTGGGGTTTTCCATTTCTTCTCAATAATAAATATGCCCTCAAGCCTCATTGTAACACAGTTCAAAGGCATGTAGCCACCACATCTCTTCTAAGAGATGAGCTACCATCACCTGAGCTAGTCTTATTTCCATTCTGTTTGTAAGCATATTTCAATATTTGATATTAATGAAATGAATTGTTATTTTTGCTACATCTTTGTATTTATGGTTATATCTGTAATTTTTTGTGTTCATGTTTAAATCTGGATCAATGGTATCAGAGTGGTCTTCTCTTTCTCTCTTTTTCTTGTCATGTCCCCAACGAGGTCAAGATATAAGGAGTTATGGCTCGATCTGGTTGAACCTTTGTAAGATCAGCCTCGTAAACCCTGACGAATTCCCATGGGGGAAGAAAACAAAGATGAGGGAGTAGGGGATCCTATAAAAATATTGCTCGAGGAGGTCCTCGAGAAATAAAGGAACGCGATCATGGATAACTTTGCCCAGATCCTTCAACGATTACCCACCGACGGCGCATCCACATCTAGCAGCTACTCTGGAGGCTCCATTCCTTTTAAGGTACAAGTAAACTTTGACATTCCCATATTTGAGGAACAAATAGATGCAGACGCCGTAGATAAATGGTTAAATCTGCTAGAAGGATATTTTTATGTTAATGATTTTTCTAGTCGGGAGAGGATTACTTTTGCTCTTCCCAAAGCCGCCCCCCATGTCAAGGACTGGTGGGAAACTGGCTGTGAGCAGAAGGATGAAAGTACAACCTCACTGTTTTCAGCCGCACCCACTTGGAATTCGTTCCATGACGCCATCAAGGAGCAATACTACCCTTTTGGGAAATTTGAGGATAAATAAATAAAGTGGACCATGCTGCAGCAGGGAAGGGACCAAGATGTGCCAGAGTTTACCAATGTTTTTCATACCCTTCGCACGAAGTTGGGTATCAAAAATTTTGAGAAACATTTGGTACTCAAGTATCGCGACTGCCTACACAAGTACATCTAGGACGAGATGGAGTTCCTAGACATCTCCTCGCTCAGCATGACGTACCGATACACCGTCAAGATTGAGTAGAAGTTTAAACAGAAGAAGTGAGACTTTGGATCTACAAATCCGAAGCAAGGGAAAGGTGCCCCCAAATTGTAGAACAAAGGACAAAGCCAAGGCGGGGCGACTTAGGACAACCCACCAAAGCCGCAAGAAAAGAACAACACCGTGAAGCTGAAGAAGGACACAGGAAAGTGGTGTGAGTTCCATAAGAGCTCCACTCACAATGCAAGTGAGTGTCGGGCCAATCAGTCACTGGTGGTCGAGTAGAAGGCTTCGAAATCAGATGCATGTTCTGACTCTGAGTTAGAACTTGACAAGGGGAATGACAAAAGGAAGCAGATTATTGATGTGGAGCCCAACGCCACGATTGCCACCACGAAGATCTAGAAGGAGGAACCCAAAGATCCAGAGGAGGAGGAGTGCCTCTTCCACTCTAAGATGTGGGTAAAGGGTCCCCCGCTACAGTTCATTGTCGATAGTGGAAGCCAAAAGAACCTAATTCCAGCAGAGGTCGTGAAGCGAATGGGTTTACTGACCACAACACACCCACAACCGTACACTATTGGGTGGCTTCACCAAGGACAGGATCTTCGTGTGAGCCAACAATATCGCCTTACATATAGCATCAAGCCCTTCACGGATGAGGTATTATGTGACATTGCTCCCCTTGATGTTTGTGATGTATTATTAGGCCAACCATACTTGTGGAAGAGACATGCTATGTATCAGTCAAGGCCTCACGTTATTATTGTTACATTGGGAAATAAGTTGTACAGGATACCAGAGGTAGCACCGCCTACTGCCATCTCTTTGGTTACTGCAAAATAATGTAGTAAGCTCATTTCCAAAACCAGGAAATTTGTTTCCCTGGTGGTACGCCCTCAGGAAAAGAAGAACATGGTGGCCATGAGCTCCAGACAAGGCCCCTTCGCACAAAAAAAATAGATGGTCAAGGTTGTGGAGGAGTACGAGGACATCTTCACTTCCCTCGCAGGGGTGCCTCTACACTGTTAGGTCAAGCACTCCATCGATCTAACCCTAGGTGCGCCGTTGCCCAATGGACCAATCTATTAGCGCTCCATTATGGAGAATGACGAAATCAAGAGGCAGATTCAGGAGCTGCTATAGAAAGGTCACATCTAACCGATTTCATCACCCTATGGGAGCCCGATCATGTTGGTATAGAAGAAGGATGGGACTTGGAGACTCTGTATTGACTATTAGGCGCTGAACAAGATCACTGTCCAGAATAGGTACCCAATCCCATGGATTGATAACCTTTTGGAACAACTCAAGGGAGGAAAATATTTCAGCAAGATCGACTTGAACTCTGTATATCACCAGGTACCAATTGAACCCTCTGGTGTTTGGAAGACTGCCTTCAAAGCCGAGGAGGGCCTTTTCGAATGGTTGGTTATGCCTTTCGGGTTGACGAATGCTCCTGCAAACTTCATGAGGTTGATGGATGACATCTTGTGAACATTCACCAAATCATTTGTAGTGGTATACTTGGATGACATCCTAATCTTCAGCCAGAGTTGGGAAGAACACCTCCACCACATTCAATAGGTTCTCCAAACACTGCGGCAACACAAGATGTGTGCTAATTTGGAGAAATGCACTTTTAGCATGACCCAGGTTCAATATCTGGGATACATGATTATGAACGAGGGGGGTGCATGTGGATCCAACCAAGATCTAAGTCATTCGGGATTGGCCATCCCTAACCACTCTGACAGATCTCCGTAGCTTTCTGGGTCTTGCCAATTTCTACCGCAGGTTCATGTTGGGTTCTCTCATATCCATTGGCCCTTGAGTCAAGTCACCAAGGGAGGAGTGAAAGAAAAATTCTTTTGGTCTGAATCTAAACAGAAGGAATTCATGGAGTTAAAACATTGCCTCTGCTCTACACCATTGCTCACATTACCAGACTTGCAAGAACCATTTGAGATCGAGAAAAATGCCTCTGACTATGCTATTGGGGCAGTCCTTACTCAACAGTGACATATCACAGTGACACACTTTTAGACACAGTTTGGAAGTATCCCACTTATGAAAAAGAGATGTATTCCATTATGTAGGCCTACCAACAATGGGAGCATTACATTTTGGGGAAGGAAACGGTCATCCACACAGACCACCGACCCCTGCAGTTCATACAGAGGTAAGGGAAGTTGCAGAATTATCACCATCAGGAGTGGTCCACATACCTGCAAAAATTCCATTTTAATATCAAGTACAATAAGGGCATCGACAATAATGTTGCAGACTACCTCAACTGACCACCGATCATGGCGCTAACCACTGTGCTCAACTCTTGTGGGCACGAGACTTCTGATTGGCCACTTCTCTACAAAAGCGTCCCAGAATTCGGCCACACATACTGGACGCTCTTGGAGGGTCAACAAGTTCCATATTTTCACCTCTGGGATGCACTATTATGTCACCTGGGACACCTTTGTGTTCCTTCAAGCGTTCGTGCCAAGATGATTTGGGAAGCGCACTACAGTCGGGTCACTAGGCATTTCAGGGTCGAGAAAATGGTGGCAGTACTATAGAAGTATTTCTATTGGCCAAATCTTCGACATGATGCCAGAATTACATCAGATCCTGCATTGCTTATGCCATTTCCAAACTGACCATCAAGAAGGAAGGCCTCTATACTCCGTTGCCTACCCCTAGTCAACCTTGGGAATCCATCTCCATGGATTACATGTCAGACCTTCCTTATAGTAATCATGGCAACGACTGTGTTTTTGTTGTCGTCGACAGATTCTCGAAGATGGCCAATATAGTGGCCTGCAAGAAGAATATCACAGCAGAAGCCACTGCTAAACTCTTCTTTAAATGAGTGTGGGTACACTTTGAGATCCCATAGTCTATCATCTGAGATCGGGACAACAGGTTCCTCATTATATTTTGGTCTAGTCTCTGGTCGATGCTGGACACCAAGCTCACTAAGTCCACAACTTTCCATCCCCAAACTGATGGCCATACAGAGGTCGTCAACAGGGTGATCCTACACATTCTACACGTGTAAAACTTAAAGCATCCACGTACATGGGATGAGAGTCTCCCCTATGCACAACATAGCTATAACCAGGCTCTCCACAACTTGACTAGCCACAACCCTTTTCAGGTGGGCTTGGGATTCTAGCCACTTTGTCCCATTGATGTGGCCATACCATTTGCAGCTACTCAGGTAGATTCGACTCATGCCCAGTCTAAAGTCGATAAGGCAAACAAATTCGTTGAGCACATCCAACACATCCGCTAGCAGGTCCACGCTGTTCTGGAGAAATCAAATGCATGCCAAGTACAAGCAGTGACATGATCAACATTGGGTGCCACATAAGTTTCAGGTGGGTGACAAAGTCTAGTTGCATTTGCAGAAGGAACGCCTTACTAGAGCCTATCGGAAACTCAGACCACTATGATATGGTCCTTACATCATTACCAAGGCTATGGGAGACAATGCATTTGAGCTCAACATTCCCCCATTCCTTGGCCTGCACCAAGTGTTCAATGTGGACCACCTTCGACCATCCTTCCCACCATTCTTGGAAACATCAGACATTGCAGAATAGCTCACACCTACAAAATTAAATCCAGAATGCATGGAACAAGCCATAATTGATTGGATAATGGACACATAGATCAATAACACTTGAAAACAAAGAATCCAACTATATCGAGTTGTCAAAGCAGTCCAACTCCTTCACCAGGGCAAGTGGCTCACCAGGGACCATGTTTAGCAAAAGTTTCCTCATCTCATGGAGGAAATCAATGCAGTGGAGGCCATTGCTTTCTAAGGGGGGAGGAATGATCCAAGTGGATATTGGTGGCCACCCACCTATTCCACTTGGATCCCCACCATTGTTTCTTTCATTTTTTTTGGTTTCCTTAACTGTAGCACAATTTACTATTTTTAGCAGTTTTTTGGGTCTTGAACTTCTGGAGTCGTTTTGAGACCCTAAACAAAGTTTTTTTTTGGGAAAATCACTGGTGGAAAATACAAGTTTTCAATTCGATATTCACTGTTAGCGGTTGTATTCCTCGGATAGATCTTTCTAACCAGGTATCATATGCATCAAACATAGATCGTATGCCAAAGTTATGACCCTGGGAAGTTGATGTACCAATTTACCCCAACGGGGCCCATAGTTTTGGTGTTTCATCTCCTAGGGTTAGGTTTTTGGATGTTTGAGTTTTCAATTGTTTCTCAATAATAAATAGGCCCTCAAGCCTCATTGTAACACAGTTCAGAGGCATGTAGTCGCCACATCTCTTCTCAGAGATAAGCTACCATCGCCCGAGCTAGTCTTATTTCCATTTTGTTTGTAAGCATATTTCAGTATTTGATATTAAAGAAATGAAGTGTTATTTTTGTTGCATCTATGTATTTATGGTTATATCTGTAATTTTTTGTGTTCCTGTTTAAATCCGTATCACTGTGGTTGGGCCATTGTAATGTCAAGAAAGAAGAGATAATAGTCGTAGCTCAGTGGATGTATATGAAATAATAATTAATGAATACAAATTATCTATTCAAGCAGAACCTTGTGTATTTATTTTAATTGTGTTTTCATGCTTATCTTTGCCTCTAACTAACAATAACTTATCTCCCTACTCTTTGTCATGTAAGAAATTTATGTCATGACTTGTGTAATGACCCACCCAATCATGCTAGACATTGGGTGATTACACACTATCCAAACCCATATAAAATTATGCATTTCCCCTCCAAATCCTTCACCAACTCTTCATCTCATGTTAGCATGTACAATCCAAATGGTTCTTGGTCAAATGCTTGTTGCCTTAGCCAGCTCTCTTGTCACATTTACGAGAAATCATTCTAAATTAAAGAAGGTTGCATCCTTCGATTTCAAATGGGTCAATGTTTAGTATTGCATACTTCTCCCAAATGATAGTTTGGCCCAACCTGTCTCAATAGTCATATGTGCTTCTTTGTGCTGACTTAACTCATGTGTTATTCTGCCATGTCCACTCTAGATGATTCAACTCATTCTAATGGGAGCCTCTCTACATGCTTGCATGCTACCCTCACCCGTTCATCCTATTAGCACTAGGTTTGTACCTTCACAAAGGGTCCAAATGTTTTTAGAATCAGTTGAAAACTTCATTTAGAAAGAGTGAAGGGTTAAGTATTGGGCTATGTAAAAACATTGTATGAAAGGGTAGCATAAAGCTTAGAAACATTTCAAAAGGGTTTATTTATGTTATACCTCAGTTTATTCTAAGTTTTGCAGCAAAAAATGAGCCAATCAAATGAAGATAGGTGCTGCTATGAAATACTTTTGTAGCCCCTGTAGTTGACACTACAATAATATTTCGTAGTGCCTATAGGCTCCACTACAAAATATTTTCATGGCGCCTACATGAATTTGAAAAAATAAAAGTTTTCTAATTTCCATGTTGTTGATTTCAAGTTATTACACATTCTTTGAAGTAATTTAACCCATGTCATAACTTGATGTGACATCTGGAGTGGTTTCCAAGCATTAGAGGAGGGTTTGAAATCTAAAACCAAAAAACTGCAGTTATTTGTAAAAAAGCCATTTCCAACGTTTCTAAGTAACTAGTTTGTAGTGCACAAGATATTTTTTACAATGTGTGACCAGGGGTTGGGTAAAGTTTTAATTGGGAAATGTGAAAGTCTAACCATATAAAGCGATATGAACCAGATGACATAGAGTGGTTCCAAGCTTATCAAGAACTCATACCAGTTTTTACCAACACTGGATGGGAGCCAATTTTTCATCATTTTAATGGATACAATCTAAGTTGGTGCCATGAATTCATTAATTCCTTTGAAGGCAACTCAACAAAGGTAAGGGATTTAGAGTTTGTAGTCATTGAGGAGTCTATTGTAGAAGCCACAGGGTTATCTATTGAAGGAGAAAAGTGGTTCAAAAAGAAAATGGTACATAATGTAGATTTGAATTTCTTCTTGAAGGAAAATGCTCAAAACCCTAATTGGAGTGTTGGAATCCCTCAAAGTATGTTGAAGCCCGAATGGACCAATGTTCTAAGGACTGTGCATATGTTCTTTACATGTGAAGGAAAGTACTTAAAGGTTTATTTATATCACATGAGATTTTTATGTCACTTAGCTGGTTTTAGTAAGATGAGTCTGCCTTATTTTTTACACCAAAGTTTGCTCAAAATGACTACTAAGGCCAGAACTAGAACTGAGTTGTTTTCTCATGATATATGCCATCATGGATTGATTAAAATGCTATACACCCATGAATTGAGTAACCATGTAGAAAAATTGAGATAGAGGACATGGAGAAAATCTGCACCAAGAAAACAAAAGAAGACTAAAGCTAAATTATCGGTCAAAATCCTAGCTTCAGAAGCAGAGGATGAATCTAGTCATCAAATTTTTATTTAAGAGACTGCAAAAAACCCTACGAGTGAACCATAAATTAAGGTTTATGAAGGAAAAACAAAAAGGTAGTGCAAACAAGTACAATAAGGTGAGAAATCAGAGCATATAGCAGTAGAAGAAAAAACAGAAAGCATCCAGGCAAGAAAGCAGGGGATACCAACAAAGAAACAAAATCCAAGGTTCATTACTTTAGAAAACCTCATACTAGACCTACCAATAATCTTAGGCTACACATCAAAGCTAAATTCAACCATAGACTGAAAGAGCCAATAGTTATTGATGAAGAGGAGGATGTAGAGTCTTCCAAAAGCAAGAAGAAATATGCAAAGAAAGTAAAGACAGAGTTTGCAAAAAGGAGAGGGAGGAAAACCCTAAAAGCTAACGGAGGCATTTAGGGATAGGGCAGGAGAGTCACAAGATTAATATAAGGTTAGAACAATTTGAGAATGCTTTCTCAAGAAGCTGAAACTATAGAATATTAAGTAGGTTTATGTTTTTTGCAAGCAATATATTGATCTAAAAACAAGGGAAGTTGATGTTTGCTATAAAACCCTAATTTTGGCATTTGAGAGATGCACCCTTTTCTAAGGGTTATTTTATGTAGGCCTATGTGCCTAGTTTTCTAGATTGATAAGTGGTTTCCCATTGTTTGAGAATTTGAAAGATGCACTTCCTTTATGCAGGCTTGCATGTCTGGTTTTCTCGATTGATAAGTGGTTAGCCATTGTTGGTGTTGAGAAATCTAGGGGAAACAAATGTAAGTGATTTCTTTGCTTTGATAATTGTTTGTGATATATTTTTACTTTGTTAAATTAATTTCTTCTTCTTCTTCTCCTTTATTATTAATGTTGTCTTCATCAAAAAACTACCAAATAATAAAGAACAGTAAGACAAAGGACACAAGCTACAGGCGATCAACCAAAGCCAAAACCTCTCCAACTCTGAGAGGAAAAGCCACACGAATTATTCTTGTTATAGAATCTTCAAATGTCGAATTCCAAGACATAGACCCTTAACCAAGATCCCTCCAAGACAAAATCAGTGCATCCCCTTGATGATATTCTCTTTTTCAAAGTCAACTCACTTTTTCAGTAGCAACAACTTCTCCTTTGACCTCTTTTTCAAACCTACAACTTCTGGACTACAATTCAACCTTACTGCATTAACCCTAGGCCACACAAATGGCTAGAATATAGATGAGTTTGACTTATTTCTTATTCGATTGAGATGGAATCTTCTTCATATCAATTCATCTTATAAGGAAGACCTTTTTGACCCAAAACTTTAGCTATCTTGGAGTGACCTCTATTTGATATCTTCTACTGCAAGATGATGCTCTAGTTCTCACACCTGTGAAGGAATATAGCCCAAAAATAGATATAAATTTCTTCTCTCTTCCTTCTCCTTTATCCTTTCAAACTGATAGATACATTAAACATTTTAGCAATCGTATTGGGGTCTAATGGTAACTTAGAGTACTTGTATTAAGATAAGATAGTTTTAGTAATGTCCACAGGTAATCAAAGTAGTAGGTCAATGATAATCAAAATTACAACCAGTAGCCCATGGGGCATAGAATAATTAGTTAATGGATGCATTATTAAGGCATAACTTGCATAATGGTCACTATTTCAAAACCCCATGTGTGTCCCACCTACCCAACTCTTAACTAGGGGTTATAGTGATAATGGGGAATCAACCTCATGTCATATGAGACCTGCCTAGTTGTCAATTCTTCTAGTCAACCAAACAAAACAAAAGGACAAAAAGACAAAACTAATGAAGTAGTAGAGAAGAGAGAAGGAACATATACCACCCCCAATGTAATGTCTAAGAATTTAATTCTAAAAAGGAAAAATAAATAAAACCAAGAAAAGAACCATGATCAATGTGAAGATGACAATGCAATGACTAATAATGTTTTTTAAAGAAAGAAAAAGAAAATAACTAATTATCATTTTAGATGAAGTAGCAGAGGAGAAAATATGACTTTGTTGCCCTCTCAATAACTGGGAAGATGCAAATGAAATGCCTAATGATGTCCTTAGAAAAATATTAATGAGTAAAACAACATAGATGGGTAATCCCAGGAGGAAAACAAAAGAAATAAATGAATTTATCCTTACAGTCAACAATAATCTAGAAATAAAAGTCTGAGTGAAAGATTAGAATTAGTTAGTCAATACATGTTGAAATATTGCATACTTATCCATGGCCTCATGGAAGTAGGTCCTTGTTGGGAGAGGGTCTCCTGCAGTCAATTTTGGGGCAAAATCCCAAGTTTTGGGGAAAAAAGCCCAAGTTTTTGTTATGTAAAGTGTAAAGTCTCCACAAGTTGTGGTTGCAGAGTGCGTAGATATTAAGTGTCATAAAGGGATTTTCCCTTCTTTTATGTAATTTGTGTTAGCTTGTATAGACCTACCCATGGTCCGTGGACCATGGGATTGTATAAAAAGGAGAGTCTTAGAGTCTAAGATAGTTCAATAGTTGACATTGATGAATGTAATGGGTCGATAGAAGTGAAGAACGAAGAGTCTTAGAGTAGAAGAGAGGCTCTGCAGCTGTGTGTGCAAAGGCCTAGAGTAGAGTCCGCAGCTGAGTGCGCTGACCCTTGCAGCTATGTTCGCAGGGTAGTCTTGAGTCTATGAGCAAATCTAAAGTATCAATAAAGAGATTATTTTGGAAATATCTATGTTTTTCCCAATTACTTCTGTTATGAATGAATGAGTTTATGTTATGATGAATAATGAACTTATGATATAATATTGTATTGATGCGCGATTCTGCATAGTCTACATTGTTATATGAATGCAAGTACTAATATCTGTTTATGTGAAGAATATCTTAATGCATGTTGAAGTTATCAGACACTTAAGCTAATCTGGGTAAATATAGAACTAAGGGTAATTATAGAGGCGTGTAAGTGGTTGATTCACCTGTTTAGGGTCTGCGAAAGACGATCATTGACCTTGCGAAGGTTTAGAGGGTTATAGAAGGAAGTTATATCAATAAGCCTCAAGGGCTTATTGATCTGTGCGAAGGAAGGTTTAGGGCATAAAATGATATCATAATCATCTTTGGGTGCGGAAACTTGGTTCTAGCATCCCCCAATACTGCTTCGGGTGAGACTTCAGTCCGTGCTCTGCGGATTGATGCCGAAAGGGCTAGTAGTGTAGGGATTTGTTTGGTAAACTTAACTTTGAACTTGGGTCAGGACCCACTAAGCCAACAAATGGTTCTGTTGTCGGGACCAGGATCTACATAAAGAGATGTGTGATGTCACATCACTGGAATCCAACTAAGAAGGAAATTGAAGATTGGTTGGATAGGAAGATCCATGAATTCACAGCGCAAGAAAATAGAAATTCACGATTGACGAAAGAACAGTGGTTGGATAGGTATCTGTACACTGAGATACATGAAATTTTCTTCTCTTCCTTCCTGGTCAAACTATACAAGTGGATCAAAAAGTTGGCAGATGGCCAAGGAAAGTGGAGATGGTCCAATAGTGTGGACCTCGGAGTTAGTGCAAAAGTTGGAAGCCTCTGAAGATAAGATCGCATGCATTGTCGATCACTGGCTTGATCGCATCATAGGAGGATTTGTAACAGAGTTTGTGGTCGATACCTCAGTCAGCTACAACGAAGCAGAGCGATGCTTCTTCAAGAGATCACAAGGTAAGTATTTAAGATCTTTGAATACTTGGATTAAAATGCTCTTTGTGAAAAGTGGGTTATGCGATTACCTTGATGTTTGGAGCTACGCGAAATAGAAAGATCTTCAGGGATAGAGGAAGAACAGGCCCTAAATATAGCCCGCTGATCGGACCTCCTCTTAGCAACAATGAGGAAGTAACACAAGCTTCACCACAGAGTGTTGTCCAGTTAATAAGGCAAGGGTTCCCGCGAATACCCCATCCACCCACACCACCTCCATCTTCACCTCCATTGCATACACCTTCGCCCACACCGCCACCACCTCCGTCGCCTTCAATATGGCGAATTCAGTAAAATTTCCTATTTTCAAGGGCTTGGGAAATGAGGACCCAGACCAGTTTTGGTTTGTTGTGAAGGCTGTGTGGGAAGCCCAGAACATTACAGATGATCAGATGAAGAAAGAAACGTTGGCTTCCTCTTTACAGGAGAGCACCCTAACATGGTACATTAAGTACTGCACTGATAACCCGACGACTGTGTTGGCAGACATTCAGACTGCGCTAAATAAAGAATTCAGTAGACCTAAGTCTAAAGCACAATCAATTGTGGGATTCAAGGAAATCATGATGAAGCTCGGCGAGACACCCTGGGAGCTAGATTAGAGATTGAAATGTAAGATCCAAGAAGCTAAAATTAATCTTACGTATGGGCAACACCGTGAATGGTTTATGGCTTCACTCTTGCCTCATTTAAGGGTTTCTTTATCACAACAAAAGTTTGGGACCCAGGCGGAAGCCCTGGAGATAGCGATGAGATTACATAAGACACCGATTCAAGATGCTGCTTTGGGAGTTCAGCAGATTCATGCAGTGTCACATAATATTTTCCTAGAATTCCAAAGTCTGAAGAAAGATAGAGTGGTTCGACCAGAGGTGCGCGAAGATGTTTGGTGTTTGAAATGTAAAAGTCAGGGGAATGATAAAGATCATTGCCTTGTCTTCACGAATTATGTTGCAGGAGGAGGGCCGATGCCTCTAAGACCGGAAGCTCAAGCTGGGCCAAGTACAAGGCCCACGCTATGGTGTGTTATCTGTTAGGTAGCCAGAAAACATGTGACATACAATTGTCACTTGTTGCAGAAATTTATATAGACACTACAACAACTCTTCTGCAACTTATGCAAATTAGTGGGTCACGATTAGCAAAATTTCTGCAGTTATGAGTTGATGATGGACAGAACGCCTGAGTATCGAATGTAGACATAAATTCGGCGTCTAGATCAAGGTGCTGGGGGAGCGCATGGAGGATATCAGGGTCGCGGATGAGGCCAAGGCAAAGGAGGGCCTGTGAGAGGTCGGGGCCAAGTTATTTTCTACAATTGTGGAGGACCAGGACATTATGCACGAGAGTGCATGAACTCAACGCGCCTATGATTCCGATACTGTACTCAGTTTGACCACATGACAGAAGACTTCCCTGTACTCATAACTAAGATGCGTGAAAAGGGGACGCAGCCTCAACAGCCTACCCAAAACCTGTAGCTGATGAGGGCTGAACCCCGCGAAGAGGATCCTAATGTGAATATTGTGCTGCGAAGTGGAATGGTAACTAGTGAAGATAAGGGAAAACAACTGGAAGCAAGTGAATGGGTCTGCAAAGCTCCAGAAAAGGAGGTTGGGTTTGATTTGGAGCGCGCAAAAGAAACTTTTATGGAGGCGAAGAAAAGCTTCACTGAGGTCTCTACCTCGGGAAGCTAGGATAAACTGTCTGAAGAAATGGACCCGTCCATGCTTACTACCTTTCTGGAGACCTGTATGAAGCTGCTACACGATAGCAAGGCCTTGAAATGATTACAACAATTGATCAATAAATGCATTGGTAAAGAAAATGCTCCTGAGGGACCACACGTGGTTAGGAAAATTGGTAAGCATAAAGCAAGAACAGGGCGTGAGATGAGGCTCACTGCGCAAATAGGCGAATATGAAATGGACCAAGTTATTTTGGATCTTGGGTTAGATGCGAATGTTTTGCCTAAACAGACATGGGAGAAAATGGGGAGACATAAAAGTATTAAATTAAAGATAATTTGATTACAAAACAATTATAATATACATAATACATTCTAAAAATGTAATAAATAAATAGATAAAACTTATTACTTTTTGGTTGACCTAACTCATACAAATTTTAACTTTGAATCTCATGCCTTTACATAATACTTCATAACAAGGTGATTGTCAATTGAGTTACACTCTATGAGCTAAAACTATTTATTTTTTTAAATATGTGAAAAAAATTAAATATTTTTTCATTTGTTATATATATATATATATATATATATATATATATATATATTTCAAAACTATAGATACAAAAAAATTAAAATTAAAATACAAATTCATGGATATATGCATTTTAAACATTCATTTTTTCTTTCTAAATGAAAAGTCAGAAATTTGATTCTTGCATATGTCATATAATCACATATCAATTTTCTTTTGGTTATTGAACAAATATATGAAAGAGATAAATAACAATAATTTAATTATTTCTTAGATAATATTCTAGTATTTTTTTCTTATTGTAAAAAAAACCTTCTATTAATATTGTAAAGAAAAAATATACAAAATGTAGTGTAGTATTTTTTTTTATATTAATTTATTGTTAGGTATTACGATTTTGATAAAGATTTTCATAAAACCATGAATGCATTATTAAGAAACCAAGTAATATTAGTAATTGATATCATTTCAAACAAGGGAATAACTATTATGTGATTTATCTTCCTCACTTAATAGAGATTATATAAATAAATGATGAAGGATGTTGAAAGAGTACCTCTAGCATAAACTTTAATTTAACCTAAAAAACCATTGTCATGCCCCTATAGTCACCCACATCAGAGGTTGACTTAGCACACCGAGATTACTCATCGATTTTCTCAATCTTAAACCACATGATTCCATACTACACCTCACCTTTTATATTTCACGATTATTAGATTTCATAAGTTTAACACTTATTGAAGTATGTAGATAATCATTCCATACAATTATGCCTTAACATTACCAATATCCAAATGATATGCATGAAAGTAATATTATAGAATCAACAACCCAAATGGGCTAACAGTGTCAAATATTCAAATGTGTTACAACCAAGTGAACTCTACTCTCGCATAACAATTTAGAAATTATAAAAGCACATAATTCATTCAATACTATCCCCAAATTTCCTATTTGATTTACTTCCATCGATCACAATGTTGTCATAGATCAAAATCATTTCACTTGATAGAAATAGTAAGTACTCTCGTATGCATGTAATATATGAAGAGTTAAGATAAGTGAAGGAAAGAAAGTTAAGTCTAATATTATAAGTCAAGTGAGTAAGAGTTTATCTTTGCATGTTTATCTCTCCCTCTAAATAACAAGTGGTATTAGAGCAAGGTTTAACAATGTTTCAAAGAACCAAAGGAGTTAAGAAGGTCATGAGCTATTTCTACTACGAGCCTTGGCTATTATGAGTATCCCACAAATCGAAGTTTTCATCCAGTGGTCCATAAGTAGAAACTAGAGCCTGTTGAGAGTGTAAACCCAACTACTAAAACATTAGGGTGAGTAGCCTACAAAGCCATTGCCATATCAATAGTAAAGAGCCACCGCCACTGACTAAAGGAGGAGTCTCCACAATAAGTTGTAGCCATGAGCCTCCATAATAATTTGTGTACAAGAGCCTAGTAAAGTTGTTAGTAGTTGTTGGGAGCCGCAGTTAAAGTGGAGCTTAAAATGTTTAGTTTTAAAGATAATCAAGTGTATGTTACGTTCATTTCTAGAAGGCTAACACAATAAGGAAATAAGACAAAAGACAAAATAAAGATGACAATCATGGGTCACAAAGCAAGACTGAAGCAAACCGAGAAAAGAAATCAAAAGGAAGAGACAAAGTATTTCGAAGAGCTCATAGAGGTTCTTTCCATAGTAAGGGCATCTAAAAGACAAGTAAATGAATTAGAACAATTTGAGGATGAATGGATCATGATATATTTGGTAACACTTCCCAAATTTACTAGTAAATTTTTTTATTTTTGGGAACTGTCAAAATGAAAAAATTTCTTCGATGTAAAGAGTTGATTGAGTATCGGTCTAATAACCCATATGATGAAGTATGTGATGCCTTATTATTGGATCTTATAAAACATGCATTGGATGATAAGTCCTTGTGTAAGGTAGAAAAAGCTACATCTTCCTAGGAAGCATGGAAGACCGTGGAAGTAGAATTTGGAATAAACAAAAGTGACATAAAGTAGCAAATTTTCTAACAAGAGTCCGTTGAAGAATCAATAGAAACTCAACTATAGGTTTGAGAGTAAATGAGAAAGAATCTAGGAGGAAAACAGAGCTTGGAGAATCTCACTCAAATATGGATGATTGTCATAGAGACTATAAAAGTGAAACCCATCATGCAGACATGAATATGGATGAAGAATACATAGAAAATATTGTAGAGTGAGAAGTTGAAGCCTCTACATGTGAAGTAGAGAAAGAACATATAGATTCTCAAGAACCCAACTGTAACATGGATGGTGAATCCCATTGTGACGAGACACATGTGGGTGGTAACTACAAAGTGAGTTGTTAATTGGTGAGTGCAACAATAGACCTTGTTGATGATGGTGAAGCTTCCAATAAATAATTGAATAACATGATTGATCTAGTCAGTATTATTTTAGTTGATGATGACCTATTTGCATCACAGTTTGAGGCATTTAAGTTTGAGAATAACAAAGACAATTTTTCATATGAAGGATTGGTTTGTAGAGATGAAAGTGCATCTCTCATGAATCCAACAACAAATGATGAATTTTGTGAAGTTGAAAATGTTAATGAGCACATGCATGCTCAGATATCTCACCACAGAGTGGATGAAAATTATGTTGATGAAATTTGTGCTCTCTTTTTTGAAACAAGGAATGATTGTGGAAATATGGAAAGTGCCATGTTTGATGAAGAATTGAAGGTTGAAGCTACCACTGTGGCAACAAGGTATTAAGTTTTCACGTTTCATAGTTTTGGCGTTTCATCTCCTAGGGTTAGATTTTTGGATGTTTGGGGTTTTCCTTTTCTTCTCAATAATAAATAGGCCCTCACACCTCATTGTAACATAATTCAGAGGCATGTAGCTGCCACATCTCTTCTCAGAGATAAGCTACCATCGTCCGAGCTAGTATTATTTCCATTATGTTTGTAAGCATATTTCAATATTTGATATTAATGAAATGAATTGTTATTTATGCCGCATCTTTGTATTTATGGTTATATTTGTAATTTTTCACATTCTTGTTTAAATTCAGATCAGTGGTATCAGAGCAGTCTGCTCTTTCTCTGTTTTTCTTTGCATGTCCCCGATGAGGTTGGGATATAAGGAGTTAGGGCTCGATCTGGTTAAACCTTTATAAGATCAGCCTCGTAAACCCTGACGACTGCCTAGGGGGGAAGAAAAGAAAGATGAGGGAGCAGGGGATCCTATAAAAATATTGCTCGAGGAGGCCCTCGAGAAATAAAGGAACGCGATGATGGATAACTCTACCCAGATCCTTCAACGATTACCCACCGGCGGTGCATCCACATCTAGAAGCCACTCTGGAGGCTCCACTCCTTTTAAGGTACAAGTAAACTTTAACATTCCCATATTTGAGGGCCAAATAGATGCAGATGCCGTAGATAAATGGTTAAAATGCTAGAAGGTGTTGTGGCCACCAACAACCCCCTCTTTGTTTAGTATTAGCAATAACACTAAGCAAATGGGGACCCTTAGTAAAAAATCCAAAAAGCATTTTATAAAACTTTTTGTATTCTACTCCTTAAAATTATGTCGCATCGCGTGGAGAAGATAAGCGTCCCCTTATGAGCATAATGAAAACTGCGAAGAAGCGACATGAAATTCATCGCATCGCACACATTAAGAAGCGCTCTTAGATGAAAATCTTAAGAAATCTCTGACGGCCGATGTGCGATGTCGCATATCGCAATATCGCATAAGCAGCACACAATGATTTAATGACTCATGCAATCCGCGATGCTGCGATCTGGCGATATCTGCGATTTGCGATAAATGATATCTGCGATCTGCGATCTGCGATATCTGCGATCTGCAAACTGCGATATCTGCGATCTGCGATATCTGCGATCTGCAATCTGCGATATCTGCGATCTGCGATCTGCGATAATCCGATCTGAAAAGGCTTGCGATGACACATCTAGGTATTGTGATGACGCGATGCTGCTATCGCCCATTGCAAATTTCCTCGGCTCAACATTCAAGAAAAGCTGTCCGTAAACCAAAAATTAGGCGCGCGCCTTAAGAGAAATTAATGAACATATGCCAAAGTGTTAATGAAGGACGATTTTGTGTTTTTCGAAGAGTCAGTTCACGATGGGTGTCATTATTTTATGCATTCATAGAGGTTAGAGCTTTCGTATCAGTATTTATTATCATTACTCTTTTCCTTTGCGTGAACTGCAGGAATGAAAAACAGGAGACATTATGAAGCAATGAGCAGGAAACATCTAAGGAAAAGGGGAAAGCGTCAATACTCGGAGAATAGAGAAGAGATGCCTTCATGAACAGATGCCGCATGCAACAGAACCACAGATTCCAGAGTATCACTCAACAGATGCTGAGGTCGATAGGTGATTCAACATTCAGGGTCAGAAAGCTCACAAAAGCAGCATGTTTACAAAAAATCCTGAAACTTCTACCCGGTAAAGGAAAAAGGTGCTAAAGAAGGAAAACGCACCAGAAAAGCCCGGATCAATGAACAAAGGCAGTTTTCGATGCGCGATTAGCGCCTAGCGCTAATCGCGCATCGCTAAGAAAATTGTTCAGAAAGCAAAGTCCCTGAATTGCTTAGTCATTCGCAAGTCCAGAAACTGAAATAGCAAAAGCAGAAGCAGTTTGAGGGAAATTTGGGTTGTTGCCAAGTATATACGCAGTAAATTAGCCCAACCAGAAGATAATTCTCAAAAATATCTTCTAGTGTACTAAAAAGGGGTGCTAGCGCTTGCCATTTCTGTTTGTGTAACTCAAACAAAAGCAGAAGGCAACCAGCCGACTCTTCCCAGGCGAATGTTGAATGCTCGCAACATTTAAGGAGCGAATGTAGAAATAGTTAGGAATTAGATTCAGTTTTTAGAAATAGTTTTGCTTTAGAAGAAGGGCGGTCATTTAAACCGTATCCTAAATTTATGTAATTAAGTTGATTAGTTAGCAGTATTTAAACCCTTCTCATGCATTTGGAGAAGGGTCCAAAAATTTGTCAAAAACTTGTCCTCAGAACATGCACTTTTGCACCCTCGGTGGGGGTTTTGATGAATGGATGTATCAAGGTTTATTAATGTTTGCATTTGATATCTGCTACTGATGTTGCACTTCTGTACTCTTAGTAGATGTTAGAGCAAGGAGAGATAAATCATTGTTGCTTGAAGCTTATGAGTAGGATCAGTCATAAATGGTACTTTTATCTCTTGGCCATCTCTGCTTATATTCTTAAAGTGATATACAGTTTTAGTTGTTTATATGTTATTGCATGAATGTGTGAGTTACCATTTGGCACTTTTGTACGGTGGATCCATTTATTTATGTCTGATATATGAATAACTTATTATGCGATATGTTGTTCACAACTGTTTTGCCTAACTTTTTATGCAAAGTAGTTCATCTTAATTGATTTCTATTCTTATGATAGCTGAATGATCTTTATTACCAGTTATTGTCTGAAATCTTTTTAGATCGCATAATAGAAGAAATACACCTTGGGTTAGCATAGATTAGATGTGCTGTTTTTCATTAGATTACAATAGCATAGATTTAGTTTAAAAGTTTGAATTAGATTAGCCTTAAAGTATTCTTAGATCAGCAACATCCAACTCTGCACACACACACACCCTTAGATTGGGAAACTGGTCCCATTATCCCCAGTCGGACCCGCTATACCAAACGGATAAGGAGCTGCTAACCAAGGTCCGGACCGGGTGGGTATCCCACTTATTGTCGACCCGATTTTCGGGGCTTCAACATATTTGGCGCTAGAAGGAGGGCACGAACTATGAATGGCACCTAAATCAAAATCTAAATACCATTCTGAGAGTAAATCGCCCTCATCAACTCCCCCGACTTCCCCAGTACGCTTAAATCCAGAGTCAGAAGTCGCTCGAGTATCAACCGCTGCTACACAACCTAATATTTCAGACCAATCTACCATTGAACCCCCTGAAGTTCAAACTCTGATTCACAAACTCCAGGGATTTTCCATTTCTACTCAGAGGTCTGATAAATCTCAAAGCAGCATGACTTCGCAGTACAATCCTGCTCATCCCCTGACCAGATTAAAGAGTGAAAAATTTGGCATCCAGCCAACTGAATTGCCTCTCCCCACCAGGAAAAGAGCTAGGAAAACACCACAAGAGTCTGACAGTGAGACTCTTTCATCTACATCCTCCATTTCAACTCCCTCACCGTGAAGTCAGCCACCCACATCTTCATTCCAAACCATCATCCATCTGCTTACTAGAACTCCCACAACCCCTCTTCAATCATCTACAATCATAGTGTCTTCATCTTCCCAGCCACAGGGATCATATTTTGCACTTTCATTCACTAGCAACTCAACGATGGCCTAGTCTCCATGGAATAATCCTGGGGCAGTTTTAATGCCTCCACCCTTGAGTCAAATACCGGCCCATCTTGAGAAATGGCTACCCAAATTCAATCCAGAAACAGGCATGCTAGCTGAAGAACACATTAACAATTTCATGCTTTCTGTCAATCTCAATGGAGTTACTAACGAAGATGCTGTTGTTCGGCTTTTTCCCTACACAATGCAAGGAACAGCCGGGTCATGGTACTTTTCATTACCCTCCGGGTCTATCACAAGTTGGGACATTTTCCAAAGTCAATTCCTTACTAAGTTTGGTGATGATAGATCAACGACAACGTTAATCAATGACCTATCCAATCTTAAAGCCGAGGCTAGAGAACCCATCAAAGATTTCAATTTACGGTTCAATAAGATCCTCAACAAAATTCCCACTGCTTCCCAACCCAGCGAAGAAGTACAATGTGAATGGTATATTACGGCCTTACCATCAAACTTAGCAATCTTCGTGGATAGGGAAAATAAAGCAACCTTAGTCGAAAACTTGACAGAGGCGATAGCAGTAGAGAAATGCGTAATAGCCCTGGAAAAGAGATCTGCGATAGAGGAACACAAGTCTAAAAAAGTCACCTTCAAGGAAGACTCCAAGAAGAAACAAACGAAAGACCCTTTCGATTTGGAGGGATTGCAAAAAGTATTAAAAACCATGTCCAATGAGATGATTGACATAAAAAAACAAGTAGCAGAAACTTCTTCGAAAAAGCCCTACAGAGCTTTTAAAAGAGGTCCTTCAATGGATGTGAAACCACCCAACGCTATTTCAAATGTCGAATCCGAAGAAGAGGAAGAAGAAGAAAGTACCACCGAAGGGCAGACTGATGACGAAGATGTTGTGGAATTACAAGGAATGTGGGATTTCATCCTCCCACAAGAAGAAGATCAAGAAGCATTTCCGGTTAGCACTCGAAGCAAAAATCAACTTGATCCTCCCCAAACTACCCCTAAGCAGAAGAGCACAAGCTCTGCAGCAAAAGATAAAGTCGCAACAAAAAAAACGACCACTAAAGCGACTCAACCTAGCCCGGTCCAATTAGATCAGACAACTCCATCAAAAACACTAATAGTGTCGGATGAAATGGAATACAATATTATGGACGACATGAAAAAGACTAGGGCTAATATTACCCTTTACGAATTGAGCAAATTGAAACATCAACAGAAGATAATCATGAAAGAATTACATGACGTGCCTATTACACCTTTGCCTACAGCTGTAGCTTCCCACAACATGGGAAAACCTCCAACCAACACGATCAATAAGATTGATCCAAATGACATCGCCTTGATTGGAGGGAGATCAAGGTCTCACACTCCCCCTTTCCTTCTCACTTATGAAATTTTCAATAAAAATGTGCACAATTGTTTGGTAGATTCTGGTGCTTCAACGAATATTTTACCCAGATCAATATGTGCCAAGTTAAATGTTCAACCATAAAAATCGGTAGTGCGCATAGTTCAGCTTGATCGATCTCAAGTCAAAGTGATTGGTGAACTTAATCAAGTAACCATAAGATTGTCATCCAAACCAAAAGTATGTCAGGTTATTGACATTCTAGTGGCTGATATCCCAGAATTCTATGGCTTGATTCTTAGCAGGGATTGGTTCGAGAAACTCCATGGATACTTTTCAACCGACTGGTCACACATGTGGTTACCCTACAATGGTAAACCAAATCAAATAAAGGTTGAACGAGAATTACACCAGAAGTACATAGTAACGGAATTGGAGGGCGAAAATGAAGCAATAGCGTATAACAGCAGTATCATAGGCAATTACTCAGTAGATTATTTTCTCGGCAATTTCAATGCTCATACATCACCTTACTTAGAAAATTCAGTTTTGTCCCAAGTCGAAATTTTTTCTCAAACTGATAATTCAAAGTGTGTTAATTTTGTAGATAAACCTATAAATACATCTTTGTTTTGGAAATTATATTTTGATGGCTCTAAATCTAATGAAGGAGCAGGAGCAGGATGCGTTATGATTAGTCCAGAAGGAAATAAGACCATGCTTACGTGCAGACTCGAATTCGATTGCACAAACAATACAGCAGAATATGAAGCCTTGGTGCAAGGCCTATACAAAGCAATCAGATTGAATGTCAAGTATCTTCAAGTCTTCGGAGACTCTGAGATCGTCATCAAACAGGTACGTAACACTATTCATTGCCTATCAAGTCATTTAAAACACTATCAATCTTTAGTGCAAGATCTGACTGAGCATTTCATAGCATTCAATATTTCGTCAATCCCGAGACTCCAAAACGCAAGCGCAGACCTTTTGGCTAACGTAGCCTCTAGGCTTATTCCCTCCGAAGAGTTTAGTCCAGATAGATTCTCAATAGAATTAATCTTCAGACCATCCATCCCTGACAACATTACAAATTGGAGAGTATTCAATGACGATCCCAATATTGTAAATTTTCTCACTTCCGAAGGATCCTACTCCAATAAGATATTTGACGAAGACCATCACGATCGACAAATACAACAAAATGGCACTGATAATGCTATACCTAAATCAGTGGTTAAGATGGAAGACTTATACGATTTGAAAAGTTGGTTTAAAAGGTCTACCAATTCTAAGCTCTACAGTTCAACTCTGAACTACGAATTAGTAAACCTAGGAACCAATGATAAACCACAAAACATTAATCTAGGCATCGGCTTAGCCCCTGAAGAAAAACTAGCGTATATTCATCTTTTGAGACAATATAAAAATGTCTTTGCCTGGAATTACGATGAGCTGAAGGCGTACGACACTTCTATCATTTAGCACACTATTCCTATGATTGACTACGAAAAACCTGTCCAACAGACACTGAGAAAAATCCACCCCAATTTAGAAAATCAGATAAAAACCGAGCTAAATAAGTTGTTAAAAGCCAGAATAATTTTCCTCGTCAGACATTCCAAATGGGTCTCCAATATGGTACCCGTTAGAAAGAAAAACAGAGATATTAGAATCTGCATCGATTTTCGGAATCTCAACAAAGCCTGTCTAAAAGAAAATTTTCCTCTCCCACCTATGGAGCAGATATTACAGGCAGTAGCAGGCTCAGAACTGATGTCTTTCTTGGATGGATTTTCAGGATATAATCAAGTGCTAGTACATCCCGATGATCAGTTGAAAACCACATTCAGAACTAAATGGGGCACATACGCATATCGAAAGATGCCATTTGGTTTGATCAATGCCGGTGCTACATTTCAGAGAGCCATGGACATCACATTCAAGGGTTTAGTCAATAAATCCGAAGTAATTTATTTGGATGATATAACAGTGCACTCCAAGAAGCGAAGCAACCATCTCAGAGACTTAAAACAGATCTTTCAACGATTTTAAGGTATGGGATTTCACTTAACCCAAAGAAATCATTTTTCGCACTAAGTGAAGGGAAACTTCTAGGATTCATAGTGTCAAAATCTGGTATTCACATCGAGCCTGACAGAATCAAAGAAATTTCTGAAATATCCCTACCTCATAATAAAAAAGCCATGCAATCTTTCCTTGGTCAAATCAATTTTGTAAAGAGATTTGTCCCAGATTTTTCACGAATTGTGTCTCCTTTGCAAAACCATGATTAAAAAGAATTCAAATTTTAAATGGGGTCAAGATGAACATGAAGCATTCAACCTGATCAAACAAGCTATCATTAATGCTCCATCTTTAGTAACCCCGAATTTTTCAGAATCTTTTATCTTATACACATTTGCCTCAGAGAAATCATATGCTGCGATTCTAACTCAAGCAAATCAAGAAAAAGCGGAAGCTCTAATCGCATTTTTTAGCTCAAATTTACAAGGTGTTGAACTCATCTATTCAGACATGGAGAAACAGGCATATGCTGTTTTCAAAGCGGTCAAATATTTAAGACCTTTCCTACTTTAAACCCATACTAAGATCATAGTACTGTTTCCAGCGGTAAGAAATCTTCTAGTACAGAAGGATGTGGGTGAGAAAAGAGCAAATTGGATCACTGCTTTACAGGAATACGACCTTGAGATCAAGCTAGCAAACATTGTAAGAGGTCAAGGCTTCTGCAAAATGTTGGTCGGAGCATCGCAGATTTCCGAAAATTCATCTGAACAGGTACAACTGTATGAGGTAAGCCTAAACGATGCAGAATCATTATATGCTGACATCATTTATTATCTTAAGAACGGATATGCTCCATCACACCTAGATCACACTAAGAAAAGAGCTCTGAGATTGAAAGATAAACAATATTAGCTCATAAATGATGTTCTTTTTAGAAAGAATTATGATTCTGTTCTTCTTAGATGTCTTGAGAAAACTGAAGCTGAAAAAGTTTTGCAGGAACTCCACGACGGACCAACAGGCGGACACTATGCTGGAGATGCTACTGCACATAAGATCTTATGTGCAGGATATTACTGGCCTACGCTGTTCAAAGATTCACACAGTTACGTAAGGAAATGTCAAGTCTGCCAAACAACTGCTGGAAGACAAAAGAAGCCGTCCCTGCCACTACAGCCGGTAAACATCGAGCAACCATTCAGTCAGTGGGGCTTGGACATAATAGGTGAGATCGTTCCTCACTCTTCTAAGCAGCATAGATACATCCTCACGGCAACAGATTATTTTACTAAATGGGTAGAAGCAGTTCCTCTCAAGACAACTAATTCTGAAAATATTATTGAATTCATAGATCAATTTATAATCACTAGGTTTGGATTGCCAACGGCTTTAATGTTTGATAATGCATCATATTTTTCTGGAAATGCAATGACTGAGTTTGCACTTAAAAGAGGGTTCAAACTGAAATATTCGGCCAACTACTATCCGCAAGGTAATGGGTTAGCTGAGTCAACAAATAAAAACCTAATCAGGATTATTAAAAGAACAGTTGACCAGAACCAAAATAATTGGCACAAAGCTTTGGTAAATGCTTTATGGGCAGATAGAATAACGAAGAAAGCTTCAATCGACACTTCTCCCGTTAATTTAGTTTATGGGAAAGAAGTGGTTCTTCCAACTCACTTAGTCATCCCCTCTTTGTCTTTAGTACAATACATCGATGAAGTATCTACTTCCTCCATACAACTAAGACAAATGGAAATAATTAAATTAGAAGAACAATGAGAACAAGCTAAGAAAACCCATGCTCATCACCAAGTACTAATAAAATCCTCTTTCGATTCAAGCATAATGACCAGAAATTTTTTTCAGATGGGAGATTTAGTTTTGAAATGGGATAAGGCTCATGAAGAAAAGGGCAAACATACGAAATTTCAAAAGATGTGGCTTGGTCCTTTTTAGATTGTTGAAGTCATAGGTCCATCAACGTTTGTGTTGCAGGATTTAGCATGTAGAAGGGATTCTTTGCCTGTTAATGGACAAATCCTTAAAATATATTTTCCATAGAAGATTATTCTTCTATTTTGTACAATAGTTTTTTCTTTTCTTTTTCATAATAAAACCAGTTGTAAGTGGTTACTACAAGTATTCACGGAAAGGACACCAATTCTCTTTCAAATTTTGAGCTTTCGCTTGTATAAGTAGCAAATTTTTTTGAAAATATGATTTTTATTATTGCAGATACAGTTAAAAACTTTAGCCTAGATATGATACCAGCTTCAACTTCAAAAAATTTGATGAAAGCAACCTTTAGCGAAGGAATTGTTTTATATCAGCACAATGAAAGGTATCAATATCAAAATAAGGCTTCTCTGTAAAACTGCTGTTTTCAAACTCTATTATTGTCGTCCAGAGCTTTCTTAAGGAAAAACAATGACTTCCTCCCCGCTAAAGAAAATCGCAGCATTCAGAGGAACAATCCGAGAAACACCATATCTCAAAGAATAAGAGGTCTCATCATGAGCCGGCTTATCATGATCACAGATATTATAACTTGCTGACTTTGCCAATACTGTCCACCAAAACAGGGCAACGACTCAAGATTGTTGCAATCAAAAGGCAAGGGATCTCATCACGAGCCAGCTTGTTCAAAAAAAGTGTAAATAAAGTGAATGACTATGTCATAATTTTGGCTACCAAACCAAGACATTGTTCTTTGAGAATAAAAAAGGAAAAAGTGTCGATGTGGATTTTTCTTCGAAGGTTGTAGATAGCCTTAAGCGGGATAAAGGATCATTGCTGGGTAACAGGTAACCCTGTCGAGGCTATGGATGCCTGCTAGCAGCAGAGGCTCTACCTACGACAAATGAGCATATTTTAAAAGCCAGCACACAGAGAAGACTTTATTTTATCTTTAAAAAGACCAAGTAGTGGCTGATATAAGTACAAGGACAAGCTTGAGGAAGCAAACAATTAGAATAGAAAGAGGTTGAAACAAAATATCATTGATAGGATAAGGCATAATGTACTCTATCTGTCCATAACAAAGCTTAGATTTATGAAATTTTTTTCTGTTTTGAAAGTTTAGAAAAATTCAATAGAAAAGCAGAGATAACTGGTTCTTCCAAGTGAATCGCCATTGTTGTGGCCACCAACAACCCCCCTCTTTGTTTAGTATTAGCAATAACACTAAGCAAATGGGGACCCTTAGTAAAAAATCCAAAAAACATTTTATAAAACTTTTTGTATTCTACTCCTTGAAATTATGTCGCATCGCGTGGAGAAGATAAGCGTCCCCTTATGAGCATAATGAAAACTGCGAAGAAGCGACGCGAAATTCATCGCATCGCACACATTAAGAAGCGCTCTTAGATGAAAATCTTAAGAAATCTCCGACGGCCGATGTGCGACGTCGCATATCGCAATATCGCATAAGCAGCACACAATGATTTAATGACTCATGCGATCCGCGATGCTGCGATCTGGCGATATCTGCGATAAATACGATAAATGATATCTGCGATCTGCGATAATCCGATCTGAAAAGGCTTGCGATGACACATCTAGGTAATGCGATGACGCAATGCTGCTATCGCCCATTGCAAATTTCCTCGGCTCAACATTCAAGAAAAGTTGTCCGTAAACAAAAAATTAGGCGCGCGCCTTAAAAGAAATTAATGAACATATGCCAAAGTGTTAATGAAGGACGGTTTTTTGTTTTTCGAAGAGTCAGTTCACGATGGGTGTCATTATTTTATGCATTCGTAGAGGTTAGAGCTTTCGTATCGCGCATCGCTAAGAAAATTGTTCAGAAAGCAAAGTCCCTGAATTGCTTAGTCATTCGCAAGTCCGGAAACTGAAATAGCAAAAGAAGAAGCAGTTTGAGGGAAATTTGGGTTGTTGCCAAGTATATACATAGTAAATTCGCCCAACCAGAAGATAATTCTCAAAAATATCTTCTAGTGTACAAAAAAGTGGTGCCAACGCTTGCCATTTCTGTTTGTGTAACTCAAACAAAAGCAGAAGGCAACCAGCCGACTCTTCCCAGGCGAATGTTGAATGCTCGCAACATTTAAGGAGCGAATGTAGAAATAGTTAGGAATTAGATTCAGTTTTTAGAAATAGTTTTGCTTTAGAAGAAGGGAGGTCATTTAAACTGCATCCTAAATTTATGTAATTAAGTTGATTAGTTAGCAGTATTTAAACCCTTCTCATGCATTTGGAGAAGGGTCCAGAAATTTGTCAAAAACTTGTCCTCAGAACATGCACTTTTGCACCCTCGGAGGGGGTTTTGATGAATGCATGTATCAAGGTTTATTAATGTTTGCATTTGATATCTGCTACTGATGTTGCACTTCTGTACTCTTAGTAGATGTTAGAGCAAGGAGAGATAAATCATTGTTGCTTGAAGCTTATGAGTAGGATCAGTCATAAATGGTACTTTTATCTCTTGGCCATCTCTGCTTATATTCTTAAAGTGATATACAATTTTAGTTGTTTATATGTTATTGCATGAATGTGTGAGTTACCATTTGGCACTTTTGTACGGTGGAGCCATTTATCTATGTCTGATATATGAATAACTTATTATGCGATATGCTGTTCACAACTGTTTTGCCTAACTTTTTATGCAAAGTAGTTCTTCTTAATTGATTTCTATTCTTATGATAGCTGAATGATCTTTATTACCAGTTATTGTCTGAAATCTTTTTAGATTGCATAATAGAAGAAATACACCCCAGGTTAGCATAGATTAGATGTGCTGGTTTTCATTAGATTACAATAGCATAGATTTAGTTTAAAAGTTTGAATTAGATTAGCCTCAAAGTATTCTTAGATCAGCAACATCCAACTCTGCACACACACACACCCTTAGATTGGGAAACTGGTCCCATTATCCCCAGTCGGACCCGCTATACCAAATGGATAAGGAGCTGCCAACCAAGGTCCGGACCGAGTGGGTATCCCCCTTGCTGTCGACCCGATTTTCGGGGCTTCAACATATTTGGCACTAGAAAGAGGGCACGAACTATGAATGGCACCTAAATCAAAATCTAAATACCATTCTGAGAGTAAATCGCCCTCATCAACTCCCCTGACTTCCCCAGTACGCTTAAATCCAAAGTCAGAAGTCGCTCGAGTACCAACCGCTGCTACACAACCTAATATTTCAGACCAATCTACCATTGAACCCCCTGAAGTTAAAACTCTGATTCACAAACTCCAGGGATTTTTCATTTCTACTCAGAGGTATGATAAATCTCAAAGCAGCATGACTTCACAGTACAATCCTGCTCATCCCCTGACCAGATTAAAGAGTGAAAAATTTGGCATCCAGCCAACTGAATTGCCTCTCCCCACCAGGAAAAGAGCGAGGAAAACACCACAAGAGTCTGACAGTGAGACTCTTTCATCTACATCCTCCATTTCAACTCCCTCACCGCGAAGTCAGCCACCCACATCTTCATTCCAAACCATCATCCATTCGCTTACTGGAACTCCCACAACCCCTCTTCAATCATCTACGATCATAGTGTCTTCATCTTCCCAGCCACAGGGATCATCTTCTGCACTTTCATTCACTAGCAACTCAACGATGGTCCAGTCTCCATGGAATAATCCTGGGGCAGTTTTAATGCCTCCACCCTTGAGTCAAATACCGGCCCATCCTTAGAAATGGCTACCCAAATTCAATCCAGAAACAGGCATGCTAGCTGAAGAACACATTAACAATTTCATGCTTTCTGTCAATCTCAACGGAGTTACTAACGAAGATGCTGTTGTTTGGCATTTTCCCTACACAATGCAAGGAACAGTCGGGTCATGGTACTTTTCATTACCCTCCAGGTCTATCACAAGTTGGGACATTTTCCAAAGTCAATTCCTTACCAAGTTTGGTGATGACAGATCAATCGCAACGTTAATCAATGACCTATCCAATCTTAAAGCCGAGGCTAGAGAACCCATCAAAGATTTCAATTTACGGTTCAATAAGATCCTCAACAAAATTCCCACTGCTTCCCAACCCAGCGAAGAAGTACGATGTGAATGGTATATTACGGCCTTACCATCAAACTTAGCAATTTTCGTGGATAGGGCAAATAAAGCAACCTTAGTCGAAAACTTGAAAGAGGCGATAGCAGTAGAGAAACGCGTAATAGCCCTGGAAAAGAGATCTGCGATAGAGGAATGCCAGTCTAAAAAAGTCACCTTCAAGGAAGACTCCAAGAAGAAACAAACGAAAGACCCTTTCGATTTGGAGGGATTGCAAAAAGTATTAAAAACCATGTCCAATGAGATGATTGACATAAAAAAACAAGTAGCAGAAACTTCTTCGAAAAACCCCTACAAAGCTTTTAAAAGAGGTCCTTCAATGGATGTGAAACCACCCAACGCTATTTCAAATGTCGAATCCGAAGAAGAGGAAGAAGAAGAAAGTACCACCGAAGGGCAGACTAATGACGAAGAAGTTGTGGAATTACAAGGAATGTGGGATTTCATCCTCCCACAAGAAGAAGATCAAGAAGCATTTCCGGTTAGCACTCGAAGCAAAAATCAACTTGATCCTCCCCAAACTACCCCTAAGCAGAAGAGCACAAGCTCTGCAGCAAAAGATAAAGTCGCAACAAAAAAAACGACCACTAAAGCGACTCAACCTAGCCCGGTCCAATCAGATCAGACAACTCCATCAAAAACACTAATAGTGTCGGATGAAATGGAATACAATATTATGGACGACATGAAAAAGACTAGGGCTAATATTACCCTTTACGAATTGAGCAAATTGAAACATCAACAGAAGATAATCATGAAATAATTACATGCCGTGCCTATTACACCTTTGCCTACAGCTGTAGCTTCCCACAACATGGGAAAACCTCCAACCAACATGATCAATAAGATTGATCCAAATGACATCGCCTTGATTGGAGGGAGATCAAGGTCTCACACTCCCCCTTTCCTTCTCACTTATGAAATTTTCAATAAAAATGTGCACAATTGTTTGGTAGATTCTGGTGCTTCAACGAATATTTTACCCAGATCAATATGTGCCAAGTTAAATGTTCAACCGCAAAAATCGGTAGTGCGCATAGTTCAGCTTGATCGATCTCAAGTCGAAGTGATTGGTGAACTTAATCAAGTAACCATAAGATTGTCATCCAACCCAAAAGTATGTCAGGTTATTGACATTCTAGTGGCTGATATCCCAGAATTCTATGGCTTGATTCTTAGCAGGGATTGGTTCGAGAAACTCCATGGATACTTTTCAACCGACTGGTCACACATGTGGTTACCCTACTGTTGGAGAGGTAAATCCCCTCTACGGATAGAGGCGATCCCTACTAGCCCAGCAAGGGTCTAGCAACAATCACACAATGCTGCTATGCATGTTCCTAATTACAATTAAACAAGAGGTAAAGAGCACCTACTTGGATTCCAGCGCTGTCGTTTGACGAAGAGATGCTGCCTTCGCTCCTTCGCTTTGGCTGGTCACAATCCTCCGCGATCCTCGCGAATTGATACCTGCACACACGAAGAGGAAACAAACGCAAGTGTAAAATCTAATAAAAGCAAACATACATCAGTCAGAAAAGATGTAATTCACATTTAACTATTGCATGTACAAATGGGAATGGAACAATAGTAGCAGTCATCTATTATTAATCAAAGCAGAGAAGAGTACAACCAAATGTTCTGACGTCGGTATCCTTCTCAGGAGGGGCCAGTCAGCAAGTGTCTCATGCATTCACCTTTGGAAATGATTCTCCCAAGACAAGAAACTCTCTCTCACACAAGCAACACAAAACAACCTTCCCTAAGCTATTAATCACTTCCACACCTAGCACACCAAAATACCTATAGTAGCAGCAATCTGAGCATTATAAGCTCTATACAATCCAAGCTATTCAAAAACTAGCTGCTCATGGTAATGGTGGAAGTTTATATAGGAGAAGGAGCCTCCTAAAAGGGTGGAAGGATGAGCTTATCCTTGAGGGAAATGGTTACAAAGGGTCGAACAGACATGCCATAGAAGGGAGTCGATACTCACAAAGCCAACAACCACACCTGGAGTTATCTGGAAGGCTGGCTGTTGGAACAAATTCGCCCAAACAGGATCAGCGCGGATTATAAGGCGACTGACGCGCTGACGTCGCGCCTCAATAACTGAGAAAGTCATGTCAGCGCGACCCAATACAAAGGAGAGGTGCGCTGGCTCATAAAATGCGACCAGTGCGGAAAAGTGATGTGCTTCCGCGCTGGCAGCGCACTGAATACACTACGAGCCGCCAGTCAGCGCGGGTATTTTAGAAACAGACGCGCTGATGAGGAAAACTTTGGAAAAGTGGGTTTTGGGCCAGTTCAGAAGGCATGAACTTGATTATTGTGAATTCTTGACACAGTAGGGTGACTGACAGGAAGACAGTGACAAATTACTGTGTAACAGATGCCCCCTAAAGCATAAAGACCGAGAGAGTGGGAGGGGTGAAATGCTTTACAACACTTTGTCGAACTGGAACACCACCAGGAAGGACCGAATATCTCTGATAATCAAGTACATGCAGTCTAGGCATGGGCACAGCCATCCAAAAGACATGCGGAAAGATCTGTAGAATGGATGCAGCCACCCAGCTAGAGAGACCAAACTAAATGATAAGGTATGGTCGCAGCCATCCATCAAGACTCAGGTATGGGCGCAGCCATCCATCAATGAGTCATGTAATGATCATCCACAAAATTGCAACCTGGACCATAACAGACAGGGATCCAAGGTCTTGCGCTTCGTCCCGATCCGAACAAAGTACAAGTTCAAGCATGTGAATACATGAGTTGAAGTCGAACACGCATGAACATCTTCTGATTACTAGTCAATGATGAAAACTGTTAACAGACGCGAGAGGTACCACCAATAATGACAATGGCCCTCAAGGTACCATAGGTACAATCCGCGGCATGTGAATCAATGAGCTGGTGTCGAACACCCGCGGAATCATTCGATTGGAGGCCAATGATGTAAACCTCGCGTCGAACACGAAGGACCTGCCATTAGGGCATGTAGGCTCTAAGGCACCTGAAGGGAGTCTCTAAGTCACCTTCCTGGATAATGAGCTGAAGTCGACAGGAAGTGACCTTGATCGAAGGTGGGCCATAATGATTCCCACATCATCGACACGAGACAGAGGACAAAATGATTTGTGTGAGACAGCAGATGAGGTTGTACTATTGCAGAGGTCAACTTCTCTTGAACATATCGGTGGCACCATAACGGATTTGGCAGTATTTGACATCGAATGAGCAGAGGGTATGGTGATGATGGTAAGGAGCAGATGAGAGGTCAAATAGGATAACCCAAACCCACGGAGGCCAGTGAAAAACAAGATGAGATGGGCCCACCCAGACACGAAGCAGAAGAGTGCCATGTTCAAGAGCGACATACTGCCGACGCAACTATGATTACAGTTCCATTTTCCCCACCATTTCTGGCAGGTACCCCGGTTATTTTTGGATGACAAGCTTGACGGGGATAACATATGCTTGAAGAGTGTCATTTCGACAATGCCCGATGTCATCAAGTGTTTAACGAGCCTGACAAAGGAAAAACTCGGCGTCTTTTCTTGTTTAGAGAGTCTGAAAAGACAGCGGAAAAGGAGACTCCAGGGGGGTCCTTTTTCGTACAGTTGTGTCTCTCGAGCCCGAAAAAGTATAAAACAATGCCCAAAAGAACCGCCCGACCATTACGATCGAGGAGTACTTTTCGTAAATAGTGCTTTCGACCCGAAAAAGTAAAAAAGCGGTCGGAAACACGTCGTTTTAGAGCCGATAACGAGTGCGAAACGACAAACACCCGGCAATCTTTTTGAGTTATACGGTCGGAAAAAGAGCTTAAAACGACCGCCTCTCGTTCCCTTTAATGAGCTGAAAGGAAGCTCGGCCATCTTTTCTTGTTTTATGTCAGAAAAGAGCTCAAAGACGACATTTTTTGGGACCAAGTGATTTTAGGACCATGATGATTTTCACCGTCTCTGAGAACCTGCACAATAAAAATACCCGCATAAATCCGTTCGACATGCTACAAATATATGGAAACATGTAGAAGTGCTAAATCCATGGTAAAAGCATGACCAAAAACCCATATTCATAAAAAATTATAGTCAATTGAACCATTTTTACTATAAATAGAAAGGTAAATAGTCATTTTCACCATTGTTACCAAATTGAGCCTTTGAGAACGTTGTGAAGCTGTGAAGTTGACGGAGCCAATTCTTCCTCGTGCGGACACCATTCGGCGAATGGCTTGCTCCAGGTAGGTTCCTCTTGCCATGCGCCCTTTTTTGAGTCTTTTTGTAAGTATTTTGACGGTGGGATTGGCCCAATCGGGCGATTTTTTGAGCCATTGGTGCGCTCTCGGTCAGCGCGGGTTTCCCGCTCGGGTCCGCGCTGACCGATGAAAATTACACGTACCAAATTCCGGGTCAGCGCGGAAAACCTGTGTTCTTCCGCACTGACCTGGAGAACATACAAAAGGTCCGCCATGGTCAACGCGGCTGTTTTAAAAACAGCCGCGCTGGTGCGGTCAAATTTCAATTTTTATAATTTGAACGTGAAATTTTTATTAGCCAGCATTCTAATTGTTTTCAATGCTCATGCAGGACGCAATGGCCTTCCAGTGGCAAGAGAGGGCTCACGATGTCGAGGATGTAGCCGCTTTTGCAAGAGCGGATTGCCGAGATGCCATGCGGGCGTGTGGATTTCTAAAATTCTTCCTGACTCCACGCTTGAGAGCTCATCATGACTTACTTGAGTTCCTGATCCGGTCATGGAACCCAATAGACGGCAAATTTACCATCCGCGGTAAAGACATTGAGTTCGACCATATGGACATATATTTCTTGACTGGATTGTCGCGCCGGGGTGCGAGGCCCATTCTGGAGGGGCAGCGGCCCAGCGGCGAGACTCTCGACCAACTCATGGCTCGAGTATGTCCAGAGGCGGAGAAAACGCGGAGTGGGAAGGTGTCAATTCCCACGGTGAGAGATATAGTCCTCCGCACCATCCTTTTTATGGTGACCCGGGCAGCGGGATGCTTGGCCAATCACGAGGCCTCGAAGACCCACCTGCTACTAGCTCTTGATTGTCTACAGCCTACAGTGTTTGATTGGGCCACTGCAGTGACTAACAGCATGAAGAGGCAACTCAACAACTGTCGACGCGGAGAGTCGAAACAGTTTGGCTATGGGTTGCTCTTACTCCCACTCATTCTAGAGCGGGTACCAGTCATGCGGCTGCAGACTATAGCCGTGGATCCTCCTAGAAGTCCCCGGGAGACGAGGGCCACTCGATGGGCTCGCATCATGCCACGCGGGGGTGGTGGCCGGCCAGCTACTTGGGGAGTGGTCTTTCGAGAGTGGCTGGAGCAGCAGATCGTTTTCGTTGAGGATTGGCCGTACGCAGGTATGGATTTCCGCAACGATCCCGACATGCCGCTGCCCGCGGGAGATCACTGGGATGATGGAGGTATGACACTTGATTTTTTCTGAATTTTTTAAATATTTTTTTTTTTTTTTTAAATGCATATGTCTTAACAGATGTCGCTGTGTGCAGATGTGGGACCTGTTAGACCCATTGGCTTAGCCCCAGAGGCACGGAGAGAGGGGCAAGGAGCCAATGTCCTTGCCTTGGTCCCTCCAGGAGTTGATACTTCAGAGACCATAGCTCGCAACCTTGAGGGGTTGCTAGAGGGCGTGCCAGACTATCAGGGAGTCGAGGAGGTTCCCATAGAGCACCAGATCCATACAGTGGGGGTGGCACCCAGGGTGCACCGCCTGTTGAGGCGGGTGGCACGAGCGGCTGTGTGCTACAGAGAGCGCAACCCAGCACAGTAGTCGCCTAGGTTTCTTTTTGACGTTTTGAGAGACATATGTCTCAAATGTATGGAGAACAGTGACTCTTATTTTTGACACATACACTTATTTTTGAGCGCCTCAGTGCACCACGCGATATATATACATACCGATTTTTGGATGGATCTTGTTACATGTGATGATGTTTTGTTTATGCAAATGTTCAGTACAAATGTGATCTTATGTATGAATTGCACAACACATGACCCATATATTTTAATGTTTTTAATGCAAGCTTAAAAGCACACACGCACGCATGCAAACTATGCTTGAGAAAATATCTTATTTACATATGCTTTACTCTGGATGGATCTTTGACATGTGATAATGTGTTTTATATGCTATGCGATTGTTTGACACTCATGTGATCTGGTGTATTTACTGCATAACAAACGACCCATTGCGGAATGTGCACATGCATTTTATTTTTATGAAAGCTTAAAAACACACATGATAATCACGTATGCAAACTATGCTTTGAACAATGGATTTTATTTTTGATGCAAGCTTAAAGGCACGTATATACATGCAAACTATGCTTGATGGGAAAGGAAACGGGCATGCCCCCAGCATCGTGTCTCAATTCGAGGTACATGCCCCCCAAGCTTCAAGCCATTGAAAATGGGTTGAAGGTTGACAAAACAGTTATTGCGCTCGAATTGCACGAGCTCATGTTTCATTGTTTTAACGAGGTTGACACAGGTAAAAGAACTATCCTCGGAACGCCTTGTTTCATTGTTTAGCGAGCTTGACACAAGACAAGGAACTGTGCTCCATCCAGACTTCATCATAATGAATGGGAAGTGGAGGCCCCCAAGAAAGTGGCTCCGGAGGGAAGGCCAACATCTTGGAAATCAGGACCTAATGCCCCTAGGACACTATGCACGATGGTGTCATCACTGGGTACGGGCACGGGGTGGGTGGCCACGTAGTTGATTTGCGGCGAGGCAAATGCAACTTGTGGATGAAAGCCAGGAGGGAAAGACGAATGCGCGGGAGGGGCTTGTGGACGAACGAACGATAATTGATCGAACGTCACGATTCTTCCGTCGTGTGGGAAGAAGACCACACGGAAAAGTGAAGAAACAAGGGCTCCCATGGCATACACATAATCACGACCAAGGAGAAGACTGAAGTCTAGAGAACCTTGGGTAACTGAGATGTCTATATAGACAGTCTTGCCCCCCAAAGTAATAGGAAACTTTGGAAGGATCCCTAATGGCTAACTCGTTCCTCCGTCAAACGCGGTGAGATGCTGTGCGACAGGTACAAGCGATGGGGAACCCAAAGCTCGCCAAGTAGTAACGGGCATAAGACTAACCGATGCTCCTTCGTCTAACACAGTGCCAGGCAGCGCCTGATTGCAAGCATAGGCGGTGACCCAGAAAGGCACGTGGGATGGAAGGGGAGGGGTAGTCAAACGACTCCAATCAAAGGAAATGACCGAACTACTTGGTGGGGGAACCATATGGTTTCCCCCCTGCTCGGAAAGAATCGAACCTAAATTCTCTGGAGAGGTTTCAAGAGAACCTTTATCAAGCTCAGGAGAGTCTGAGGAGACGAGAAGAACATGAGAATTTTGCTCTTCTGAAACAGAGTGCTGGAGAGGAGGTGAACTCGAATCAACACCCTTTCTGACCAACGGCGGGTCTGGAACGGGCTGGGAACAGCCAGGTTCGGGAAGAGGGGCCTGGACAAAAGGGGAATCTGAAGCGATCTCTTTGTGAACAGGGGCGCGATCTACAGCTGTAGAAAGACGTTGATAACTAGCGGGAAATGGATTCGGAGGAGCAGCAAGACTTTCCAACACAGCAGAGGCTTTATCCATAAGTGGACAAAGGTGAAGGGGATGTTTGCCTTCACAAAGTCGACAGGGGATTCGAAGCTTCCCTTTCTCCTTACCATTCCCAATTGGTGAGGTAGCATCGCCATGATCATCAGTGGACGATGAGGGGCGGGCCGGATCGTGAGACCAAACTTCTAATACCCTGGGAATGCCAGGACAATCACGAAGCAGATGGTCCTCCCTGCATAATCGACAAGGAAATTTAACCTTCCGCGGAGGAGCAGAAGGTGACCCGACTTCAGGTGTACTGGAGTGGATAGCTGGATTTGAGAGGGGGACTGTGTGTGTAGGCTCTCCCTTAGGGGACTTCTTCTTCTTGGTCTTCCTCTTCTTCTTCTTAGCCACCTGGTTACTTACATCGAGAATTTCACCAGGCGAAGCACAAGAGGAGGATGTAGAAGTAGGCGTCGAAGGGGAGAGGTCCACCTTAGGATCAACATGATGTTGTTCAGGTGGAGGGACTGATGAACTAACAGCCGATACGGTAGGGACCAAAGAGGTTGAAAACAACCACACAGGCAACCCGACAGTTAACCCTGGGAGGGACAACGTCGCCATATACGGAGCACCAACATTCCCAAGAGGAGGGAATTGTCCTGGATTCCCATCAGAGGGGGAACCTGGGTTAGTGAATCCCAGAAAAGTTGCCATAGCAAACGAAAACGAAACCTACTCAAGCCAACGCACACAAGATCTAACCAGGTGATGTTATCGTGGCCGAATAAAATTTTAAAACACAGGAACCAAACTTGACCTTTTCATGTTTCAAGAGTCGAGAAAAGGACGAAAAGATGACTCCAGTCTCCTTCGAATGTTTAATGAGCACGAAGTGACAAGACGCTCACAGGCAACTTTTCATTTAGGGAGTCCGAAAAGGATCAAAAGTGACTGCTCTGGAGACTCTAGGTATAAGGTTTACCAAGCGACCCGTAAAACTGCTTATACACCTCAGCAATCGTATGAGAGCCAAGGACTTTCCGTACTGCAATCAATCTTCCCAAATGTTGTGTTCAGTGCGTTACGGTTCACAAGGCGGCAGACTCAGCTTCCTATGGATAAAGGATAAAAGCCTAGTGGGGTCTCCCTATATACACGACGGTACGTGGGAGCGCAGTCCGTGTTAGACCACTATCGAGTCACAGAAGGAGGAATCACCCAACCTAATGTGAAACAACAATGACTATGTTTAAAGACGCCAGAACACGTCTCTAACCTAGACCTCTAGATGTTTGCGTTTAGTTCCAATGCGTTTTTAGATTCATTCGGTTCATTTTATAGTTGATCTTGAAATTAAGTTTCGATTTCAGGCTCTATCGTATGTTCTCTCACAATTACCTAGATGCAAACTACATGCCAAAGAATTTCATTTTGTTCGATGAATTCTAACTATGAGAAGGTAAAGAAATTTTGATCAAACAAAACGAATACAAGCAAACCAACAACCTAATGCAGCTAAAAGCAAGGAAAGGAAACTTTTTCTTTTGAAAATGCAAATCAATGAAATGTTCTTTTCCTTTTCAATTTCCAAAAGCAAAGCTACTAGTTTGATTTTTTTTTTTTTCAATGACACAAAGCATCTAAATGAATTTGGAGGAACCGGAACACCAAGCAAGTCACTTAATGAAAGCACACAAAGTTCCCAAAACATCCAGCAAAGATTCCCAAATCAAAAGGAAAACTAAGTTGTGCACGAGCTATGTGATCTAAGCTCGGCAAGACAAGCAAGGATTGCAAGCAAGGAGGAAGCGAAAACCACTCGGAAACACAACCCAAAACACTTCAACAATCACTGAACAAGTGCAACCATAAATCTGAAGTTCGCCGGTCGAACAAGCAAACAAGATCCCTATGGAAGGCTTGACACACACACGGCCACTAGATGCCCTAGGGCTAGAGTGCGAAATCAATGGAGAAAAGCAAACACCCGAAGGATGAGAGTTACAACCAGTCAATTAGAGACTCAACACAATTCAGCAACTGTAAAAGTGATGGCGAAATCACAAACCAAGCAGCGAAAGCAAAGAGGAAGGTATCGAAAAAATGAGCAAAACGAAACCCTGTGGAACAAGACTTCGCAAGCAAGCAGCTCAGAGTTCAGATAGTGAAAAAAAAGTCACAAACCAAGTGGATAGAAGAGGGGAAAGCTAAAGCAACAGGTTCAGGAGGCTGATCTGGACAAAATCAAGTTTTACAGGATCAGCGCGGGTGGCCTTCAGCAACTCGGCGCTGACAGGAGATGTCCCGTAGCAACTTTGTGACGTCAGCGCGGAAATACACGGATAAAGAGCGCTGTCTCAGGAAAACGAGGTCAGTGCGACTATTAATCACACAGGCACGATGACAGGGAGGACAAAGAAGCAGGTGTGCGACGTCAGCGCGGAAGCACACGGATAAAGCGCGCTGTCTACAAAAACGAGGTCAGCGCGACTATGGACTGTACAGGCGCGATGACAAGGACAGAACAGAAGAAGGGGCGCGCCGTCAGCGCGTCTGTTTTGAATTAAAGCGCGCTGAGGGTAAAAACAAGTGAAGCCAAAGCAAAAAACTTCCCAAACCAAAGGTAAAGACCTTTTAACAGTTAAAACACTTCCCAGATGCACCCAGAAAGTTTATAAGCAAAGAAGCAATCCCAAAATCTTGAAAAGAGAGAACAATCAAATTCAAACACAAAAGTGGACTCAAGAGACAAAAAAGGCTGATCCCCAGTGGAGTCGCCAAATTGTTGGAGAGGTAAATCCCCTCTACGGATAGAGGCGATCCCTACTAGCCCAGCAAGGGTCTAGCAACAATCACACAATGCTGCTATGCATGTTCCTAATTACAATTAAACAAGAGGTAAAGAGCACCTACTTGGATTCCAGCGCTGTCGTTTGACGAAGAGATGCTGCCTTCGCTCCTTCACTTTGGCTGGTCACAATCCTCTGTGATCCCCGCGAATTGATACCTGCACACACGAAGAGGAAACAAACGCAAGCGTAAAATCTAATAAAAGCAACCATACATCAGTCAGAAAAGATGTAATTCACATTTAACTATTGCATGTACAAATGGGAATGGAACAATAGTAGCAGTCATCTATTATTAATCAAGACAGAGAAGAGTACAACCAAATGTTCTGACGTCGGTATCCTTCTTAGGAGGGGCCAGTCAGCAAGTGTCTCATGCATTCACCTTTGGAAATGATTCTCCCAAGACAAGAAACTCTCTCTCACACAAGCAACACAAAACAACCTTCCCTAAGCTATCAATCACTTCCACACCTAGCACACCAAAATACCTATAGTAGCAGCAATCTAAGCATTATAAGTTCTATACAATCCAAGCTATTCAAAAACTAGCTGCTCATGGTAATGGTGGAAGTTTATATAGGAGAAGGAGCCTCCTAAAAGGGTGGAAGGATGAGCTTATCCTTGAGGGAAATGGTTACAAAGGGTCGAACAGACATGCCATAGAAGGGAGTCGATACTCACGAAGCCAACAACCACACCTGGAGTTATCTGGAAGGCTGGCTGTTGGAACAAATTCGCCCAAACAGGATCAGCGCGGATTATAAGGCGACTGACGCGCTGACGTCGCGCCTCAATAACTAAGAAAGTCATGTCAGCGCGACCCAATACAAAGGAGAGGTGCGCTGGCTCATAAAATGCGACCAGCGCGGAAAAGTGATGTGCTTCCGCGATGGCAGCGCACTGAATACACTACGAGCCGCCAGTCAGCGCGGGTATTTTAGAAACAGACGCGCTGATGAGGAAAACTTTGGAAAAGTGGGTTTTGGGCCAGTTCAGAAGGCATGAACTTGATTATTGTGAATTCTTGACACAGTAGGGTGACTGACAGGAAGACAGTGACAAATTACTGTGTAACACCTACAATGGTAAACCGAATCAAATAAAGGTTGAACGAGAATTACACCAGAAGTACATAGTAACGGAATTGGAGGGCGAAAATGAAGCAATAGCGTATAATAGCAGTATCATAGGCAATTACTCGGTAGATTCTGTTCTCGGCAATTTCAATGCTCATACATCACCTTACTTAGAAAATTCAGTTTTGTCCCAAGTCGAAAATTTTTCTCAAACTGATAATTCAAAGTGTGTTAATTTTGTAGATAAACCTATAAATACATCTTTGTTTTGGAAATTATATTTTGATGGCTCTAAATCTAACGAAGGAGCAGGAGCAGGATGCGTTCTGATTAGTCCAGAAGGAAATAAGACCATGCTTACGTGCAGACTCGAATTCGATTGCACAAACAATACATCAGAATATGAAGCCTTGGTGCAAGGCCTATACAAAGCAATCGGATTGAATGTCAAGTATCTTCAAGTCTTCGGAGACTCTGAGATCGTCATCAAACAGGTACGTAACACTATTCATTGCCTATCAAGTCATTTAAAACACTATCAATCTTTAGTGCAAGATCTAACTGAGCATTTCATAGCATTCAATATTTCGTCAATCCCGAGACTCCAAAACGCAAGCGCAGACCTTTTGGCTAACGTAGCCTCTAGGCTTATTCCCTCTGAAGAGTTTAGTCCAGATAGATTCTCAATAGAATTAATCTTCAGACCATCCATCCCTGACAACATTACAAATTGGAGAGCATTCAATGACGATCCCGATATTGTAAATTTTCTCACTTCCGAAGGATCCTACTCCAATTAGATAATTGACGAAGACCATCACGATCAACAAATACAACAAAATGGCACTGATAATGCTATACCCAAATCGGTGGTTAAGATGGAAGACTTATACGATTTGAAAAGTCGGTTTAAAAGGTCTACCAATTCTAAGCTCTACAGTTCAACTCTGAACTACGAATTAGTAAACCTAGGAATCGATGATAAACCACAAAACATTAATCTAGGCATTGGCTTAGCCCCTGAAGAAAAACTAGTGTATATTTGTCTTTTGAGACAATATAAAAATGTCTTTGCCTGGAATTACGATGAGCTAAAGACGTACGACAATTCTATCATTCAGCACACTATTCCTATGATTGACTACGAAAAACCTGTCCAACAGAAACTGAGAAAAATCCACCCCAATTTAGAAAATCAGATAAAAACCGAGATAAATAAGTTGTTAAAAGCCAGAATAATTTTCCCCATCAGACATTCCAAATGGGTCTCCAATATGGTACCCGTTAGAAAGAAAAATGGAGATATTAGAATCTGCATCAATTTTCGGAATCTCAACAAAGCCTGTCTAAAAGACAATTTTCCTCTCCCACCTATGGAGCAGATATTACAGGCAGTAGCAGCCTCAGAACTGATGTCTTTCTTGGATGGATTTTCAGGATATAATCAAGTGCTAGTACATCCTGATGATCAGTTGAAAACCACATTCAGAACTAAACGGGGCACATACGCATATCGGAAGATGCCATTTGGTTTGATCAATGCCGGTGCTACATTTCAGAGAGCCATGGACATCGCATTCAAGGGTTTAGTCAATAAATCCGTAGTAATTTATTTGGATGATATAATAGTGCACTCCAAGAAGCGAAGCGACCATCTCAGAGACTTAAAACAGATCTTTCAACAATGTTTAAGATATGGGATTTCACTTAACCCAAAGAAATCTTTTTTCGCACTAAGTGAAGGGAAACTTCTAGGATTCATAGTGTCAAAATCTGGTATTCACATCGAGCCTTACAAAATCAAAGAAGTTTCTGAAATATCCCTACCTCATAATAAAAAAGCCATGCAATCTTTCCTTGGTCAAATCAATTTTGTAAAGAGATTTGTCCCAGATTTTCACGAATTGTGTCTCCTTTGCAAACCATGATTAAAAAGAATTCAAATTTTAAATGGGGTCAGGATGAACATGAAGCATTCAACCTGATCAAACAAGCTATCATTAATGCTCCATCTTTAGAAACCCCGAATTTTTCAGAATCTTTTATCTCATACACATTTGCCTCAGAGAAATCATATGCTGCGATTCTAACTCAAGCAAATCAAGAAAAAGCGGAAGCTCTAATTGCATTTTTTAGCTCAAATTTACAAGGTGCTGAACTCAACTATTCAGACGTGGAGAAACAGGCATATGCTGTTTTCAAAGCGGTCAAATATTTCAGACCTTTCCTACTTAAAACCCATACTAAGATCATAGTACCATTTCCAGCGGTAAGAAATCTTCTAGTACAGAAGGATGTGGGTGAGAAAAGAGCAAATTGGATCACTGCTTTACAGGAATATGACCTTGAGATCAAGCCAGCAAACATTGTAAGAGGTCAAGGCTTCTGCAAAATGTTGGCCGGAGCATCACAGATTTCCGAAAATTCATCTGAACAGCTACAACTGTATGAGGTAAGCCTAAACGATGCAGAATCATTATATGCTGACATCATTTATTATCTTAAGAACGGATATGCTCCGTCACACCTAGATCACACTAAGAAAAGAGCTCTGAGATTGAAATCTAAACAATATCAGCTCATAAATGATGTTCTTTTTAGAAAGAATTATGATTATGTTCTTCTTAGATGTCTTGAGAAAACTGAAGCTGAAAAAGTTTTGCAGGAACTCCACGACGGACCAGCAGGCGGACACTATGCTGGAGATGCTATTGCACATAAGATCTTACGTGCAGGATATTACTGGTCTACGCTGTTCAAAGATTCACACAGTTACGTAAGGAAATGTCAAGTCTGCCAAAAAACTGCTGGAAGACAAAAGAAGCCGTCCCTGCCACTACAGCTGGTAAACATCGAGCAACCATTCAGTCAGTGGGGCTTGGACATAATAGGTGAGATCGTTCCTCACTCTTCTAAGCAGCATAGATACATCCTCACGGCAACAGATTATTTTACTAAATGGGTAGAAGCAGTTCCTCTCAAGACAACTAATTCTGAAAATATTATTGAATTCATAGATCAATTTATAATCACTAGGTTTGGATTGCCAACGGCTTTAATGTTTGATAATGCATCATACTTTTCTGGAAATGCAATGACTGAGTTTGCACTTAAAAGAGGGTTCAAACTGAAATATTCGGCCAACTACTATCCGCAAGGTAATGGGTTAGCTGAGTCAACAAATAAAAACCTAATCAGGATGATTAAAAGAAGAGTTGACCAGAACCAAAAGAATTGGCACAAAGCTTTGGTAAATGCTTTATGGGCAGATAGAATAACGAAGAAAGCTTCAATCAACACTTCTCCCTTTAATTTAGTTTATGGGAAATAAGTGGTTCTTCCAACTCACTTAGTCATCCCCTCTTTGTCTTTAGTACAATACATCGATGAAGTATCTACTTCCTCCATACAACTAAGACAAATGGAAATAATTAAATTAGAAGAACAACGAGAACAAGCTAAGAAAACCCATGCTCATCACCAAGCACTAATAAAATCCTCTTTCAATTCAAGCATAATGACCAATTTTTTTTTTTCAGATGGGAGATTTAGTTTTGAAATGGGATAAGGTTCATGAAGAAAAGGGCAAACATACGAAATTTCAAAAGATGTGGCTTGGTCCTTTCCAGATTGTTGAAGTCATAGGTCCATCAACGTTTGTGTTGCAGGATTTAGCAGGTAGAAGGGATTCTTTGCCTGTTAATGGACAAATCCTTAAAATATATTTTCCATAGAAGATTATTCTTCTATTTTGTACAATAGTTTTTTCTTTTCTTTTTCATAATAAAACCAGTTGTAAGTGGTTACTACAAGTGTTCACGGAAAAGACACCAATTCTCTTTCAGATTTTGAGCTTTCACTTGTATAAGTAGCAAAAATTTTTGAAAATATGATTTTTATTATTGACAGATACAGTGAAAAACTTTAGCCTAGATATGATACTAGCTTCAACTTCAAAAAATTTGATGAAAGCAACCTTTAGCGAAGGAATTGTTTTATATCAGCACAATGAAAGGTATCAATAGCAAAATAAGGCTTCTCTGTAAAACTGCTGTTTTCAAACTCTATTATTGTCGTCCAGAGCTTTCTTAAGGAAAAACAATGACTTCCTCCCCGCTAAAGAAAATCGCAGCATTCAGAGGAACAATCCGAGAAACACCATATCTCAAAGAATAAGAGGTCTCATCACGAGCCAGCTTATCATGATCACAGATATTATAACTTGCTGACTTTGCCAATACTGTCCACCAAAACAGGGCAACGACTCAAGATTGTTGCAATCAAAAGACAAGGGGTCTCATCACGAGCCAGCTTGTTCAGCAAAAGTGTAAATCAAGTGAATGACTGTGTCATAATTTTGGCTACCAAACCAAGACATTGTTCTTTGAGAATAAAAAAGGAAAAAGTGTCGATGTGGATTTTTCTTCAAAGGTTGTAGATAGCCTTAAGCAGGATAAAGGATCATTGCTGGGTAACAGGTAACCTTGTCGAGGCTATGGACGCCTGCTGGTAGCAGAGGCTCTACCTACGACAAATGAGCATATTTTAAAAGCCAGCACACAGAGAAGACTTTATTTTATCTTTAAAAAGACCAAGTAGTGGCTGATATAAGTACAAGGACAAGCTTGAGGAAGCAAACAATTAGAATAGAAAGAGGTTGAAACAAAATATCATTGATAGGATAAGGCATAATGTACTCTATCTGTCCATAACAAAGCTTAGATTTATGAATTTTTTTTCTGTTTTGAAAGTTTAGAAAAATTCAATAGAAAAGCAGAGATAACTGGTTCTTCCAAGTGAATCGCCATTGTTGTGGCCACCAACAACCCCCTCTTTGTTTAGTATTAGCAATAACACTAAGCAAATGGGGACCCTTAGTAAAAAATCCAAAAAACATTTTATAAAACTTTTTGTATTCTACTCCTTGAAATTATGTCGCTTCGCATGGAGAAGATAAACGTCCCCTTATGAGCATAATGAAAACTGCGAAGAAGCGACGCGAAATTCATCGCATCGCACACATTAAGAAGTGCTCTTAGATGAAAATCTTAAGAAATCTCCGACGACCGATGTGCGACGTCGCATATCGCAATATCGCATAAGCAACACACAATGATTTAGTGACTCATGCGATTTGCGATGCTGCGATCTAGCGATATCTGCGATCTGCGATAAATGATATCTGCAATCTGCGATCTGCGATCTGCAATAATCCGATCTGAAAAGGCTTGCGATGACACATCTAGGTAATGCGATGACGCGATGCTGCTGTCGCCCATTGCAAATTTCCTCGGCTCAACATTCAAGAAAAGCTGTCCGTAAACCAAAAATTAGGCGCGCGCCTTAAAAGAAATTAATGAACATATGCCAAAGTGTTAATGAAGGACAGTTTTGTGTTTTTCGAAGAGTCAGTTCACGATGGGTGTCATTATTTTATGCACTCGTAGAGGTTAGAGCTTTCGTATCAGTATTTATTATCATTACTCTTTTCCTTTGCGTGAACTGCAGGAATGAAAAATAGGAGACATTATGAAGCAATGAGCAGGAAACATCTAAGGAAAAGGGGAAAGCATCAATAGTCAGAGAATAGAGAAGAGATGCCTTCATGAACAGATGCCGCATGCAACAGAACCACAGATTCCAGAGGATCACTCAACAGATGCTGAGGTCGATAGGTGATTCAACATTCAGGGTCAGAAAGCTCACAAAAGCAGCATGTTTACAAAAAATCCTGAAACTTCTACCCGGTAAAGGAAAAAGGTGCTAAAGAAGGAAAACACACCAGAAAAGCCCGGATCAAAGAACAGAGGCAGTTTTCGATGTGTGATTAGCGCCTAGCGCTAATCACGCATCACTAAGAAAATTGTTCAGAAAGCAAAGTCCCTGAATTGCTTAGTCATTCGCAAGTCCGGAAACTGAAATAGCAAAAGCAGAAGCAGTTTGAGGGAAATTTGGGTTGTTGCCAAGTATATACACAGTAAATTAGCCCAACCAGAAGATAATTCTCAAAAATATCTTCTAGTGTACTAAAAAGTGGCACCAGCGCTTGCCATTTCTGTTTGCGTAACTCAAACAAAAGCAGAAGGCAACCAGCCGACTCTTCCCAGGCGAATGTTGAATGCTCGCAACGTTTAAGGAGCGAATGCAGAAATAGTTAGGAATTAGATTCAGTTTTTAGAAATAGTTTTGCTTTAGAAGAAGGGCGGTCATTTAAACCGCATCCTAAATTTATGTAATTAAGTTGATTAGTTAGCAATATTTAAACCCTTCTCATGCATTTGGAGAAGGGTCCAGAAATTTGTCAGAAACTTGTCATTAGAACATGCACTTTTGCACCCTCGGAGGGGGTTTTGATGAATGGATGTATCAAGGTTTATTAATGTTTGCATTTGATATCTGCTACTGATGTTGCACTTCTGTACTCTTAGTAGATGTTAGAGCAAGGCGAGATAAATCATTGTTGCTTGAAGCTTATGAGTAGGATCAGTCATAAATGGTACTTTTATCTCTTGGCCATCTCTGCTTATATTCTTAAAGTGATATACAGTTTTAGTTGTTTATATGTTATTGCATGAATGTGTGAGTTACCATTTGGCACTTTTGTATGGTGGAGCCATTTATTTATGTCTGATATATGAATAACTTATTATGCGATATGTTGTTCACAACTGTTTTGCCTAACTTTTTATGCAAAGTAGTTCATCTTAATTGATTTCTATTCTTATGATAGCTGAATGATCTTTATTACCAGTTATTGTCTGAAATCTTTTTAGATCGCATAATAGAAGAAATACACCCCGGGTTAGCATAGATTAGATGTGCTGTTTTTCATTAGATTACAATAGCATAGATTTAGTTTAAAAGTTTGAATTAGATTAGCCTCAAAGTATTCTTAGATCAGCAACATCCAACTCTGCACACTCACACACCCTTAGATTGGGAAACTGGTCCCATTATCCCCAGTCGAACCCGCTATACCAAACGGATAAGGAGCTGCCAACCAAGGTCTGGACCGGGTGGGTATCCCCCTTGTTGTCGACCCGATTTTCGAGGCTTCAACATATTTGGCGCTAGAAGGAGGGCACGAACTATGAATGGCACCTAAATCAAAATCTAAATACCATTCTGAGAGTAAATCGCCCTCATCAACTCCCCCGACTTCCCCAGAATGCTTAAATCCAGAGTCAGAAGTCGCTCGAGTATCAACCGCTGCTACACAACCTAATATTTCAGACCAATCTACCATTGAACCCCCTGAAGTTCAAACTATGATTCACAAACTCCAGGGATTTTCCATTTCTACTCAGAGGTCTGATAAATCTCAAAGCAGCGTGACTTCGCAGTACAATCCTGCTCATCCCCTGACCAGATTAAAGAGTGAAAAATTTGGCATCCAGCCAACTGAATTACCTTTCCCCACCAGGAAAAGAGCGAGGAAAACACCACAAGAGTCTGACAGTGAGACTCTTTCATCTACATCCTCCATTTCAACTCCCTCACCGCGAAGTCAGCCATCCACATCTTCATTCCAAACCATCATCCATCCACTTACTGGAACTCCCACAATCCCTCTTCAATCATCTATGATCATAGTGTCTTCATCTTCCCAGCCACAGGGATCATCTTCTGCACTTTCGTTCACTAGCAACTCAACGATGGCCCAGTCTCCATGGAATAATCCTGGGGCAGTTTTAATGCCTTCACCCTTAAGTCAAATACCGGCCCATCCTGAGAAATGGCTACCCAAATTCAATCCAGAAACAGGCATGCTAGCTGAAGAACACATTAACAATTTCATGCTTTCTGTCAATCTCAACGGAGTTACTAACGAAGATGCTGTTGTTCGGCTTTTTCCCTACACAATGCAAGGAACAACCGGGTCATGGTACTTTTCATTACCCTCCGGGTCTATCACAAGTTGGGACATTTTCCAAAGTCAATTCCTTACCAAGTTTGGTGATGACAGATCAACGACAACGTTAATCAATGACCTATCCAATCTTAAAGCCGAGGCTAGAGAACCCATCAAAGATTTCAATTTACGGTTCAATAAGATCCTCAACAAAATTCCCACTACTTCCCAACCCAGCGAAGAAGTATGATGTGAATGGTATATTACGGCCTTACCATCAAACTTAGCAATCTTCGTGGATAGGGAAAATAAAGCAACCTTAGTCGAAAACTTGACAGAGGCGATAGCAGTAGAGAAACGTGTAATAGCCCAGACTTGCAACAACCATTTGAGATTGAGACAAATGCCTTTGACTATGCTATTAGGGCAGTCCTTACTCAACAGGGGCATCCAGTGGCATATCACAGTGACACACTTTCAGACACAGTCAGAAAGTATCCCACTTATGACAAAGAGATGTATTCCATTGTGCAGGTCTACCGAAAATGGAAGCATTACATTTTGGGGAAGGAAACAATCATGCACACATACCATCGACCATTATAGTTCATACAGATGTAAGGGAAGTTGCAGAATGATCACCATCAGAAGTGGTCCACATACCTGCAACAATTCCATTTGAATATCAAGTACAAGAAGGGCAACACCAATAATGTTGTAGACTACCTCAGTCGACCACCGATCATGGTGTTAACCACCTTGCTCAACTCTTGTGGGAACGAGACTTTTGATTGGCCACTTCTCTACAAAAGAGACCCAGAATTCAGCCACACATACCAGACGCTCTTGGATGGTTAGAAAGTTCCATATTTTGACCTTCAGGATGCCCTGTTATGCCACCTGGGACACCTTTGTGTTCCTTCAAGCGAGTGTGCCAAGATGATTTGGGAAGTGCACTACAGTCGGGCTGCTGGGCATTTCGTGGTCGAGAAAACGGTGGCAATACTGTAGAAGTATTTCTATTGGCTGAATATTTGACATGATGTCGGGAAGTACATTAGATCCTGCATTGCTTGTGCCATTGCCAAATCAACCATTAAGAAGCAAGGCCTCTATACTCCACTGCCTACCCCTAGTTGACCTTGGGAATCTATATCCATGGATTACAAGTGAGGCCTTCCTTCTACTAAGCATGGCAACGGCTGTTTTTTTGTTTTCGTCGATAGATTCTTGAAGATGGCCATTATGGCAGTCTGCAAGAAGAATATCACAGCAAAAGCCAGTGCTAAACTCTTCTTTGAACGAGTGTGGGTACTCTTTGGGATCCCACAGTCTATCATATCAGATCGGGAAAATTAATTCCTTAGTACATTTTGGTCCAGTCTCTAGTCGATGTTGGATACCAAGCTCACTAAGTCCACAACTTTCCATCCCCAAACGGATGGCCAGACAGAGGTCATCAACAGGATGATCCTACACATTCTATGCATGTACAACTCAAAGCATCCACACACATGGGATGAGAGCCTCCCCTATGTAAAATACATCTATAACATGGCTCTCCACATATCGACTAGCCACAACCCTTTTCAAGTGGGCTTGGGATTCCAGCCACTATGTCCCATTGATGTGGCCGTACCATTTGCAGCTACTCAGGCAGATTCGGCTCATGCCCAGTCCGAAGTTGATAAGGCAAACAAATTTATCTAGCACATCCAACACATCTACCAATAGTTTCATGACATTCTGGAGAAATAAAATGCCAAATACAAGGTCTAGCTTCATTTGGGCAACAAGGTCTAGCTTCATTTGCAGAAGGAACTCCTTACTGGAGCTTATCAGAAATGCAGACCACTCCGATATGGTCCTTACACCATTACCAAGGTTTTTGGAGTCAATGCATTTGATTTCAACATTTCCCCATTCCTTGGCCTGCACCCAGTGTTCAATGTGGACCACTTTCGACCATACTTCCCACCATTGCTTGACACATCAGACATTGCACAACAGCTCACACCTACAGAATTAAATCCAGATTGCATGGAACAAGCCACAACTGATCGGATCATGGAAACACATATCAAGAACACCCAAAAGTAAAGAATCCAACTATATCGAGTTGTAAAAGCATACCAACTCCTTCGCCAGGGCAGGTGGCTCACCAGGGACCAAGTTCAGTAGAACTTTCCTCATCTCATGGAGGAAGTCAATGCAATGGGGACCATTTCTTCCTAAGGGGGGAGGAATGATCCAGGTGAATATTGGTGGCCACCCGCCTATTCCACTTAGATCCCCACCATTGTTTCTTTCAGTTTTTTTAGTTTCCTTAATTGTAGCAAAGTTTACTATTTTTGGTAGCTTTTTGGGTCTTGAACTTCCGAAGCCATTTTGAGACACTAAATGACGTTTTTTTGGGAAAATCACTGGTGGAGAATAGAAGTTTTCATTTTGGTATTCACTATTAATAGTTTTATTCCTCGGATAGATCTTTCTAACGAGGCATCATACACGTCAAACGGAAATCGTATGCCAAAGTTACGACCCCGGGAAGTTGATGTACCAATTTACCCCAATGGGGCCCATAATTTTGGCATTTCATCTCCTATGGTTAGGTTTTTGGATGTTTGGGGTTTTCCATTGCTTTTCAATAATAAATAGGCCCTCAAGCCTCATTGTAACATAGTTCAGGCATGTAGCCACCACATCTCTTCTTAGAGATAAGCTACTATCGCTCGAGCTAGTCTTATTTCCATTTTGTTTGTAAGCATATTTCAGTACTTGATATTAATGAAATGAAATGTTATTTTTGCTGCATCTTTGTATTTATGGTTATATCTATAATTTGTTGCGTTCCTGTTTAAATCTGGATCACTGTGGTTGGGCCATTGTAATATGAAGCAAGAAGAGATAATAGTCGTAGGTCAGTGGATGTATATGAGAGAATAATTAATGAATACAAATTATTTATTCAAGCAGAACCTTGTGTATTTATTTGTCTTGTGTTTGCATGCTTATCTTTGCCTCTGACGAACAAGAACTTTTCTCCCTAAACTTTATCATGTAATAAATTTATGTCATGACTTGTGCAATGACCCACCCAATCATGCTAGACATTGGGTGATTGCTCACTATCCAAAGCTAGATAAAATTATGCATTGCCCCTCCAACTCCTCCACCAACTCTTCATCTCATGTTATCACTTACAATCCAAATGGTACTTGGTCAAATGATTGTTGCCTTAGCCAACTCTCCTGTCACATTTATGAGAAATCATTCGAAATTAAAGAAGGTTGCATCCTTCCATTTCAAATGGGTTAATGTTTAGTATTACATAGTTTTCCCAAATGATAGTTTGGCCCAACCTGTCTCAATAGCCATATGTGCTTCTTTGTGCTCACTTAACTCATGCGTTATTTTGCCATGTCCACTATAGCTGATTCAACTCATTCTAATGGGAGCCTCTCTACATGCTTGCATGATACCCTCACCCATTCATCCTATTAGCACTAGGTTTGTACCTTCACAAAGGGTCCAAATGTTTTTAGAATCAGTTGAAAACTTCATTTAGAAAGAGTGAAGGGTTAAGTATTGGGCTATGTAAAAAAAAATGTATGAAAGAAGCTTAGAAACATTTCAAAAGGGTTTATTTATGTTATACCTCAGTTTATTTTTAGTTTTGCAGCAAAAAATGAGCCAATCAAATGAAGATAGGTGGCACTATGAAATGTTTTTGTAGCACCTGCAGCTCGCACTACAAAAATATTTCGCAGTAACTACAGGCTCCACTACGAAATATTTTCATAGCGCCTACATGAATTTGAAAAAATAAAAGTTTTCTAATTTCCATGTTGTTGATTTCAAGTTATTAAACATTCTTTGAAGTAATTTAACACATGTCATAACTTGATGTGACATCTGGAATGGTTTCCAAGCATTAGAGGAGGGTTTGAAAGCTAAAACCTAAAAACTACAGTTATTTGTAAAAAGGCCATTTCCAGTGTTTCCAGGTAACTAGTTTATAGTGCACAAGATATTTTTTACAACATGTTACCAGGGGTTCAGTATAGTTTTAATTGGGAAATGTAAAAGTTCGACCATATAAAGCGATATGAGCCAAATGGCATAGAGTGGTTCCAAGCTTATCAAGAACTCATATAAGTTTTTACCAACACTGGATGGGAGCCAATATTTCATCTTTTTAATGGATACAATCTAAGTTGGTGCCATAACTTCATTAATTCCTTAGAAGGCAACTCAACAAAGGTAAGGGATTTAAAGTTTGCAGTCATTGAGGAGTCTATTGTAGAAGCCACGAAGTTATCTATTGAAGGAGATAAGTGGCTCAACATGAAAACGGTACATAACGTAGATTTGAATTTCTTCTTGAAGGAAAATGCTCAAAACCCTAATTGGAGTGTTGGAATTCCTCAGAGTATGTTGAAGCCCGAATGCATGAATTTTCTAAGGACTATGCATATGTTCTTTACATGTGAAGGAAAGTACTTAAAGGTTTATTTATATCGCATGAGATTTTTATGTCACTTAGCTGGTTTTAGTAAGATGATTATACCTTATTTTTTACACCAAAGTTTTCTCAAAATGACTATTAAGCCCAGAACTAGATCTGAGTTGTTTTCTCATGAGATATGCCATCATGGATTGATTAAAATTCTATACACCCATGAATTGAGTAACCATGTAGAAAAATTGAGATGGAGGACATGGAGAAAACCTACCATTAAGGGATTTTTGAGGTCTAAAATGGGCCTCCTAATGAAATTATAAAATAATAGTGGAAATAGTAAAATAAGATTAGAATACATCACCAAATTTTAGAGGGAAAAAAGAAAAAAGTATTTTTTCAAATCGTATTTTCAACTTATCTCCCTATGGGTTTACTCAAATTTAGAGCAGTAATACTCATTGGATGCAAAATTTGATTCCTCATCCAAAGAATACCCATGCTTCGTACTATCGATGGACCCTTCTACACAAAAAATGAGAAATACATGAAAAAATGTGATTGCAATCACGTTTTTTCCATGTATTTCTCATTTTTCATGTGGCAGGGTCCATCGAAAGTATGCAACATGGGTACTCCTTGGATGAGGAATTAAATTTTGCATCCAACGAGTACTCCCACTCGAAATTTGAGTAAAACCTTAGGGAGATAAGTTGAAAATACCAGTTGAAAAAGTAGTTTTATTATTTTATTACTTTTTTTACTTCAAAAATGGTGAATTTTCCCCCATGGTTCACATCATCATATTCAATCCTATTGGTTCTTATAAAGTTTATTTTGGTTGTACATTTTTCTGAGGTGGCCCATTTTAGACCTCAAAATTCCCCTAATGACCGAGAAAGAAGAAGAAGAATAAACCTAAAACCTTGTTCAAAATCCTAGCTCTAGAAGCAGAGGGTGAATCTAGTCATCGAATTCCTCTTTAAGAGACTACAAAAAACCCTACGAGTGAACCAGAAATTAGGGTTTATGAAAGAAAAAACAAAAAGGTAGTGCAAACAAGTACAATAAGGTGAGAAATCAAAGCATATAGTAGTAGAAGAAAAAAATGGAAAGCATCCAGACAAGAAAGCAGGGGATACCAACAGAGAAAACAAATCCAAGGTTCATTACTTTAGAAAACTTCATACTAGACTTACCAATAAGCTTAGGCTACACATCAAAGCTAAATTCAACCATAGAGTGAAAGAACCAATATTTATTGATGAAGAGGAGGATGTAGAGTCTTCCAAAGGCAAGAAGAAATATGAAAATAAAGTAAAGGCAGAGTCTGCAAAAAGGACATAGAGGAAAATCCTAGAAGCTGACAGAGGTATTTAGGGATAGGGCAGGAGAGTCACAAGATCAATAGAAGGTCAGAACAATTTGAGCATGCTTTCTCAAGAAGCTAAAACTATAGAATATTAAGCAGGTTTATGTTTTTTTCAAGCAATATATCGATCTAAAAATAAGGGAAGTTGATGTTTGCTGTAAAACCCTAATTTTGGCATTTGAGAGATGCACCCTTTTCTAAGGGTTATTTTATGTAGGTATATGCGCCTAGTTTTCTAGATTGATAAGTGGTTTCTCGCTATTTGGGAATTTGACAAATGCACTTCCTTTATGCAGGCTTGCATATCTATTTTTCTTGATTGATAAGTGGTTACCCATTGTTGGTGTTAAGAAATCTAGGGGCAACAAATGTAAGTGATTTCTCTGCTTTGATAATTGTTTGTGAGATATTTTTACTTTGTTGAATTAATTTCTTCTTCATATTCTTCTTTATTATTAATGTTGTCTTCATCAAACAACTACCAAATAATAAATAACAATAAGACAAAGGACACAAGATATAGGCAATCAACTAGAGCCAAAACCTCTCCAACTTTGAGAGGAAAATCCACAAGAATTCTTCTTCTTATAGAATCTTCAATTGTTGAATTCCAAGACATAGACCCTTGACCAAGACCCCTCCAAGACCAAATAAATGCCTCCACTTGATGAGCTTCTCTTTTGCAAAGTCAACTCGCTTTTTCAGTAGCAACAACTTCTCCTCCAACCTCTTTTTTGAACCTGCAACTTCTAGACTGCAATTCAGCCTTACTACATTAAACCTAGGCCACACGTCTGGATAGAGTATAGATGAGTTTGACTTATTTCTTCTTCGATTGAGATGGAATCTTCTTCATATCAATTCATATTATAAGGAAGACATTATTTGACCCAAAACTTCAGCTATCTTGGAGTGACCTCAATCTGATATCTTTTGCTGCAAGATGATGCTCTAATTCTCGCACATGTGGAAGAACATAGCCCAAAAATAGATCTAAATTTCTTCTCTCTTGCTTCTCCTTTCTCCTTTCAAATTGATAGATCCATTAAAAATTTTAGCAAGCATATTGTGGTCTAATGGTAACTTAGAGTACTTGTATTAAGATAATATAGTTTTAGTAATGTCCACAGGTAATCAAAGTAGTAGGTCAATGATAATCGAAATTACAACCATTAGCCCATGGGGCATAGAACAAGAGGTTAATGGAAGCATTATTAAGGCATAACTTGCATAATGGTCACTATTTCAAAACCCCATGTGTGTTCCACCTGCCCAACTCTTAACTAAGGGTTATAGTGATAATGGGGGAATCAACCTCGTGTCATATAAGACCCACCTAGTTTTCAATTCCTCTAGTCACCAAACAAAACAAAATAACAAAAAGACAAAACTAATGAAGTAGTAGAGAAGAGAGAAGGAACATCTACTACCCCCAATGTAATGTGTAACAATTTCATTCTAAAAAGGAAAAAGAAATAAAACCAAAAAAAGAATCATGATCAACGTGAAGATGCCAATGCAATGACTGATAATGTTTTTGAAAGAAAGAAAAAGAAAAATAACTACTTATCATTGTAGATAAAGTAGCAGAGGAGAAAATATGCCTTTGTTTCCCTCTCAATAACTGTGAAGATGTAAATGAAATTCCTAATGATTTCCTTAGAAAAATATCAACGAGTAAAAGAGCATAGATGGGTAATCCTAGGAGGAAAACAAAAGAACTAAATGAATTTATCCTTACTGTCAACAAGAATCTAGTAATAAAAGTATGAGTGAGAGATTTGTAGATTTTAACCCCGTACAGAAATTACCTACATATGAATTCTAAAACAGAGAAAATAAACAATGTGAGAGCATAACACATAAAACACATATACACAGAGATTTTCCCCTGGATCCCAAAACCGAGATTACCAGCTTGATTTTTCATTATATTCCTTTCAATGTTACAATACATATTTATACATGCCGAAGCATCCAATACCTTTGACCGAAAAACCATCACGTCCAAAACCATGGACTGAAAACCATCGTGCCCAAAACCATGTGCGAAAATCATGCACAAAACCATAGGTGGGTCTGCCCAACCTAACATAGGTTCCAAAACCAAAATTTTCTGGGGCGCTACCCCGGACCCCATAGAGTGGGGTTACGGGTACCCCTTAAACCCCCTGTGACCTCCCCCCCTCTAACCCCAGTTAACTACGTGGGCTAGTCGTGGAAAGAATATAACACAACCCAACATTCTCCCACTTGTTGTTTTCTTTCCACAGGGGGCCACAAGAGAGCTTAGTCATTTATCTAGCCCTGCAATGCCCATTGTTTCTCTACACCAAGAGAACTTCTCAGAGCTCACAGATTTTGTCAATGCATCTACAGTATTCTTCAAAGTGTCCACCTTTATCAGCAACACCTTTTTGTCTTCTGTCATATCCCTCACAAAGTGATACTAAACATCAATGTGCTTTGTCTTTGAATGATATGCAGGGTTCTTTACCAAGAAAATTGCACTTTGGCTGTCACAGTCTATCCTTATAGCTTCCTGTACTAACCCCATACTTGAACACAATCTCTGCAACCAAACTACTTCCTTGCTTGCATGAGTGGCTGCCATGTATTCTGCCTCTGTAGTTGATAGTGCCACTACAGATTGTTTCTTACTCATCCAACTGACTGCACCTCCAAATAGGTTAAACACATACCCACTTGTAGATCTTCTCTGATCTAGATCTCCAGTCCAGTCTGCATCAACAAAGCCACAAATATCTAACACTCTGTCCAACCCTGGTCTTCCTTGGTAGCACAAACCATAATCACTAGTGCCACACAAATACCTGAAAACCCGCTTCACTGCTGTCCAATGCTCCTTCCCTGGTTTTGACATGAACCTGCTCAATACTCCCACTGCATGTGCAATGTCTGGTCTAGTACAGACCATTGCATACATTAGACTACTGACTGGACTTGCATATGGAACATGGGACATATCCTCTTCCTCTTCTTGTGTCTTGGGACACTGTTTAGTAGATAACTTTACACCTACAGGAATAGGAACCTTCAATGGTTTACTATCTTGCATATTAAACCTTTGCAATATTGTCTCGACATACTTCCTCTGGTTTAACCAGAGCTTCCTCTTTGCTCGATCTCTTTTAATTTCCATGCCCAAAATATAGTTGGCAGCACCAAGATCTTTCATGTCGAATTTGGAGGACAAATGGGTCTTCAAATCCTGGACAATTTCTTTGTCATTTCCAACTAGCAACATATCATCCACATACAAAACCAGATAAATAACATGGTCACCAATTAATTTAAAATACACACAGTGATCTGCTTTGCTTCTGGTGAAGCCAAGTCCCATATAAATGTATCAAATTTCTAATACCACATCCTTGGTGACTGTTTTAATCCATACAGAGACTTCTTTAACTTGCATACCAATTCTTTCTTACCCTTCACCGCAAAGCCTTCAGGTTGCTTCATGTAGATTTCCTCTTCCAGATCCCCGTAAAAAAACATTGTCTTCACATCCATCTATTCTACCTCAAAATCAAAAGTAGCAGCAACAGATAAAAGTAATCTAATAGAAGTTACCTTGGCAAAAGGAGAAAAAATATCACCAAAATCAATTCCCGACACCTAGGAATACAATTTTTCTACCAATCAAGCTTTGTATTTCTCCACTTTTCCTTCTGCATTTGTCTTCTTTTTGAACACCCATTTGCTGCCAATGGGTTTCCTTCCAGCGGGCAACTCCACTAGATCCCAAGCCTCATTTTTGTGCAAAGATGCCATTTCATCAACCATGGCCTCTTTCCAGAGTTTTCCATCCTCTGAATCCATTGCTTCCTTCACATTTCTGAGATCATCATCAATAACAGGCAAAGCAAAATTTGAACAGAAAGCAGATGGACTATACCTTTCTGGCTGCCTTATTTCTCGAATTGATCTTCTCACACTCGAATTTTGTGGCTCTTCATTTTCTGATTCCTCCTCCGCTGTAGTCTGATTCTTCCTCCTTTAGCTCAAACTCTATCTTCTCAGGTTCCTTTGGTTGGACTTCATGTTTAATAACATCTTTCACCTCTCTGAACACCACATCTCGGCTGTACACAACCTTCCTTTTTCCTGGGTTCCAAAGCTTATAACCCTTTAAACCATCCTTATACCCAATAAAGATGCACTTTTCAGATTTACTATCCAACTTGGTTTGTTTCTCCTTTGGAACATGTACATATGCATCACATCCAAATACCCTCAGATGTGAAAGAGAGGGTTTCTTACCAGTCCATACCTATTGTGGAGTCTTATCCTCCAACGGCGATGAAGGTGATCTGTTGACGAAGTAACATGCAATATACACCGCCTCTGCCCAGAATTCATGTCCTAACCCGACACCACTGAGCATGCTTCTTGCCCTTTCCATCAACATCTTGTTCATTCTTTCTACAACTCCATTTTGCTGAGGTGTATATGGAGTAGTCTTCTGCCATGCTATACCACACTTCTTACAGAATTCTTCAAATTCCTTGCTACAAAACTCTCCACCATTATCTGTCCTCAGCACCTTTATCTTCTTCTCTGTCTGATTTTCCACGAGAGCCTTAAATTCTTTAAACTTGTCAAAGACTTCAAATTTCTTCTTAAGGAAATATATCCATGTATTCCTTGGGAATTCATCTATAAATGATACATAGTACATAGACTTACCCAGTGATGGAACCTTCACAGGTCCAAACACATCACTGTGCACAAGCTCTAATATTTGTTTCACCCTCTTACTACCAGAGGGGAAACTCATCTGATTCTGCTTCCCATATACACAATTTTCACAGAAATCAAAATCCAGAGAGCTATTACTCATACCTTCTACCATACCTTACCATGAAGTATTCGAAGGCCCTTTTCTCCAATATGTCCAAGCCTTTAGTGCCACAACATGGTCTTCTCTCCAGAGACCACTAGATTTTCTGCTCCACTTTCAGGAACCACATAACTGTTGCACCCATAAACAACAGTGCTACCTTGTAGCTTGTATAGAGTTCCAATTCGAACTCCTCGCATCAATACTAGTGCTCCCCGAACCATCTTGCAGGTATCCTTCTCGAACACTGTTTTTACACCTGCATCATCCAACTTGCTTACATAAATCCGATTTCTGGCCAATGCAGGAATATGCAAAACACCCGGAAGTGTTCTAACCCTTCCACCTTGCAACTTCAACTTTACTTTTCCGTGACTAATGATTCTAAACTTCCTATCATCTATTAAGAAGACATCACCACCATCGTATTTCTCATACTCGCAGAACCACTCTCTATGGGGAGTGAAGTGAAAGGATGCACCTAAGTCAATCAACCATGCCTCATGATCTACATGTGTACTTGAAGAAGCCAAGTACACATCCCCACCTTCATCTGAGGTGGTTTTCACCTCTGCAGAAGGAGCATCATCAGATCCCTTTCCTTTATCAGGAGCTTTAGATTTACAGTCCTTTTTGTAGTGCCCTTCCTTTCCACATTTCTAGCACACCACCCTTATAGGTTTTCCTAGAGATTTAGATCTCCCTCTAGATTTAGATCTCCCACTCGATGACTTATTTTTGTTTCTGTTCTGGGACCATCCTCGTACAGACAAGGCATCACCATTATGGATCTCCATATTTTTCCGTCTCATCTCCTCCGTCAGCAAGGATGAGACTATTTCATTAAACTCCAAGGCAGTTGCATTGCTACCTATTGCAATAACAAGACTATCCCACGAATCTGGTAGAGACACTACAACAAAAACAGCGATTAGCGTCCCTTTTTACTTCTTTTTTTGCATCTAGAGCCCCTTTTTGGTGCTATTTGCATCCATTTATCAAATATGGTGCAAAACTTGACACAAAATTTGCATCAAGTTTTGCCCCAAATCTTACACCATGTTTAGCACCAGGTATTGTGATAGGTTTTGCACCACGTTTTGCACCAAATTTTATGCCAAGTTTTGTGTCATCCTTTGCACCAGGTTTTGTTCCAGGTTTTGCATCAATTTTGGCATCTATTTTTGTTTGACATACTTTTGCATCCTCATTTGCATCCACTTTTTGCACCTACACTTGCATCAACTTTTGCATCGACTTTTGCATCCTTTTTAAAATCATTTTTTGCATCCATTTTTTCATCCATTTGTGCATCACTTTTGCGCCAAGTTTTACATTGAGTTTTGTGTCTAGTTTTGCATCTACTTTTGTTGCATCCACTTTTCCATCTTGTTTGGCATCCATATTTACATCCTCTTTTGCATTTATTATTGTACCCACTATTGCATCTAATATTTTTGTGCCACAATTGGCGCCTAGTTTGGCACCTACTTTTGCACCCACTTTTGATTATAATTTTGCATCCACATTTGCATCCTCATTTGCATCTAGGTTTTCATCAACTACTACATAGATTTTTGCATCCCTTTTTGTATCCAATTTTGAACCAGGATTTGCATCGGGTTTTGTGTCTCGTTTTGCATCTACTTTTGCATCGACTTCTATTGCATCCACTTTTGCATACAATTTTGCATCCACTGTTGCACCCATTTTAAATTTCACTTTTTGCATCCCTTTTTACATCTTCATTTGCATCATACTTTGATTCTTTTTTTTCATCTATCATTACATCCACTTTTGTTATGCCATAATTTGCACCATGTTTTGCACTCACTATTGTATCCACGTTTGCTTCCAATTTTGCATCCATGTTCACATCCTCTTTGCATCAAATATTGCATCTATTTTTGCATCCACTTTTGTGTCAGGTTTATGCATTGGGTTTTGCATCTTGTTTTGTATGTACTTTTGCATCTACTTCCATTGTATCCATTTTTTTCATCCAATTTTGTTTTGCCTATTGCATCAATGTTTGCTTCCACTTTTACATCCATTTTTGCATCTTATTTTGCATATTTTTTGTCTATTGTTACATCCACTTTTGTTGCACCATATCTTGCGCCTACCATTGCAACCACATTTGCTTCCACGTTTGCATCCACATTTGCATCCTCTTTTGTGTTCAAGTTTGCATCAGATATTGTGTATGTTTTTGCATCCCCTATTGTATCCACTTTTGTTTCATCCATTTTTGCATCTACTTTTGTGTCCGTTGTTGCATCCACATTTGTTTCACCACAGTTTGTGCCAAGTTTTACACCTACCATTGGACCCATGTTTGCTTCCACTTTTGCCTTCATGTTTGCATCCAAGTTTGCATTGACAACTGCATCTACTTTTGCATCCACTTTTGTGTTAGGTTTTTCATGTTGTTGTGCATCTACTTATGTTGTATCCACTTTTCATCCAATTTTACTTCTATTGTTTCCCCCATTTCTATGTTTGCTTTTGCATCCCTTTTCCAACACTCATCATATTTTCTGCATTGATGATATTCCTTATGGCATTGACAATTATGAACAATTGATGACAATGTCAATAATATTGACAATGATGAAAATGAAGATGATGGCGATGACATGAATTGTGATTATGATGATAAAGACGATAGTGGTTACAATGACATTAATGATGATGATGGCAATGATTATGATGATGACGATGCTAATGACCTTGGCGAATCTTCCCAATTTTAGATGTTGTCATTGTCATAATCATAAGCATTATCTTTGGTGTCATCATCATCATTTTCATCTAGGTCATCATCAAAAACAATAATGGCATGAATGATGATGATGATTACAACAATGTTGATAGAAATTACATTAATGATGATGATGGGGATGATAAAAATGACAATGACGATGATAATGGTGGTGATGATGATGATCATCGATCATCTCTCAAAAATAGAGTTGTTATTTCTCTTACGTATATCAATGTGTCCTAAACAACCCTTTTCTAGCACTGATCACATTTTTTGGGTTGATGATATTTCTTACAACGTCTATAATTATAAACAATTGCAAACAATGTCCATAATGATGATGATGATGGAGCTGATGATGATGGCATGAATGGTGATTATGATGATAATGTAATGATGGCAATAACGATGACAAGGATGATGGTGATGATGATGACAATGATTATGATAATGAGAATGAACAATTACTAGTTTCACTACCATCTTCTGGATACATATTACTATCATACTTTTTAAATTTTCTGTCTCTCTTGAGGTATCTTACTATAATGGTGTTGTCAACACTAGAAAGATATCTTGTTGTAATGGTGGTTCTAATGTTAGCACTAGCAAAGTTTTTGTTAAATTTTGGTTAAAAAAAATCGATTTATGCAATTATTTTGACAATCTATGTAAAAAAGTAAATAACATCCAATTATTTTGACTGTAGTCCCATTGATTATCATGAATTCACCAGTCTGAAGACCATCTTCTACATACATATTATTATTAAACTTTTTGCATTATATCCCTCTTATATCTTGTTGTAATGGCAGTATTAGCACTAAAAAAATATCTTGTTGTAATGGTGATGTTAGTATTAGCACTAAAAAAATCACTAAATTTTGGTAAAAAAAAGTTTATCATTTATTTATTTTTAATTTGGGAAATTTTTGTTTTTATTTTTTTTGTTTTTAATTCTATTTTTATGCAGTAATATTTTTTTTGGTTGAATTTTGGTAGTAACTAGTTTTTGGTCGAATCATATGTATTAACCATGTTCTTTATGCTACAAGTCTAATTGTTGGGACAAAATTGCTCTTTCAAATAAGTTGCAAAAGCTATTTTACATCCATTGTTGCACCCATGTTTACACCCACTTTTACATCCCTTTTTGCATCCTATTTTTCATCTTCATTTGCTTCTTTTTTTGCATCTATCATTACATCTACTTTTGTTGTGACAAAATTTGTTCCATGTTTTGCACATACTGTTGTACCCACATTTGCTTCCAATTTTGCATCCATCTTCACATCCTCTTTTGCTTAAAATATTTCATCTATTTTTGCATCCACTTTTGTGTTGGGTTTTGCATCTCATTTTGTATCTTCTTTTGCATGTACTTCCATTTCATCCATATTTTGCATCCAATTTTGTTTCTCATGTTGCACCCGTGTTTGCATCCACGTTTACATCCCTTATAGCATCTTGTCTTGCATCTAAGTTTGCATATTTTTTTGTGTCTATTATTACATCCACCTTTTTTGTGCTATTATTTGTGCCATATCTTATGCCTATCATTGCAACCCACATTTTCTTCCACTATTGCATCCATATTTGCATCCTCTTTTGTGTCCAAGTTTGCATCAAATATTGTTTATGTTTTTTGCATCCCATTTCGAATTTACTTTTACATCCACTTTTGATTTGTCTAGTTTTGCAACTAATTTTGTGTTCACTATTGCACCCATGTTTGGCCCATGTTTACATCCCTTTTTTCATCCAAGTTTTCCTCCTTTTTGCATTCAAGTTTGTGTCCCTTTTTTTTTACATTCATTGGAGTATCCACATTTGTTTCACCACAATTCATGCTAAGTTTTATGCCTACTATTGTGCCCATGTTTTCTTCCACTTTTTCATCCATGTTTGAGTCCTATTTTGTGTTCAAGTTTGTATGAACTATTGCATCCACTTTTTCATCCACTTTTGTTCAATTTTTCTGTCTTGTTCTGCATCTACTTATGTTGTGTCCACTCTTCATCCAAATTTACGTCTATTTTTACCCCCATTTTTTTGTTTACTTTTGCATCCATTTTCCAACACACGTCATATCTTTTGCATTGATTATATTTCTTATGACATTGAAAATTATGAACAACTGATGACAATGTCAATAATTATAACGATGATGATAATGAAGATGATGATGATGACATGAATTGCGATTGTTATGATAATGACAATGATGATAAAGACGATGGGAGTTACAATGACAATGATGATGATGCTAATGACCTTGGCCATTCCTCCCAATTTTTAAATGTTATCATGGTAAAAATCATAATAATTATCTTTGGCGTCATCTTCCAAGTCATCATCATCTGATCATCATTATCATTATTTTCATATTGGTCATAATCAAGAACAATAATGGCATGAATGATGATTATCATGTTCATGATGAAGATGACAAAAATTATGATAAAACTTATATTAGTTATGATGATGGGGATGATGACAATTATAATGACGATGATAATGGTAGTGATGTTGATGATCATCAATCATTTCTAAAACATAAAGTGGTTATTTTTCTTTCATATATCATGTGTCCTAAGGTTGGTGATATTTCTTATGATACCTATAATTATGAACAATTGACGACAATATACAAAATCATGATGATGATGATGATCATAAAGAAGACATGAATGGTGATTATGATGATAATGAAATGATGACAATAATGATCACATTGATGGTGGTGATGATGGCAATAATGAAGATGATGACCCTCCCTCTAAACTAGCGAGGTACTCATAATGAGACAAAAAAGTACTCTCAAGTTGAAATATTCATATAAGAAGGGATCTAGATTGATAAGCATCAATGATGATTTACATCATCATAGCCAAAATTTTCAAAATAGTAAGGCCTTGACTAACAAGTTTATCTCTCCATTAGATCAGAGCACAATGTTGGGAGGCATAAATTTGGACACCACTGCCTTTCAAGGCACTTACCCCACCAAGATGTTTACCAGGTATGTCCTCACATGATCATTTCCTAATCCACTATCATAATATTTGACACCAGAAAATCTCAATCCTCATGACTATTCTTATCTTGGATTAATGTACTTGACTTATGGCGATTAGTCCTAGTCAATGTCCAAATTCTCAAAGAATATTGGTCCCAGATGTTTATCCAATCCACCATTATCCCTACTAGTGCCTTTACTAGGCTTACGATTGTTAATCCTAGCCATAGTACATGACACATGGATAACATGGTGTCTACCCTCACTCCCTCTCAACCAGGGAGGAAACATCCACAAGCATAAGATTTTCTCAAGAATACCCATCATTTTCGTAGAGAATAACATCATTAATTTGTTTTCATCACATGACGACTTTATGATTAAGCATTCATAGATTTGTGGCAAAATATTTCCCCTTTTGTATTTGTGATGGAATACAATAAAAAAGTGAAAGCCAAAATCATTAAACATACACTATATTGATTTATCTAAGTCTAAACTCTAAGGTTGAAGTGAAAATTCATGTAAATATTATATCTATGAGTTGTGCCAAACTTATGAAAACCTTATTCCCTAAGTCCTATATATAAGAAAATGAAAAAGAAAGAAAAATAAGGGCCAATAAATGGTAACTCATGTATTCACTCCCTCTTTGGAAAATATATGAATATATACACTCCTAGTCACACTTGATCACATGTATGTGATGGTTAAATCATGAATTCTTCTTTTCTCCTTGCATTTTCACTTCATCATTTAAGCACCTAATTGAGGATCTAAGGAATGTTTGTTTCCTAAGGCTTTCATGTCTACTCTTGGTTTACTTATGTCACACTACTGTCAATTTATGTGACAGAGTGAAATACATAAGTTTGTGGAGTTATTATAGAGGTGTATTGAGTTCGTAACCACACACACATGTATTACATCTCATTGATCCACATGTGTGGGTTGGAGACTCATTTCTTGACAACTTTAATGGAGACTACTTTGTGGCTTTAATGGTATAGCTTACAAAATATCTTGTTAAACATTTTGATTCATTCTTTCTTTTCCTCGAGACACTTATAATATTGAAGTCACTCCTAACAATCCATGGAGATGGGGAGTATAAATTACTTGTGCTAGAAATAGAATTGAGAAATAGAGGTTTTCCATTTGCGATATTGGAGTCATAGACATTGGATACATGGTAGTAGTCCTCAATGTCAATTAACTAAAATTGTATTCTCATAATGCGAAAAGAGGTAAACATATTGGTAACCTTGATGTCTTAATCATTTCAAATAATAACCATTCCACCCAAGTATCTCTAAGCATCAATCACTACTACTTGGAAATTCCTCCCCCATTTTCTAATTATATGAGGTTGAACCTCACTTAATATTTTTGCTTCTTATATCAACATTATTTATGGGTGCTTTGCATACCATTTTTCTTTTAGGAGTTTGTTTTCGCTTACTATTGACGCCCCTCATGTTCCAAGACTATTTTCATCAAAAATTTACATAGAAAGAAAGTATAAAGTGACTAAAAAGAAACATGTCTCAAGATTTAAGTGCTTGGACAATTCCACTTCATGACTCCTATATTTCCTTAACCTGGGACCAAATGGTGAACTTGATGGCCTTAAGGGAAATTGATCAATGAAAATCTAAAAAAGAGGTGATTTTTGACTTTATCACATACAATTTAATATACTAAAAAAAATATCCATAACAATTTCATCAATCAATGAATCATTAAAAAAAATATCCAAAACAATTTCATCAAGCAAAGAATAATTGCATTATAAAATACAATCTATAAACATTTTGGGAAAGTTTTGCTAAAACATGCTTAAAAATCAGCATATTTAATATTAATATTTAACAATAATATGGACAATAACACATTTTGATAAATTAAATAACATATTATCAAGCCTAAAAAATGTCACTAACTGAAAACTACAAAGCATGCAACTAATGGAAGTGACCACTCAAGGCCACCACAAGACAATTAATCTATTAAGACCAAGATTAATGGGGACAAAGATCTATAAAGGACAAAGGAAAACCTATTTTAACTTTATTGTTTTATTAGCCTGGTTCAAGATGAACATTTCAAGATATCATGAAGAACATAATTAGTTTTATTGCATTAAGAAAACCCAAGCACATTCTATAACTTAGCAAGAAAGAGATGTATAACACCCATCTCAGCAACACGACACATGACATTAAGTTACTTTACTATATATAATTTAAACTCCTATCATAAAATCACAAATTTAGCATGAATGGAATGTTTAAAATCCATTTTTATAAAAACAAAATATAATTTTTCTTATAGAAAAATATACCAAAAACTAAATATATTTTTCTAGAAAAAAAAAAATACTAAAACTAAATATATATTTAAAAAAAAACTAAAACATAAGCAAACTAGAATTTGAATTTGACATTCTTGGTCACTTTCAGAAACATATGGTGGAATGTAATCTCTTTATCCTCATCTTTAGCTTTTTCCTAAAAAATAAAAGCATACAAAAGTGGGAAAGAGCCATAAAGCATGGGGAAGCTTTTTCCTAAGCACAAAAGCATCTAAAAGGTGGAAAATTCCTTTTTTATATGAGGAAACATTATTCACCCAAAAGATTTTTCCCAAATTGAACTAATGAGGAATTTTGGAAATCTTCATAGCCTCCACTTTCCTATATATTAGAGGCTTGGCCATTGAAAAAATGATGGGAATTTTGTATTGTCACGCTCTTGAGATCTGTCTTGAGAGGGAGAGTTTTGGAGCTATGAGTTGGGGGAGGTGATGTTGCAACTATATCTGATTGTTGTAACTTTCCTCCAACTCCTTTATTCATATAGATCAGTTGTTCTTCCTTCCATATGTTTCTATTCATTCTTTACTTCTTCTATTTAACTAATGTATGCATGGGTTTTTGGTTTATATTTATTTATTCAATAATATTTATATGTTTTTTATAGTTTTGATTATTAAGATATTATGTTGTGAAGGTTGCTTTATTCTCTCTCTTATGTGTAGGACCAAGCTTTAGAGCTAGCTAGGAGCGCTTCTTGGCTATACGAAAAACTCCAAGAAGACCTGCATGCGAGGACTCACAAGAATTCATTCTCTTTTTCTTAATCTATACTCTACATCTTTATCTACTAAGAATCCTAAGCCTTAGAACAACCTTTCTCTTAATTGGTTTGTCCTAGGTTTCTGAGATAAGCTGAGAGGGTTTTGTTTTCATCTAACCATGCATTAAATCCTACAACAAAATGATATTTAGAAAATTTAATATATTTCACTATGTAAATGAACTTAGTAAAATGAACCCATAGAGGTGGTCATAAATGGAAATAAAAGTAAAACTCTAAACAAGAAGCCAAAAGTGGATTTAACCATGGATGAAAAATTGGGAGTAGAATTGGATGTTAAACTAGCCATCAAAACAATATGCAAACAATGACACAAAAAGGTTTTTAAAGTAAAATTAAAAAAGGGTGCAACACTAGACACAAAGAAGGGAACAAAATAGGGCATATGAAAGGATACCAAATTGGGTGCAAACAAGGATGCAAAAATGGACACCAAAATGAGGATTCAAAGAATGGTGTAAAATTAGGATGCAAAAAGGATGTAAGAAAAGACACAAAACAAGATGAAAAATGGGACTAAAAAATGGTGAAACCAAGGATATCAAAGATGATGCATAACTAGATGAAAATTCCAACAAAAATCTAGGTGCAAAATGAGATGCAAATGTGGACACAAAATGTGGCAGAAAAAAGGATGCAAATTTGGAAGCCAAAAAGGATGAAAAACTAGATACCAAAAAGGATGCAAATTTGGACATAAAAAATGGTGCAAAATTGGACACAAAAGAAGAAAAAATGGTGCAAAAATGGGCATAAAAATGCCTCAATTTTGGATGCAAATTGAGATGCAACATTGGATGTAAAATGATGCAACAAATCATTCAAAACTTGGTGCAAAAACAAATGCAAAAGTAGACGAAAAAATGGCTCAAAAGTGAACATAACAATAGACACAAAATGGGATGCAAAGGTGGATGCAATATATGGTTCAACATAGGATGCAAATTTAGATGCTCAAAAGGATGAAAATTTGGATGCAAGAAATGGTGTTAAAAATGATGCTAAATTGGATGCAACAAATGATGCAAAATTAAATGCAAAATATGGTGCAAAATAGGATGCAAAAAAAGGAGATAAATAAAATGCAAAAGTGGATGCAAAAAATGGTGCAAAAATGCATGCGAAATTTGGCACTAAATCAGATTCAACATATGGTGCAAAATTGGATGGAAAAGATGGTGTAAAAAAAGGCAGAAAAATTGGCACAAAAATAGATGTAAAAATAAGTACAAAATTAGAAGCAAAAGATGGCATAAGACCAGATGCAAAAATTGGCACAAATTGGATGTAAAAAAAGGCGCTAAATAAGATGTCAAAGATGGTGTAAAAATCGATGCAAATTATGACACAAAAATAGAAGCAAATAATTCCACAAAAGAGGAAGCAAAAAATGATGCAAAAATAGATGGAAAAAAAGGCACAAAACTAGAAGCAAAACCTGTTGTAAAACCAAATGAAAATCTTGGTGCAAAATATGATGCAGAAAATGATGGAAAATTTGGCGTAAAAAAGATGCAAAATTTGGTACAAAAAAGGACGCTTTAAAAATTGTACAATAGAGCCAGATTTAGCGCTAGGTTGCTCATCCCAATTGAGAAAAAAATGCACTAGAATCTGGTGCTAAATCTGGCGCAAATTGCCTGTTTTGTTGTAGTGAGAACAAAACAAACTGATGCACTTATCTTCATCTGAAATTTTAATATCAACATATGCTAATTGACTTACCACAATATTAAATGCATTCAGATGCTCTGTCACCAAGTCTCTATCTTTCATCCTCAGGTTATACAACTTTTTTCGTAGGAACAGTTTATTCACCAGAGACTTAGATTGGTATAAAGTCCCTAACTTGTCCCACAAAGCCTTCGCCGTAGCTTCGCCTGATACATTCAAAAATACTGGATCTGAGACACACAATCGTATTGTGCTCTTTGCCTTCCGATCCAACTTCTTCCATTCTTCGTCAGACACTCCCGTTGGTTTAGTACCCGGATCTACCACGATCCACTGATCTTTATCCACCAACAGATCCTCCATCTTGAGTTTCCACAACTCAAAACTTTGACCATTAAATTTCTCGATCTCGATATTTCCACTGTCCGCCATCTTCTTTCTCCCCCAGAATCGATCTCGCAGATCTCCCACTGAACAGGGTCTACCACAGGCCCGAGCGAAACCCCTCAGCAATAAAGGCGTCCCCTTGAAGCCAAAACTGCTCCAATACCAAATGTAGGTTTTAACGCCGTACAGAAATTACCTACATATGAATTATAAAACACAGAAAATAAACAATGCAAGAGCATAACACATAAAACACATATACAGAGAGATTTTCCCATGGATCCCAAAACCAGGACTACCAGCTTGATTTTTCATTATATTCCTTTCAATGTTACAATACATATTTATACATGCCGAAGCATCCAATACCATGGACTGAAAAACCATCGCGTCCAAAACCATGGACCGAAAACCATCACGTCCAAAACCATGTGCGAAAATCATGCACAAAACCATAGGTGGGTCCGCCCAACCTAACATAGGTTCCAAAACCAAAATTTTCTGGGGAACTGCCCCGGACCCCATAGAGTGGGGTTAGGAGTACCCCTCAAACCCCCTGTGACCTCCCCCCCTCTAACCCCCAGTTAACTACGTGGGCTAGTCGTGGAAAGAATATAACACAACCCAACAAGATTAGAATTGGTTAGTCAATACATGCTAGAATCTTGCATACTCATCCATGGCCTCATGGAAGTAGGTCCTCCAGCCAATGAAAGGACAATATGTGCATGGAGTCCCTGAATTGTTGTACATCAAGGGAAGTGAGTCTGCATGGCACTTACTGCAAGGAGCTGATATAGGCAGGAAAAACGAAATCAACCTCTTTCTTACCTAATATAAACCCCATTATATTTGGAACTAGATTCCCATAATCTAGCTACGTTAGCATGATCAATAGGGTCCAATGTTTCAAGATGAGAATAAATTAACAACACCATATTTGGGGATTTGATGTAGCCACTCTTATTCATGGATGATGTAGTGCAACTCCATTACTTTTTTATGAATTTGGATTACAACAAAAGGAGCCTTCAATAGGGTTCAATTTCTTGTAGCCATGAAATGTATTTCAAATTACGAGTCCTTGAACCTGCAAACCATTGTGTCATTCTAATATATATTGGAAATTATTGTTCTTATATTTTTGTTACTAAATATGGTTAAAATTCTTGAATTTTTAGCAGCTTACTCTCATTGCTGAGAGTTGAAAATTCTTCGAACAAGAACTGTGGAAAATTAATATGTACTTCAAAAGCTTCAATATTCTTTGATGTTATCTCACCCTTAACAAGCTCTTTATTTATCCAAGATTTATAATAATTTTAAATATCATTATCTATTCTTCTAGGTGGATGGAATGCTATGTATGCCCACCTGCAATGTAATCTGTAGCTATTTCCATAATGAACGTTGAAGACCTGCCATGAAATTAAATATGAATCAATGCACAACAATGTTAAAAAAATCCATAGTTTCGGTTGTTGTTGGGCATCTTATTATTGGGTAAGGAGGGTTTATAGAAATAGGCATTATTGGTCCCACATTTGTTCAACCAATATTTGCACAAGGATGGATTTTTGAGAGTCTCTCGATTTATTGGATATTTGACAAAGAGACATGGCCTTACCTTCTCCACAATAGAGGAACCCTTGGAGTGGACTCACCATGAAGAGCCTTGAAAAGCTATTTTCCTAGCTAGACCCACTGTGTAGAGCCACACTAAATGGGTTTTTAAGACATATTTTTAAGACAAAAAATTTCTTTTATCTCAAATATTTAATTTCGTCTTAAAATTTTAGATATGAGCACTACTTAAAAAAAAAGTATTTTAAAAACTTTAGATGTGGCCACTACATTAAAAGAAGTATTTTAAAACAATTTTTAATGTGAAATTATTTTGTCTTAAATTATTACAACGCACATAAGACAGGTTCGATAAAAGATTTGATAAGATGGATTACTCTATATACAATGCACATAATAGGGTTTAATGAAAGGTTTAATAAACATAAAGGGATTAATCGAAAATGGAGGATAATATGGCAGGCTCTTGGAGTATCTCACCTAGTTATCAAACACAATAGCTCAAGAAGGCCCTCATCGAGGCAAAAAATCAGATGGTCGAAGGACCAAAACCTACCAAACATGTGTAGAAAAATAGCCCACCTATTCGAGGAATGGGTTCCAGGAAATGAAAACAGTGACCTGTGAGCTCTGGTATTCACTTTCTTGAAGGTTATGGTCAGTTATTTGATAATGAGATGGTCCTGGATTGGGTTAATGCCCTTGATCATTATATTTTTCCACAGTGGGCTAAAATAGTTCAGCACTAGTGAAAACACCATCCACATACAGGTATAACTCTATACACACAAGTACAACTCTATACACATAAAGAGTAGATATTTGAAACCTTGATAATGAGCTTGCATCCATTATGATACATTATTGTTCCCTCTCTGAAGGAAACCATATGAAAAATACAAGGAAGAGGTAATGGGGTTTAGAGAAAAGTTATCGGGTCCTCTTTCCAAGGGTTTGGGGCTGTACCCAAATTATATCCAAATCCTTAACAAGGAACCCATTCTCTGACTGAGAATCAATTATTACCCTCATTTCCTTCATCCACATATGGTGAATGAACTTACACCCCCATCATATGAAGATATGTTGACTATTCTTCTTGATGATGGAGTGCTCGGTCTCCAGGTTCAAAAGTACGAAATAAGAGGATTGGTTCATTGTGCCCCCTGTTCCTAGAGCTTTTATAGAGAAAATTTAGGGATGGTTTAGGTTTGTGGAGGTCTTGTCAAATCCATTTATAAAATTCCATCTGTTGGTTTTGAACGCTCCTATGGACGTATTTATCTGAAGGCCTCACACACTTAGGTCAGAAGATTGACAAAATAATAGAGAAAACGGGATTTGCGACATTTTCCTGCTATTTCTAGGTCAAAATTTCACCACAAAGACTTCTCTGGTAAGTATGTTGTCTGAGATCCCAGATCCATTTATCCTCTCTCATATTTTTCTTCTTGCATTTTTATTTTTCTGATGGTGGTCGAGATTCATAATCTGAACATAGTTCCTTTCCTATTTTGTGTGGTTGGATATTGTGTTAAGGAAATCTAATCCTCAATTAGGTCATTGTTCTATTGTATTTTCCCTTATGGTCAGTCTATTATTTTTTGTTTTGTTTCTTATTTTTATGCTTCATATTAAATTTGTGTGCAATGTCAACCATGAGCGAAGTGGGAAAAATATAGTGGATGCAGATTTGGAAGGTTTTCAAACATTTGTAATATTTGCAGCCAAAATAAGAATTATTTCAAGAACTGGCCTTGCCATTTTGTAATCAATTAATATTAGGGAATACAAGTAGCTAAAGATCCTTTATAACCCTCCATGTAAACCCTTTAATCACATCCTTACACTCATTCCTATCGCCAAATGCCCATTGGAAAAATTCTACTACGAAATTGATTCCTGTGGCAAGATGCCTCATGGGAAATTTTTTACTATGAGATCAATTTGATAGATTAAATATGACAGTTCCTGACCGATTTCTAGCCTCGGCATTATCAAAAATCTTTGCTTGTTGTTGGAGATTACACTTATTTTTCTTCTTTTTCTTTTCGTAAGTGAACCCTTTTTATCGGTAGAGCTTGGAAAGGGTGCACTAACAATCAAACCTAATAAGTTGTGTTTCTCTCACCAATCTACCACTAGATGACAACCCAATTGACATAATTTTGTATCTTTTATCGTCTTCAATGTAGAGAGATGAAAGCTACAAAATAAATTCATACAAATCTATTGATCCAAGTTGACTCAACTCTCGGATTTAACCAAGATCTTTTACTTTCATGATGTGATTAACATTGCATTTAAAATAACATAATTGAACATATCTTCATGCTGTAAAGAAGAAGGATATGACAATCATCAGCAGCATAAAAATAACAAGATGTTGATAACGGAGTTTGTCCAGGAGGGACTACGTCTTCGAGCCCCAGTGTCAAGATGGTGTAGGCTGCTGCATTAAGTGTTGTCAATAGTGATGATGTACATAGGTGGTGACGTCGCTATCATACAAGGAAAATGCCCTGACGCAGGAGTGGCTCCAAGAGATGTTCTACTGCAGGAACACTCATTCAAAAAGGACTCCTATCAGTATGACCTAAAGTCATGCATGATGATAATGAGAATCCTGCCAACATGGCATAAAAGCGATCTCAATGCAAACATACATGGTGACACACGAGTATCCCATCAACATAACAGCAAAGGGATCTCAAACAAAACATGACAAATCATGACAAAAAGTACATCCCACAGATGATTCTGCATCACATCAAGCAGGAATCATGAAACAAGTAAGAAACAAGATCCCACATCAAACATCAAACAGGGATCTGTGTAGCACAATGCATAACAAAAAGAAGTACATGAACACACTGCATATACCTCACATCCTGGGGCCATCTGAAGAAAAGGATGTCAAACTGCTGAAGTTGGTTGTACCATCAATCTCGCGGCGTTGGATCTCATGGAATGACTGCTCGCACATTGAATGCTGACACCTGCACTCCACTTTGAAAAGTGGCTGAAAAATGAAATGATCAAATGGAAAATCTGAATGCACCATCAGATTTGTGGTGTTGAATAGTGCAAAATTGACTGTCAAATTTCTGAATTCTGAGAAAGTGGAAATCTGGGGCTTAAGGAATCTTTTAGATCCCCCCTAGATTCCTCAAAGATTCCCTCCTTTGGGTCCTCTGCAAATCTTCTACTCAAATCGAAATTATGACTGTGCCATCAGGTTCGTGTTGCTAAGAGGTGTAGGATCTACATAAAATTTGTCCAATTTGGACACTGCAAAAATTTCACCCTCCAGAGAATTTCGCCCAATAATGGTTCTGCTTACCTCTTCTCTGGGCTCATGGTTCCACCTACAATAAATTAATTAATAATTCATGCCTCGATTTTCATGCATGCTCTTGGCTTCTCCATCTTGTTGGGCGCATTGACAAATGAGTTTATATAAAAATTTGTGGGCAAAGATTTCCAAAGAGGTCGTTTGGTGTTGTGGTAAAAAATCCTGAGTTATAGGGAGGAGGTCGGGTGGTCAAACCTCAACCCCTCCATGCTAAAGCCTTTCCTGTTTTAAAAAACCGCAAACATATTGTTTTGGGGGGTCAGGGCCGCATTGGTCGGCCTGCCGCCATAACCTCAGTTGGTCGCTATGTGGGAGCCGTCATATAGTACAAGGGGGCATTGTTTTAACATGGTGCATTTAAGTTTTTGGGGTTCGGTTGTTTGAGTGTGACATGGGGTTGTCGCATGGTGGCAACCTAGCCCACATGGCTGGCGCAGGCTCAATACTTGCCAGCCTCCGTAACATATGGTTGTGGTTGGGGGGGTGTGGGCTGGATCCACCGGAGGTGGCCCGCCCACCCCTATAATGTTATTTTTATTGTGTAGATGGGATGTGGGAGGGTTCGGCAGGGTAATGGCCGCTGACCCAAATCTTGATTTGGTGGTTGGTTGGGGGTCAGTGGGGGTCATTGCCCGTCGACCCAAAACTTACTTAAAATTTGTTTTAGTTCCAGTGGGGGTGGTGGGCATTATGGCCCGCCACCCAATTTCTAATATATTTTTTTATTTTTTTATAAAAATAGGGCCATTTCTTGATTTTGTCTGACATAAGGGTTATTAGACAAATTAAAGAGGCAACAATTTCGCCCTCTTTCGGGAGCTAGGTTTCATGCCTCGAGGTCAGTCAAATTGTAGGACACTTAAACTTGGCCCACAATCCAACTTTGACTAGCTCGTTCTCCCTCATACGAGCTTGGATTGACGAACTGTTCACACCGCTGCGATCATGACGATAATATCTACGCTCTAGTCATGGTTTGAAAGCATTCCGATCAATTTGATTTTCAAGCTTTCATAAGCCCTCTTTGTCCTGTGTGTGCCTTTGGAACCACTTGGATCAATCCTCCCCACTGAGGAGCTTTTGATCCTCCAAAAGCATGAAAAATAACCTACAACTTCTTTGTACCTTGTCTACATCACAAGCGTCCTGAAAAGGTCTCGCTTCCATCTCCTTCACCTTTGTTCTTTGGAGCCTTAAGCGATGGGCCGACACCTGCAACCTTTGCAACCTGTAGTACATTGTTTTGCAAATTACATGCTTGACTTTCATGACCAACTAATGACCCAAGCATCCCCTACTTGCCACAAGTTTATAACACATACTCGGTGGTCAAGTTTACATCAAAATGGAAACAATACAACAACTATGAAAACACGACCAACATATCATTATTGCTCCAACAAGTGATGGAAAACACATCATCACTACAACACATGATTTACAAAAATAAGGCCAAACACTATTTTTGCTTTGACAAGTGATGGAAACATGACATCATTTTCACAGTTTATCATGCAACTCAAAATAAGACCAGACATCATTGTTGCATAATAAGTGATGGAAGACACATCAGAACGTTTACATTTTAAAATGCAACAAATGATTTACAAAAGTACGACCATAACAAGCTAACATATCTAGGAACCATTTTTCACTTATCAATGTGAATGGGTCATTCCCTTGTGGTGGTTTTGCTTGTTGAACAATTGTTTCACCTGGTTTAGGCACCGACGCTTTGTCTTTAAGGCGCTGCTCTAGATGGAGCCTCCAACAAGTGGCTCTTAGATGGCCACTTCTATTGCAATGACTGCAATACATCTTCTTCCTCCAGATCTGCTTAATATGTTTCTTTACCTGCTGTTGAGAGGGTCTTTCATGCCTCCTCCTTTTGTGTGCTGCCATTCTTTTCCAACACTTAGAAAATGTATGGTTATGTAATCCAGAAAAGGTACATGTTTTTTGATTCCATGATTTACATTCATCTTTAACAACATGATTATAATCGAAATGGACATTTGAATGTCGAGAGTGGTTATACCTTTCCCTGCTGTCGTTGGTGCCATTATGGTGATGAGAGCTTGCCTAAGCTATTTTCTTGCAATGGACACTGCCATGGGATGATGGGGATGTGTTCCCATCATTCTCTTTCCTCGATGATTTCAACGATGTCTCAGAAGAATCTGACACCTTCGAGCATTCTCCCTCAGTGTATCTTAAGCCTTCAAATTGAGGTCTCTGCACAACCTCCAATGGTTGAGTTATGCCTTGGTTATTAAAACCAATTTCTTCTTTCTCCTCATGCCTCGTCCTAGTAAGGAGCCTCATGTTTGTCCCTATAATTGGGATCTCCAAATCTCCAACAAAAATCATACTATGTGAAGACGAAACCGAAAGGAAATCAACATCTTTTACCTCCTCTGATGATTTGGAAGGAACTTATGAGGGTTGCTCATCATCTGTTGTTGGTGGTTCACTAACTATCTCGGCGCATTCCCAAACTTCTTTCCTTACATATCCAAGTCCTGCTTGACTGGGTAATTCTTCCACTTTGATGGGGTTGACAATGCCTTGGCCATTAATGCCCAAGCCTTTTCCTTCATAACCCATTCTCTTCAACAGTTTGGAGCTAATTCCTGTGGTATGATTTTCAAAAATAGCGAAATCATCATCAGGAAACATACATTAATTCAGAGAACTATTTTTTACCTCACATGGGTCACACTACAGCTTTTCCAAGGCCTCGTCCTTTGCTTGCAGCTGTTGTAGCAAACTATGTTTCTCCTCTTTCTCTTCATGTAGAAGCATATTCAATTCAACGTTCTTTGTTTGAAGGTTTTGGTTGTTGTGCTTCAGTTCTTCCAGGGCCTCTTCCGTGGCTCGCAACTGAAGCTACAATCGCTCCTTTTCCTCTGTCCCCTTTTGTAGAGCTTCATACATTATTTCCACTCTTTGGGGAAATTTTGAGCATGGTCTCGTACATCGCTTTTTCATCTTCTGTCGCTGCACGTTCCATTGTTCACTCTTTCAATTCACATCCACGCAAAGACCGCTCTGATACCAAACTTGATCTGAGTTGACTCAACTCCCGGATTTAACCAAGATCTTTTACTTTCGTGATGTGATTAACACTGCATTTAAAATAGTATAATTGAACATATCTGCATGTTGTAAAGAAGAAGGAACATGACAATCATCAGCAACATAAAAATAACAAGACGTTGATAACGGAGTTTATCCAGGAGGACTACGTCTTCGGGCCCCGGTGTCAAGATGGTGTAGGCTGTTGCATTAAGTATTGTAAATAGTGATGATGTACATAGGTGGTGACATCGCTATCATACAAGGAAAATGCCCTAATGTAGGAATGGCTCCAAGAGATGTTCCGCTGCAGAAACTCTCATTCAAAAGGGTCTCCTATTAGTATGACCTAAACTCATGCATGATGATAATAAGCATCCTGCCAACATGGCATAAAAGGGATCTCAATGCAAACATACATGGCGACACATGAGTTTCGCATCAACATAACAACAAAGGGATCTCAAACAAAACATGACGAATCATGAAAACAGGTACATCCCATAGATGATTCCGCATCACATCAAGTAGGAATCATGAAAAAAGTAAGAAACAAGATCCCACATCAAACATCAAACAGGGATCTGTACAACACAACACACAACAAAAAGAAGTACATGAACACACTACATATACCTCACATCCGGGGGCCATCTGAAGAAAAGGATGTCAAACTGTTGAAGCTGGCTGTACTATCAATCTCGCGGTGTCGGATCTCATGGAATGACTGCTTGCACATTGAATGCTGACATCTGCACTCCACTTTGAAAAGTGGTCGAAAAATGAAATGATCAAATGGAAAAACTGAATGCACCATCAAATTTGTGGCGTCGAATAATGCAAAATCCACTGTCAAATTTTTGAATTCTGAGAAAGTGGAAATTTGGGGCTTAAGGAATCTTTTAGATTCCCCTAGATTCCTCAAAGATTCCCTCCTCAAGGTCCTCTGCAAATCTGCTACTCAGATCGAAATTCTAACTGCGTAATCAGGTTCATGTCGTTGAGAGGTGTAGGATCGACATAAAATTTGTCCAATTTGGACACTGCAAAAATTTCACCCTCCTAAGAATTTCGCCCAATCATGGTTCTGCCTACCTCTTCTCTGGGCTCATGGTTCCACCTACAATAAATTAATTAAAAATTTTCACCTCAATTTCCGTGCACGATCTTGGCTTCTACATCCTATTGGGTGCATTGACAAATGAGTTTATATAAAAATTTGTGGGCGGAGATTTCCAAAGAGGTCATTTGGCATTGTGGTAAAAAATCCCGAGTTATAAGGAGGAGGTCAGGTGGTCAAACCCCAACCCCTCCAAGTTAAAACCTTTCCTGTTTTAAAAAACCACAAACATATTGTTTTGGGGGGTCGGGTCTGCATTGGGCGGCCCGCCCCCATAACCTCCGCCGGTCGCTATGTGGGAGCCATCATATAGTACGAGGGGGCATTGTTTTAACATGGTGCATTTAAGTTTTTGGGGTTCAGTTGTTTGAGTGTGACATGGGGCCGATGCATGGTGGCGGGCTAGCCCACGCGGCTGGCGTGGGTTTGATACTCGCCAGCCTCCGTAACATATGGTTGTGGTTGGGGGGGTGTGGGCCAGGTCCATCGGAGGTGGCTCGCCCACTGCTATAGTGTTATGTTTAATGTGTAGATGGGTTGTGGGAGGGTTCAACGGGGTAATGGCCGTTGACCCAAATCTTGATTTGGTGGTTGGTTGGGGTCGACGGGGGTCATGGCCCGTCAACCCAAAATTTACTTAAAATTTGTTTTAGTTCTGGTGGGGGTGGCGGGGGTTATTAGACAATTTAAAGAGGCAACAATTTCGCTTGCTTTCGGGAGCTAGGTTTCATGCCCTGGGGTCGATCAAATTGTAGGACACTTAAACTTGGCCCACAATCCAACTTTGACCAAAACTTTGACTGGCTCGTTCTCCCTCATACGAGCTTGGATTGACGAACCGTTCACACCACTGCGATCATAACAACAAGATCTATGCTCTAGTCCTAGTCTGAAAGCATTCCGATCACTTTGATTTTCAAGCTTTCATAAGCCCTCTTTGTCCTGTGTGTGTCTCTAGAGCCACCTGGATCATCTATCTTTCAAAATTTAAATGCAAGTAAGAGATACTTTGTTTAAAACTAGGGTTTCGTTCCTCAAACTTAATATATAGATATTGACATAACTGCTCGACTAGTACCACTGCCATACAAGTTTTGGGTTTCCTTCAGACATTATCTCACCTCACAAAATCTTCTTGTGTTATTGCCATTTCCTCTAGCAAAATCAGTGCCAATTTTCACTGTTGCGATCACTATATTTTTCTATACATGCCTTACCATCCTTTTTGGCACAAGTCTACACATGGATACAGAGTCGTCATACATGTGTACACTGTATACAATTTCTGGCTGATATATGTACTTTTCACAGTCTGCAAGAGGATTTTTCTGCTATTAGTTTCTATAATTCTATTTAGCCAATGTTCAAATCTTAGGTCATACATAGTTGTACAAATTTCCTGGAATTTCATTTTTTTGTGTTTTGATACCATGTTAAGTAAATTTGCAATATTGAAAGATTTACAAGACAAGAGAGAGGAATATTGAAGGGGAAGAGAATACTTGTTTGATGATTTTATTAATTGTGAATTGCATACATAAACATGACAATGTTTCCCACTCATTTGCTTAATGTTGTGGTTTTCTTAACTGTTGACCTAATAATTATTACTTGATTGACTATATTATATAAACACATTCAATTAATGATAGACATCACATCAACATTAAATGTTTCCATAACATAATCTTACAGCCTAAGAAGCTAATACCTAAAGGTTAACACTAAATGTTTCCATAACATAATTTTATAGCCTAAGCACCCAATACCTAAGGGCTAACGCTAAATGGACATCAACACTAACACGAGAAACTAACTGCCAATGGAAAACCAGAAGACTGATAATTGTTTGAACTTGATATAGTCATCATACTTGTGAGTACTCATTAATATTCATAAGAATGGGGAGCATTTATTGGCTAATATGCTGTCAACTTGAGATGGTTGAGTACTAAGCTAATTACTTGATCCATATGAATTATTTCCATTATGATGATTATGCATAGAACTGATGCTTTGTGATAGGTACTAATGGATGATAATGCCTCCTTGACATTGTTCTCTTTAAATGCTAAAAGGATCATTTGCAAATTGTCCATTTAAAGTTTTTTTTGCCATATTTTGAATAATGACCCAATGTCTAGAGAGCTAACTTGTACAACCTTTCTCGCAACACCTGTAACACTTCAAGATGTGAAATATTGATCTGTAATACCTTGATCCATCATCTTTCCAACAACAATGATCTTCATTTGATTATACCTATCAATCTCCAAAACACACCCCTTCTATAGTGCCTAGCAACCATGTGTTGCTACAGTCTTCCAATGTATCTTTACTTGGCTGTGAAGGACCAACATGTCTCTGTGCTTCCCAAGCAACCCTCCTCATTGATCAGATAGATAGGATGACTTAATATTTCTTGTTATTTTGGGACCCATTTCAAAATTATTTTGTTTTCTTTTCTTATTAAATCTCAATTCAAGGAGAGTTGGTGAAGTATTTTGTGGATCACGAGGGACACCAAGGATCTATTCACTTGACTACCATTTTAGCAAACAAATTTGTTATTCAAGGAGAGTTGGTGAAGTATTTTGTGTAGCACAAGGGACACCAAGGATCTATTCCCTTGGCTACCATTTTGGCAAACAAGTTTGTTATTTTTTGATATCAATTGGAAGGTACTTTTTGACATTAAAAAGGAAGACATTTGAATATTTAAGGGGGTAAACAATTCTAACCAGAGATTAAATAAATTGTAATGACTTTGGTCATGTTGTAAATATGTAGATATGGTGCTAATGGTCCCTGTCTTAGTACATTCATGTATATAGTGTAAATATTTCCTTGGAAAACCTTGTATTTGTATAGATATGGTAGATATCTAGTTGTTATCATGGTGTACTTATTGACATTTCATTTTCATGATTATGGTAGAAACTTTCTTACTTATCCTTGTATACATGCGAAAGATCATAAATATACTATGCCTATAAATATAATAATAAATAGTGTCTAATTGATCAAAACCCTAACCATTGACTGAACCTCCATTAACGAGGCCTCAACCACTAACATAGTGGTACTTATTTAAGGTGGTCACTTATAATTATTGAATAAACATCAGGAGAGCTCAACGCACGGAATTGGTGGCTAATAAAGAAGAGGCACGAGTTCAAAATTGTGTGGTTGGATTTACGAGGGAAGCAAGGGACCTGCAACACTAGAGGTTAGCCACAAAAACATACAAAAACTTTAGGGTTAGATTATTGCCATTTATTTCTACCTCTTTAGTGCCTAAAGACTAGGGTTTAGTTTTGTAGACTGTGATTGTTCGAAAAATGGGTTAATTAAGATGTATGTTATATGCTAGGGTGTATTCTCATAGACAACATCTTGTTAACAAAGATATATGACTTAAATCAAATATTGCGAGGTCAACCATGACTATTATTTTGCATGTCCTATTATATTTGGGTTACAGGCATTAATACCTATTGTATGCAATACACTGCGATAAGGAATTTGATTAAGTTTCCTTTCTCTTTGGAGGGTGGAAAACATGTAACTTTGTCCTTTCTATAGACAAACTAGTAGAAATTCTCTTGCTTGACTGTTATTTCCATTTAGAGAAAAGAATCCATAGTCATGATAATTTGACCTAATTACTTTCCAATTGGTTGGTGGGAAAACAATTAGGTCACCTTTTGTACTTCTTACCATTACTCTTTAGTCATAAATTCCTTATTTGTGTTCTCTCAATTGTTGATTGAGGGTGGAGATCTCATTTCTAGAGCCCCTCATAGGCTAAATGGTCGAGACCTCTAGCTGCCCTAGGCTAGTCTCCTTGCTGAATGCTTAGAACTAGTACACTCTGGATTCCCAGTATTAGGTGGAGTTGCTGAGTAACCTTAGGGTGGAGGCAAATCCTTGGAATCCCTAAAATAAGAAAGGGTGGTGTTTGCACCTCTGGAGTGCCTCATCAGCTGAGGAGTGGAGGAAAAATTACCTCTGGAACCCTTGCGTAAGCCTATGATTGAGTGCCTATGTGCAGGTTGGAGGTAGAGAAGACCTCTAGAATCAATGGTATGGACATTAGGACAGGTTTCATGAGCTAGGGGGTGGCAGCTTGTCTACAATGGTCGGGAGGAAAATTACGAATCTTACCCCAATGCCCATTTTGAAGTATCTTATTGACTGAAATTGTCTGGAAAAATCACCATATATCAATATTACAAGTTTGCAACACTTCCTAAATGGCATGGTACGAGGTGCTCAATACCTTTAGGCACTGTTACTGATCCATATGCCAAAGGTACACCCACAAGTAGGATGGTTTACTCAACCCTAGTACAATGTTGTTCTTAGGGAATGATTAATATGATGCAAGGGCTCAGGTATTGTTCTTAGGGGAATGCTCAATAATGCAAATCCTTGGGTTTCCTTAAGATTGGGCCACCAGGTACAATGAATATCAGGAAAATAACTACCCTTGTTTCTTCAAATTTAGTTCATGAGAAGGATGTTTAGTGATCCAAAGTCATCTAGAGGGAAACAACTTGTTGTATGCACAAATTGACAAATACTAATGACTGTGGCACACCATAATACTATTCTTGGTATTATCTTATATGAACCATGTTGACGTATGTTATGACCGTGACCAATTATAAATATGTTGGGGCCTCCTTATACAATTTCTGCTATAATATTGATGTTCCTAGTGAATATTCTCTATCATCTTTAAGGACTTCACAACGGTTAGTCTTGATGGCTCTAGTATTTATTTTTTTCTATTTGCATATTCCCTCCTCAAGGACTATGCAATAGTATATATTTTATTTATATACCCCTATTAAGAATTGTTCAACTGATAGTTTACTCACACGCTCTTTAAGGACAATGCAACTGTTAGTATACAACATAAAAAATAAGCTCAGTTAGTGGTTGCAAATATTCTTTGGTTTCTTACATAGACAGTAAGAGTGTAGGAATTTACAAGGTAAGTTCCTTAGATGGAACACCAAAGGACACCACTCACAAATAGATCACAGATCAATACACTAGTATTCTTGATGTGGTTAAAACCCTCAAAGAGGGAAATAGTTCACGGCCTGAGCCAACGCAACCACTTCAGGAAATTTATTAATGTAAAAGAAAGAAAATTTACATAAGCTTCGCCCATGAATGGTCACCTTATAAATGACCCTCCATGCTATTTAAATAGAGATCATGGACCAATCGGGTGTTAAGCCATGGATCAAGTGTTGGTAATACCGAGGAGAGAATGAACCATCAGATCACTTCATGTCTAGAACATATCATGACCGTCAAATTGTAAGTTACAAAAGCACATAGTAAAGAGACACACTTTACCTAACTCTACACTAGACCAAGTTATACTTAACTATTGCCTGTGTCGAAATATCCTAACATCCCTCCTTAAGAACAACTTGGGATAGGATTGAAGGATGTACAAATGTGACACAAATAGGAGAAGGAAGGAGGCATTGGAACCTATCCCCCCTTAGTGAAAACTTCCTGAACTCCAACCATAAATCGAAGTTTAGTAAACTTCGCCTCTGTGAGAGCCTTTGTAAACATGTCTGCAACTTGATCATCGGTTGAACAATATTGCAATTCAAGAACATGGTCATGAATGAGCTTTTTGATGAAGTGCATGTGTAGTTCAATGTGTTTGTTGCGCTGATGTTGGATTGGATCTTTGCATCGTTGAATGTCACTTCGATTATCAAACCAAAGTGTAGTCAGATGTTGCTGCTAAAAGGCAAACTCTGATAGGACCTGATGAAGCCACAGGGCTTCCTTACTAGGTTCTACGATGCCACAATACTATGCTTTTTTGAAGAAAGAGAAATGAAACTTTGTTTCTTGCAAGCCCATATAATAGGTCCAGAACCAAGAGTGAAGACATAACTTGCAGTACATTTTCGATTGTCGGGGTCAACAACCCAATCAGAATCAGTGAAACCAACCAATAGAGGAGATGCTTCTGCACTGTAATGAATCCCAAACTGAACTATAGCTCGAACATAACAAATTATTAATATAGCTACTTTCCAATGACTTTCGTGTGGGCTATGAATAAACCGAGCAATAAGGCCAAAAACAAAGGAAAGGCTAGGACAAGTATGGGTCAGATACAAAATTTTTCCTACAAGCTGATGGTATAAGGTAGCATCAACTTCAGGGGAAGTACAAGTGACTGAAAGTTTGGCTCCTGACTGAAAGGGAGAAGGGGCTAGCTTACAGTCTTCCATGTGAAAGTGGCATAGAAGATCACATGCATACTTGGACTGGGAAAGGGAAATACCTTCCTTGGATTGCAAGACTTGAAGACTAAGAAAATAATGCAAGTGTCCTACGTCTGTCATTTAAAACTGATTTTTAAGGCTGGACTTCACATGGTTTATAAGGTTGGGATCACTACCAGTATGGATAATATCATAAACATAAAGAACAAGAATGATAAGAGACTTACCCACTTTCTTCGTGTAGACAGTATTGTCAGAATGACACCTAGAAAAGCCAATATCTAAAAGAAAGTTATCCATTTTGGCATACCAAGCCTGAGGGGCTTGCTTGATACCATAAAGGGATTTCTTAAGCTGACATACAAGGCTGGAGTCTGTTTGTATAAAGCCAGGAGGTTGTTCCATATAGATTTCTTCATGCAAGTCCCCATGTAAGAAGGCATATTTAACATCCATCTAATGGACTTCCCATTTGAAAGAGGTAGAAAGGGAAAGAACAAGGTAGATAGAGTTCATTTTGGCAATAGGGGATAAGGTTTCAGTACAGTAAATGTCTTCAACTTGTGAAAAACTCTTAGCAACAAGATGAGCTTTATGTTCATCAACTTTTCCATTTGGTCCAAACTTGGTTATGTAAACACATTTACATCTAACAAGTTTTCCTCCCTTTGGAAGAGGAACAAGATCCCATGTATCATTTTCCAATAATGAATGATGTTATTCATTCATAGTTGTGTCCCAATCTGGATTCCATGAAGCTTCTGCAAAGGTGTCAGGATCATACTTCACTGAATCTTGAGTTAGTAAAGAAGAGGCTGTATCTAACTGAGAACGTGTACGTCGCTGATCTATAGGATCACCTACAAGAGCACCTGCTACATCCCGAGTAGCACATACCCATTTTGGAAGCTGAGGAGCTGAAGGAGGATCCTAAGAAGGTGGGGGAGGATTGTCATCCTTGCTGTCATCATTTGAAGAAGAAATATTTTCAGAAGTAGAAGGGATAGAGAGAGGTGGCACATCTGCCGAACTAGGCTCGTAGGCCGATATATTTTTAGCAAACGTTACATATCTTATAATGATAACATTTTTGGATTTAGGTGGAAGAAGTCTATATCCTTTGACATCTTCAGAATATCCAACAAAAATACATTTTTCACTCTTAGGTTCTAAGGCTTTATGTTTCTCATCGAGAATATGGGTCCATGCTTCACTTCCAAAAACACAAAAGTGACTTACATCTGGTTTAATTGAGCTCCATGCTTCTTCTGGAGTGATATTATTTAAAACCTTAGTAGGAGTGCGATTTACTATGTAATTTTCACAGTTAATTGATTCTGCCCAAAAATTAAGACTAAGTCCTTTAGATTGAAGCATACAATTAGTCATTTCCTTTAAGGTGCGATCCTTCCTTTCAGCTACACCATTTTGTTGTGGAGTATATGGAACAATATGTTGCATTTGAATTCCATGCCTAGTGAAAAAGTTGATGAATTTGTTGTTATCATATTCTCCACCATTATGAGATCTTAACTTAAGAATTTGATGTCCAAATTGTTTCTTAACAAAGGCCTTAAAGGCCAAGAACATGTTAAGGAATTCACTGTTGAGTTTTAAGAAGTATACTCAAGTGCGTCTGGAGAAATCATCACTGAAAGTTAAGACATACTTGTAGCCAGAGAATGAAACAACTAGAAGCGGACCACATAAATCACTGTGCACAAGCTGTAAAGGAGCTGATGCGTGCCAAGAGGCATGTTTTTCAAAACTATCCCGATGATGTTTTCCAAGTACACATCCGAAACAAACACCATCTCTGCAAGATACCATAGGAAGACCTGTCACCATATTTTCCTTACATATATTTTGAAGGGAGCGATAGTTTAAGTGACCAAATTTATCATGCCAAAGTTTGCTCAATTCATCATTATGAGCAACAAATACCGAGGGAAGAGTTGATGGCCCAAAGTTGTTAAACTTATACAACCTTGTAGAATCATCAACAATGCCTGTAGCTAAAATTTATCTAGGATCTCTTAGGTCCTTAATTACAACATCATGCGGTGAGAATTCAATGATTTTACCTTCACTTGATTGAGTTATCTGATATACAAATAGAAGATTGCAGGATAAGGTAGGAACACATAATACATCATTAAATTGCCTGTTGTCTAGATGAATAGTTCCAGTCCCTACAAAACTAAGAGATCTATCATCACCAACATATATATTTTTGGTGTTACAATCATTTAAAGAAGAAAACAAGGCTTTGTTTTTGGCCATGTGATAAGAAGCTCCAGAATAAATGAGCCACTCATGAGAATGAGAAGAAGAAGATACATTTAGTGCATAACCAAACCGAGATGCTTGACAACCACATGTAGAAAGTGATATTCCTGAAGATGAAGTTGAAGTTGAAGAGTGCTCCAAATGGATGTTATGCTTCTTCATTGATGCTTCCAAGGCTTCCATCTTCTTAAAGCATTTGGATTCTAAGTGGCCATCTCGATTACAAAAGTTGCAATTTCTATTAGTCTTCTTCCATTTGTTTTTATTTGCCTTATCATTTTGTTGAATTGATTTTTCATTTTGAGACTGAAAGTGCTTAGGACCCTTGGTTGGTTTAGGACCATTCTTTTTAGGATGCTTCTTCTTAGGATTCCTTGAAATTGGTTGCTGCTGGGCGGCTAAGGATTTCTTAAAAGAGTTTCCAAGATTAAGAAGACCAAGATGTAAGAGTTTTTCTTGTTTTCTTATTAAAGAATCACAAAAAGCATCAAAAGAGGGGGACTTGTAATCTTGTCCTTGAGAAATAAAGGCTTCTCTAGTAGAATTGAAGGTGGAAACAAACACAGAGTAGGCTGGTCCCAACATAGTAAGAATGGAATAGATAAGGATACTATTTTCTTTCTTAACCTTAACACTTTCCAAGAGAAGTCTAAGGGTCTTGAACTTGGACAAAAAATATTCAATGGAAGAAAAATTATTGGGGTCCAATGTAAGAAACTCTTTTTCGAGTTGATGGGCTCTAATTTTATTTTTATTTCCAAAAAATTTATTGAGATGTTTCATTGCTTCATTAGGGGTATCAAGTTCTGCAATATTGAATCTAAGGTATCGAGAAATAGACATCCCTATAAACCCACGTGCTTGATCTTGCCTATTTTTCCATTTGGATTGGTCGTCTTTATCTTTATGTTTAGACTCTTGGCATGAGGCTATTCTATAAAGACCTTTATTTCTAAGTAAATCCTCCATGTATGACACCCATTGGAAGTAGTTGGTGCTATCAAGAATAACTTGGCATAGACTTTCCATTTTAACAGAAATTGAAGTTGTAGATGTTGAAACTAAGTGTTCCAATGGAAATATCTCAAAAAATTAGGCCGATTAAAAGAAATGGCTCTGAAAACGACTTCCAGATGAAGAAGTTATGGCTTTTTGAAGAAAAGTTGTTGAAGGTGTCGATGAAGTACGTGAATGTTTGGAAGTGAATTTTATATTTAAAAAAAATCTCCTCCGCCGGCCCTCGTCGCCCACTCCACCCCGCTACCCCCCCCCCCCCCCCCCCCCCCCCCCCCCCTCCCCCCTCCAAAATTACTCTAATTAGTTCACTTTAAAAAAAGAATTTATGTGATCCACTTTTGTAAATAAGTGAAAGTCACTTTTACAATGGTACTTTATGAGCTACCCACTAAATTGTAACTTAAATAAAAGCTAACGTGACTTTAGAATTATAAGTGACTTACTTTTTGTAATGGGTGAGAACACTTTTACATAAAGTAACTTTAAAACATAAGTTACATGTGTTTTTTGAAAAACTAACTGAACAAAAAGAAATACTTGAACCCAAGATCTCTATTCTCATAAAGCAACTTTGGACCAACTAAGCTAGTTTAAAAAGTTAGTAATTTTTGGAAAAGAGGAAGGTTTTTTTTTTTTTTTTTAGTCACTGAAGTTTTGGAGTGCGTGCTTACTTGAAAAAACCCTTTTTTCCTACAAAAAAAACCACACAACCCAACGTGGACATGCAAAAAAACCAAACCTTATGGCTTGAAGTTAGCTTTCGCCAGAAACTAAATATTTTCCTCAATATTTCTGATTTTCCAAGATCACACTAAGTCGTGACAGAAAATAGTATACATATGAGAAAAATCCTTCATTTATGTTTCTGATTTGCCCAAATCACACAGAGTCACAGGGCAAAGAGCATACGCAGAAATGAAATGTATAGATCCGTAATAAAAAACAGAGAGATAAATAAACCGAAATAACAGAGAGATAAATAACTACAACTGCAAATAAAGACTGTATACCTCCAGATCTTAAAAATGACATAGCTAGGGATACCATAAACCTTTTCACGTGAAACGAAAGGGGTTCCTCACTGGAACATATGCTCCTAACATGATAGAGCAGTCCTCTCGGCCCGAAAGTGATCAAAAACAGTAGGTCTAGGAAACGACATTCGGATGCATTTGTACCGACTTCAGATTTGGATCATAAATGGATGTTGTTATCACCTGGATTGAACCTCAGGCTGAAGGAAGGAAATTCCAGGGTAACCACAAACCACGCTTAGCCAAGTAGCTATCCCTACTAGGCCGGGAGAGGGCTCTCTCCGTAAGGATCTCAGCCAAGATGACTGGATCAGGAAAAGGATATTAGGCTAGGTATAGTAGCACAAGGTTTTATTTGATTTTGAAGGGGTTTTGCTGGATCAGGAGGAGTTGGACAGTTAGGGTTAGGGAATTAGGTCAAAATTGCAGGGTGTTCAATGGGGCAAGGTAGGCATAAGGTTTAGCACTCTAGGGCTTGATAAATGAGGTGCTTTAAGACTGGTGAGAATCTAAGAAGAGCATGTGATTACCATTGATCCTTCCTAGACTGTAGAAAACATATAATGGTGAATATTTCCCCAAAGCAGAGCAATGATGTAATGAATTCTGCCTATCAACTTGAAAACGTTCACTTAGAAGCAATGAAATGAGTAGTGAAGTACACAAAACATATTAACATATGATCACAAGAGAAGAAACTAAACTAAACTCCATACCACATGGATCCCAGAGAAATAGCTGCAATTTTTATTAATATCCTGCTAAACTGCTACAAAATGATGTACAATCAAGGCATAAGCATTCAGCTGAGTCTAACCCTTTACAATGAGAAAGAAGAAGAAGATATAGACATGAATTCAGCCTCCTCCCATCCTCAAGGGTCGAATCCCTAAGATGAGGAGCTAATCTAACCAACACTGAACAAGAAACTAGAATATAGGCATCCTAACAACTTGCCTCTAAAAGTAAGGAAATTGATTCATTTGTGGTCAAAATGACTTTTAATCTAATGAGTCTACCCTATGCTACTAATTATCCATCATATTTACAAGCCAAGTCATCATTTACAATACTAAAACATCCCCCATGAGAGAAAATCCATGAACACAGTCAAAACTCAGAAAAATGGCCATCCTGTCCAAAATTTGTCTTACGCGCAGCGCCACTGGTCCAACACATATCGCCATTTTTAGGTCCTTTTTGGAGGCCTTCCCAGCATCCAAATTGAGATCATGATAGCTCATTGGAAATATCTTCAAGTCTACTTTCCAAAAAACCTGGAATTTATTCATTTGAAGCTCATTTGAACCCTCAAAAGTTGATTCTCCCAAGACTGCTTCCGTGTGTCCAAAAAGTGGCAGAAATGTCATTTTTAAGGTGTTTTTTTGACTTTTTGGTGCACCAGTTCTGCCCCAAAAACTTAGCAAATCCATAGGGTGCATGTACTCATCGCTTTGAATCCAAAAATGCAAGCCATTTGTCCATTGGGTGCCCCTAGGAAAAGCGCAGCACTAGTGGCGCTACGCGTTGAGCCAGATTTTCTGTGTTTAGAATTTTCAAAATTTGCAAAAAAAAAAAACTCCTCCAAACTTGACCAAAATTGGTGAGCAACACCATCATCAAGTATCCTGATGAGACAAGGAAGCTTCAGTAAGCAACCTAAGCCTATCCTCCTCTTTTTTGCCTTTTAGAGCCCGTCTTAGCCTTGCTTTCATTTATTTGACCCTCATGTTGCAAATTTTGTTCTGGGTCCTGTAGTGGTAGGCCATGTGCCTGATGATCTGGTTGTCCCTATTGGCCTTTTGCAATAGCTTCTCTAAGTGCAAATTGACTCTTTCAAGCCAAATCTCTCTATCACCCTCAATTTCTTTCTCAATTGGAGTCAAAGTGACCGGTGCCTCTTCCTCTTGCATTGTTGACTTACCCTTGTCACCTTATCTTTTTATCTTGAGAAATTTGAGCTCCATGAGGACCTTCTTGTCACTCAGCTGCTTGTTCTCTTGTTCCAAATATGTGATGACATACTTGGCTCTTGCCAAGTTGTCCATCAATGCTTGGACTTGAGCCTCCTTTTCCTGTATGATGATGTCTTCTATTGTTGCTTCATCCTGAGCCTCCAAGTCAATTGTCTCCATGCCATGATGAATATAATGTTTCTTTGACTCATCATGCTATGTCAAATCAAAGTAGCTTTCTTCTTCCTCATCATCAAGATCTTCCACCCGCATCTTTTCTTTCCCTTTGTGCAGCTGTTGCACCTGTTCTTGCTGTGTTGATGAAGAAGGAAAAGTCGCTTCCACATCCTGTGGAGAAAACACTTGCCTATCAGCTGCAAGCAATCTTCTTGTGCCCCTTTGGTATGTCATGTACATCCCGACCACCTAAGTAACTCTAGTCTCTTTGGCCTTCTCATCTGTCTTCACCTGAGCACTGCTAGAAGGTCCTCCTGATTCTTGGGACCCTGGTGGAGGAATTTGAGGACCCCTGAAGATGTCATGAGCAATAAATGTCTCCCAGGAGATGTTGAGGAGGTTATGATGATGAAGCACAATCATCTTGATCAGGGAATAATGATAAAGACTACTCATCTGCTGATGGTATGGATTTTTTTGCAAAAAGTGGGTCATCTTCTCAATATTCCTGAACAAGAAACAAAGGAGGTTTAACATCCTCACCCTGGTAAAATGCATGAAAAGCCTCATGTGATAGGTGTACAATCTGGAAAATCTTCCCTGACAAGTGAAATATTTCATGATGATTTTCATCATGGGGGCACACTTGTCTTCAAGGAATCTGAAAGGAAAATCCTTTTTGCTTCATTTCTGTACCTGGGTTTGATGTAAGGCTCATAATAGTGTTCATTCAGGTCCTGTGCCTTGTACCACTTCTCCCCTACATTTGGAATCCTGGTCGCATCCGTAATGATGGAGGGTGAAACTGTGAATGTCACCCCAGCAAGAGTCACTTTCTTGTCACGAAGATTTGGCCACAAAAAGTCTGGTGAGCTAAGGATGGTGTTGAACTCTCTCTACCTGCTCACAGAACTCATAGCAACCTAGATGCCTAAAACAAGTGACAACAAAATGAGAGGCCTACAAATCTCTGAGGTTTGATGGCTCTTCCCTAATAATTCTGCCTCCCTTGTGTGGTTTTCTCTGATGCCTAGGTCTATCTGCTAAACTATCACTACCAGTGTTTTCCTCCTCCTCATAATCTCTGTCTCCTCTGTCCATGTTTGCAAATTTTGAGGTTGTGCACTCCTAGAAAAGGGATGAAGGGAGTGAGCAAGAGTGATTAGGAATAAGGGAATTAGATATGACCTTGTGAGGTATTTGGCGGGCTAGGGAATGAATGGGAGGGTATGAATCATGAAATGAGAGAGAGGGGCTTAGGTCCTTCTTTGAAGTATTGCTTATGGGATGAAGGACAAAGGGATATAAAATGTCATGAAGTGATATAGGGGAGGGGTTCAGGGCTTTAGTGATAGGTGATGGGAGAAATAATAGGGGTTAGGGTTTCTAGGGTATAATTAAGGAAGAATATAGGGTTTCACATTTGCCAATGTAAATTATCTTTAAAAACTTCAATTACAAAACAATGATGAAGTACAGTAGGAAAACTTACTTGTTTGAAGGAAAAGAGGGAAATTTTTGATGTTTTTAGGTAGCAAGAGGCTTTTTGGCCCAACGCGCAGCGCCTGCTACAGGTGCACAGTGCCCTCTTGAATGCATAGCGCAGTTGTTTTTTACACTGCCAAAATCGACCTACACACAGCGCTCAGCTTGTACGCATAGCGCTCCGGGCTAAACGTGCAATGCCACTTCAAGCTGACTTTTGATTGCCTTCCTGATGTCCAAATTAAGTGAGGGATAGCTTGTTCAAAAGCTCAATCTCCTGAGACTGGTCAAAATGTGCAGAATGAGGCTACCAAAATGCAGAGTGTTGTTGCAATCAAATTTTGTAAGTCTTCCTCAACTCCAAATTTAGCTCATGATACCTCATTTGAAAGATATTTTTGTCTAGTTGTCATTTGACTTATCAATAAAGTCATTTGGACACTCTAGCTAGGAGACAACTTGAGTTTCCCAAGGTCAACTCTCCTGTGGCAAATTATTGTTTGGACATTTCTCCCAAACCATCAGACCTGTGTAAAAACTAAAGGATTTTTTTTCTTCTTGGGTCTATGATATACAAAAACCTCTCTCACTTTTGTCAAATTCATATTTTCTTGCTCAGAAACATCATTTGAATAAAACCTATCCCAATGTGTGGAACAGGGGATTTGTAGAAATGAAGGGAAATGAAGGGGATGAGGGGCTTCTAAATTCTTGAGAAAATTTTGAGAAGTAGGGAGGAATATTAGGAAGCAGGGGAAAGTGGAATTTCAAGGATTGAGTAAGGGAAAGGGGCCCAAAAGGGAAAAACATAGGCCTAACCTAGAAAAGTGTCAAATTGTAGCAATAGGCTAGGGTTTGTGGGAAAATGATGAATTTGAGGGATATCAGTGATGGGAAGTGTTTAAGAAGGTATATTAAGGATAGGGGAAGGTGTATGAGCATCAGGATACAAGTTTTGTTGATGATTTGACCATCCAAGAAAAATTACCTTCAAAACCCTAGGAGAGGGAAATGAGCCTTACCTAAGCACAACTGAAGCACAAACAAGGTGTAAAATGACCCATTGGAACCTGAAATAATGATGACAACTCTTTGAATGATGGTACACTCAGCCGAATGGTGACATGGACCAATACTTGGAAAACTTTGGAAGGAGTGAAAACAATCCTAGACCTAATACCTAGTGACCAAATTTTACTTGAAGACTCACTGAAATGACAAAAAATTGACTTTGACACCCCAAGATCACTTTATAAGAGAATATTTGATCACTGGTGGAAGGCTGCAAATACTGACACTAACATTGGCCTTATTGGGGATGGCAGCTCCTTGGAGGTGTCAAGAACATCGTAGACCAAGTGCCTAACCATGTGGGCCAATACGGTCAAAAACTCAAACTGAAATGCATGACTAAAAACTGACGACTTAACGACACAAACTAACTCTGAAACCGACTGAACCATGCTCACTTCTGTGAGCTTATTAATCACACCCTACTCTCATTCCTCACCTGATTAGTTGAAATGAAAAAACCAATGCAACCAAGTAAGCATTCTAGCTGCTGTTTGAATTCTCTGCAAGTGCTTGCTTATGAGCAACAAGAGAGAACTATTGAAATGCAACTCCCATGAAAACTTGTAAACAGATCCAAATTTTCCCAGATTGAATAATATGGATTCTCTATTTGACTCCAAAAATACTGCATAAGGATCTTGAAATTCATGTGCACTGGGACTTAGCTCATCCAATGGATTACTTTGCTTCTCCTCATACCATGAATGCAAACTTTCATCTTAGCTTTGTGACAAGACTCCTGCTGAAAATGACAAAGAGACTAGCTGTCAGATCAAGTTTGTATCAATACTTTTTTCGAGCTCAAAGTTAGCTAATGGAGAAGGACTTTGACTGAAAATATCATCCAACATATCAACTATTGGATCATGAAAAAATTGAAAAGACTGTTGCAACCCATTTTCTATTGGTTCCAATGAGATTGCATGATTTTCTACAGGATGCTCATCCTTTATTGAAGATATACTATGCAAATTTCCCTTCAAAAATTGAAATGATTCAAAACATAATGGTATGGAATCATCTTGCATCATTTGATCATATGTTCCAGCTTCCAAGTCTTCATCTGCAACCTGACATTCAATGGCATTCGGGGGCTGCAAATCTAGATATGGGAAGTCTTGAACAAGGATTTCATTGCCCTCTAGATGGTCAAGATCAAAACTTATCGATGGTTGATTTTTGATTGCACGAAAGTTGTCTCTGATGAATTGAAACGAAGTAAAACAAAAAGGCAAAGATCCTTCACTTACTTCAAAATTTTCTGCACTTTCCTCCTCACTTCCATAGCTGATATGCATCGGCTGATCACTGTATTCGAGCTGCTGAAAGTGAACTTCCTCCTTCCACAAACCAGCTACTGATTTTTCTGCAAGATTAGCTTCTGTTTGGAGAACATAATCATCATCATACTAATCAAACTTAGGAAAATGATCAGTATAAAACACATCATCAAGCATACATTCCAGATCAACAGATCTCTCTTCTCCAAGATGATCTATAAAAAAATCATTATTAGATCTATGACAATTGGGATAAGAAAGAAAATGTTTTGGATCAGCCATTTGTTTTTCTTCAATCAGCGAGCCATGGTCTTGGACATCATACTCATTCCTTGTGGCGATCTTTTGCATCATCTCTTCCACTGCACTTACCAAAATGTCGAGCTTTACCTCTAAAGATGTCGATTCCTCTGGATCTATGTTCTTCATCTCTTCTTCCTTCAAATTTGACCTTCTGATCAACAGATTAGCCTCTACATCTACTGCACTGTTTTGCATCTCTTCAAGTGTTGCAAGGTTCCTTTCCCTTAGATGAAACTCCATTTCCGGATCAAAGGCTTCCGGATAATGCAAGAGAGCTGAATCAGGAGGAGGTCTTATATTAACAGGCATCGAAAAATAGACTTGGTTAAACCTGGAAAAAAATTGTTGTACTGTCTCCCCTGGAAGTCTTTTCAGCTGGTTATACTCTTCTAGAATCAAGAAAGGGTTTTGTTTGACCACCCACTTGTCGAGGAAAACTTTGAAAAACTACTGGAAATCTGAGATGCTCGCATCAGGCAGGGTTTTGAACAACTCTTGACTTTGGATTGCAAAGAAAGAGCAAAAATCCTAATACTGACATCCTCTTCATCAACTTCAAAAAGGTCAAGAAAAGACTCAAAATTCAGTACATGTCTCTCAACAGTGATGTTGTCACATTCACCATCAAATCTTGGTAGATATAGGTAATGATTTTTAGGGAAAGCATGGGATATAGGAGGTAAAATCAGAGGCTTGTATCTATCTGGAATTTTACAAGGTATAGGAGTATATACAAAAGCTGTAGAATTATTCTTGATCTCTTGAGGCTCATCAGTTTGAAGACGGTCATCATAAGATTCAGAAGAAGGGTCTTGATCAAGATCAAAGGCATGCGAATATTTTGTATTCGCAATCTTCAAAGGGAAGGAATCACATGCAGGTCTAGGATATTTTCTCAAATACAATATACTTTGTAAAGCCTTCTTGACATTCTCAGGAAAAAAGAAGAAATAATTTTTAATAAAGAACATCATGTCTTGGATGAAATTCCAACTTGAATACCTGATCTTTCCATATTGCCCTTTCATGTTTCTGCTGGTCGGGTTCATCCTACAGTGGAGTCCTTGGATATGATCTCAAAACTGATTTAGAGTCACCAGGTGAATGATTTCAACCTTCCGGTGTCTGATTGTTGTACACCATCAATAATCATATCTGAACTTGATACATTTGCTCAGGAACATAAAACTACTTCCCCAGTATGGTCGCCTCTATGTTATCACCTGGATTGAATGTCAGACTAAAGGAAGGAAATGCCAGGGTAACCACAGACCACGCTTAGCCAAGCAACTAGCCCTACTAGGCCGGGAGAGGGCTCTCTCCGTAAGGATCTTAGCCAAGATGACTAGATCAGGAAAAGGATATTAGGCTAGGTATTGTAGCACAAGGTTTGATTTGATTTTGAAGGGGTTTTACTGGATCAGGAGGAGCTGGACAAAAAGGGCGAGGGAATTAGGTCAAAATTGCAAGGTGTTCAATGGGGCAAGGTAGGCATAAGGTTTAGCACTCTAGGGCTTGTTGTGTGAGGTGTTTTAAGACTAGTGAGAAGCTAGGAAGAGCATGTGATTACCATGGATCCTTCCTATACTGTAGAAAACATATAATCGTGAATATTTCCCCAAAGCAGAGCAATGATGTAATGAATTCTTCCTATCAACTTGAAAACATTCACTTGGAAGAAATGAAATGAGTAGTGAAGTACAAAAAACATGTTAACATAGGATCACACGAGAAGAAACTGAACTAAACTCCATATGACATGGATCCCAAAGAAATAGCTACAATTTTTATTAATCTCCTGCTAAACTGCTACAAAATGATGTACAATCAAGGCATAAGCATCCAGCTGAGTCCAACCCTTTACAATGAGAAAGAAGAAGAAGATATAGACATGAATTCAACCTCCTCCCATCCTCAAGGGTCGAATCCCTAAGATGAGGAGCTAATCTAACCAATACTGAACAAGAAACTAGAATATAGGCATCCTAACAACTTGCCTCTAAAAGTAAGGAAACTGATTCATTTGTGGTCAAAATGACTTTTAATCTAATGAATCTACCCTCTACTACTAATTATCCATCATATTTACAAGCCAAGTCATCATTTACAATAGTAAAATATCCTCCATGAGAGAAAATACATGAACACAGTCAAAACTCAGAAAAATGGCCATCTTGTGCAAAATTTGTCCTACGCGCAGCGCCACTGGTCCAACGCACAACACCACTTTTAGGTCCTTTTTGGAGGACTTACTGGCATCCAAATTGATCTCATGATAGCTCATTAGAAATATCTTCAAGTCTACTTTCCAAAACACCTAGAATTTCTTCATTTGAAGCTCATTTGACCCCTCAAAAATTTATTCTCCCAAGACTGCTTCTGTGTGTCCAAAAAGTGGCAGAAAGGTCATTTTTAGGGTGTTTTTTGACTTTTTGGTGCACTAGTTATGCCCAAAAAACTTAGCAAATCCATAGGGTGCATGTACTCATCACTTTGAATCCAAAAATTCAAGACATTTGTCCATTGGGTTCCCCTAGGAAAAGCGCAACGTCACACGCTAGTGACGTTGTGTGTTGAGCCAGATTTTTTGTGTTTAGAAATTTCAAAATTTGCAAAAAAAAAAAACTTCTCCAAACTTGACCAAAATTGGTGAGCAGCACCATCATCAAGTATCCTGATGAGCCGAGGAAGCTTCAGCAAGAAACCTAAGCCTATCCTCCTCTTTTTTTCCTTTTAGAGCCCGTCTTAGCCTTGCTTTCATCTATTTGACCCTCATGTTGCAAATTTTGTTCTGGGCCTTGTAGTGGTAGGCCATGTGCCCGATGATCTGGTTGTACCTATTGGCCTTTTGCAACAACTTCTCTAAGTGAAAATTGACTCTTTCAAGCCAAATCTCTCTATCACCCTGTTGAGGCCTCGAAGATCGCTGCCACAACAAAGGGGAAACCACCCGGTCCGGACCTTAGTGCAGCTCCTTTTCCGTTTGGGATAGTGGCTCCGACTGGGGGTAATGGGACCAGTTTCCCAGAATTATAGATAAATGGGATGGATGAATGACTTCTGTATTATGCTAGCGGTAAGCGATGGACTTATACTATCAACAAAAATATAATAACTAAAATCTATCCCGGGTCTTATCAATCTTTCAAAATGTAGCGTTTGATAATCTGTGCTTTAAGGTAGGCATATAGATGACTCTAACACTAAAGCATAGAGGTTTAAATCATTAAAGATTGTTCTGCATAATTAGTTATGCAGAACGATAATAGCGAATTACTACACTTATTCATTTATATCATTGACACACGCATGAGTAAAAGAGATAACAAATCACAAAACATTCAATAGTGAAATGAAATGAAGATTTGCCGTTATATCGCATTCATGTATTCAACAATAGCAAAGATAATAACATAACAATTCATATAAAAGGAAAGAATGCAGATGCAGATAAAAGTACCATGTAAGCTGCTTAACAATCCAATGTATTAATCGCTATGTCGCAGTCCTTCCTTCACACCAGAAAGCATTCCAAACAAGAGACAATAGTGCGCAATTGCATAAAACAGCCTTCTAATCAGAATTAAGAACCATTGGTCGAGTTTCACAAAAGAATATAGACTGAAGCACAATAGTGCAAACTTCAGCCTTTAAGTCTATTACAAAATTTTACGACCCTTTCCAAAACAATGAAAGGGTCTATAAATACTATACTAATCTAAATATCTAAACAACTGAAAAGCTATTAAATTGGCATCAATAAATGTTTGTTCCATCTTTCTTGGCAATCTGGCAGTTGGCGGCAATGCTTCATTCGGTGGGTTCTTTGCCTTTACACCTTAGCTGACATATCGCCAGCATTGGCTCTACTTCTGGTGGAGTGTTGAGACGCGAAGTTAGCTGGGCATCATATGTAGCATCTTGAATGTCGGGGATCAGGCATCCGAGGGCATCTTTTAAACACTTGAGAGCAGACCTTTGAGTATGTGGCTTGACTAGAAAGAGCCAATATGTATCAGAGGTTAAAGTATTTACTCCTGTAATTAACTTCCTCTGTTCCTCCAAGTCATGGTAATTTGTTTGTTCAAGCATATCTGCTGTTGTTATGCTTCCAGGTGTGCACTTGGAAATCATGTTAGCCAAATAAAGTGTATCATTGACTAGGTCGGTCATATTGCTGGCAATTATTTTACACCTGGAAGCCGCCCTTTCTGCTTTCATTACCTGAGTGTTCCATTCCGTGAAGAGGATGTCTTTGTACGCTTCATGGATTCGGGATAAATTCGCTGCTTTCCCTTCGTTAGTGTCTTGCCACTCAATATAATCGGATATGGCTTCTTCGGCCTGATCGAGCTCATTCCTGGCCTTCTCTATTTGCTCACACACTGTTGTAGATATTTCGCATAATTGCTCAGCCTTAGTAAGTTTTTGACATAAAAGTCTGATCTGAGATATTAATGCGCCATTTATTTGAGTTGCCTCTGCTCTGAAGAGTTTCACATTGTGTGTGCTCTTGATACCTTCAAGCTGTGTTGATAGTTGAGCTATGCGCTCATCTTTTGATTTCATCATCAACTCATTTGATGCTTTTAACTGTGACAATGCCTCCGACAATTCTTTTGCCTTCTGAGTTTCACTTTGGTCTATCCTTTGTCTTTCAATTTGCAGTTGCTGGGTTAACAAATTGTTTTCCTGCTGTTGAGCCAGCAACTGCTCTTCCACCTGCGCTGCTTTGTTTTTTGCTTCAATTACCTCTGCCTGTAATGCATATATTTCATGGTCCTTAGTCTTCAACTGAAGACTTACCTCCGATGCTTTGTCGATGGTTGCTGCTGAATAAGCTCCCGCGAATTGCGACAGCTTTGTCAGATCATCGGAGGGATCCAAATCCTCCTTCCAGACCATATTGCACGTGACTGTTTGCTCAGGCAAGATAGAAGGTTGATCAAGCCTTCGTCTTTTCTTAGAGCACTTAATAACGGCTCTATGCTTTGGGTTGTAGAAAATATCCAGGGGAGGAATTTCTTCCACCTGGAGAACAATTTGATCGGAAGGGTCCTTATTGATTACCTCGACATCCTGTGAAATGGGTGGGCCGCTGGTCCCTCCTAGAACCTGAGAAGAAGTGGTATCGGGCGCATCGCTTGTTTTAGAGGAGCCTTTGTCTTTGGAGCCTTCCTTACCACTGATAATGGAATCGAATTGGTTCCATTGTTTAATCAATTCAGAATCGGTGGAGGTTTGCTTATGTTGCTCTGTAGGGGCTTTGCTCTGTTCCTTTTCTTGTTCTAACTTCTGCTGTTCTTCAAGTGCTTTTCGCTGTTGCTCCTCTAATTCCTTTTTCTGCCTATCTGCCAGTTCTTTCTTTAGTTTCTCTTCTTCCTTCTTCTTCCTCTGCTCTTCTTCCTTCTTTGCCTTTTGCTGCCTTTCTATCTGCTCCTTTTTCTGCCTCTCTGCTTACTCTTTTCTCTGCTTCTCAGCCTGCAGCTTCTTCTGCCTTTCCTCCTGTTGTTTATCCTGTTCTTTAGTTGTAACCGGATGTGAATGTATTTGTTGCCGACCAGGCTCGCTTGAGGAAGACGCTGGGGTTGTGGATAATAACTCTAGGGGCAGAGTTTGCAACCTCTATTCCCTAAGTTTATTAAACTCAGTCAACGCCTCATCATTGTATTTCATTATTGCAAGCTGTTTGGCTTGGCTTATTGATTCTATACCTACGAACAGGTCATCAAACAGATCCTCTTGATGATCAACTTTTGTCAATTTTGCTTGTTCTAGGGCAGTGTAGGCAGTTTGCTTTGGATCATAGAGTCTGCTTGGGAGAGTGGCCAAGGATAAAGATTGGATTTTTGTTGCTTCTTTTTCTGCGTGCTTGTAATTAAGCAGAGTAAAAACCCCAATTCTTAAAGGAAAAGAGGGCCAACCTTTCTTCTTCTCTTCTTTGAGAGTTTGTGTGACACTCTCGGCCATAATCTGGTAACAAATTTCCCGGGCTAACAGCTTGTCTGGGATATATAAGGGGAGGACATGCGGCCTAGCCTTACTCCCAAAAACTCTGATATAGGTGAAATACTCCTCCCCGAACCAACTTGCTACGGCTGGTAAGTCGAAAGAAGCTTCATAGGAAATTCTGGGAATGGGTCTGTCATAAATAGAATAGTAAATGGGCACCATGAAACCATTACAAATTTGGTACAAATGGTCCTTGTAAGAGGACTTCCACAATTTCTGATGGTATAGATGAATGGGTGTTGGATCTTGGGTGGTCCATCTCCAACCGAGAACAGGAAACTCAAAATTAAGACACAGAGTATCCATAATGTAAGCAGAATAATAAAATGGAGGGATTTTCCTTTCGGAGATTATAGTTTTGCTTCTGAATTCACGAACAACTACGACCAACTTATCAGAAAGAATAGTGGCCCAATCCATGATTATAGCATTGATAGCCGCTTCCATTAAGGGAACCATGTCAATATTGATATTAACAGAGTCATGTAATCCCCACAGTCTACACATCATAATCCCCGCATAGCAATAGGGAGAAGCCAAAGAAACGTTGGAGTACTTACCCGAACTTTCATTCTTGTGCTTGGCTGGGTTCTGCCTCCAATCTCGGAGGGGTTCGGATGGTGATTCATTTTCACTTGCGAATTTTTCCACGAAGGTTCTGTTGTAGACTAGCTTCGGTTCAGGCAGATGATACATTCGCCTCAGGTCATCAGGCTTGAATGACCCGAAAATCCTTCCGTCCCTTGTATGGAAAGTTCTATCAGTGATGGGGATTTCTTCAATTGCCCAGCGCACCACATCTGTGTAAGGGAGAACCTGCTCTCTGGCCGCTATTCTGTGTAAAAAGGAATCAGCCAAGTCTTTGAGCGTTGCATCAGATTTCCTTAGTACATCAACACTAACTGTTCTCACTGTCACTTTTGGTTGCTCGGCCTCCAACAGATTATATGTGCCCTGCCATGTGGTCCTAGCAAGACCAGCGCACGTAGTGTCTGAGATTAAGCCTTTCTTCGAAATTGAAGCAGCTTGACCTGCAACAGGTGTTGTAGTAGAACCAGAACTCTTCTTATTTTTCTTCCCCATCACGTTTAGGCTTTTCTCAACAAACGAACTCTACACAAGCGCAAGAGAAATCGTAATACGAGAAATAATGAAAACAAAGCGTAATGGGAAAGATATATATCACTTGAAGCGTGGCGCTATTAATTTTCAAAAAATGGCTGCGGATCCAATCACTGGTAAGGGATCGTATATGCATTAATGGTGATTTTAAGGCCTGCTATCCATTAAATGACCTTTACGCTGTTATTCAGTTGAATGACCTCCCAACGCGTGCAACAGATATGATATGCCTTAGACGCAAGTATTTGTTAACCGAAGGGGCAAAGTTATTAAATACGCATGCCTTACCTTATCCCTGCATTTAACGGCATTTTGAAAACTGCGCTTTATCCACCGGCTTTAAATATAACTTTAAAGCTTAAAGCAATCGCTTTTTGGAAATGCCGATTACCGATGAATAATGTCGCATCGCATGGGGGAAAGAGTTACTTATCGTTTGAAAGTAGCCCTGGCGAACGCCGATAGCGATATCGCATCGCATCGGGGAAAGACCTGAGCGCCTTATGAGAGTGCATAGGATACCGCCGACGGCCGATAGCGATATCGCATCGGGTCGGGGTTTAAAACTTAAAGCGTTTTCCCATAAGGGGCCGGGCCGATAGCCGATCGCCGATATAGCGTCGCATCGGGGTGTAAGATATGTGCCCTTTATGTGTATGCATCGAATACCGCCGATCGCCGATAGCGATATCGCATCGGCAAAGACCAAAGTGTCATTTAAATGCATCTCTCTTGTCATTGCGATATGCGATCTTTCGATCGCTTTATCGCAATAACAAAGATTGTTTTATTTTGGAAACATTGTTACTCGAAAAAGGCTCCAATTCACTAACACTTTTGATTATCATACCTTTTTCGAACAAATTCATTAATACCAATTAATTTTTTTTAAAAGGGACCCATTTCATATGTTAATCATTTGTAAATACATTCAGAACGAAATGGGGGGTTGTTGTAGGGCACAACAATTGGCGATTCGTTGGTAGAACCAGTTATCTCTGAAATTAATACAAACACTCAAGTTTTTCAAAAATAGAAACTCAATCAGAAGGAAAAACTTCTAATATAACTAGATATTCATGTGTTCTGAATAAAGTGAACTCAATTTTGTTAACTGTGTCTCATTTAGTTTCAAGAAACCAAATACATAATAAGTTTCAAAAATAAGTCTTTATTGGTTCATAGTGATAGAATAGAAAACTTTCCCAAATCAGCTTTTATAATTAACCCCTCTGTCATAGGTAGAGCCTCTGTTGCCAGCAAACATTTATAGTCTCGACAGGGATACCTTTTAACCATAATATTGTCCACTTTTCCATTCACATAAGAGTGTGATTAACAGAATGAATCCATAAAATGTTTTCATATTTTATTTTTCATCTGTTTTTCTTTATAATAAATAAGATAAAAAGCCACTGTCCTGGTTTGGTAGCCAGTTTATGACAATGCCATTCACTAGGAATAATTTAACTGATCAAGCTGGCTCGTGATGAGACCCCTTGTCTTGAAATTTCAAGCCATTACCCTGTTTTGGTAGGCAGTATTGGTAATGTCAGTTTAACCTATTTCCCTATGAACATGGTAAGCAGGCTTATGATAAGACCTCTTATCTTTAATCTTTTATATTTTAGAATTACACTCTGAGTAATCATAACCTTTAGTGAATGGGGTGAACAATTTTCTCCTTAAGAGTAGGTGGATGACAGGTGAAGAGTTGAAGATACTGAAAATGGGTTAGCCTCTATCTTTTAACAGATAACCTTTGGAGACTAGTTTTGGAAACAGAAAATGATTTGGAACTTTTACCTCGTGAAAGGAGTCTTCAAAATTTAGATTATAGTTTCAGAACGCAATGATATCTAATTTCCTAGAAACTAGTTCTTTTGATTGAGGGTTCTATTATCTAAAAACAAATATTTATATTATTTTGTGAGACAGCTTCGTCAAACACAACAAAAGGTCAATAGAGATACTCTACAGTTTTATTTCCTACCAATCCTACAAACTACGCAAATCTACAAAAGGAGAAGGGGTTACCTTCTCAATTAAAGAATTTCTTCAGGATCAGGCCATTGACAGGGAGAGAATCTCTCATCCCTGATAAATCTTGCAATATAAAAGTTGAATGGCCTATTTTTTCACAGATCTGAAATGGTCCAAGCCACATTTTCTGAAATTTGGTATGCTTACCTTTATCTTCATGGGCCTTGTCCCATTTGAGAACCAAGTCACCAACTTGAAGTTGTTTGGAACCGGATGATGCTGAGTCAAAAGATGCTTTGATGATTTGTTGATGTTTAGCATGAGTGATTCTGGCTTTTTCCCTCTCTTCCTCTAATTTGAGAATTTGGTCATGTCTAAGTTGGATAGAAGAAGACGGAGTCTCTTGAATGAACTGCACTAGGGCTAAAGATGGAAGAACAAGATTTGTAGGCAACACGGCTTCTTTTCCATATACTAGATTGAAAGGAGAGGTCCCTATAGAAGCCTTTTGTGTTATTCTATCAGCCCATAATGCAAAGACCAAAGATTTATGCTAGTTTCTATGATTCTGTTCAACAGTTCGCTTAATGATTTTGATGAGATTCTTATTAGTAGATTCGGCTAAACCGTTTCCCTGGGGATAATAATTGGAAGAATATTTTAGTTTAAACCCTCTTTTAATAGCAAAATCATATATAGCGTTTCCTGAAAAATAAGAAGCATTATAAAAAACAAGAGCGTTTGGAACACCAAACCTGGTAATGATGAATTGGTCAATGAACTCGATGATTGCCTCTGCATTTGCCGCCTTCAAAGGAATAGCCTCTACCCATTTAGTAAAATAATCAGTAGCGGTAAGGATATACCTATGTTGTTTGGAAGATGGTGGAGTAATTTCCCCGATGATATCTAACCCCCATTGTTCGAATGGCTGTTCAATGTTGACAGGTTGAAGAGGGAAAGCTGATTTTCGTTGTCTTCCACCAGATGTTTGGCAATTAAGGAATTTTCTTACGTGCTCATGGCAATCTCTAAATAGAGTAGGCCAATAATATCCAGCATGAATAATCTTGTGAGCTGTTGTGTCAGCTCCAAAATGTCCCCCAGCTGGTCCATCATGTAGCTCCTGCAAAACCTTTTAAGCTTCAGGTTTCTCAAGACATCTTAACAGAATAGAATCATAATTTTGTTTAAACAACACATCATCAATGAGAGTGAAATTCTTAGCTTTTAACCTAACGGCCCTTTTATTCTTGTAAGATAAATTTAGAGGAGCATAACCGTTCTTCAGATAAAATATCAAATCAGCATATTGAGATTCAGAATCAGTGACACTTATCTGATTGATTGATTCAGTCTGATCCATATCGCTTGATTCAGGAATATTTGATGCTCCTGCCAATATCCTGCAAAAACCTTGGCCCCTGACAATCTTTGCTGGCTTTATTTCTAAGTCATACTCTTGAAGCGCTGTAACCCAATTGGCTCTTTTTTCACCCAATTCTTTCTGAATTAATAGTTGCCTAACTGCCGGGAAAGGAACTATTACCTTTGTATGGGTTTTTAGAAGGAAGGGTCTATAATGTTTGACTGCTTTGAATACAGCAAAGGCTTGTTTTTCCACATCCGAATAATTCAATTCGGCACCTTGAAGATTTGAACTGAAAAATGATATGGGTGCTTCTAAGTTGTTATCGTTCAGTTGTGTGAGTACTGCGGCATATGAAGTGTTGGACGCGATGGTATATAGTGTAAAATGATTAGAAAAATTTGGAGTATTCAAGGCTGGGGCATTAATTATTGACTGTTTGATAACATCAAAAGCTTGTTTTTCTTCTGATCCCCATTTGAAGACTGAATTCTTCTTGATCATTGTCTGAAGTGGTAAAACAATCTGTGAAAAATCTGGAACAAATCGTTTGACAAAATTAATCTGTCCTAAAAACGACTGCATTGATTTTTTGTTATGTGGGAAAGGGATTTCAGAAATTTCATTAATCCGATCAGGGTCAATATAAATACCATCTTTGGATACTATAAATCCTAAGAGTTTTCCTTGATCTAGAGTAAAGAAGGACTTTTTTGGGTTTAGAGAAATACCATATCTTTTGCATCTATGAAAGATCTGATTTAAGTCGTGCAAATGATTATCTCTCTTCTTAGAATACACAGTAATATCGTCTAGATAGACGACTACTGATCGATTAATTAACCCTCTGAAGGCTATGTCCATAGCTCTCTGAAATGTCGCTCCGGCATTTATAAGACCAAAAGGCATTTTCTGATATGCATAGGTTCCCCATTTTGTTCTCAATGTAGTTTTAAGCTGGTCATCGGGTTGTACCAGAACTTGATTGTACCCTGAAAAACCATCTAGAAAAGACATCAATTCAGAACCTGCCATCGATTGGAGAATTTGCTCCATAGTGGGTAATGGGAAGTTGTCTTTTAAGCTCGCTTTGTTTAAATTCCTGAAATCAATACAAATTCGAATATCGCCATTTTTCTTCCTGACTGGCACCATGTTAGAGACCCAGTTTGAATGTCGGACTGGAAAAATAATTTTGGCTTTCAAAAGCTTATTAAGTTCCGACTTAATCTGGCTCTCCAAATTAGGGTGTATTTTTCTTAATTTTTGCTGAATTGGTTTTTTATCAGGAAGCATAGGAATGGTATGCTGGATAATAGATGTGTCATATGTCTTTAAGTCATCATATTTCCAAGCAAAAACCTGTTTGTTCTTTCTCAACAATTTAATAAATGCTTCCTTTTCATTCTGAGAGAGTCCTGTTCCTAAATTGATATTTTGAGGAGACTCTTTAGTTCCTAGATTTATCAATTCAAACCTAAGGGTAGAACTTTGAAGCTTTGTGTTAATTACAGGTTTAAACCTGTCTTTAATATCATAAAGATCTTCTAATTTTACCACTGGTTTGGGGATCAAATTTTCTTTGAGCACTTCTTTCATCTGGGAATCATGATCATCTTCGTCAATAACTTGCTTATCATAAGAATTCTCAGAAGTTAAAAATTGCAAAATATCATCATCATGATTAAATACTCTCCAATTAGTGACATTGTCAGGAATTGAGGGTCTGAAAAGTAATTCTACAGAAAATCTATCGAGGTTGTAGTCTTCAGAAGGTAGAAGCTTTGAAGCTACATTGGCTAGTAAATCTGCGGCTGAATTTTGAGATCGAGGTATAGAAGAAATGTTGAATGCTAAAAAGTGTGAGGTAAGCTCTTGGACGAGCGATTGGTAATGTTTAAGGTGAGTCGAAAGGAAATGAATTGCATTTCTAACTTGTTTGACAATGATTTCCGAATCGCCGAATACCTTTAGATATCGCACCTCCAAGCCGATTGCTTTGTATAATCCTTGGATTAAAGCTTCGTATTCGGCAGTATTGTTAGTGCACTCAAACTCTAACCTACAAGACAACATTGTCTTTTCTCCTTGCGGACTAACCAATATACATCCAGCTCCTGAACCTTCAGTGGACTTAGAGCCATCAAAATACAGAGACCAGAATAAAGGAATATTAACAAAAGTATCTACATTTTTCTCAGCATCATTAAAACATCTGGACCTATCAGTTTGTGAAAAAATTTCTATTTGAGATGTAAAATGATTAACTGAAAAAGGAGATGGTTGGGCAACAAAGTTGCCAAAGAATGATTCTGCCGAATAATTCCCCAAAATGTTGTTGTTGAATGCCACAGGTTGGTTTTCTTGCTCGAATTCAGTAACTGTGTGGGTCATATGCTTCTCACGGTCAATCCTTATTTGATTTGGCTTTCCCTTGTAGGGAAGCCACATATGTGACCAATCTGTAGAAATATACCCGTGCAGTTTTTCGGACCAATCTCTGCTCAATATTAAACCATAGAATTCAGGTATGTCGGCAATTAAGATGTCAATTCTCTGAACAACCCTGGGGTCGGCAGACAACCTGATGGTTACAGAATTAATTTCACCCACTACCTGCACTTTAGTCCTATCCAACTGCACAATATGAGTAGCTGACTTCTGTGGCTCAATATTCAGCTTAGAACAAACTGAAGCTGGCATTATATTAGATGAAGCCCCTGAATCAATTAAACAGTTGTGCAGGTTTCTATTATAAATCTCGTACGTCAGCAGGAAGGGTGGGGTGTGAGAATTTGATTTATCTCCAATTAGAACTGAATCGGTAGCTTCGACCATACTTGCAGGAGGCTGGCCTTGATCGTTGGCAGCTCTTGTATTGGGAAGAGGGATAGAGGGAACAACATTCAATTCTTTGAGAAGTAACTTTTGTTGATGTTTTAATTTGCTAAGCTCAAACATAGTTATATTTTCCTTAGTTTTTTTCATGTCATCAACAATGTTATATTCCATTGAATCAGATATTACTAATGTCTTGGATGTTGAAGGAGAACTAGAAGTTGAAAGCTGATTTTGGGGAGCTACTACAGGCGATTTCTTAGGAGGAATTTTTTCTTTTACTGTAGAAGCACCTGCACTTCTTTTCTTCGATGTTGCCTGAGCAGGTTCGGAAGTACTTTTACTTCTAGTAGTAACCGGAAAGGCTTCTTCTTCATTCTCAGTATCAGAGTTTGGGAGTATAAAATCCCACATTCCATGGCATTCAGCTATTTCTTCTTCATCATCAGTTTGTAAAGTTGTTTCCTCTTCCTCTTCTTCTTGGTCTGAGTCTGCATTGGATATAACATTGGGCGACTTTGATTCAGTTTTCTTGTAATTTCTAAATGGTCTTTTATTTGAGGTTTCGGCCACCTGCTTCTTGATGTCAACCATTTCGTTAGACAATGTTTTAAGGACCTTTTGTAAACCTTCAATGTCATAGGGGTCCTTTGGGGTTTTCTTCTTGGAATCTTCTTTAAACGAGACTTTTTTAGCTTTTCGGTCTTCTAGAGAAGCTTTCTTCTCAAGAGCATTAATGTGCTTTTCAACAACAAGTGCTTCTTTCATGTTTTCAGCTAGGGTAGGTTTCCCAGCCCTATCTACAAAAATAGCTATGTTGGCAGATAGGGCGGTAATATACCATTCGCTTCGGATTTGTTCACTTGGTTTAGAATCAGTAGGGATTTTATTCAGGAGTTTATTAAATCTGGCATTAAACTCCTTTATTGGTTCCCTGTGCTCTATCC